>LR994601.1:868958-2068958 GCA_905187575.2 Celastrina argiolus | reverse complement strand
TGTTTCCTCAGCTTGATGACTTTCCTCGTGGTCTCGTGGAGTATCCCCAGGGCTCTGTCATACTGCTTCTTCTCCTTCATGAAGGAAAAGAAAGTGTCATTGCCAGCCAGCGGGTTCTGGATGCGGTACGCTACGATTCTCGTCATGCTGTAAAGGAATTTATGGTAAAATTGTAAATTTTTGGTAAAATTGACATTTCAGACAAATTACGGAAACCTAACGGAATGGAAGTATTCAAAATCAGGTATGAAACAGAACAAAGAATAAACAGATTGAGAGACATAATGAACAAAAATAAAGCACGCAGAGAACTCCTAGAAATGACAAAGACAATTGTAGAAAGAGTTAATAAATGGAACAAACAGGAAAGGGTGGCGTAGTCACAGCACATAACTCAGCAGACGACCAAAATATTACTATTCTTATTTAAAGTGTCTAAAAAGAGCAGTCACTATAACTTTGAGATACGATTATACTACGTTTCCTTATTTTGGAAATGTATTTTTTAACAAAAATTAAAATGAAAAATTTTTTTTTGGTTTTTTGTTATTTTTGCGATAAAAAAACTCATTTTACACACTGTATATTAAAAAATACATTTACCCACCTAAAACATAAATAAAAACTTATAAGGCTGTTGGAAAATAAAAACCAACAGTATATAGGTATATTATAAAAATAAAAAAAAACATATGGAAGTAGCTGACTCCGCAACTCTTCTAGTTTCCCATCAGCGGTGGCCAGCGAGTTCACGGAATCCCTAACATAAGGTTATTCTTCTAGGACCCCTCTCGTTATTAATCTATATCTATACATATAATAAATCTGTAGAGGAGTCGTGTCTGTACATTGAAGATATTTGAAAAAAAATATGATAGGGGACCTTTATTTACGCAATAGTACCCAAAACTATGATTTTTGAAATTTTTGTCTGTTTGTCTGTTTGTCTGTTTGTCTGTGGGTTTGTGCACGCTAATCTCAGAAACGGCTTATCCGATTAAGATGTACTTTTCACTAATATATTGCGGCAAGCTTCACTTAACATTTAGTGTTTGTTTTATGTAAATCGGTTCATAAATAAAAAAGTTATGACCATTTTAAAAGATCATGTCGTTTTTGCTGGACATTTGTAGGAAGCGCGCGGCGGGCCTTGGAGCCGCGCGGCGGGCCTTGGAGCCGCGCGCCGCCGCGCCGCGCCGCTTCAAATTGTACCTATTCTCAGCAAACGCACCGGGGCCGCGGGGGTGACTTTTATTTGTTAGTTTTAGGCTTGCTAGGTAGGGACAATCTAAGATTTTTTTTCTTGAGTTTATTACGAAAGTTATTTGTATAAAATCAATTAGTACTTTTACTGTAAAGTCCTTTGTGATAAGTAGGTACTGTATACATATTTGTTAGCGTAGGTTAGTAATAAGTAAATAAATAAAAACCGGCCAAGTGCGAGTTGGACTTGCGCACCGAGAGCTCCATACAAACCTGATTGACATAGAATTTTGATTTGGTTACAGCTTGAATATATTAGGAGACCTAAGTATTTGTTATAAGTTTCAATTATACACATTCATGACAAACGGTACTAAGTTTAAAAAAATCAAAATATTTTTACTATCTATATAATGTTACTAAAAACGTATGGTTTTAGACGTTGCTTGGTTTCAAATTTTATGATTTTGAGTTCACGGGAAGTACCCTTTAGGTTTTGATTCCCTTACGAGTGTCGAAAATGACGAAATTTAGCGACATACCTAAAAAAAGCAACTGCTTTTGGTTGCATTGGCTAAGAGGTCAGATTTTTTCACTGCTTCAAGGAACAGTAGGTATCCTGAGTATTTTATATAATTTTCATCTTGATACCTACACGCGTTTCTGAGTAAAAGGGTCTTGACAGACAGACGGAAATGATCTTATAATATGTGTTTCGTTTTTTCCTTTTGTGGTACGGAATTTTAAAAACAGTTTTAAGATTTTCTTAAATATATTGCTCTTTATTTTGTTTTTTCTATTTTATAATATAATACATACGTTAAAAAACATCTTGATAGTTACTAAACTGTGTTACAGGGGAAAACTGTTGATACAACTCAATTCCAATCGAGATACCTTTTGAAATTCTAGCCTTTTGCGGCCTGTCCTGGATCTGTGTTAACAGATTATTATGGGTTTTTTTGCCAAATATCATAATATTGATAGAGTATTCTCTTATACAAATCTATCTTACAAGCGATAGCGCGATGCAGAGCAGACCATAATAGCGACATCTATACGCCAAATGCCGTACTTTTAATACAATTATAGCAAAGTTGAGTAGGTACCTACATTTATACAATACGTTATCCGAGAGTTAAACTCAGCGTGCATCATTAGCAATGTATAATATTATTTTGCATTGTATATTATAGTTCTCATTCCGTCCGTTAAAATTCATACTACAGCCTACTATTACTGTACATTTTATAGTCTTCTTTGTCCAAATTATGTATTCGATAACTGCATAATAAATAGAATTTTGATTAACATAAGTATTGTGTTTACAGTTAAACTAAAAAAGTTATGTCAATATAAGTTAGATTTATGTTTTTCTTCATTATTCATATTTTTATTTCTTAGTTTTTATTATGGACCGAATGGTTTTTATGTTAGGTACAACTTAGGTTTGTTTTCTTTCTTTTGGTACTTTCTATATTTTGCTACTTTTCTGTATAAAATCAGTACTTTAACAGTGAAGTGATTTATAATCAGTACCTTACGCACCTAAAGGCTAAAATACCGCAAAATTTTGCGGCGCGCTGTCAAAATATTATAATACTGCCCTAAATTACTTTTCCACGCGTACGGAGTCGCGGGCACAGCTAGTTTCAAATATAATTGTGTCACTTCTTAATCTAACTTCGATTAGGACAGTCGCTTTTAGATAAATTTAATTGTAATTAAAATAAGTTTAATTTTAATAAATCTATATCTATACTAATATTATAAAGCGGAAGAGTTTGTTTGTTTGTTTAAACGCGCTAATCTCCGGAACGACTGCTCCGATTTAAAAAATCTAAGGCTTTAGGCTATATAACATTACGCTGCGACCAATAGGAGCGAAGCGTCAGTGAGAAATGTAGCAAAAACGGGGAAAATTATTCACATTTGAAATCTTTCGTTGCGTGCGCTGCATAAACAGTTTAAATCACTCAAAAACCACGCGAACAAAGTCGCGGGCACAGCTAGAAATTAAATATTTTTTGTTTTTTTTTTAAGTCCTGCGACTGTCGGAAACGTGTGTGACAGTAACAATATTATTTGATAATAATTAGAAACATCACCATGTTTTCTTTCCTAAGCGTATCGCTTTTGCCTGTCAAAATGTATGGAATTGACATTAGCTTCGCTAAGTGACGTGCGAATTCGCTTGTCATTTAGCGAACCTAATGTCAAATCCCATATTTGTTTTCGAACTTCGTAAGTGATGGCAGCGAAGGCATTTTGAATCAGAGCTCAGGGGAGACCTTACTCTCCAAACTGATTCGATTTTGATTCAGATAAATTGACGTTTTTTTATTTTGATTCTCAGTCGATTGATATGGTCGGGAGTACAAAAAGTTTCGATCTAATAATTTTCTTTATCCTGGTTAATTTCAAAGTAATCCACCAAATAAAATACCAAAAGCCGTTGAGATCGAACTGATTTGAATCTCGATTGTGTCGGGAGTAAGCCTGCAGTTTAGTCGACCAGTCCGTAGCCATTCCGAGGCTATCAGGCCTAAATTAAAATATAGACGAATAGCAATACTTACTCGGTAAGAGATTTAACGTATTCCGAATTGGAGTTAGTTTGGGAGTCCAACACAACACCCATTATTGATTCTGTGGATAAAAAATATGCGATAAATTATAATTAAATTTATACAGGGTGTAAAAAGAGCAGTCACTATAACTTCGTGGGGTAATAACCAGGCAAGATATATATCCGTTGGCACTAGTCATTTGCTTTTAATCCACTGTTTTAAAAATTTCAATAGGCAATGTACAACGTGCACAACACAGCGATCAGCTGATTACGCTGAGAGGTCAATAGCACGCGTAAGACGTTCATTACGTACTAGGGAAAAAATTGTAAAAGTTAAGAATTAATGCAGAACGTTGTTCCAAACAGTTCAGTCTTGCGACTAAAATAATAAATTGCAAAAAAAAATGTTTTTTTTTAAAAAAAAAATGAAAAAAAATCATTTCTAGAATCAGTCAAGGTCCTATATTCCTATCCCAAAGTTATAGTGACTGCTCTTTTTAAACCCTGTATATTATTATATCGCAGTCATCTGGAATCTGCTTATTTAATTGAATGACTAGCGCGGTTACATGATGCCGTCAAACAGCTCGTACAGATAGCAATGTGTTGATATATTTTTTGATTAATTTACTTTAATGTGCATTATAATAGTACACATTCGGAAATTTTGAAGTTTAAAAATAAAATATTAAATGGCTGTCCTAGTTTCGGATTCATTGAATTTGTTGGTAATAAAAATAGAATTCAATGAACGCGCTAGTCATTCAATTAAATAGCGGAATTAATCAGATGACTGCGACATATATACATATATTAATGAGTGATATTACTTTGGGGCGTCTATGGGCCCCGTGTATATGGTTTACTGTAAAAGTACCAGCGCTGAAAGAGTTTTTTTAAATTGTAAGGGCAATTTTTTTTGGGCATATCTCATAGATACTGGAACCCCACGCGTACACCTGTAAGTGTTTAAGCGCCTTCGTGGTTCGATTCCCGCGTTGGAATAACAAAAAATGTTGTTTTCAAGTTTGGTTAGGACAATGCAGGCTGATCACCTGATTGTCTGACAAGAAAGATGATCCATGCGTCGGATGGGCATGTAAAAAGTCGGTCCTGTGCCTGTTCTCTCGCCAGTCGTGTCGGTTTACCGTCCCACTTGGTTATGAGTGTAAAAGGAAGAGAGAGTGTCTTTGTGTATTGCGCACACACTTGGCACTATAAAACGACTCCTACGTGGCTGGCCTGGTTTCTATGAAATCGGCTACCGACACTGAAATAGGTGAGGGGAGCTATTATTATTATACCTGTAACATTGTCCAAAGACAGTAAGGCCACCACCGGGAACAGGTCAAAAGCCTCTCCGCTGTCTGCGTATTTCTTCAGCTTCTGTACGAAGATGGCCTCGTTCTTGAGGAACACCTGCAGGATCATCTGCAGGATGTTGAAGTGGAAGGCGGGCGTCAGGAGTTTCCTGAAGGTTTTCCATCTGTGACCTTGAAATTTAAACTTGTGACACAATCAAATGTTGTTTTCAGGTTTGGTTAGGACAATGCAGGCTTATCACCTGATTGTCTGATAAGAAAGATGATCCATGCGTCGGATGGGCATGTAAAAAGTCGGTCCTGCGCCTGATCTCTCGCCAGTCGTATCGGTTTACCGTCCCACTGGGTTATGAGAGTAAAAAGAAGAGAGAGTGCTTCTGTGTATTGCGCACACACTTGGGCACTATAAAATAACTCCTGCGTAGCTGGCCTGGTTTCAATGAAATCGGCTACCGACACCGAAATCGGTGAGGGCAGCTAATATTATTGTTGCGCAAGTAGTACGTCCCGTTTTTAAGCCAAATGTAAAATAAAATTTAAAATAGGTTAAATCCCTTTCAGTTCATTGTGGAAGTAGCACAAGCAAAGAGTTTGATTGCAATACACTTTTCATATCAATCTATTTATTTCTATTATTTATATTTAGTACACAAACAGGTTACAGTCATGGTTTGACATTTAACTTATTGGATATACTAGACAAAATATGTTGCCACCTTTAATCAACAATACACTAGATTTACGCCCGGTTTCTGAAAGGCTGATCAAATTGATCAATTGATCAAATCAGCTAATCTGAACGCTCATTGGTGAAAACAGTGACTGCGAAATGATGTTCACCAATCAGCGTTCAGATTATCTGATTTGATCAATTGGTCAATTTGATCAGCCTTTCAGAAACCGGGTAATAGTGTTTTTGCTTTTTTGTTATTCCCGCGATAAAAAAATAAATATATTAATAAATATATATTTTTTAAACAATATAAAAAAAAAATACGTTCCTAGAATGAGAAAATATCATAATTATAATTTTCAATTCTTATAATCATATCCCAAATGTAAAGTGACTTCTGCTGGTAAGGGTTCCAAGCTCCTATTTCATTCCCTTTAGACCTTTTGTTGACTTTTTGTTGTTACAAACTGTGAAAAAATGCGAAGAAAAGTAGGCCATGGACCCTAAAAGAAGCTTCTAAATACCTGTATCAGTGAGAAGACCTCTACCCAGCCACTCCTTCAGAGGAATATACGCCCGACCTTTTACTATGTGCTCCGAACTTGTAAGCAGGGGCTGTAAAAAAAAACATCTTAAGTCATCCCTCCATATTGAATGACATCCAAAAGAAACTATGTACATGTCGCAGTCATCTGATTGAATCCGCTATTTACTTGAATGACTAGCGCGTTCATTGAATCCGAACGAACAAATTTCAGAATCCGAGACTAGGACAGCCATTTTTCATATTTCATTTTTAAACTTCAAAATTTCCGATTGAGTACTATAATAACGCACATTAAAGTAAATTAATCAAAAAATATATCAACACATTGTTATCTGTACGAGCCGTTTTCACGCTATTATGTAACCGCGCTAGTCATTCAATTAAATAAGCTGATCAATCTGCGTCTTACATATGTTATTGAATGTACTGTGGGTTCTTGAAGGAAATACATGTTACACAGTAATGATACACAAATTACTTGCACTTTTTCCACTTTATTAGTTAATTAAATGATTTATTAAAATAAGGTCGTCTATTTTAATAAATCTGTTAATTTTAAATTATCTGCACCGAAACTACAAACAATTCAAATCATCGACGTAAAACATGTACCAACCAGTGTTTTTCTTTTTATTTTTTTTATTTTTTATGGGGGTTTGATCACTTAGTGATTAAGTCACCCCCGTTACAAACAATTATCTTACTAAAACCAACCCTAATATTAAATTAAAATTAAATTACAAAACAAAGATCCTAATTTCTATTCAAACAGCAAATTTTGACCATCTTATATAATTTCCATTCTTATCTGACGTGGGTAAAGCCCGAATGCTATTGAAGATTTGTATTTTTGCAGATAATTATTTATTTAATGCTATTGAAGATTTATATTTTTGAAGAAAAAGATAAAAGATATTGAAGATAATATTTTGGTGAATTATAATGTTGGCAACATTATAATTAACCAAAATATTATTATAACATAAAAATTGTTCCGGGCACACTCCGCCAAAACATGGTCAATCAATCAATCAATCAATTATTTACTTGCTATAAAAGTGGTACAAAATATGTTCAATACATAGATTACATTAAGAGCTGGCACTTTTAGCTAAACATTAGCATGCAAAATGTTCTTATTTTAACTTTAAGAAGTCTAATTTTAATAACATGAATTATAATAGCATAACATTTCATCATTTAGTTAAATAACAATAATTACTTATTCTAATAGAATCAATTACATAGTGATTAAAGTCAATATAACAGTACCTTCTAATATTATTTAATATTAATGGTTATTGTGATTTAAATTATATAATTCATTTATGGAGTAGAAATTTGGTGTACATCTTCAACTTTATTGCACCTTGAGCATTATGGTGACTCCACTTTACCCATAAGGAAAGCAAAACTGTTTAGCGGAATATGCCCCGAACGAAGTCGAAGGGCCATTACAATCTCTGGTTTGCTCATGTTGGCCTGATCGATCCACGGAGCTGTTGACCAACCAATGTTGATTCGTTACAAATTTTGGATAAATATGTTAATTAAATAAAAACTACAGCGCCAAACTATACAGGATGTAAAAAGAGCAGTCACTATAACTTTGGGATATGATTAAAGGACCTTTTCTCATTCTAGAAATGTTTTTATTTCATTATTTATTTTTCGAAATATTTTTTTTGCAATTTCTTATTTTTAGTCGCAAGGCTGAACTGTTTGGAACAACGTTCTGCATTAAATTCTTAAATTTGATAATTTTTGCCCTAGTACGTAATGAACGTCTTACGCATGCTATTGACCTCTCAGCGTAATCAGCTGATCGCTGTGTTGTGCACGTTGTACAATGCCTATTGAAATTTTTTAAAACAGTGGATTAAAAGCAAATGACTAGTACCAATGGAGATATCTCTTGCCTGGTTATTACCCCACGAAGTTATAGTGACTGCTATTTTTACACCCTTTATAAAATTTTTATGGGACCAAATATCAGCTATTCTGCATCGAATAAAAAAAGAATGACGCAAATCGGATCATTAGCCTCGGAGTAATTGGTATAAATACATAAAAAAGGGCGAATTGAGAACCTCCTCCTTCTTTTGGAAGTCGGTTATGAATTGTTCCGTTTGGATGTCGACTACCTTTGGATTTTCAAACTGATTGAAACATTATGTCCAATAATTTTAATGGCATGAACAGACATGGTCGCCGTGCCGGGTTCGCCACGCCGATTTCGTCCGGCGCCGCCGCCGCCGTGGATCTAGTGAAAATGCTAACAATTCGTAGGAATAGGCATGAAGAAAGAGTTTAAAATCAACTTTTCTAAAGTGGATACACATTTTCTAATTATGAAAAAACCTTTATTTCGGTAAAAAACTAATGAATATCGAAGATTATAGCCAGTTTTCTAATATATTTTCAATAGTACGCCAAAACAGATAGAAGTGTCATGGCGTCGAGTGTAACGTCACGCCTAGGTAAACGTCAGATGCTTAAGTAAACCATAGATAAAAGGGTAATATATAATGACAGCAGCGATGGACCATGACAGTGATGTTTACCTAGACGTGACGTCATGCGCTGTAATGCGGTGTTTCAGTCAAAATGGCCGATTGCACTATTTTAATTTTTTTAATTTATTGCAAATCTTAATAATCACAAATTTTTATATAAAACTATATCAGTATTTAAAATCCTTTTTATATATCTATTTTGCCATGAAATCATTAAATCTTTGTTTATATTTGTTAATGTCGTCACGCCTATTGTAAGTCCGATTTTTTAAACAACACAAAATCTCTACGATATTATATCTATGAGAAAGAACTTGTTTTATGTTCTTTTGATGACTCTGCGTTTTTTACGCAAAACACATTAGTTAGAATGACAATGAAATATTAACTAAACATGGTATTATAAGATGATTACATAATATGATAATATTATACACAATTATGTTTTTGGTATGCACAACTGCCTATTATATGAGTCATCATAATATTGTATAATTATTAGTGGTTTGACTGCTAACTTGATAATTAGAAGGCAACATAATAAGTATGTTATATACATGAAAAATGCTTGATAAATGCACGAAAATTGGAAAAATATGCAAAAATTCAACGATAATAATTATTGCACCAAAATTCACACAAATAAATAAAAACCAAACTGCATATGAATGAGCGTTTAGCACGTCAAGTAAGAACAAGTAACGGCTTATAGGCGTAACAGGTGGAACCAATTAAATTATAAACTATCTACTACTATAAAAAGAGCAGTCACTATAACTTTACGATATGAATATACTACCTTTTCTCATTCTAGAAATGTATTTTTTTTTCACAAAAATAAAAAAAAAAATTTTTTTTGCTTTATTGTTATTATTGCAACAAAAAAATAAGAAATGGTGAAAAGTAAAATAAAATGTTTTTAGTTTTTGACAAAAAATAATTAAAAGAAATACATTTCCAAAACGAGGAAAGGTAGTATAATCGTATCTCAAAGTTATAGTGACTGCTCTTTTTACACCGCGTGTTATTATAAAAAAGACCGAATGGAGAACCTCCTCCTTTTTTTGGAAGTGAGTTAAAAACAATTACCGACTTTTAAATAAACAACGGTGGCATCAGCCCGACAAAATATCGGGTCCAAATATATATATATTTTTAATCTTTATTTAAATTTATTAGGTACATCTTAATTAGTCTGCAAAAAGGGTCCAAATATTCGTCTTAAATGATTCTTATCTTTTTTACGTGGAAGTACTTCTGTTTATCTTTATCGTGTTTATCTTTTACGATTCCTTTTTTCTTTTGTAGATAATCGAGTTCCTTGCTGCACATTAACATAATTTATTTGTCTACTTATATTAAGATGTATAAGAAAAACTTAAAGTGTCAAAAAACTAGTTTAGCCAGTTTAATTAAATTAAAGTGTCTGTTTATAATACGAGTATGTTTAAATGTTGTTATAAGCGCCTCCGTGGTCTAGTGGTTCCGAGCCTCGCTCTCGACCAGGAAGTCTTGGGTTCGATTGCCGCATAATGTACCGTAACAAAAAATGTTGTTTTCAAGTTAGGTAAGGCAGTGCAATGCAGGCTGATCACCTGATTGTGTGACAAGAAAGATGATCCATGCGTCGGATGGGCATGTAAAAAGTCGATTCTGCACCTGTTCTCTCGCCAGTCGTGTCGGTTTATCGTCCCACTGGGTTATGAGAGTAAACGGAAGAGAGAGTGTCTTTGTGTATTGCGCACACACTTGGGCACTATAAAGTAACTCCTGCGTAGCTGGCCTGGTTTCAATGAAATCGGCTACCGACGCCGAAATATGAGGGGAGTTAATAGTTATTATTATTATAGCTGTGCGACTTCATTCGAAACCGTTTAATATGCAGAGCACGCAACGAAAGTCCCCAAATGTGAATAATTTTCCCCGTTTTCGCAACATTTCTCACTGACGCTTCACTCCTATTGGTCGCAGCGTAATGTTATATAGCCTAAAGGCTTCCTCTATAAATGGACTATTAAGCAAAAAAATATTTTTTCAAATCGGACCAGTGATTCCTGAGATTAGCGCGTTTAAACAAACAAACAAACTCTTCCACTTTATTATATTAGTATAGATTATTAAATATTGTTTACAGAGTTGCATAGTTATTACACAGAATGCCTACCTACAATGCCTGGCACTTTATATAAATTACTAACAATTATGCGATAAAAAATACAAAGGTCTAAAATGACCACAATGTAATATACAATACACGTAACTGGTAAGTGGTAAGTACGTGTATAATATACCTAATTGGTAGGTAATTACATAATACAAATAAAGATTACATTATGTAAATGATTATTCTAGAAAAAAATATAACATTGTAATTTATAGTATTTTCTCAGTATAATAATTCTTATTTTTACGATTTTCCTGACATTTTGATAGCTTACTAGAGTTAGGCATTTGTAAAGTTCTATAAAGGGAAAATCCTATTACTAAGACTTCGCTGTCTGTCCCTCTGTTCAGTCTGTCTGTCCGTTTGTTCGTCTGTACGTATGTCAGTCCCTAAAAGGTTTCCAGCTATTATTTTATTTAACTTTTTGTGATTTTTCGTAAGCTTACTGGTCTACAGGATTGCGGGGTATGCGCAACGTATAATTCCCGTCAAATAAAAAAAACTGGCCAAGTGCCCTCGCTTAGGAAGGGTTCCGTACAAAACGCAAAAAAGTTTATTGGAACACTCGTAAAATATTTATTATGTTTCTACTGTTTCTTATAGGGGCAACAGAAGAACATTTTCTGTGAAAATTTCAACATTGTGACAAACAGACATATCTAAGACAGATCTTTTATTTGAGGGGAAATACGTTGTGCATACCCCGCAAGCCTGTAGACCGAGCTTTCAAAAATGGCGAAAAGTGAACAAAAAAATAGTTGGAAACCTTTTAGAAAATGAGGAGAATGTGATAAAAATAAAAGGAAAAATAAATTGAGGGCGATCGGAGTTCGGGGTGAGTTTTAAGAGTGAAAAATTGTTTATCTCAATTTCCAAAAAAAATCTAAAAGTCATATGGAAAACATGGCAAAGTTGTTGATTAATAAGAAGATCTACGTCTGATAAATTACAATTTTTTCACATAACCTCAAAATGTATGTGAAAAATTCAAATAACCGTGTTTTTGGTTTTTATATTATTATCTTTTTATTAACTCTGGGGTCGAAATATTTATATAGTATATTATAATTATAGTGTTGTTAAAATTCAACACTTCAATAAAGTTTTTAACATCATTCATTATCTCTTAATCATTGTTATTATTATTATAATTATTTATTATATAACTTAATTATTACAGGTTCTGGACTTTGATCCTACTATCCTATTATTTATAAATGCGATTAACGCATCCAGTGATACAGAGCTTAGCTCCCGACTTGGAGGCTTTGAGTTCGATTCTCGCGTTGGAACAACAACAAAAAAAATTGTTTCCAAGTTTGGTTAGGACAATGTAGGCTGATCGCCTGCTTGTATAAGTAATATGTTTATTATTAAATTGATCACCACATTATCTGATAAGACAAATGATCCATGCGTCGGATGGGCATGTAAAAATCAGTCCTGTACCTGTTCTCCTATCAGTCATATCGGTTATCCGTCCCACTGGAGAGTAAAAGGAAGAGAGAGTGACCATGTATTGCGCACACACTTTAGCACTATAAAAATGAAAATTGGTGTGGGGAGCTGTTATTATAAATTGGAAAGCCTGTATGTGATTTTTGTTACTCTTTGGCGCAAAACGGCTACTGAACGGATTTTGATGAAATGGTATGGCAATAGTGAACATGCAGAATTACCACATAGCGTACCGCACCAAAATGTACGGCTCTTAACATATGGATATGTATCCACATACTATTTTTTCTCTTATACAGTTAGATTCATGGTTCATATATCAAGCCCAATATAGTGTAAAGAGAAGGGACGCGTTGAGCATTTCCAAACCTCATATAAATTACTTACCATAACGCGACAAATCGCGGTAAAAGTCACAAAACAGATAAGTTTCAATTATGGTCAGGTGTTAGGTCAAAGACCAGTGCGTTCGTGTGCGTAGACTAGGAGCCAGCGAGTCCCAGCATAGTAAGATTCACATAACGAAGATATCATTATAATTAGTCTTGCAAAATAGCTTCGCATAGAACATTAATTTTAATAATGTATTTTTAATTTTATTTTACAATAATTTAAAATATTTTAATTCGAATTTAACCGTTTTCGAGTAGTTTAGTAGATATTTAGGTACACTAATTAGATTCACAAAATTGCGACGAGTACGAGTTATGGTTACTGATAGCGATGAAAAAAAAAATGAAATGAAATGAAAAGTAAACAGAAAATTGTATGACATTGAAATAGCGACTATTGAATGCTAGAGGCGTTGTTTTCTAAAACATAATATTATTTAAAACAATAAAGTGAAGAAAGTTGTAAAATAAAGTAACTAATATTATAAATAGCCCGCGACCAAGTTATACTATATATTATATTATAAATTTGAGATAGTGAGTTGATTGAACTTTTTCATTCATCATTGGTTCCGGGCATTTTGTATAATAGTTAATGGAACACCCAATACTATTACCCAGTAATACCTATTACCATTTACCTCCTGCTTTTGAATTCTGTTTTTTTATGGTAAGATCTCAAAAGGTCAAGTGATGGCTCTTTTATGTCCTAGTAGTGTGATTTTCTAATCAATGAAACATAATCAATAGATTCGAAGGCCTTGGAGAAGTCGCTAAACCCTTTTGCATCCCGGGGCCTATTTTGATTGAATTTTATTTACATTCTGAGCTTATATTTACTTTGCGGAAATCCATAGCATAAAATTTAAATATATTATATCTAGCAATATCCCGCGAAAAACGATAACCACAACCTGCAAGCAAATGAGTGAGTGTACGCATAGGTGTGCGTTCAAAGCAGCTCCCTTCTTCCCACACTGCTTAAGCGTACACTCGTAAGCAAAACGTGAAAACACCACCACCACACAAGCAATAATGTTAACACGATCGTACAAAGCCCCACCACCATGCAGGTTGCAAACGTCGACGCTTTCGGAGCATCCTCAGAATGTAGACTTTGCGAACAATATTCCTTAAGCTTACTTAACGAACATTATAATACAGGCTGGCTGGTGAGACATGTGCAATACTTACGGAGAGTACTCGGTACTCGATTCCCATTATAAATATGTAATAATATTAGGTACCTACTTAATTTTTTACCTAATTTTTCTTTCAATAATTGAATCATGGATACTATGAAAATTACGCGGCTAGGCAAGTAGGCATACCTATGTAGCCGGCGCGGCACCCCGGCGGCGGCGTGCGACATCAACGTAGGTAGTACGGACGCGTTCCTACCATGTGTCCATGCGTTGGGTAAAGAATTATTCAATTTACTCAGTTATTAATTGATATTATTTTTTTATATTGTTTTTTTTTTATCTCATATAATAGCCAAATATCACGTCTTCAAGTATTGCTCATGTCTCACCAGTCACACTGTACAACGCTCAATTATTTATTACTGACTTCATAACATATAGATAATTCCCTGAAAAGCGATTTCCATTCCATGCACCTACGTACAACCTACTATAATTTAAAAGAGCAATTTTCCATATTTTTCGTCTTTTATTCTTAAACCGGTTCTTGGCTACGCTAGTTCCTGAACCGGTTGTAGGCACAATATTATGGACACGACATTCAGAAAACATTTTTGTTAAGTTATTATCAACGTTACCCTCTACCATACTCACCGCTATGTATTTTGGATGTGATATGACCACATAAGGGTTGTTGAACATGTACATGAGGTAAACGTCCCCGTACACATCTTTGAAGTAGCGAGTGAGAGCTATGAATTCTGAAACAAAGAAAATATTACTAACGCAACGTCCGAGGGTTAATGAGTCGATATCGAATACGATTTAAATACATGAGAAACAGGAATGGGCCTAAACTACATCCCTGTGGGACACCTAAGTTTAATTTGGCCCCAGTAAACCCTTTTTCATTTACCTCCTGCGTTTGAATTCTTATTTTTAGGTAATAACTCAAAAGTAGACCTTACTACTATTAGGTAGATCAGTTTTTGAATGTAGGCATAGAATGTCCCATATATATATGAAGAGGTAATGGGCATAAAATTGAACCCTATGGAACACCCAATACTATTACCCAGTGATCCCTATTACCATTTACCTCCTGCTTTTGAATTCTGTTTTTTATGGTAAGATCTCAAAAGGTCAAGTGATGGCTCTTTTATGTCCTAGTAGTGTGATTTTCTAATCAATGAAACATAATCAATAGATTCGAAGGCCTTGGAGAAGTCGCTACACCCTTTTGCATCCCGAGGCCTATTTCGATTGAATTTTATTATTGCACTATTATTAATACTAGTCTTATTATTATTACTAGTCACAATAAAGTGACCCATCAGCATAATTTAATAACAATAAAACAATACTAAACATTTATTCAGTAACATATCTGGACATTCCACTTGTATGTACACTGACAGACTGTTTAAACACAGAAATAAATGTCTGATATTTGCTATGGAATTTCTGTCGTTGTCTGAACGCTATCTATGTTATGCTATAATGAGGTTAGACAAACTACCAGGTCAAAACATTCGGAGAGCATATTATGGTTAAATCCGACATAAGTATTCAAGGACAGCACCTCAATAGTCATCACAGTACTTAGTATTCCAACTTAGATTCCTACAAGCTGACCTAAGGCGCTTAGAAAATATTTTTGCATTAGAACAAAAGGACATCAAATATTTAGATTGTTACTTTACAAATTACGTTTTATTTTGGTTTATAAAGTATAATTAAAGTTAAACGTGTATTATATTATATTATTATTATTATTATTATTATATTATTATTATATTTAAAAGGGCCCTGAATATATTTTCTGACCGATTTTTCCAGCGATATTACCACATTTTATTCCATCACACAAATATGGCCGATTTGATGAAATAAATTTTTTGTATGACGTGCGTGTTGCAATATTGAAATCAGTATGTTCTATATTTTGCTTACAAAAAGACGTTTTTTGAAAAAAATGCCGTGGCGGGGCTCTTCAACGCATATCTATACTAATATTATAAAGCGGAAGAGTTTGTTTTTGTTTGTTTGTTTGTTTGCTTAAACGCGCTAATCTCAGGTACTACTGGTCCGATTTAACTTTTTTGTTGGATAGTCCATTTATAGAGGAAGGCTTTAGGCTATATAACATTACGCTGCGACCAATAGGAGCGAAGCGTCAGTGAGAAATGTCGCAATAACGGGGAAAATTATTCACATTTGAAGACTTTCGTTGCGTGCGCTGCATAAACGGATAAAGTTACTCAAAAACCACGCGAACGAATTCGCGGGAACTGCTAGTTATTTATATAAGTTTACTAGCTGACCCGTGCCCATTTCGTTGAGCAAAGTTTAAACAAATTTGTTTTTTGGGGTTCATTTTTGACATCATACAACATAATAATACATAAACACTTTTTTATGCTCATTAGTTTTACTATATCCTATTGTTCTCTATAATGTTACATTGTGTTGTATGATGATCAGAATTTCGTGGAAGTCCAGGGAAGGTTTAAACGGTTTCTATGCTCAACGAAGTGGGCACGAGTCAGCTAGTATAGATTGATCGCCTGATACGTATTGGTGGATGTGAAATATGTGTATATATTTACCGTCCTGCAATGTCTAAAATTTGTCAGAATAAAGATATTATTATTATTATTATTAAATAGTGGACGAAAGAGCACCTAAAGCACCTTATGTTGTACAAAGCAGTACAAATGAATTTAAATTCAACCGTTTGAGCACTGCCTACCTAACTACGAGTATTAGAAATTTAGGCCTAATTTTTATATTTGGATGCTTATCGTGTTTTTGTATTGTTGCTTTCTTTGTTTTTTTATTCAGGTACTTTTTAAATAATAAACTAAGAAAAATGTTTCGATTTTATCATAAAATGTACCTACTCCAATTTGTTTCCTAGATGTTTAAACACAGCCGAAAATCTGATCATATTTTTTAGGTTTTTAATCGTCCATATTTCTTTTATCATTAAAAGAAATATGGACGATTCATAAATTACTCATGTAATTTATGAATAATAATATAATAATATCTATGGACGCTTCACACCACGTCAATTTGGCCCCGTGCTAAGTATCCGAAGAACTTGTGTAACAGGTACCAGACAACGTAAATATATTTAATACTTTTATATATTACTATTACTATACACATATTTAAGATTTTTATTATAATATTTAATACACATCCATGACGCAGGAACATTGAAAACTTTTTGTTCCCTCGGCGGGATTCGAACCCGCGGCCTCTCGCTCGAGCACCACTGCGCTACGGAGGTCGTCCAAACGAAAAAAGGAAATAAAAAAAAAGATTAAAAAACTATAACCCGACTTCGCAAAAATGGGTCTAAAAAGTCTGAAACAAGAAAATAATTCAATTTGAAATCCAGAAATGCATAGGTGCAAAAATGGTCAAGGTAGAGCCGTGGTCGCACCCGCTATTGGCATCGAGCCATAAAATTTCTTTTTACCGTATTTCGGTGTGAACTAATGCTTAGATTTTATTAGCGGGTACGACCACGGCTCTACCTTGACCATTTTTGTACCTATGCATTTCTGGATTTCAAATTGAATTATTTTCTTGTTTCAGACTTTTTAGACCCATTTTTGCGAAGTCGGGTTATAGTTTTTTAATCTTTTTTTTTAAAATATTTTTCTGTTTCCACATCAAATATAACAATTATTATATTTTTATTTACTTGTCCATTACATAGAAAGTATCAACTCCTAGATACTACTTGTACGTCCGCATTTTAAACCTTTATTTTGAATTTAACAATAAAATATAATAATAAATAAAAAATATAAATACATATTCGTAATGTGCTTGCCAAGACCTATCTTTTGATACCAAACACGAGACAAATATCTTAATTTAATTTTTTTTTGGAGATCATTTTTGAGGTATAATTTTCAAAGTCCAAAATTTTTCAAAAAGTTTTATAGACTATGTTACTCGCGGCAATAATACAAATCGATTGACACCTCATTTATCAAAATCGGACCAGTAGTTTAGCCACTACGAGGGAACATACATACATACATACATACATACATACATAGACTGCCAAAATCATTACCCTTCCTTTTGGCTTCGCCGAAGTCGGGTAAAAATAGGGAGTATACATAGATACTCTGCAAAAAACTTTTACTCTAATGGCATTATCTTGGGAGGAAACAAAGGGGTCAAGTAGACCACTGTTTTTGTATGGAAAAATCGCTGTTGTGTTTCCTCTTAAGGCGAGGGAAAATCGCTGTTGTGTTTCCTCTTAAGGCGAGGAAAAATCGCTGTTGTGTTTCCTTTTAAGGCGAGGAAAAATCGCTGTTGTGTTTCCTCTTAAGGCGAGGAAAAACCGCAACTAGCGCCACTCTTTTTAAAATAAATTTTACAACGACACAAAGATCTTATTTAAAAAAGTAATCGGTTAAAACTCTAAGTAAATAGTTAAACTAATTTATTGGCATTTAATTACAGCTCTAAATCCTATACCGTATTTACTCTCATAAGTAAAACGGCCACTTTTGGCGGTTTTTATGAGAGTATGTGTACATATCTACATAAAAGAAGGTGTTTAGCCTAATTTTCTTAAAAGTAGACTAAACACCAAAAAAGGTAAAGGATCATACTTCAATATCCAATACGTTTTATAACAATTAAACAATAATTAACATAATTAAGCAACAAATGAAAAACTTTCACAGCAAAAATGCCGTATTTTGACATTGCCGACTGTAGAATATAGTTTATAGTCTATGGATTCATGTAACCAACAATAATCATTGTATTAATATTGGCCAATTGACATCACTGACTAATCTATGGTTGTGTCATAGACGGGTTTGTTGGCGTTTGGGTTAAAATAATATTTATCTCGGACGTTGAACAGGTAAGAGATAAAGCATAATATGGCAGCTATTTTCTCGAATAAAAAAGAAATCACGCAAATCAGATCATCAACCTCAGATTAATCAGTGTACATATATATGGAACAGGCTGAATTGAGAACCTCCTCCTTTTTTTGAAAGTCAGTTAAAAATACTTAATCTCCTTTTGGTTATTTACACTAATTGCCACTTAACTATTAAGGCAGTTTGAATGTTTTTTTTTACAATCGAAGACATGAATGGATGAATGTAGCAAAATTATGATTTCGAGAAAATTTACTTCAAACTGTCATTCAAACATTTTAGAATACGATGTAACGTATTAAGGCGAGGAGTAACCGCAACTAGCGCCACTGTTTTTAAAATAAATTTTACAATGACACAAAGATCTTATTGAAAAAAGTAATCGGTTCAAACTTTAAGTAAATAGTTAAACTAATTTATTATAGTAATATATAATAGTTAAACTAATGTTATATATTATATCTCGTAAGTAATAACTAAAACGGCCGTTTTAGTTATTACTTACGAGAGTAAATTCAGTATAGAATTTAGAGCTGTAATTAAATGCCAATAAATTAGTTAACCTATTTACTTAAAGTTTGAACCGATTACTTTTTTAATAAGATCTTTGTGTCATTGTAAAATTTATTTTAAAAAGAGTGGCGCTAGTTGCGGTTATTCCTCGCCTTAAGCACAATAATCTAAAGATCTGGGGCCTTACTCTCCAAACTGATTTGATTTTGATTAAGATACGATCCTGCCGCGTACTTCCTAATAAATTGACATTTGTTTATTTTGATTCTCAGTCGATCGATATGGTCGGAAGTACAAAAAGTTACGATCTAACAATTTTCTTTAGCCTGATTAGTTTCAAAGTAATTCACAAAATAAAATACGAAATACCACTGATATCAAACGGATTCGGTTCTCGATTGTGTCGGGAGTAGGGCCGCTATCTTTATCAATGTACATAATACGAGTCACTTAAATATATTAAGATAAGATCCGTCTTTAGAATCAATGTACTTAATACTAGTCACTTAAACATTTTACGATATCTAAGATGATCCTAAAATGATTAAGTGGCAGATAAACAGTAAACAGTAAAAAACCTTAGTGATTTTTTCACTAGATTTAGTGACTTTTAGTAGGTAGACTGGTATTTTCTAAAAAAAAATCACAGAAAAATTATTTGGTGACTTTTTGTGGCTGATGATACTGCTGTTGGAAGCAATTCTAAATATTTTTTTAAATCAAAAAAATCTAACAAAAGTGATGATACTCAATTTTGTGCGTAGTTTCTCGCGACATATACCTTCATTCATGTCTTCAATTATTGATTTAGGCTTATTAATCTTACCGGAAGGCTTCGTAATCCACAAACGCATGCAGCCCAAGAAGGGTATCCGCATAGGCCCAGGTATGTTCTGGTCCTTGGAGTAAAACGTGAACACAGCGAAAACAAACACCAAGAACAACAGAAGGGGTATAGTGATCATTGTAATATGATAATGATATAAAAGTCCGGCGCGCGCGCAGGACCTGCACTAAGTGAGCTCGCGTGTCGTTTTATAACTCGTTTCGTTATTTACGGCTGGTACTGTGACATGTAAATTACTTGTAGATATAAAGCTACATGTACACACTTAACGCGAGGAGTTACCGCAACTAGCGCCATTCTTTTAAAAAAAAATACCAATGACACAAAGATCTTATTGAAAAAGTAATCGGTTCAAACTTTAAGTACATAGTTAAACTAATTTATCGGTATTTAATTACAGCTCTAAATCCTATACTGTATTTACTCTCGTAAGTAATAACTAAAACGGTTGTTTTAGTTATTACTATTATATATTACTATAATAAATTAGTTTAACTATTTACTTAAAGTTTGAACCGATTACTTTTTTTAATAAGATCTTTGTGTCATTATAAAATTAATTTTAAAAAGAGTGGCGCTAGTTGTGATTACTCCGGTTACTACAGGTAGTGCGTGTTTTGTTTAATTAATTTCAATTTGAGATCTTTTACTTGATTTACAAATGTTTCCTTACGTTGATATATATTTGTTATATATAGTTAGTTACTAGCTGTTCCCGCGACTTCGTTCGCGTGGTTTTTGAGTAACTTTATCCGTTTATGCAGCGCACGCAACGAAAGTCTCCAAATGTGAATAATTTTCCCCGTTTTTGCAACATTTCTCACTGACGCTTCGCTCCTATTGGTCGCAGCGTAATGTTATACAGCCTTAAGCCTTCCTCTATAAATGGACTATCCAACAAAAAAATATTTTTTCAAATTGGACCAGTAGTTCTTGATATTAGCGCGTTTAAACAATCAAACAAACTCTTCCGCTTTATAATATTAGTATAGATTTGTATTTATTGTATAAAAATATTTACTTGTCACTGGTCACACTTATTTATATTCCATACACATTGTTATCTATATTCTTTATTATTTTATACTTATATCTTTAGGGTCACTTAATCACCTTTACAATTATCTTTACACTGTTATGTACTCATTATGTCATGTATTATTTCTTTTTTTCTTATATGCAATACTTTTGCGTTTTTCCTCCTCCCCGAAACGGAAGATCAGGGACGGTCTTCAGCTGTCGTCATAACCTGAGTGGATCTACGTTTTTGCACTTTTTGGTGTTACACTGTTGTATAATTATTGTTGTTATTGAGGGAGAGGGAAATGCGTTACGCATCCCTCCGGTATGTTGGACTCCCTGCTCGCTACGGCCGGTTTAACCACTGAAACCACTTGCGGATTGCCATCAGCCGTTATGTTGGGTGGAGTGCCCTGGATCTGTAAAAACACAGGCCACTCCTCCCTCGACCGGCCGGTTCACCTCTATAGGGACCGGACTTCCATCCAATTAAGAGACCGCTCCGGCAAAATGAAGCGCTCTCCTCGGCGCCGAGACTGACAAAGCCGGGGAGGTTACCCATCCCTCTACCCGGAGCCCCGTACTAGACGTGAGATGGGAGGGCCGCAAAGCGACGCCTCCGCACCATCATTCCGTCCATCTCTCTGTCTCGCTCCGAGGCCTCCTTCTGACGTATTCTTTATAACATTCCAATAAATGTCAAATATCTATATATAACTCTAAAAATAGATAGTTCTTCGACATCAGAGAGTCGAAGTGTCCAATACTTGCTTTAATAACTATAATAATAATAATAAATTATTTATTTTGCACAAATAAAATTCAAGTAAGAGTATGACTTGCGAACAAAACGCCTTTTGTGTATTAAATATTTAAGAAGGAAACAGGCGCGACCTCCTAAATATAAAAAAATCACCGTTGTGTTCCTCTTAAGCTTGACACTCGACTCAGAGAAGAACTAAGCTGTGTTCTTTTTAATGACAGTAAAGAGAATTTGTAGCCGCCCGCGAGAGAAAAATTGGGGGACGTTACTGCGGTAAGGATTGAATGGGTAACTTCTGTAAGGATTGAATGAGTAACCTTCGTAAGGATTGAATGGGTAACCTCCCCGGCTTAGCCCATCTCGACGCTGAGGGGAGCGCTTCAGTTTGCCGGAGCGCCCTCTTAATTTGATAGAAGTCCGGTCCCATAAGAGGTAGACCGGCCGGTTGGAGGAGCGTGGCCTGTGCTTGCCAGATCCAGGGTACTCCCCCAACATAACGGCTGATGGCTATCCGCAAGTGGTTTTAGTGGGTAAACCGGCTGTAGCGAGCCGGGAGTCTCACATACCCCACGGGGACTTCCTTGGGGATGCATATTGGATTTCCCTTGCGACATAAAAAAAGTAAGGATTTAATGTTTTCATGTGTCTCAATATTGTTGTATTTATTTACTTTGTCTATAATCTCTTGTACATCTATTTCAATACATACGCTGTACAGACCGTGGCGTCAACTCAAACCAAATAAAAAGTGAATACGGAGCTAACTATGTTAAACAAACACATAAACCGGTTTTTGCGCGCACATACATAAAGCACCGATTTCGCCCTTGAACTTGGCTTGGCTTTGTTTTTGATGGGATTATGTAATACATTGGCTTAACGTAGGTATGTGACATTATTAAAAATTAAATAGATTAATTAATAATAGATATTTCTCACTCTCACAAAAATGGGTTTCTGGAAAATCGTTTTATTAGAAAAAAATAATCGATTTTGTAATAATCGATACTCCTAAGCACATACTTTATTTTCAACTAGCTGTGCCCGCGACTTCGTACGCGTGGAAAAGTGATTTAGGACACTTTTATATTTTTAAATATATTTTTAGTTTATTGGCGCAACCGCTGACAACTTTCGCCAATAGGTACTTCCCAGTGTATCCCAGTGTTGATCACGATCCAGCAAGTCACGTACCCGGCAAGCCTCTTGGTATGCAGGGTATAATAATAATATAGTACTATCTTTTCGGAGCTCGGCAAAAGAAGTAGGCCTTCGAACAATATGTAGAAGTCAGCAAAGGTATTCGAAGTTAGGATAATATTATTCGAATGCACCGTATAGACCCAGCCAATTAATTTTATTTAACTTCGATGTCCGTCTGTCTATCTGTCTGGTTGTCAAAACTTTAACACGTGTAGGTATCAAGCTAACAATCCTATTAAATACTCAGGATCTTCTGTCCCTTCTGGCTTTGAAAAAAACAGACTCCTTAGCCACATCTACCCAAAGATTCAGCCGTTTATCTCTCTAATTTTCGACACTCCAAAGGGAACCAAAACCTAAATATGATACAAAGCAACGTCTTAATAGTGCCGACATAGGATAAATTGCGAAACCATAAAATTATTTTTAATTTTTTTGTACTTACTACCTTTTTTATCATTAATATTTTGAGATATTAAATTGAAACATATATTGCAATTATTAAGGTATTTAAAACGAAACTCTCGGTTAGACATGGGCGCAGCGGCACGCCCCGTCGAGGATCCAGCAGGCTTACTCTCGACACAACCGAGAATCGAATCAGTTCGATCTCAATGGATTTGGTGTTTTATTTGGTATATTACTTTGGAACTAATTAGGATAAAGAAAACCTTTGGAACGTAACTTTTTGTACACCCGACGATATCAATCGACATAGAACAAACATAAACAAACGTCAATTTATTCGGGAGTATGCGGCACGATCGAATCTGAATCAAAATCGAATCAGTTTGGGGAGTTAGGCCCCAGCTCGGCGCGCCGATCGGTTTTAGTAGCGTTTTTTTATTAACCTACCCTAAGTATAACAATAATATAAATAAATTAAATTTAGTTTTAAAGAAAATATAAAATAAAAAAAGATTAAAATTGAATGTTTGCAGCGCGGTTCCTGCCGCGCTTCATACAAACGTCCAGCATTTTTTTTATTGTCATAAGTTTTTTATTTATGAACCGATTGAGATGAAATAAATGTTAAGTCAAGATTACTACAAATATGATTGAACCACATCAAAATCGGATAAGCCGTTTCTGAGATTAGCGTGCACAAATGCACCGACAAACAAACAAAAATAAAAAAGAAATTGTTTTGGGTACTATTGTATAAATAAAAGTCTCCTATAATAACACAGGCACAGTTAGCACATTTTAATAGTATTTTTTACTCAGCAGTCTACACTACACCAGCCCGGCTCGGACGTAAGACGTCACGCAACTCACGCAGCAGCCTGCATTACGCGGCGCCCGGTCGAATCACGGCGAAACGATTTTAATTTTGCTATATTTCCTAAACTACTCATTATATTTGCATGGTATAAAGGGCAAATATTATAGTCTTCATGGAATGCTTAAGCCAACTAACGTATTAAAAATGATAAGGATTAATACCGTGATGGTATAAATAGCTTTCCAAAAACCGCTTAATTGTCCGTTTTTTAGTTTAACGCGAAAGGCTTTCTTTTAATTATACAGTTAATTAAGTTGATTTTATACAATAAATGATAATTTATTTCAATTTGTGAAGCAAGTTCAAAAATACAATTTTTATATTATTATGACACTGTGAAAACACTGTTTTCCCAGAAAAAAAATCCTGATAGTTAGGTACTTATTTGATGTTCTAATCTACTTTAGTGCCACGTTCTATTGCTTCGCGTCACTGTGTAAGCGATCCCCCCGCGCCTCCCGCACGAACCGTTCGACCGCAGGCCGCGCGCGCCAAATTCATCCGACTTGCTTCAAATTTATCGTCACTGCTCGGCTCCTATGTATCGTAGCGTTATGTTATATAGCCTATAACCTGACCAAGAATATGGGCTACAATCGTACCAAGTTTGGTTAAAATCCCTTCAGTAGTTTTTGTTCCCATCGTGCACATACAGACAGACAGACAAAAATTTTACTAATTGCATTTTTGGCATCAGTATCGATCGCCAATCATCCTCCAATATGTATTTTGAAAAAATATTCAATGTACAGAATTGACCTCTCTACAGTTTTATTATAAGTATAGATAGAAAAAAATGTTTTAAAGTTATTTTATAATGTAATTCAGTAAGAATAAAACAAAGTTGATGAAAATGGTTTACTTACATATTAGAATCAACACCAACGGAATCAAATAGAACGGTAAGTGTACGATTAAACGACAAACTCAAAAAAATGGGCGTGGCTGTGTTACAAACATAGTTGTACCTATAATAATAATAACGCTAGTCACACCACTTTCGGTGACGGTGGCCGGTTTCATAGAAACCAGGCCAGCTACGCGGAGTTATTATATAGTGCCGAGTGTGTGCGCAATACACAGAAGCACTCTCTCTTACTTCACTCTCGTAGCTCAGTGGGACGGATAACCGACACGACTGGCGGGAGATCAGCTGTGACCGACTTTTTACATGCCCATCCCATGGATCTTATTATTTAAATCGAAATTATTTTCAATTTACCCACAAAAGCCTAATATTTTCAACTTGCACCTGATGATGATTTAATCGAAACCGGTCGTGTTTTTGTAAAAACTTATTAAAACGTAATAAAAAGTGGAAAAGTGTAATAGAGGTGTGTTATTATTATTATATTCTGTAAGATAAGATATGTATGTAACCTGTCTTTCCTTAAGATTTGTCTCTTAACTGAAGATTGCAGTGTTACATCATTTTGTTGTCAGGTGAAAGTTACAGTACAAAATAATCAACTAATTTTTGATAACTGAAATCCCACCAAAAACATTTTCATGTAAGAATGTTGCCAAGACGAGTCTACATATTTTACCCTGTGAAAAAGTTATCAGATATCGTATAAAGCCAAGCTCGTAAAGACTACACGCTCTAAACCTACATGCTCTACACTACACCTTAATCATCATCTATCAAAAAGTGATGAAAGATCTCACGTACAACCAAAATTCTTGTCTATGCGCCCCTACTTTACCAGGTTTAGCTTCACTTACGCTACATTGCAGTTAAAACGTGATGCTTGGCCGTTTTGCTCCCGTTACGAAGATTTCACAGGCATTCATTCACCGTGTGTGAAATAAAACGGCCAAGCATCACGTTTTAACTGAAATGTAGCGTAAGTGAAGCTAGACCTGGTAGGGCGTGTAGTCTGTAGAACTTGGCTTTATACGATATCTGACAACTTTATACCGCAACAAAAGAATAATATCTATGGACGAGACCACGTCAATATTTCCCTGTGCTAAGTATCCGAAGAACTTGTGTTACAGGTACCAGACAACGGAAATATATTTAATAATTTTATACTATATACAAATTTAAGATTTTTATTATATACACATCCATGACCCAGGAACATTGAACATTTTTTGTTCCCTTGGCGGGATTACAACTTTCTCGTTCGAGCACCAACGCGCTCAACCACTGCGCTACGGAGGGAATGTACGGTTTCTGTGGGATTAGTGGGATTTTCTTTTACGAGGTAGTGGAAAACATCCAGTAGTTTAATATTTAGGGCGTGTTTCACCAAGCAATGTTAAAGTTAATCCTTCGTTAAATATCATGTTGTTCCTCTCGTAATTCCTATCAATGAATGAGAAGGCATGGCATTTTAACAAGCCGTTAACATGTGTAATCGGGACTTAAGATTATGTGAGCTAAGTCTTAGGGCCATTACTCACCAACTAGGCTTTTATATTTTCATTTTATGGTCTTGAAGTCTTAAACTTGCATTTATCTATACATATAATAAATCTGTAGAGGAGTCGTGTCTGTACATTGAAGATATTTGAAAAAAAATATGATAGGGGACCTTTATTTACGCAATAGTACCCAAAACTATGATTTTTGAAATTTTTGTCTGTTTGTCTGTTTGTCTGTTTGTCTGTTTGTCTGTGGGTTTGTGCACGCTAATCTCAGAAACGGCTTATCCGATTAAGATGTACTTTTCACTAATATATTGCGGCAAGCTTCACTTAACATTTAGTGTTTGTTTTATGTAAATCGGTTCATAAATAAAAAAGTTATGACCATTTTAAAAGATCATGTCGTTTTTGCTGGACGTTTGTAGGAAGCGCGCGGCGGGCCCGGGCGCCGCGCGCCGCCGCGCCGCTTCAAATTGTATTCGCAGCAAACGCACCGGGGCCGCGGGGGTGACTTTTATTTGTTAGTTTTAGGCTTGCTAGGTAGGGACAATCTAAGATTTTTTTTCTTGAGTTTATTACGAAAGTTATTTGTATAAAATCAGTTAGTACTTTTACTGTAAAGTCCTTTGTGATAAGTAGGTACTGTATACATATTTGTTAGCGTAGGTTAGTAATAAGTAAATAAATAAAAACCGGCCAAGTGCGAGTTGGACTTGCGCACCGAGAGCTCCATACAAACCTGATTGACATAGAATTTTGATTTGGTTACAGCTTGAATATATTAGAGACCTATGTATTTGTTATAAGTTTCAATTATACACATTCATGACAAACGGTACTAAGTTTAATAAAATCAAAATATTTTTACTATCTATATAATGTTACTAAAAACGTATGGTTTTAGACGTTGCTTGGTTTCAAATTTTATGATTTTGAGTTCACGGGAAGTACCCTTTAGGTTTTGATTCCCTTACGAGTGTCGAAAATGACGAAATTTAGCGACATACCTAAGCAACTGCTTTTGGTTGCATTGGCTAAGAGGTCTGATTTTTTCACTGCTTCAAGGAACAGTAGGTATCCTGAGTATTTTATATAATTTTCATCTTGATACCTACACGCGTTTCTGAGTAAAAGGGTCTTGACAGACAGACGGACATGGAAATGATCTTATAATATGTGTTTCGTTTTTTCCTTTTGAGGTACGGAATTTTAAAAACAGTTTTAAGATTTTCATAAATATATTGCTCTTTATTTTGTTTTTTCTATTTTATAATATATACATACGTTAAAAAACATCTTGATAGTTACTAAACTGTGTTACAGGGGAAAACTGTTGATACAACTCGATTCCAATCGAGATACCTTTTGAAATTCTAGCCTTTTGCGGCCTGTCCTGGATATGTGTTAACAGATTATTATGGGTTTTTTTGCCAAATATCATAATATTGATAGAGTATTCTCATATACAAATCTATCTTACAAGCGATAGCGCGATGCAGAGCAGACCATAATAGCGACATCTATACGCCAAATGCCGTACTTTTAATACAATTATAGCAAAGTTGAGTAGGTACCTACATTTATACAATACGTTATCCGAGAGTTAAACTCAGCGTGCATCATTAGCAATGTATAATATTATTTTGCATTGTATATTATAGTTCTCATTCCGTCCGTTAAAATTCATACTACAGCCTACTATTACATATTATATAGTCATTTTATAGTCTTCTTTGTCCAAATTATGTATTCGATAACTGCATAATACATAGAATTTTGATTAACATAAGTATTGTGTTTACAGTTAAACTAAAAAAGTTATGTCAATATAAGTTAGATTTATGTTTTTCTTGATATTTTTATTTCTTAGTTTTTACTATGGACCGAATGGTTTTTATGTTAGGTACAACTTAGGTTTGTTTTCTTTCTTTTGGTACTTTCTATATTTTGCTACTTTTCTGTATAAAATCAGTACTTTAACAGTGAAGTGATTTATAATCAGTACCCTTAATGTTTGGTTATTAATAAATAAAAACCGGGCAAGTGCGAGTCGGACTTACCTAACCTAACCTAAAGGCTAAAATACCGCAAAATTTTGCGGCGCGCTGTCTTAATATCATTGTCGCCACACCAGCAGCGTCGGCGTGGAAACGATCATCGTCTGCAGTCGCTGCGGCGCAAAATCCATACAAATCTTAGTACTAGATGTTCGTCGTGTATGTGAGCGTACTATCAAGTAGTCCCGTTCGCATTATAGTAATTATACACGGTCGTTTGTCAAGCTGGTAGTAGGAATTTTCAACATAAAGTAGTTTTTTAAATACCTCGACGACAGTTTTTATAACTAAAAATATTTTTAAAACAGATTTATTATAACACTGCCCTAAATTACTTTTCCACGCGTACGGAGTCGCGGGCACAGCTAGTTGCAAATAAATCAATCCTTGCATTGACTTTTATATCCTAAGATTTTTCTATAATTAGGAGTTATGAAGAAAATATCTTATTATGGCGTGTTAATGTTATACTGTGTAGATTAAGTTTTTTTTATGTATTTCTTTTATTTATTAAATAAAAAAAAATACTTTTCCCTAATTTGTCATATAGAAGGGGAGCCCAAGTGAGGACTTTTGAAGTAAATCACATGTCTCTGTTAATCGTTACATTTGGAAATCAGCGGGCCTACTCCCGACACAATCCAGAATCGAATCAGTTCGATCTCAACGTCTTTTAGTGTTTTACAAGATTACTTTGAAACTAACCAGGATAAAGAAAATCGTTAGATCTTACCTTTTTGTACTCCCGACCATATCAATCGATTAAAAATCAAAATAAAGAAACATCAATTTATTTGGGAGTACGTGGCACGATCGAATCTGAATAAAACTCGAATCAGTTTGGAGTGTAAGGACCCAGTTTTCTTGGTTGGGACTGAAATAGACTTAAAATTTAAATATATTATAGTTATCTAGCAATAGCCCGCGAAACAAAATGCAATAGATGTCACTACTTTTAACGTTTGTAAATTATAAATTGTTTCGAGGGATATTGCTAGATATAATATATTTAAATTTTATGCTATGGATTTCCGCAAAGTAACGCCTGATTCCATTAACTATTTGAAATAGACTTCTTATTAAACCTAAGCTACTTTTTCGGATATTTTTTATCTAGTAATATCCGCGGGGTGCTATAGAAAGAATACCACCTCCCCATTAACCATTTTCCCGTGGGTCCCGTAAAAGGCGACAGAGGGAATATAACGGGTGTATTGAAACTGACTCATTTTTGTTTTGTTTAGGCCTTGGTCTGTTTTTATTTTTTCTTACTAAAGGCACAAAGTAGATATATAACAGAGACACGACCTAGTACTAGAAAATGGTATCAATCTCTGTCAATGGGTGAAGTCCTTAGAAATTCCGGAATCCGCCATCTAGCGCCACTATTGGAAAATACTAATTACTAATTTCGTTTCGTATCTTCTCCTTAATTAATGGGTTGAATTTGAACGTGATGTTATGATTAAAAATATGCTTATCGTTATTTTAACGTCAATATTTGTACTTAATTAGGAATATTTACGCTTTATAATTTACAAACGTTAATAGTAGTGACATCTATTGCATTTTTTTTGTATTAAACATAGTTTGTATGGGATGGTAGGCCATGCTAAAGGGGTATCGAAATCGTCTTACGTAATAAATGAATAGTGATTTATGTATCATGGGCTCCCTGTCCTCAGCAGACAAGATATTGGAGAACGTTACTAGGTTATAATTAAAACTGTTGTCGTCCGAGATAAATTTAACCTAAACGTAAGCAAACTAAAAACACCGAAATTTTCACATATTTACCTATTGTGTACACATAAAAACACTTTCATCGAAATGTTAAAGGAATAAGGATTATTCATTATCCAATACATTTTATAACAATTAAACAATAAGTAATATGTGTAAACATCTAATGAAAATCTTTTTCACAGAAAAAATACGCCATTTTAGCACTGCCGATTGTAGAATATAAATCCGAAATCATTGTATTAATATTGGCCAATTGGCATCACTGACTAGTCTTTGGTTGTGTCATAGAACTCATAGACGGGTTTGTTTACGTTTGGGTTAAATTTATCTCAGACGTACTATAGTAGAGCTTGTGTTGAATAAATAAACTAGTTATTGTTTCATTTAAAATGAACCGAATTAATGAATTTACACGTTACGTTTGAAATTCCTGCCAATTTTGCGGCCCGTAGCAGGCGTTGGAAAATGACGTCATCGAGAATTTGAAATTAGAAACCCCGAGAGAAAATATGAGTGAAAAAATATTTTTTCACTCATATTTTTTATTTTCAACAGCGTTTACGGCACGATAAAAATAAAAAATTGTGAACGTTCTCCATTCATACCTAAGTAAATCAAAATCGAACATTTTCTGTCTGATAATCGATACTTAGTTTATACTCGTACTTCTGTAAGCTAAGTTTAATTATAGCCGTAATATTATATTAAGAAATGAAGTGAGTTATTACAGTCATTTATTTAAACAAATTTACATATTTTAATTACAAATAACATTTAATTAAACAATAATAAAGTTACAGGTTACGATTTATGGTTTAATATAAAAGGTACGTTTAATGTATTTAAAGAGTTAAACATGACCCTCATAATAAATATATAAGGTGATTGTCCTAAAGCATCATTATATTAATACGTAAATCAAAGAAGACAGTTTTACTCAATTTATATATTAGAATGGGCATTGTTCAAAAAAATCACATGTACTTTTTATATTGTTTTTCGATGAAATATAAATATTGAATTTATATTTTAAGAATATAAATTTAATATTTTTGAAATTCATTGGCTAGTTTTTTTTATATTTTTTTAAAGTTTTCGGATCTGTGACGTCATCATCAGCCGGCAAGACGCATTGAATACATTTTTTTTTTTTTAAATAGGACATCGTCAAATATCAACATGGTGTTAAATGTAATAAGAAATACTAACCTCAAGTCCCTGCGTCTCCTCGTGTTTTTTTTATATTTGTTCAGTAAATTTTCCTTTCAATCGTACCTATTTGTTATGGCTGGTTCGCCAAATGAAAGTTCTCTTATTTATGTGAAAGATGATTCGAAATGTGATTATATTTTTGACATTGCTTACACAATTTTTTTAATACGGAATGAAGTAAAGATGCCTTCCAGTGATGACGTCATTGAAGGTCAAACTAAGGTTAAACATAGTTATTTAAAAATATAAGTAACTAATGGGTATTTTTTTACTTTATGTAGGTATATGTCGCAGTCATCTGATTGAATCCGCTATTTAATTGAATGACTAGCGCTTTCATTGAATCCTGTTTTTACCAACAAATTTTAGAATCCGAGACTAGGACAGCCATTTAATATTTAAGTTTTAAACTTCGAAATTTCCGAATGAGTACTAATAAAACGAACATTAAAGTAAATTAATCATATAATATATCAACACATTGCTATCTGTACGAGCTGTTTGACGCCATTTTAAAACCGCCTAGTGATTTAATTAAATGACCAGATTCAATAAGATGACTGCGACATATATACAGAAAAATGATCACTGACTTTATTCCTCGAAATGTTTTTTCTGCTGCACACGCTATATACAATGTGAACACAGCTCACATTGTATTAAGCGTAGGCAATATTTATGGTTATAAATTAGGGTAAACACTTTAAATGCGCTATGCATTGTGTATGGCCCTTATTTTTGTAACTCCTTAATACAGTCGCAATACACAAGAGCTCAAGGGTTAACGTGTGTGTTATTTATATTCTCTTCTGAGAAGAGTCTTTAGGTTTATACTAAAACCTAATTGGTGTAAAGTATTAATTTTATAATTAAAATCTAAAATGGTAATTATATATTCTAAACAAATGGCACAATTAAAAATAAAAACTATAACCAGACTTCGCAAAAAAACTGGTCTAAAAAGGCTGAAACAAGAAAAAATTCAATTTGAAATCCAGAAATGCATAGGTACAATAAATAATAGTTTAAAAAAACTAAAAAAACACGCTTTTATTGCTAACCGAACTAAAAAATAGAAAATAATTTTAATTTCGAAGAGTTTATATTACAGTAGTAGAAGATCGAACAATCAATTAGAATTTATCACCTCAAAATAAAATTATAATAAAGTTTAAGTTGTTAACAAAAGAATTAAATTCAGAGTAAAAAGCGTGGGGTGCTTGATAAAGTAAATGTAACAATCATTCTATTGGCAACAGTCTATGAGAGGACAGTTATGAAAAGTAGTAAAATGCACCCCACGCTTTTTACTCTGAATTTAATTCTTTTGTTAACAACTTAAACTTTATTATAATTTTATTTTGAGGTGATAAATTCTAATTGATTGTTCGATCTTCTGCTATACTGTAATATAAACTCTTCGAAATTAAAATTATTTTCTATTTTTTAGTTCGGTTAGCAATAAAAGCGTGTTTTTTTAGTTTTTTTAAACTATTATTTATTTTTCATTTTTTAGTTCGATTTATCAATTAGTTATTAGTTGTTATCAATTAGTTATTAGTTGTTTTATACAGAAATCGTATGTGATACAGAAGTAATCGGGACTTTTCGACACGTCTAGTTAATTAAAGTTCCGGTCTTTTTTTTTTTTTTTTTTTTTCATTGTCATCGGTCCTTGATACGTATGCAAAGTTTCAAATTAATCAGACTTCTGGAAACTGGTGAAAATTAAGTTCAAAGATTCCGTTACATAGATACAACCCAAGCTAATAAAAGCGTTATAAAAATAGCCGTGGTCGCACCCGCTATTGGGATTGAATGTTGCAACAGCAGACGAATATTATGAAGTTTCAAGCTCTTTTTTTTCTACCGTATTTCGGTATAAGCTGACGCTTAGATTTTGTTAGCGGGTCCGTGTATAAATGTGGTGCAATAAAAAAATTACAAAATTATCATATCTAATGGAAAAATTGCCCAGCAGTGGGACAGTTTAGGCTAATTGTTGAATTTATAAATAAAATAACAGAGTTTACTAGTTAAATTTAGCAAAAATTTATTTTATGTATGATACAATACACGGCTTAGTGATGTCCAGAGATCAAGGGAAGTATGAGTTTACAGATTACATACACATGTATTTCTACAGAATATACACTATAAAAGTAATTAGAAGAAGAAGAAGGATTATTTTAATATTTCAACACTAATAATAATAATATAATGGAAAATAAAAGGTTAGATTTAAGAATAATATTAATTTAGAGACCGGAATAATAATATTTTATTTTAATATGGTACCAAGTTAGCTACTTAACCTATACTGGCTGTATAGGTTTTAATATATTATAAAGAGAAAAGATTTGTAGTTTTGTATGTAACGACTTAACTCAAAAAGTACTGGACCGATTTTAATAATTCTTTTTTCATTAGAAAGCTACATTACCACTGAGTAACAAAGGCTATATAAAAATCAATTGCTGTTCGCTAGTCTCGCTAAAACTCGAGATCAGCTGAATTGATTCGGCTATTTTTGGTCTTGAAATATTCGTGGAAGTCCCGGGAAGGTTTACACGGTTTCCATGGTTAACGAAATCACGGGTCACGGGATAAAAAAGAACCAGCGTTGAAAGAGGTTTTTTTTAATGAATGTGTGCGAAAATTTATGATCGCCGAACACATTTCCAGTGCGACCGATCCATTGCCACCTCCAACGGGACCCAGCAGTTTTCACCAGGTCGTCGGTCCATCTGGTAGGTGGCCGTCCCACACTGCGCTTGCCAGTACGTGGGACTCCACTCTAGGATCTTTTTGCCCCATCGACCGTCCAATCTTCGTGCTATGTGGCCGGCCAATTGCCACTTCAGCTGACTGATCCTTTGGGCAATGTCAGTAACCTTAGTTCTTCTACGGATCTCCTCATTTCTGATTCGATCACGTAGAGAAATACCGAGCATTGCCCTCTCCATAGCTCGCTGAGCGACATTGAGCCTTCTGAAAAGATCCCTCGTGAAGCACCACGTCTCAGAACCGTATGTCATCACTGGTAACACACATTGGTTGCATACCTTTGTCTTAAGGCACTGAGGTATTTTGGACGAGAAGACGTTGCGTAATTTACCGAACGCTGCCCAGCCGAGCTGGATCCGTCTACTGACCTCTCTCTTAAAGTTGCACCTACCTAATCGGACAGCCTGCCCTAGGTATATAGGTATATATTCGTCAACAACTTCAAGAGTAGAGCTCCCAACAGTTAGTGCGGTGGGTGCATTATGGACATTGTGCATGATCTTTGTTTTGTCCATGTTCATTTTAAGACCTACTTGTTGAGAAACTCTATTGAGGCCACCGAGCATGCGCCCTAAATCTTTCAGCGGTTCAGCCATGACTACTATGTCGTCGGCAAATCGAAGGTGAGTGATGTATTCGCCATTGATGTTGATGCCAAGTCCTTGCCATTCCAGGAGCTTGAAGGAATCCTCCAGAGCAGCGGTAAACAGTTTCGGGGATATGACATCCCCCTGTCTCACTCCTCTCTTTAAAGGGATATCCTATATCCTTCGTGCAGTGCTCCTGTACTCGGACTGACATGGTGGCGTTATTATACAAACACTTCAACACTTCGTTATACCGATAGTCAATACGGCAACACTGGAGAGATCTAAGGACCGCCCATATTTCGACGGAATCAAAGGCTTTCTCATAGTCCACAAACGCCAAGCATAATGGACGATTATACTCTTCGGTATTCTGTATAATCTGCCGCAGCGTATGTATGTGGTCTATGGTACTATAGCCTTTTCGGAAACCGGCTTGTTCGGTAGGCTGAAAGTTATTCAGCCTGCGTTCGAGACGCATCGTGATAACTCTCGAAAACAGCTTGTAGACATGGCTCAGCAGTGTTATGGGCCTATAATTCTTCAGTAAGGTTTTGTCACCTTTTTTGAAGAACAGGACCACAACACCCCTGTTCCATGCCTCTGGCGTTTTCCCATCGAGTAAGGAGGAATTAAAGAGTTTCTGAAGGACTTTTAGTACCGGCGTGCCCGCTTTCAGAAGCTCTGTAGTGATTCCATCCTCGCCCGGCGCCTTGTTGTTCTTAAGCTGTTTGAGAGCTATCCTGATCTCGTACAGGCTGATGTCCGGGATGTCTTCGGTATAGTGTCGTGTTAGCCTGGCTCTTGGGTCTGCAGCTAAACTAGCAGGTTCAGCTGAGACCGAGGTATATAGCTGTCTGTAGAACCTCTCTATCTCCCGTAGTACCTCGGACTTATTTGACGTTACGCGTCCATCTTCGGTCTTCAGCTTTGTCAACTGGCTTTTCCCAATAGATACGTCTTTTGCAAACACTTTAGAGCCTTGGTTCCGCTCTATTGTCTCTTTAATACGCTGGGTATTAAAAGAACGGATATCGTGTCGCAAGGACTTCGTGATCTGTCTATTGAGCAGCCTATATGACTCAGCGTCACTCGAAGTTTGGAGCGTCATTGAACGTCGACTAGCCATGATGTTCCGGGTGTGGTCGGATAGTTTCTGAGGTCTATTTTTACGGTGGATCTTGAAAAATTTGGACCCCACCGTATGGACAGTTTCTACCAGCCTGCTATTTATATCGTCCACTGATGTGCAGCTGTCCAGCCATTGGAAGCGATTTGACAGTTGAAGTTGAAAGCTCTCGGGGTTTTGGATATAGGATTCGATCAGACGCGATCTTTCAAGTTTGACGTTGATATTCAACATGACTCTGACGATTCGGTGATCACTTCCGGTCTTAACCATGTTGATCACAGAGACATCGTTGAATATCTGCCGCTTGGTGCTCATAATGAAGTCAATCTCGTTTCTAGTTACACCGGCAGGACTCAAACAGGTCCACTTCCTTTGCGGCGGCTTTTGGAAGAAAGAATTCATCATGAAGAGTCCTTCTTTCTCCTTAAAGTCCGCCAGCATTTGTCCTCTGGGATTCCTCTGCCCAAATCCAAATGGCCCCACTTTCAGCTCATCATCGCTTCTGCAGCCCAGCTTTACATTGAAATCTCCCATAACAACTGTGAAGTGTGTTTTAGGGCTACGTATGGCCCTACTGACGTCCTCATACGTAGCTTCTACTTCATCGTCTGGGTGTGTTGACGATGGGGCGTATACCTGTACAATCTTCAACGAATATCGTTTTGAGATTCTCAGTACAAGGTATGCAACCCTATTTGACACACTCTCGATGGACACAATGTTGTTGATGAGAGATTTGTGGACGATAAACCCAACACCACCTTGGGACTTCTGTTCTCCCTCCCGGTAGTAGAACAAGTGGCCGGACTGTAAGGTTATCGTATCCTCGCCCTCTCTTCGGATCTCCGATAAACCAATAACGTCCCAGTGCAACTTGTTCATCTCCTCTTCCAGCTCTACGATCTTCTCGTCTAACCTCAAAGTGCGCACGTTATGCTACCAGGGCCAGTTGTCGTTTAGAAGAGGGGTGGTAGCCGGATCTCTTCCGGGGATTCTTAGCACCCCCCGCCCCGCCGTTACCGTGGCCGCTACCGTAGCCAGGAATTATTAGTGGGGCCGCCGGGGACTAGGGGCCTGGTCTTCTGGTGCGTAAACATAGGAGGCTAAAAGCCTACTGGTACCACGCTGGCTAGACGGGTTGGTACAGGGTTTTGTTTCGAGTTTTACTTCTCTCACACTAGTTGTTGTTATGTGTGTGCGCTTCCTTTTAGTCGCCTCTTACGACTCCCCTAGGATAGTATCGGGGGTGGTGACAATTGTACTCTAATGCAGTCACCACACGGAATTTATGATGTTTGGGCATTTCTCATAGAAACATGAGAGGCAAAAGTAAGTCTTTCAACGCTGGTACTTTCATTGTAAACTCTATAGAGTACATACACACCCTAAAGTATTATCACTCATCGTCTTTTTACCCGGTTACTGCGTAACCAAAGGTAATTATTATAGTTTGATCAGTACTGCATAATATCTTAATTTATTACTTATCTAGATATGTTGGAAATATATACGACCATACTAGTACAATGTTTAATAATAATAATAATAATACAATAATATCTATAGACGCTTTACACAACGTCAATCTGGCCACGTGCTGAGTGTCAGAAGAACTTGTGTTCGACCAGACGGAAACATATTTAATACTTTTATGTTATACACATATTATTTAAGATTTTTAACCTCAGGGTGTTTTGACGTGTCTGTGTCTGTCTGTGGCATCGTATCTCCCTAATGGATGATCGGATTTTAATGCGGTTTTTTTGTTTGAAAGGTATATCAGTCAAGAGTGTTCTCTCGCCAGTCGTGTCGGTTTACCGTCCCACTGGGTTATGAGAGTAAAAGGAAAAGAGACAGTGCTTCTGTGTATTGCGCACACACTTGGGCACTATAAAATAACTCCTGCGTAGCTGGCCTGGTTTCAATTAAATGGGCTACCGACACCGAAATCGTTATGGGGAGGATTATATTCTAGTACTTATGCTCTCTTGCTCAAGGCCACCTTGATTCCGTTCTCGGACCGTAATATCAGGTCGGCGCACAGAATTGGCTCCTCATCAACGGGGTGCAGCCTGAAGCTCTTCACGATCGCAGACATCACCACCTTCATCTCCATCATGGCGAACTTCTGCCCTGTGAACAGTGTTTATAACTCATGGTGTCATCATTGGGCCATAACTAGAAAACGGTAATAAAGAAGTATAAAAGGAGATTCATGGTTCATATGTTAAGCAGAATATATTGTGAAGAGAGTGACGCGTAGAGCATTTTTCGTTTTGACACCTCATCTGGGGGTTCGTGCACCGCCAAAACGAGCCAAGCGAAGCGTAAGGGCACTACCTACATTTTCTCGAAACATTTCGTAATTTTTTTTAACTCTCATAACTTTTACTTAACATTAACTTTGGATGATGCTAAATAGTTGAAAATTTCAAGAATACACCACTAAAACATGAAACGTACAAAGTTTGAATGTCGTAGTTATTATACTTAGATTTTATCGATGTCGAAAAACCCCTGATTTCGTCACTGACTCACTTATTAGTAAGCTGTTATTACTACAAACAGAACAAAAAAATATAAAAGCCGCCATTTTGAATCCAATATGGTGGACAATACAAAATTGAGGCTTAGCGTTTTCATCAAAAAATAATAATTTTTAGACATAGATAAATCCATTTAGTGTAGTTTTGTATGTTTTAACAGCTAAATTAAAACGACGACGTACAGCATGTTTAAAATTTACCTTCATTATAATATACCTCCAGCCGGCGGCGACGTAATAGATAAATCCATGCAGTCACACTATTTTATAACGAGTATCGCACTTTAATGTAGATTTAATTTAAAAAAATATCAATACAGCGCTATCAGTGCCAGCTGTTTGACGCCATGTTTGTTTTGGTGACTACTAGCGCCGCAGTGAGAAAAAGTTTAAATAACCTGACTGATTTTAATCCGCTAACTAATTGGACGTTGAGTGACGATTGTTCAATCAATTTTCGGCCTAGTCTTTCAATTAAATGTTGTCATTCGAGAAAAACGCTAGTTACTCAATGAAATGGCGATTTCAATTAGATGACTGCGACATATATAAGCACTTGGAGTTAGACCCTCACCTATACAATTCCGAGGTCCAGCGCTGAAGGCCAGCCAGCTGAAGGCACCCACGGGTCCAGCAAACCTCTCCGGCCGGAAGACTAGAGGGTCCTCAAACACATCCGGGTGACGTTGGATCTCGAATATGTTCACTATCAAAGAGGTACCCTTCTTGAGCGGTAGACCTGATATATCTGTAAAGAGCCGTTATGTGATTAAGGGCCGATTTCTTAATTGTCAGATAACTTTTACCTGAGGAATAAATATGTGACTTTAGCAGATTTTGTATTGAACAAACGTCAAAGTGACATGTTTATTCAACAGATAAAAGTTTTCTGACGATTGAAAAATCAGCCCAAAGCTTGAATGAACGAATGAACGAATTGGCTAACTCGGATAGTTGAGATTACCGTTCTACCTGGACCATTTTTGTACCTCTGCATTTCAAATTGAATTATTTTCTTGTTTCAGCCTTTTAGACCCCTTTTTTGAGAAGTCGGGTTATAGTTTTTTAATTTTTATACACCCTCATAGCCCAGTGGGTAGACTAGTCAGTGATGCCAATTTGCCAATATTAACGCAATGATTATTGTTTGCAATGAATCCATAGACTATAGACTTTATTCTACAATCGGCAGTGTCAAAATGGCGTATTTTTACTGTGAAAATATATATGTCGCAGTCATCTAATTGAATGACTAACGCGGTTATATAATGACGTCAAACAGCTCGTACAGATAGCAATGTGTTGATATATTTTTCGATTAATTTACTTTAATGTGCGTTATAACAGTACTCATTCGGAAATTTTGAAGTTTGAAAATAAAATATTAAATATGTAGTTGTGCTAGTCTCTGATTCATTGAATGTAAAAATATACTTCAATGAACGCGCTAGTTATTCAATTATATAGCGGATTCAATTAGATGACTGCGACATATACATTGTTTAATTATTATAAATTGAATAATGAAGTATATTATGATCCTTTAATATTCCGGTGAAAGTGTTGATAAGCGTGCACAATAAGTGAATAATTATGTAAAATTCGGTGTTTTTGGTTTGTTTACGTTCAGGGCGGCGATTCTCAGTCCTCGAACTTAGTTCCGAATATTAGTATATCCCGCTCGCACGCGCGGTAAATCGCATTTGCATGAGCGGGACAGACCGATAGTAAAAACTAAGTTCGAGGCCTGAGAATTGCCGCCCTGGGCCCTAATTCTCAGGCCTCGAACTTAGTTTTTACTATCGGTCTGTCCCGCTCATGCAAATGAGATTTACCGCGCGTGCGAGCGGGATATACTAATATTCGGAACTAAGTTCGAGGCCTGAGAATCGCCGCCCTGGGACCTTACTCTCCAAACTGATTTGATTTTGATTCAGATTCGATCGTGCCGCGTACTTCCTAATAAATCGACGTTTGTTTATTTTGATTATCAGATCTAACGATTTTCTGTATCCTGGTTAACTGACTTGATTCTCGATTGTGTCGGTAGTAAGCCTGCTGTAAATCTATCTGGGACGTACTATAGTAACATAACCTCTAATATTTTAAATGATATTACTTACGACAATCTCTAGTTATCGTTCTCTCTATTAATGGAACAGAGGGATACAAGCGGAGGCTCTCTTTGATCACCATCTCCAAATACTTCATTTGTTGTAACTCACTGTGAAATAGATAAATTGTTGATGGAATCAGGCGTTTTTTTATTTTTTTATCTTTATTTTATCATCCTTAGATGAAGCCGGCCTACTTTGCGGAAATCCATAGCATAATTACTTTTTAACCAAATTATTAACTTCTTCTTCTTTTAACTTCTTATCTTCTTCTTAACTTCTTATCTTCTTATTAACTTCTTATCTTTTTCTTAACTTCTTCTTAATTTTTTCTTCTTCTTCTTTCTGCGTTGCGTTTGTGCGTGACACACAATTCTTTGCCTTTATATTAATAATTATAATATAATAATAATAATTCTTACGGTTCCGAAGCACGAAACGCTATTCAAATGTATGATCAACTAACATGCTATTCAAATGTATGATCAACTAACATGCTATTCAAATGTATTCAACTAACATGGCATTCAAGTTGAACGAGAATGGAAACGATTGATTTCCTATTCGCGAATTTTAATTTGGTTTGAGACAAATAGTCAGGGTTCCCCCATACATGGTTTTCACTAGATTAGTATCAAGCAAATTTTTCGTGAGTTATTTTGTATAAGTCGCCCAAGAATTTCTTGGACGGAACTCTTTTTTGTGGTAGCTAACAGAGATAGCCAGAATAAAGTTTGTGGATTTGGTGATTCCAAAAAAATTTTTTTTGATAAATCTCAACCTAATGATCTAAATTATCCGAACAAAAATTTTGTCCTAGAAATCTATGGTTTTATCAAAGAGTTCCCCTTTGGCCAACTTGTATCGATAACGAGGTCATCTTAAATTATTAGTAACCAGCTGATTTTGTTTTTATTACTTATTTAATATTAATGTAATTCAACAGACATAATTGTCCTACAAATTGCGTGGTACGTTATCCCGGTCCTACGCTCGAAAGTTGAGATTTTTTTTATCCTTGCTAACTCTGTTAGCTACCACAATCGAGAGTTCCGTCCAAGAAATTATTGGACGACTTATCAAAATAACTCACGAAATATTTGCTTGATACTAATCAAGTGAAAACCATGTATGGGGGAACTCTGACTATAAAATAATGTTTGGGGGAACCCTGACTATAAAATAATGTATGGGGGAACCCTGACTAAAAGGTTTTCTTATAAATCGTTGTCATTTTAAGGGCTTGTTTCTCAAACGCTATTTAAATGTATGATCAACTAACATGGCATTCAAGTTAACAACCATTTGAACGCTGATTAATGGAACATCAATTCACCAAAGACACCAATTAGCTTTTATTAATTAACTAGCGACCCGCCCCGGCTTCGCACGGGTACAATGCTGAAACCGTCTACGCCCCGCAATTTTTAAATCTGTAATATCTTCGAAAATATTTATTTAAATCACATGCTGTAAAGGGCAATTTTGATCTACATGAAATGCACAACGTATCTAATGTATTTAATTGGATAAGTAATGATACTGTATCGTTTAAAATAGCTTGGTAAATAACTCATTTTTTTTTTAATATGTAAAGATAAAAATGGTTACCGTGGGTTATCCTTAGGAGATAAACATATTATGTTGACGCGGACTTTTTTATTCATCTTTTTAAGATATACAATTCCATAGTACATAAATTTGATCTATCTCGTAAGGTTTAGCCATGTTTGTTACGACATCACATTACAAATTTAATCTTTAAATTTATCGGCTTTTTTCTACTATAATATGCATGTTTTACCTATATACATAGTGTAAAAAGAGCAGTCACTATAACTTTGGGTTAGGATTATAGGACCTTGACTGATTCTAGAAATGATTTTTTTTCTTTATTAATTTTTTGAAAAAAAAAAATTTTTTTTTTGCTATTTATTATTTTAGTCGCAAGGCTGAACTGTTTGGAACAACGTTCTGCATTAAATTCTTAAATTTTAAATTTTTGCCTAAGTACGTAATGAACGTCTTACGCGTGCTATTGACCTCTCATCGTAATCAGCTGATCGCTGTGTTGTGCACGTCGTACATTGCCTATTGAAAATTTTTAAATTTTTAAAATTGGATTAAAAGCAAATGACTAGTACCAGAGGATATATCTCTTGCCTGGTTATTACCCCACGAAGTTATAGTGACTGCTCTTTTTACACCCTATATATAAACCTTCCCCTTGAATCACTCTATTCATCAAAAAAAAAACCGCATCAAAATCCGTTGCGTAGTTTTAAATATCTAAGCATACAAAGGACATAGGGACAGAGAAAGCGTCTTTCTATGTAGTGATAAATTAGTTGACATACGATTTGAATCAAGCATATCTATGAAACTAGCAGCATTTTCACTTACGCATACGTAGGATCCCTAGTGCAGTCTTTCCCCACTATAAGTGTTTGTTCGTCCAATATTTTCTGCTGAATATCTTCACTTTTCGAGATGCAGTAAAGTCCGAAACACAATGCTGAGGTAGTTGTGTCATGACCCTGCAATGTTTTAATCATTGAAGTACAGTCCGTTCTGTGAATTGTCCCTTGGAAACTAAACCTTATCTAGATATAATTGAGGTCTGTATTCTACTGTATATGCACAAAGTAGATATTTAAAATGTATGTTGTGATATAGGTATTGTGACTATGTGTAAAACTTAGTTCATTAATTGTTTTTGTACCTTAACTAAATAAATAAATAAATAAATAACAGACACGACCTAGTACTAGGAAATGGTATCACCCTAATACTGGCATTTCGACTGACAAAGGGTGAAGTCCAGACACATTCAGGAAACCGCCATCTAGCGCCACTATTGGAAAATACTAATTGCTAATTTCGTATCGTATTTTCTTCTTAATTAAGGAGTTGAATTTAGCTTAATGTGATGTTATGCTTAAAAATATGCTTATCTTTATTTTAATGTCAATATAATATGTACTAAATTCGGCATATTTACATTTTATAATTTACAAACGTTAATAGTAGTGCCATCTATTGCAATTTTTTTGTACTAAACATGGATTGTATGGGATGTTAGTCCATGGTATAGGTATTGGCTGGGTGCTCTATGACAGCGCTCTAGCCATTAAATCTTGAAAACAAATAACAGAGTTTTCGCTGTGTTTAAACATCCATAACACAAATTTGATTGCATTATACAATAAAATCAAAACATAGGAACCTAGCTAAAGCCTTTTTTTAGTTTCTAATGAAAAAAATATCTAAATCGGTTAAGTTTTGGAGGAGGAAGCAGGGGTCTCCCAAACGTCGATTTCTTGTACATTTAATTGGTAATTTGAGTTCGTGCTGCAGTGGTCTCTATCGCGCTAGTGCTGGCTAGGGCACTGCGAGACACCATGCGGAGGACACGGCCCAGCACACCCTTGAGGTGTGCGATCGTTGGGCCGTGCAGCGCCATGATCTCATGGCAGTGATTGGGCGGGACCTCTCGCTCACAAGCATGGTTCGCTGCATGCTCGAGAGCGACGAGGCCTGGCAGGCGGTGGTCTCCTTCTGCGAACAGGTTATCTCGCAGAAGGAAGCCTCGGAGCGGGACAGAGAGATAGATCCTTCCTCTGTTCCGCTTCGCCGGCGCAGGACGGGGGTGCGGAGGCGTCGCTATACGGCCCTCCCATCTCAGGTCTAGTACGGGGCTCCGGGTAGAGGGATGGGTAACCTCCCCGGCTTTGTCAGTCTCGGCCCCGAGGGGAGCGCTTCAGTTTGCCGAAGTGCTCTCTTTAATCTGATGGAAGTCCGGTCCCTTATGAGGTAGACCGGCCGGTCGGGGGGCGTGGCCTGTGCTTTGAAAGATCCAGGGCACGTCTTCCACTAAACGGCTGATGGCAATCCGCAAGTGGTTTTAGTGGGTAAACCGGCCGTAGCGAGCCGGGAGTCCCACATACCCCTCGGAGACCCTCCCGGGGGGATGCGTAATGCATTTCCCTTGCGACATCAAAAAAAAAAAACTGCGAGACACCATTCGATTTTATAAATACCTATTATATTATTAAATACATATTATATAAATATTACTAGTGTTAAGAGGAAACGTAGCTAGGAGCTACTTAGCTATTAAACTATAACAAAGATGAGGATATTTGTGTAACTATTTTATAAGTCTGAGTTAATAGGATATAATTGTTAGCTATTGTGTTTTTATTCCATTGCTAGACAACTATCATTCAATGATACTTGATTACTTACTTATACCATGTTTAGGTTTTATTAAAGAATTATATTGATTATCGATAATGATTTATTGATACATGAGCGAATAGCAATGATAGAACGTGGAACATCAGTAAAACACTTTTTTTCTCTATATGTTTTTTGGTGTTTTAAGTTCTATTATCTTTTTCTTTTGTTTATTTTTTAACGTTTTTTTTCTCGTGTATCCTGTTTGTATTGTAAGTGTGTGTATTGTAACATCAAAATTTGTTGAATAAATGTTCTTTATTCTTTAAAACCATCGATTTATTATCTATTTGTGGTAAACATATTGTTTGGTATTAATCTGCGCTCTTCAATTCCTGAACGAAGCCCAGAGCCAAATTAATAAAAAAACGTTTAGCGACCGGAAGCGATCAGCTGATCCGGGGAAGTCCGGCGCTATACAGTGTGTCTCATGGTCCATATACCAAGCCGAATATAGTGTGAAGTGAAGGACGCGTAGAGCATTTTTTGTTCTGGCACCTCATATAAATTACTTACCATAACGCGACAAATCGAGATTAAAGAGGTCCATAAAAGTCACAAAACAGATGAGTTTCAACGCTGGTCAGGTGTTAGCGTTCGTGTGTATACGTCGAAGTCATCTGGTTGAATCCGCTATTTAATTTAAAGACGAGCGCGTTCATTGAATCCTGTTTCACCAACAAATTTTGGAATCCGAGACTAGGACAGCCATTTAATATTTTAGTTGTAAACTTCGAAATTTCCGAAAGAGTACTATTATAACGCACATTAAAGTAAATTAATCAAAAAATATATCAACAATTGCTATCTGTACGAGCTGTTTGACGCCATGAAGTTTCCGCGCTAGTCATTCAATTAAATAAGCAGATGAAATCGCACCTCAAACATAAAAGTGTCCACTTCTTCACGCACATGCTGTATGTTGATCTTCTCCCCGTTCATCTCCGACAAGAGAAGCAGATCAAGAAAGGCGTGCTTAGTCTTAATACCTGAAAATATTTGATTGTGACTACCTATTTTTTATTGTGACTACCTATTTTTAGATTGTGACTACCTATTTTTAGATTGTGACTACCTATTTTTAGATTATGACTCTACCTATTTTTAGATTGTGACTCTACCTATTTTTAGATTGTGACTCTACCTATTTTTAGATTGTGACTACCTATTTTTAGATGGTGACTACCTATTTTTAGATTGTGACTACCTATTTTTAGATTGTGACTACCTATTTTTAAATTGTGACTACCTATTTTTAGGTTGTGACTACCTATTTTTTGATTTTGACTACCTATTTTTAGATTGTGACTTCCTATTTTTAGATTGTGACTACCTATTTTTAGATTGTAACTACCTATTTTTGGATTGTGTCTTCCTATTTTTAGATTGTGACTACCTATTTTTAGATTGTGTCTACCTATTTTTAGATTATGACTACCTATTTTTAGATTGTGACTCTACCTATTTTTAGATTGTGACTACCTATTTTTAGACTGTGACTACCTATTTTTAGATTGTGACTCTACCTATTTTTAGATTGTGACTTCCTATTTTTAGATTGTGACTACCTATTTTTAGATTGTGACTACCTATTTTTAAATTGTGACTACCTATTTTTTGATTTTGACTACCTATTTTTAGATTATGAGTACCTATTTTTAGATTGTGACTTCCTATTTTTAGATTGTGACTACCTATTTTTAGACTGTGTTTTCCTATTTTTAGATTGTGACTACCTATTTTTAGATTGTGACTACCTATTTTTAGATTGTGACTACCTATTTTTAGATTGTGCCTAACTATTTTTAGATTGTGACTACCTATTTTTAGATTGTGATTACCTATTTTTAGATTGTGACTACCTATTTTTAGGTTGTGACTACCTATTTTAGATTGTGACTACCTATTTTAGATTGTGACTACCTATTTTTAGATTGTGACTACCTATTTTTATATGTCTTTGTTTCAGCTATGACGTTCTCTGCTGGACATAAGACTCCCCCAAGTATTTCAAGGGGGTTAGGTTAGGTAGTTGCCTATACTCGTCACGCTTGACACAGGCTATTGTCTGCGGAAACGCTGCTGCTCATTTCCGGAAATTATTCTCTCTTCGGCCAAGTTAAGCACGGCCGTACCATCCTTTTCTCGAAACAGTTCAGGCCATTTTCGAATCTTATAACTTCGTTGTTGATAAAACTGTAACCCATCACACCCAACATTATTTTAACGATAATGGTGGGATAAGCAGAACACAATTACAACTAAGTATTCGCAAAATATCAATTATACAGTGTGTTCCACGGTTCATATACCAAGCCGAATATAGTGTGAAGAGAATGACGCGTGGAGCATTTTTTTGGCACCTTATATAAATTACTTAAAATAAGGCGACAAATCACGATTAAAGATCTACATAAAAATCACAGAACAGATGAGTTTCAACCCTGGTCAGGTGTTAGGTCAACTTTTGAAGCCAGCGAGCCCCAACATAGTACGATCGTTAATTATAAGATAAGAAGTAAGACCATTTTAGACCATTGATTTTTTTTATGAGTTACATTTGGTGTAAAAAGAACAGTCACTATAACTTTTGTATATGATTATACTACCTTTTCTCATTCTAGAAATGTACTTTTTTTATAAAAGTATTTTTTTTAAAAAACTTAAAAAAAAAACATTTTAAAAATGAGGAAAGGTAGTATAATCTTATCTCAAAGTTATAGTGACTGTTCTTTTTACACACAGTATTAAGTAAGTTATATAAGAGGTGCCAAAGCAAAAATCACACTATAAGCAGCACACTATGAACCATGAAACACCTGTATACAGTATTTACCCAGTTCGTTAGACGGCGATTCGTTCTTATTCTTCAATTCCTCTCTTCTCTTCTCTATCACCTGCAGGGTTTGGTTGTGGAGTACATTCAGGGCTTTGTCCTGCATCCTCTTATAGGGTGTCAAGTTGAAGATCCAGCTCCAGCCGAGAACAGGCACCCGAATCTTCTTTGATATCAAAGATGATATTCTGTAAGGTAAAAAAATCGGACTGCGAATCGACCTCTCGTAGGTTCCGTACAAACTTGTAGGTGTAAAAAGAGAAGTAACTTTGGTATATCATTATATTACTTTTTGTCATTCTGGAAATGTACGTAGTTAGGTATATTATTTTTGAAAAATTTTTTTTTTTTTACAATTTATTATTTTACTTTTCTACAATGAGAAAGTCTGTACTTAATCATAATATTATGACAAAGTTATAGTGACTCTTCTTTTTACACTCTGTATAAGTAAAAGCGTTAACATCATATATTTTTTATTTTTTCAGCTTACGGGTATATTACCGTTATAGGTATATACCTATAAGTATGACATATGAATTTAAATTTAATACCTTTAATAAAGAACCTCACTTGAAAACCTAATTGACAAACAAAAAAACGTTTTAAAATGAAGAACAAAAATATATAACGGGTGTAAAAATAGCAGTCACTATCACTTTGGGATATGATTATAATATGTTTTCTCATTCGAAAAATGTATTTTTTTTTCTTATTTTTGCGACAAAAAAGTAAGAAATGGTAAAAAATAAAAAAAAATTTTTAGTTTTTGACGAAAAATACAATTAATAAAAAAATACATTTCCAAAATGAGGAAAGGTAGTATAATCGTATCTCAAAGTTATAGTGACTGTTCTTTTTACATCCTGTACCTATAGTTCTTCATTTTAAAACGTTTATTTTTTTTTCTTATTTAAAACGTGAAACGAAACGTTTTTTATCTGTCAAATAGTGAGGTTGGGTTTGAGACTTCTGCTAATTCGGGGCCTAACTTTTCATGTAAGTTTCATCTATTTTATAAAGTATACTTTTGTAAATTGTAATTTATGTTAAGTAGCTACATTGTTACTTATATATTTTTTAAAAGAACAATTTTTCAGTCTTTTTGCTAAAAGGTGGCCCGAGCGAGTTTCTTACGCCGCTTCTTCTCGCCAGGTTAGTCCCCGAACCGGTGGTAGGTCATCATGTAGGACAATTCTAAAGGTGTAAGTATCTAACCTATTTCGAAATAAAAGATTTTTCATTTTCATGTTCATTTCTCATTATCAGTTTTTAAAAATTTTAATGTTTTTTATTTCTCTATTTACTAGATATATTATGAAGTTGTGTATGTACCAAATTCCAAGATTCTAAGGCCCGTATAAATAAAACAATCTCAAACCCAAACTCACCTTGAGAACCTATTTGACAGATAATAAAACATTTCGTTCCACTTTTAAAAATGCAGAATTTTACATATTATGATTAATGATGTATCGCTAAAAATGTATATCCGCGGATACGGATCTGAACACGGATATTTAGTGCCAAGATCCGCGGATACGGATACGGATAAAAAAAAGAGGTTTACGTTTTAGTGTCTTTTTTCATTGACATAAAAGTGACCATGATGTTATATAATATAGCTTGCTATAATATTCCCGTAATTGTATGAAAAAGTAGATTTCAATTTTAGTTATTTCATTATCATAAAAGTGATGTTAACTTGCTCTCTCATTATAAATATCTATCTATCTCAATGTTTGCAATATAAAGGTGCCAAATATTTGATTTAATTAAATAAAAATAGTCTGAATGGAATTTATTAGTTTTTTAACGTGAAAAGATCCGTAAAATATCCGCTCGAAAAGTAACGGACACAGATACGGATACGGATTTCTTTTTTACCTCGGATATCCGCGAATACGGATACGGATACGGATATCCGGAACATCACTATTATGATACATACTTTATCAAATCAAATCAAATAGTGAATAACTTTATTAATGGTACTATGTACCATTAATAAAGTTGTTCACATTTGAAAGTGAAACGAAACGTTGTTTTATCTGTCAAATAGGTTCTCAAGTGAGGTTGGGTTTGAGATTGTTATATTAATACGGGGCTAAGTTTACGTGAAGTAGTCCTCACAGAACTATTTTAACTAATCCTGATAGGGTTTCCGTTATTTTATTTTTAGTTACGGATCCCAAAATACTACCAAATCTACCAAAAACCGAGTTTGTTAATAGAGAGTGTATCGACATATAGATATACAGGATGTAATATTAATGAGTGATAATACTTTAGGGTGTATATATGAGTCCCGTATTTAGAGCTTACTTAGAAAGTACCAGCGTAGAAAGTACCAAGTAAAACCACTTTTTATTTATTTATTATTGTATGAGAAAATTAAAGATATTGGGCCATTTCTCATAGAAACATGAAAGTCAAAAGTATGTCTAGGCACATAAACACCCTAAAGTATTATCACTCATTTATTTTACACCTTGTATTTAACATACTATTAATTAATGGATTTCACTTTGGCCATCATTTCATCAAGGTCAGTTAAAAAACTCAACACACAATGAAAATAAATTTTGCAACGAGCAAAAAATAAATAATCAAATATGAATATAAAGATTTGCTACCTATTATATTCATAATATATTAGTAATAATTGTCGTATTTTTTGCTCGTTGATATTTTAAATTTGCATATGGATATGTCTCTTTTATACTTATAACTTACATATCTACATCTCATGGGGTCGTTTTCTAAACCGCTATTTACAGTTCAGTTCGATTAAAATAGGTATAAAATCATAATGACGTAAGTTCGAAAAGGTATTAAAATATACCCTTATTGAATTTACGTCTTTATGATTTTATACCTTTTTTAATTTACTTCTTTATGATTTAATACCTATTTAAACCTACGTCCCTATGATTTATACCTATTTGAACCTACATCAAGTGATTTAATACTTATTTGAACCTACGTTCCAATGAATTATACCTATTTGAACCTATATCACGTGATTTAATACCTATTTGTACTTACGTCTCTATAGATTTCACATATTCGGATTCCGACTGCATTTGAGCATCCACGGGGACTCCAATAATTGATTCTGAAAACAACATTAACATGATTTAAATGACAATAAAAATTAAAAATATAATAATGTATTTAATTGCTAATTGTATTATTAAATTATTGGCGAAGTATTTCCCTTAATTAATTATTTCTTTTGATGTTTGTGATGTAGGATTTTTGAAGTCTCAACATAACGGATGCTTAATAGCCAAGCCAGCGTTAGGTAATTTTAGGTATACATAATCTAAAATATTCATCAACTCTTAAATTGTATTAGATAGATTTTTTTAACATTAGCTAATCAGCGTCTTAGTGATTCGTAGAGTTAACATTTTTTTGTGGTTATTATTTCAATTAATGTATTAATATTTTATGCTATTTATGACACTATAATATTTAGTTTTTATGCGCCTGTTTGTGCACAATGGTCTGATTCTCTGGATATTGCCGTTTAGAAACATTTTTTCCTGAATATCTATGTATCCTATTAGTAGATATTTTGTACTCCTAACTTTTTGTAATAGTCGGGCTATTTCAATCGACTGACAATCAAAATAAACAAACGTCAATTAATTCGAGACTACGCAGCACGTTCGAATCTGAATCAAAATCGAATCAGTTTGGAGAGTAGGTAAGGCCACTGGACACAAATTGGAGTACATTTTACAATGAAATCGAAACATAGGTAAATAGCTCAAGGCTTTTTTTTTAGTTTTAAATTTTAAAAAAAAACTAAATCGGTTAGTTGAGTTTAAGGAAGCAGAGGTGTCCTTATCCGTCTATTTCTCATGCTAGATCGACGGTCCCTACATATATAAAGTCAAGTCCAAAATCGCAATTTTTTTTATTGAACCATATAAATCCATTTATTGAGACGCATATACATAATTATTTATTTCTATCACAAGTAATTTAATGGATAATAAAGATGTAAAATGAAGATAAGTTGAGAGTTTTATAGATTTTACTGTGGTAGATGCGGACATGTATGACTTACCGTCTTGTACCGAGTTTGAAATTGCGCACCATTTCGCGCAAACACAGACATGTATCATACCTGTTGTTATTTACTTATAATATTTCCTTAAAAGAGAGCTAATTTTTTTGCAGATTAACCAGACGTGCAATTTAAATACGAGTTATTTGAAGAAAATTATCGTAAACTAAATTGTATCTAACTTTATTTTTAATGATACTTAATTTATTGTTAATGAATACACTTATCTAAAAAGATAAGTGTATTCATTAACATACTCCACCGATGTGTCATTTGCTAAAATAGGTATTTTGTCTGCATTTGTCATTAATTTGGTTTTTTAGGTATTCATAGACAGGCCAACCTTCCCACTCTCGAACACTAATGCCAATTACTAACTCCCAAAAGTTTTATTAATTATGTAAATATTAAACCCTAGTTAAACGTACGGCTGTGATTTGCGATGATTAATATAATTAATTATAAGAGTTCAGACTGAAAACTTTAGTAGTGTTACTTTATTTTTTATATTTAGAAGTATTTGTGTATTTTTTTCCTTTAGTGAAAATGGAATTATTACTGTTATTATATTACTAATATTTACTATATAAACATAAACCTACAAATAAAAGTGATTTTTTTAGTTAATTAAAAAAATATACAAAAATGTGTAGACTTTTTACGATTAAAAAGTTTAATATAGCTAATAATCAAGTTTTATTAGTATTTTACATCATGGACCTATAGTTATTAATAACATATCCTTTTATTCGTTGCATTATAACATACAAAAAACGACTTATATTAACAGCGTATAAAAAGATATGTCCATGTTTTTTGGATTTTTTGATGGAGAGCCCGAATTTCTATTAATTATATTTTATAAATTTATAAATTATGACAATACTAATCATTTTTATAGTGCAGAATGAATGTAGGGCTTAATATAATGTTTTTATTGTTGCAAAGTGAAAACGGACATGTATGACTTAAACGTTAAGGGCAGCCTTAAATAGTCAGCGTAAAAACGGTCACCTTGCAATTTTGACGAAAATATTGTAAATATTTTAAATTGTGTTACATATTTAAAAATAGCCTACATTAAGCTTTACAGATCAACAAAAAGTATTGTGTTTATGTTTTATGATAATTCTACAGAAGAGTTTGAATCTTTAAGACGCTCTCCTGAAAACCACTACTTTTGACATGTCGCTTTATACGTAGGGACCGTCGAGATAATTTCAGTTATGTATTCAGTATTGTTTTGAATATGTTACCAACAAGGGCTACGCCCGCCCACGTCCTATTTTTGATAGGCTTGAGATGTGTTCCTATTTTAATGGTAAAATATGTACTCCAATTTGTTTCCTGTATGTATTAATCCCACCAAAAACATTTTAATGTAAAAATGTTGTCAAGACGAGACTACACAGCTTACCCTGTGAAAAAGTTATCAGATATCGTATAAAGCCAAGCTCTACACTACACCTTAATCAAAATCTATCAAAAAGTGGTTAGATCTCATGTAGAACCAAAATTCTTGATCTATGCGCCCTTACTTCACCAGGCTTAACTTCACTTACGCTACATTGCAGTTAAAACGTGATGCTTGGCCGTTTTATTTAGCACACGATTAATGAATTCGTATGAAATATTCGTAACGGTAGCAAAACGGTCAAGTATCACGTTTTAACTGCTATATAGCGTAAGTGAAGTTAAGCCTGGTGAAGTAAGGGCGCATAGATCAAGAATTTTGGTTCTACATGAGATCTAACCACTTTTTGATAGATTTTGATTAAGGTGTAGTGTAGAGCTTGGCTTTATACGATATCTGATAACTTTTTCACAGGGTAAGCTGTGTAGTCTCGTCTTGACAACATTTTTACATTAAAATGTTTTTGGTGGGATTTCATTTATTTTTGTAAGCTGGTTAATGGACTTTTTTTAATTTAAAGATAACCTTTTTTGACCTCGGGCCTTTACTTACGGAAAATAGAACAGTCAGCGCCTTAGCATAGTGACGCCTAGTGACGTCGACTGATGTCAACGTCAATATTATACCGTGTATAATCTTTCACCGCAATTTTTAAGAGGTAGAGGCCGATTTTCAAACAAATGTCTCGTCCATATTTCTTTATTTGTTATATTATTATATTATAATTATATTATAATATAATAAATATAAATTATAAAATATACATTATTTTATTGCTGGAGTAAAACTTCTTATTTGGATATCCTAGGATGCCACTAGTATAAATTCAACACTAATAATTCCAGAATTTGAGGATTACTTATATATACGAGGGAGATTGCCTTTAATAAAGCATGTTGATACTTATTAAAATAATACGGTAAGTCTATAATAATATCGTATGTAGACGACGGTCACCGCCATCTGTTGGTCACTAGAGGTACTAATTCTTGTACGGCTCTTATAAACATATATATGCTAACTGCATACCTACACCTAAGTGCAACTTAGCATTTTTGAAGGTAAAAAAATGTATTTATTTTTATTTTTGAAAAATAGCTTTAAGGTTTTCTTTTGATTATGGCCATCTTTAAACGTCATGACGTGACGTGTTAAAAGTCATATTATAATCAAATTATAATAGCCATAAGATTAAACACTAAAATTATTTATACATTGATCGTGTAATATTTTCGTTTATTGTTATCATTATAACGTTACCGACTGTTAAATATATTAGTAAACTAGCTGTGCCCGCGACTCCGTACGCGTGGAAAAGTAATTTAGGGCAGTGTTATAATAATAATATATATAAATCTGTTTTAAAAATATTTTTAGTTATAAAAACTGTCGTCGAGGTATTTAAAAAACTACTTTATGTTGACAATTCCTACTACCAGCTTGACAAACGACCGTGTACAATTACTATAATGCGAACGGGGCTACTTGATAGTACGCTCACATACACGACAAACATCTAGTAGCGCCGCAGCGACTGCAGACGATGATCGTTTCCACGCCGACGCTGCTGGTGTGGCGACAATGCGCCGCAAAATTTTGCGGTCTTTTAGCCTTTAGGTGCGTAAGTCCGACTCGGTCCGACGGTTTTTTATTTATTAATAACCAAACATGTAGGTACTGATTATAAATCACTTCACTGTTAAAGTACTGATTTTATACAGAAAAGTAGCAAAATATAGAAAGTCCCAAAAGAAAGAAAACAAACCTAAGTTGTACCTAACATAAAAACCATTCGGTCCATAATAAAAACTAAGAAATAAAAATATCAAGAAAAACATAAATCTAACTTATATTGACATAACTTTTTAGATTAACTGTAAACACAATACTTATGTTAATCAAAATTTTATATATTATGCAGTTATCGAATACATAATTTGGACAAAGAAGACTATAAAAATGTACAGTAATAGTAGGCTGTAGTATGAATTTTAACGGACGGAATGAGAACTATAATATACAATGCAAAATAATATTATACATTGCTAATGATGCACGCTGAGTATAACTCTCGGATAACGTATTGTATAAATGTAGGTACCTACTCAACTTTGCTATAATTGTATTAAAAGTACGGCATTTGGCGTATAGATGTCGCTATTATGGTCTGCTCTGCATCGCGCTATCGCTTGTAAGATAGATTTGTATAAGAGAATACTCTATTATGATATTTGGCAAAAAAAACCCATAATAATCTGTTAACACATATCCAGGACAGGCCGCAAAAGGCTAGAATTTCCAAAGGTATCTCGATTGGAATCGAGTTGTATCAACAGTTTTCCCCTGTAACACAGTTTAATAACTATCAAGATGTTTTTTAACGTATATATTATAAAATAGAAAAAACAAAAAAAAAGAGCAATATACATATTTATGAAAATCTTAAAACTGTTTTTAAAATTCCGTACCTCAAAAGGAAAAAACTAAACACATAATATAAGATCATTTCCATGTCCGTCTGTCTGTCAAGACCCTTTTACTCAGAAACGCGTGTAGGTATCAAGATGAAAATTATATAAAATACTCAGGATACCTACTGTTCCTTGAAGCAGTGAAAAAATCAGACGTCTTAGCCAATGCAACCAAAAGCAGTCGCTTAGGTATGTCGCTAAATTTCGTCATTTTCGACACTCGTAAGGGAATCAAAACCTAAAGGGTACTTCTCGTGAACTCAAAATCATAAAATTTGAAACCAAGCAACGTCTAAAACCATACGTTTTTAGTAACATTATATAGATAGTAAAAACTTAGTACCGTTTGTCATGAATGTGTATAATTGAAACTTTTATCAAATACTTAGGTCTCTAATATATTTAAGCTGTAACCAAATCAAAATTCTATGTCAATCAGGTTTGTATGGAGCTATCGGTGCGCAAGTCCAACTCGCACTTGGCCGGTTTTTATTTATTTACTTATTACTAACCTACGCTAACAAATATGTATACAGTACCTACTTATCACAAAGGACTTTACAGTAAAAGTACTAACTGATTTTATACAAATAACTTTCGTAATAAACTCAAGAAAAAAAATCTTAGATTGTCCCTACCTAGCAAGCCTAAAACTAACAAATAAAAGTCACCCCCGCGGCCCCGGTGCGTTTGCTGCGAATACAATTTGAAGCGGCGCGGCGCGGGCGGCGCGGCGCGCGGCTCTCGGACCCGGCGCGCGCTTCCTACAAACGTCCAGCAAAAACGACATGATCTTTTAAAATTGTCATAACTTTTTTATTTATGAACCGATTTACATAAAACAAACACTAAATGTTAAGTGAAGCTTGCCGCAATATATTAGTGAAAAGTACATCTTAATCGGATAAGCCGTTTCTGAGATTAGCGTGCACAAACCCACAGACAAACAGACAAACAGACAAACAGACAAACAGACAAAAATTTCAAAAATCATAGTTTTGGGTACTATTGCGTAAATAAAGGTCCCCTATCATATTTTTTTTCAAATATCTTCAATGTACAGACACGACTCCTCTACAGATTTATTATATGTATAGATGTGTGTTTAGATGTTTCACAGTTCCAAACATAGATTGCGCTGTAAGCCACCTACATCGCGCTATCGATGTGTCGAACGGTTTTTACATAAGATTCCCTCTAAACTAAATAAGTATGTTTACGTGACACCAGGGAGTTTGTGCCGGACCGATAATTTCGAGTGATTGATGTAATATATTGTTTAGTTTAGTTGTCTGTACATAAGTACTGACAACAAATTACTACTTGCTGCCTGTTAATTCTTATTTCTTACCTAATTTTTACTTTTTTTTTTTTTAAACGGGCATTGGCCCACCTCACATTCCCACCACTGCAACTCCTGTGAGCCAGGATCGACAGCGGTAACCAACCACGATAAACCCTTTGATATGATCTCAGGGAGCCCGAGGGACAAGCTAAATCTGTCTTGGGACCCACAACGAAATTAATCAGAAGAAAAAAAAGGAGGAGTAGGAAGTATTCCAGTTTCCCTCCCCAAGAAAAGTGGGAGACAGTACAAAATTGTAATGACACAAGGCCAAAAATTAAGGGAAAGCACCACGGGAATATATATTATTATATTATTGTAATCTATATATGAGTTTATGCCATTATTGGGGATTTATTATGATGTTGATAAATGTTTCCAATAATAATTATGGCAGAAACGCTTGAAAGCACGGAAATTCCTAGCGCTGTCCACGAGGTCACCGTAATATACGACTCCAGATTTACAAATTAGGCTGTTAAGCATTGTAGTTCTTTCATCTCGCCAGAGATCACACTCCCATAGAATGTGATGCGCCGTTTGTTCGGAAATGTTGCCTTCGGTCGAACACTCGCATAGAGGAGATTCCACCAATTTGAATCCGTATAGTTTCGCTTTAAAATTACCATGACCGGTCAGGAATTGTGAAACGCAGTGATCAATATTTAGCCAGTGCATGGAGAGCCGTTCGCGTACACATGGGAAAAAGTTGTACAGGTGGCGCCCTTTTGTGGAGTTTTCCCATCGCGTCTGCCATTCGGAGATTAGGTTTTGTATTGAAATATCTATTGGTTCGAATAATCTTAATATTTTGTTTCTGTCGCGTGCGTTTAAGAAATACGGGCCAGTTAAACTTTTATTACGATAATACATGGCTGCCCGACGCTGTATTTCAAGGTCGACGGGTAAGACCCCAGCGAGTACTGGCAGAGCTTCCGTACTGACGGTACGGTAAGCCTTGCATAGGAATATTAACGCGAGACGTTGGCTTTGTAATAGCTTGCGTCTGGCAGCACCGATTGTTGCCCTGTCGGCCCACACGGGGGCACCGTAGCATATACTACCTAGATATGTAGCCGAATAAATTAATTTTAGGGTTTTATATGAAAGTCCCCATGACGACGTCGATATTCTTGTAAAGGAATAGAAATTTCGCTTTGCTTTTTCACCTGTCTGAATAATGTGGTCTAAGAAAGTAAATTTATTTTCTAAAAAGAATCCGAGATAACACAGTGACTGTTTACGTTTAATATTAATATTGTTTAGTTTAATGCACGGAGTCGACTGTAGGGTTCCTTTTAGAAGTATTTGATAAGTTTTATGCGCGGCAAACTCTAAACGATTTCTATGGCCCCAGCTTGATATTAAATTGAAGCATTTATTGGCTTTTATTTCGATTTCGGAGCGCGAATTGGCTTGAATTACTAGAAGCCCGTCGTCAGCGTAGCCTATTAATGTACACAATGGTGGAAGTGGAAGGCTCAGTAGATCATCGAAGCCTATGTTCCATAAATAAGGAGAAATTACAGAACCCTGTGGGCAGCCGCACGTTAGAGTCTTGGAGTGTGTGCAATGACCGAGTCGGAGATTAGTTATGCCGTTCGAAAAGTAAGAGTGTAGTAACGAATAAATATTAGAGTAGCAGCCTCGATTTTTTAGTTTTAATAGTAGCATCGGCCACCAAGCATTGTCAAAAGCGCCAGATATATCTAATGAGATCGCGACCACGTATTTCGTTTCCGATGAATTTACTGTTTTTCTAACTTCTAAGGCCGCGTCAACAGTTGACTTCCCGGCGGTGAATCCGAACTGCTGATTATGAAAATAAGGGGCCACCGGGGAGCAGGCGAGGTACGATAAGTCGTTCTAGCAGTTTACCTAAGCATGGAAGTAGTGTTATAGGACGATAAGATTTCGGGTCGTCAGTTGGCTTATTTCCAGCTTTTGGAATTAATTTTATACTACCGATACGCCAAATTTTTGGGAAAACTCCTTCTGCGATACATCTATTAAACACGAGTAATATCGAGGCGCCAGCCGCTAAACACGCTTGTTTTAACATAATGTTTGATATTTTATCGGCACCTGCGGATTTTTTAATAGGTAGCAGATTTACTATTTTGGTGAATTCGTCAAGTGAAGGCAAGTCTGAAACCGGGCTATTGACAGAGTCTAACATTTTACTTCTTATTTCGCGGTGATGATCATCGTCTGCATCATGATTATCGTCTGGTATTAATACGTCGAGGTAAGCCTTAGCCGTGTCTTCTAAGTTGCACGTGTAAGTATTGTTTATTTTTATATTAGAAATAAAGTTTGGTGCTTTACTACTATTAGGTTTTAGTTCGTGGTATAACGAGGACCAGGGACCCTCTCTATCCAATCTGTTCGCGGCATTTTTCAGCATATTATTTTTTGCTAGGATAACGGCGGCGCGATAACGTGACCTTGAAGTGCGTAGGTCAATTAGTTTCGATACATATTCGGTATCAAAGGGTCCGAGGCCGGATCTACGTAAGTTATTAATTTTACGCCTAGCCCGTCTAAATTCGCGACGAAGATTATTTATGTTATTATTCCACCATTTACAATTATCATCTCTTTTAAGTTGTTTTCGGCCCAAGGCAACATCGGCGCAGTAAATGAAGGTATCTGTCATAAGTTCAGCGCACTCAATGACGTTTAGTTGTGAGCGAGTGAAATCTCTGGAATGGGCGGTAATTAGAGAACGAAATAATTTCCAATCACCGGTTTTTACATTATATTTAAAGTCGTTTGAATTAAGAACGGTGTCACTTGTGGGAGCGCTAGAGAACTCGTACACTAACAAACGATGGTCGCTACAGGAGGCATCTGGCAGGACGCTCCAATTGTTAACTTGGACGTACGCGCTGGATAGCGTGACGTCAATTGAAGATTCGCCTGATGGGCTACTGAACGTAGGTGGTGCGTCGGGGGTGTTGTGAATTTGAAGGTTGAACTCAGCGATAAAATCTTCCACTGCGCTACGGCGGTCACGATCAGTGTACCTAAGCTTGCCGTGCCATAGGGGCGAGGAGGCATTAACGTCGGCGCCTATAATTATTTTGTTTCCCGCGAGAGACTGTAAGACGCGGCGAAGTTGGTGTAAGTGGGGGCCTACGGGGTCCGCGTAAACCTAATTTTTACTTACCAAATATATTATAGATACCTAATTTTAAATAAGTAGATATAAAACTAATTTTCTCATAGACATATTTTTCATTTACAAAAAGTCGGTCACCGATTAATAATCGGAATAAAATAGAACATACTGATTGCAGTAGTGCAACGCACACAAATAAATAAAGTGGGATATAAATAATATGGAGCAAAAATCTGACCGATTATCGGTCCTACAAAAAGTAGGTCTTATTTTTTTATGAACTTGTATAATATAATATTTCTTTTATGTCTTAAAGATCATATCCGTATAATAAACATATTAAACATCCATTTTGTACCGTCCACCATGTTGGATTCAAAATGGCGGCATTTATATTTTAATATTTTTTTGTAGCAATTTTTGTAGCAATAACAGCTTACATAAATAATATCAGCTAACTAGGACGTCAGGAAGTATCTTATGAATTTTGATGATCTATAAATGAGTCAGTGACGAAATCTGGGGTTTTTAGACATTGATAAAATCTAAAGTATAATAGCTACAACATTGAAACTTTGTATGTTTCATGTTTGTACTGGTGTCATTATATGTTGAAATTTTCAACTATGTAGCTACATCCAAAGCAAAGTTATGAGAGTTAAAAAAAACGACGAAACCTTTCGAGAAAAGGTAGGTAGTGCCCTTGCGCTTCGCTTGGCTCGTCTTGACGGGGGCACTCCCGTGCCCCCAGAACACAGCGTTCTAACCATATTTATTAGGTTTCTTCAAATATTTAATTTAAGTAAAAAGGAAAAAAGTACTTACACATAGAAACTTCGGGAAAAATTCGCCCAATGAAATAATTATGTAAAATGTTAGTAAGTTAAATTAGTGGTTTAAACTTTAACTAACAAAGGTTTAGGGGGTTCACCTGTGACATTATCAAGGGCAGTCAACGCGATAATAGGGAACAGGTTGACCGGCCTCCCATCGGCTACTTCTTTCAACTTCTTGATCAGTATCTTCTCGTTCTTCAAGAAGACTGGCAGGAAGTCCTGGAGTATGTTGAAGTGGAACGCTGGTGTGAGGAATTTCCTGTGCATCCTCCATCTGTGCCCTGAAAGAAGAGGTGCACCAGTATACTTTATGTGACCGACTTTTTGTAGGAGAAAAAAAAACAATTGAGAAACCTCCTCCTTTTTTGGAAGTCGGTTAAAAATAGAACATACCGATTTCAATAGTGCAATGTCATAGGAAAAGTTGGTAAGAACATAGGTAATATGTGCATGTGCGCCGCCGTGGTCTAGTGGTAATCAGCTTCGCTCTCGACCTCATGTCGTGGGTTCGATTCCCGCGTTGGCACACCAAAAATATTGTTTCCAAGTTTGGTTAGGACAATGCAGGCCGACCTGATTGTCTGACAAAAAAGATAATCCATGCGTCGGATGGGCATGTAAAAAGTCGGTCCTGCGCCTGTTCTCTCGCCAGTCGTGTCGGTTTACCGTCCCACTGGGTTATGAGAGTAAAAGGAAGAGAGAGTGCTTCTGTGTATTGCGCACACACTTGGGCACTATAAAATAACTCCTGGGTAGCTGGCCTGGTTCCAATGAAATCGGCTACCGACACCGAAATCGGTGAGGGGAGCTATTATTATTATTATTATGTTTGTGTATAGCTGTCCTTGCTCACGGGCAATCCCGGACCTTTGGAAGGCATGCGTGGGGCCGAAGCCAACACGCAGAGGCCCCGTTACACAATTTTAATTTAAATGTAATGTGACACCAGCCGGCGACTCTCCCTGTGTACCATGGGAGTGCGCCCACGGAGACCCACCGGTTAGTGTAGGACTATTGCAAGGAACGGTTATAGGAAAAGATTATGGGCTATAGGGGTGAGGTGCTAGTGGACTGGGTATCTAAGACTATGGAAGGACTATGGCGTCTGCCAGATACAACGTGGTTAATTATATTATTATTATTATTACTCATTAGTACTACAGCCTGTTTAAAACGAAGGAAGTTTGTTATTTTTTAATAAATTATAAAAAGTGACTATCGCAGGACGAGTGGCGTACAAAATCTTGTTATACATGTATGTATACCTGTCGAAGTAAGAAGACCGTCTCCCAACCAAGGCTGCAGATGACCATAGCTTCTCCCTTTTTTAATAAACTCCATGCTGGATAGTAAGGGCTGAAATGCCGAAATAACGATTAAATAAATAAAATAAAAAACGTTTTATTTCCAAATGAAACATAACAAGCTATTTTCGGAAAGTCAACAAGAAACACAAGCTATCGGTTCAACCCTAACCCGCTGAGAAGAACCGGCGTAAGAAACTCGCACGGGGCCATCTTTAAAAAAAAATGGAAAATTGAAAGTGTATATTTTTTACAATGTTACTTAATCTATACATATTAATATTATAAAAGTAAGGATACATATTATAGTAAATAAATATAAGCAGCCATTATGGTTGGCCACCTTATTCCCAGGGTGTGCAATCATTAACAAAATCAGTTTAAGAATTGTATAACGTACACTGTATACTGTACAGCCTGACTGGTGAGACATGTGCAATACTTACGGAGCGTACTCGGTACTCGATTCTCATTAGAAATATGTAATAAAATAAGGTAGGTACTTAATTTTTTACCAAATTTTCCTTTGAATAAATAAATCATGGATACTATGAAAATTACGCGGCTAGGCAAGTAGGCATACCTATGCAGCCGGCGCGGCGCGGCACCCCGGCGGCGGCGGCGTGGGACTTCAACGTAGGTAGTATGGGCGCGTACCTACGCGCGGTGTCCATGCGTTAGGGAAATAATTATTCAAGTTTAAGATACATTTACTCAGTGATTAATTGATATTATTTTTTTTATAAATTTTTTTCATCTCATATAATAGCCAAATATCACGTCCTCAAGTATTGCTCATGTCTCACCAGTCACACTGTATAATGTACATAGCAAGGAGAAAGATTAGTTTCCACTAATCTTTCTTTCTCGTGGGTCGTTAAAGGCGACAGAGGGAATATACAGTGTGTCCCTCGGTTCATATACCAAGCCGAATATAGTGTGACGAGAATGACGCGTAGAGCATTTTTTGTTTTGGCACCTCTTATAAATTACTTACCAAAGCGCGATAAATCACGATTTAAGGTCTCCATAAAAGTCACGAAACAAATGAGTTTCAATCCTCGTCAGGTGTTAGGTCAACGACCAGTGCGTTCGTGTGTATAGACTTGCGAGGAGCATAGGATTCACTCCTTGCGGTTTATTAACTAATTTATATATTAACTAATTTATATAATATAATTTATATAATATAAATTAGTTATAATATTAACTAATTTATATTATGTAACTTCAGTAAAATTAGTAAAGATACGTCCTTTTCTATTTTTGTGCATTGCACTGCCAAATTATTATTTTATTTAGTTTTTTTTTTGTTATTATTTTTAAGAGAATATGCTTTTTTTATTTTTAATTTCTTAATTTTTTGATTTTGTTTATGTTTTCTGTGCATGTATTAGGTAGTGTAATAACTAAAATTGAAATAAATGATTTGTGATTTAAAACAAAGTTACATTTATACATACGACTGAAGCATTTCCCATGAATAAAGTTACATATTATAGACAAATGACATAGGTTTCCGCAGTAGGTACACAGTTACAAGATCACATAGACACACCTAAATAATTGTATACATTACTTAAAATATATTTTATTAGTGACTAAGCATTTCTTTAAACCTACTTACAGGGCTTTTTAAACATTATACGAGCTATACCAATAAAAAAAAAGTTAGAGCAAAAATTAACACGGTCAATCTTTATTTGGCTCTCCTGTAAAGTTTGTATTTTGCAGATGTGTTCTTTGCATAGGTCGATATGAGGTGCCGAAACAAAAATGCTCTACGCGTCCTTTCACACTATAGGTATATTCGATACTAGCTGTGCCCGCGACTTCGTACGCGTGGAAAAGTGATTTAGGGCACTTTAGTATTTTTAAATATATTTTTAGTTTATTGGCGCAACCGCTGAGAACTTTCGCCAATAGGTACTTCCCAGTGCATCCCAGTGTTGATCCCGATCCAGCAAGACACGTACCCGGCAAGCCTCTTGGTATGCAGGGTATAATAATAATATATTACTATCCTTTCGGAGCTCGGCAAAAGAAGTAGGCCTTCGAACAATATGTAGAAGTCAGCAAAGGTATTCGAAGTTAGGATAATATTATTCGAATGCACCGTATAGACCCAGACAATTTTTCACGTTAATTTCTGTTTGTCTGTCTGGGTGTCAAAACTTTAACACGTGTAGGTATCAAGCTAAAAATCACATTAAAAACTCAGTTCTACTGTCCCTTCTGGCTGTGAAAAGAAACAGGCATCTTGGCCACATCTACCCAAAGATTCAGCCGTTTATATCGCTAATTTTCGCAATTTTCGACACGCCAAAGGGAACCAAAACCTAAAGGGTACTTCCCGGGAATAGAAATTTGATATGAAGCAACATCTTAATGCACTATTAAAATGTTGCTTCATATCAAATTTAAACGACATAGGATAAATTGCGAAACCATAAAAATATTTTCAATTTTTTCAACTTATTACCGTTTTTGTCATTAATGTTTTGAAATATTATTAAATTTAAACTTATATTGCAATTACTAAGGTCTTTAAAACGGAACTCTCGGTTAGACATTTTTATTAAATGCTCAAATTAAAATTGTATTATTAAATGCTCAAATTAAAATTGTATTATTAAATGCTCAAATTAAAATTGTAATACCTAAATCTTTATTAATTATTATTATTTATTGTTAATTTGTCCTTTGACATTGTAATCAATTTATTTCTATTTTATAATTACTATTTACTAGAATCTTTGACTTAACCTAAATTAAGAAAATGGAAATATTTAATTTATACTGTTTAATCGTAAAATATCACTTATAATTTAATGTTTAGTAACTATTATTATTATTTTAATGTGTTGCACGCCATTGTAGTGGCAGAATGTATAAGCACCTCTCATATATTATAAGATCATCATGTACTACATTCTAGCAATAAAGGAATTTGATTTGATTTGATTTAGACATGGGCGCAGCGGCACGCCCCGCCGAGGATCCAGCAGGCACAACTGAGAATCGAATCAGTTCGATCTTAACGGTTTTTGGTGTTTTATTTGGTAGATTACTTTGAAATTAATTAGGTTAAAGAAAACCGTTAGAACGTAACTTTTTGTACACCAGACCATATCAATCGACAGAGAATAAAAATAAACAAATATCTTCAAATCAATGCGACATCTATACGCCATACGCCGTACTTACACGATTATTACTGGGGGCACAGTTAGCGGCTGTGCGTGGTTAAATTCATACTACCGGTACTGCCTGTTAGCACATTTTAATAGTATTTTTTACCCAGCAGTGGGGTGGAGTTCCTTTGGTTGACCTTCGCCAAAATTCCTACCTACCAGCATCTGATACCTACACTACACCCCGACTCGGATATAAGACGTCACGCATCAGCCTGTATCGCGCGGCGCCGCGATGCGGCGGTCGAATCACGGCGTAACGATTTTAATTTTGCTATATTATCTCCTAAACTATTAATTATACTTGCTAGGTATAAAGGGCAAATATAGTCTTCATGAAATTCTTAAGCCAACTAACGTATTAAAAATGATAAGGATTAATACCGTGATGGTATAAATAGTTTACCAAAAACCGCTTAATTGCCCGTTTTTTTAGATTATCGCGAAAGGCTTTCTTTTAATAATACAGTTAATTAAGTTGATTTATACAATAAATGATAATTTATTTCAATTTGTGAAGCAAGTTCAAAAATACAATTTTTAAATTATAAAAAATTAATTAATAATATATATTATATTATTAATTTTTATATTTATTACACTGTGGAAACACTCTTGTCAGAAAAAAAAATCTGTTAGGTACTTATTTCAAGTTCTAATCTACTTTAGTGCCACATTCTATTGCTTCGCGTCACTGTGTAAGCGATCCCCCCGCGCCCCCCGCATGAACCGTTCGTCCGCAGCCCGCGCGCGCGAAATTCCTCCGACTTGCTTCCAATTTATTGTCACTGCTCGGCTCCTATGTATCGTAGCGTTATGTTATATAGCCTATAACCTGCCCAGGAATATGGGCTACAATCGTACCAAGTTTGGTTAAAATCCCTTCAGTAGTTTTTGTTCCTATCGCGCACATACAGACAGACAGACAGACAGACAGACAGACAGACAGACAAAAATTTTACTAATTGCATTTTTGGCATCAGTATCGATCGCCAATCATCCTCCAATATGTATTTTGAAAAAATATTCAATGTACAGAATTGACCTCTCTACAGTTTTATTATAAGTATAGATGTATGTATAACGCGAACCTTAAACCACTATTTGTATGCCGAGAAAGAGGTATTCCTTCTACCTAGCATGTTGATATCATTTAAAAAGTAATATGAAAAAAAAATGTGAGGTGCCAAAACAAAAAATGCTCTACGCGTCCTTCTCTTCACACTATATTCGGCTTGATATATGAACCATTAGTCATCCTGTATATAGCCTTACAAGTATATTATTGTTGTTATTTATGTGTAGAAATATGTAAATGATGTATGTATATAGGTATAATAATGTAAACATGTGTAAATGCAAAACTCTTAGGCCCGTATAAATAAAACAATCTCAAACCCAACCTCACTTGAGAACCTATTTGACAGATAAAACAAAGTTTCGTTTCACTTTTAAAAGTGTACAACTTTATTGATGTTACATAGTACTTTAATTTATTTTATTTTTATACCGTTATATTCATATTATAGATTACAGGAAACAATAAAATAAATAATATAATGTATATTTTTATAATCTTTATTTTTACGTTTTAAGAAAGAAAAAAATTTAAGTATGTAACATAAGTAAAATTCTTCATTTTTAAAAGTGAAACGAAATGTTTTTTTATCTGTCAAATAGGTTCTCAAGGTGAGGTTGGGTTTGAGATTGTTTTATTTATACGGGCCTAAGACTGACATAGAGGTATATAGGTATATCATTATAGACGATGCATCTTGAGAGGTTATATTTTGCAAGTATTTTGATAATATCCACTTTGTAATTCTTTTTATTTTTACTTTAAATATTTCCACGCCCTATGGGCAGAAATTGTGCCCACTGTGTGTAAACTATTGCAACAACCATGTAACCAATTTCCAGAAATAAAGAATTGAATTTAATTGACTTGAGTTGAATTGAATTGAGTTGAGTTGAGTTGAGTTGATAATCAAATCGAATCGAATCGAATTGAATTGTTTATAGATTTTACCCTACCTCCAAAAGTTTCGGATGGTTGAACACGATGTACGGCTGATGGAAGACAAACACGCCGAAGTAATCCCCGTACATTGCTTTGAAACGTCCAAATAACGGTAGACAGTCTGAAATTTATTTACTAAGTAGTAGTTTTTGGTAGAACATGATACTAGGAATTAAAAAATAATCTTCTTCTTCTTTTTAGTTTAAACGGTTTGTATGCTCAAGGAAGTGGGCACGGGTCAGCTAGTCTTTCTCTCTTTCTTATATATAAAAATGAATTGCTATTCGTTAGTCTCGCTAAAACTCGAGAACGGCTGAACCGATTCGAATTAACCGAATCTAAATAAATAAAATAGCCTTCATTCAGATCTTACATGGTTTTGTTTCATATTTACTTAATTAATGAAAATAAAAAATATAATATCATATTATCGCCTCCGTGGTCTAGTGGTTCAGAGCTTCGCTCTCGACCCGGAGGTCGTGGGTTCAATTCCCGCATTGGAACAACAACAAAAATGTTGTTTTCAAGTTTGGTTAGGACAATGCAGGCTGATCACCTGATTGTCTGACAAGAAAGATGATCCATGCGTCGGATGGGCATGTAAAAAGTCGGTCCTGCGCCTGATCTCTCGCCAGTCGTGTCGGTTTACGGTCCCACTGGGTTATGAGAGTATAATTTTAAACAAAAAAAAAACCGACTTCAAAAAGTAAACTAAAAAGCAAAAAATAAATTTACTTTGCACAAAGTAATACTTATTTTCACTTAAGTAAATAAATTGATTCTATAATTTTGAAGTCGGTGCCAAGTTTAACGTTCTTTTATAATTTGTTTTCATTTAATATTAGTTTGTAAGCCAGTACTTTGGTAGGTACATAATATATAGTAATAGTTACATTGATAGTTGTATATTTTTTTCTGATTCTTATTTTCTGTGATTGCCTACATATATTTAGTAATTTGATATTGTAGTAAGGTTGTTGAAGTACTTACTTGGCACCGACTTCAAAATTATAGAATAAATTTATTTACTTAAGTGAAAATAAGTATTACTTTGTGCAAAGTAAATTTATTTTTTGCTTTTTAGTTTACTTTTTGAAGTCGGTTTTTTTTTTGTTTAAAATTATTTTATTTTAAGATTTTTAGTTATGGGTAGACTGAGTAAGGATAGGTACTTACCGCCAGAGCAGCGCAAAAATTATACATATCAAGTTGACTATAAAATGATATACAAATTTTAATAATATCAAAGTCGATACCAGCCAAACTGAATATGATTTCTATATAACTCTTTTATTATTTTTAGTCGATTCACATTTCTTTATTTGGCTTAAAACAATTTTTTACCTTTTTAATATTTACCTTTTTCGTCATATTGTTATGATAGTACCTATATATAGATACCTACTATCTGGCGAAGACAGAGGTGGTGTTGAGTACTGTAATTGATATAGTACTTTAAGCGATGTCGTAATTTCCAAACGTATAACTTCAAAGACTAAGCAGTCCTGTATGCCTGTTTCTGATCTATGTGGTATACCTTAACAATTGATTCAAAATTATGTTTGTTTATTTGTAGTCGGATATGCTTATGGTACTCGAAAAAAATAATAAAATTACTATGAGTGTTCCTATAAACTTCGAGGAGTTCCCTCGATTCCTCACGACACCATCATCAGGCATGCACTTTCATAACTATGAGACCAAGTTCGACTGTAATTAACGTAGTGGCGTATGCTTGCATTTCTTTAAACAACGCTGAAATCTTCAAACGTGTATCTCTAAGGAGTCAGAAGTTCTGTTCACTACTTTCGGTCCAGGATATGGTGCAAAATCTTACTATTTGGTAACATATGCTTGGGCTTCTTCAGAAAAAATCAAAATCGATATATGTTTTCATATAAATTTTGAGGAGTTCCCTCGATTCCTCACGGATCCCATCATCAGGTCACCACTTTGGTAAGCACTGGTACAACACTGTAATTAACGTAGTGGCGTATGCTTGCATTTCTTTAAACAACGCTGCAATCTTCAAACGTGTATCTCTAAGGACTCAGAAGTTCTATTCAGTACTTTAGGTCCAGGATATGGTGCAAAATCTTACTATTTGGTAACATATGCTTGGGCTACTTCAGAAAAAATCAAAATCAATATATGTTTCCATATAAATTTTGAGGAGTTCCCTCGATTCCTCACGGATCCCATCATCAGGTCACCACTTTGGTGACAATGGGACCAAACGGGAAGCACCACCTTTCAAATAAAAAAAAAATCATCCAAATCGGTTCACCCAGTCGAAAGTTCTGAGGTAACAAACATAAAAAAAAAAAAAAAAAAAAACATACAGACGAATTGAGAACCTCCTCCTTTTTTTGGAAGTCGGTTAAAAAGGAAGAGAGAGTGTCTTTGTGTATTGCGCACACACCTGGACACTATAAAATAACTCCTGCGTAGCTGTTCTGGGGGGCCTACTCAAGATGCCATCGCTAATTATCGCTTACAAAATTCGATAACAAAATGTATGGGATTTGACATAAGGTACGCTAAATGATCGCGATTTGGTATGTCAAATTCCATACATTTTGTTATCGAATTTTGTAAGCGATAATTAGCGATGGCATCTTGAGTAGGCCCCCTGGTTTCAATGAAATCAGCTACCGACACCGAAATCGGTGATGGGAGCTATTATTATTAATTTTAGTAGGATAAATAATACCTTTAGATCGGATCATCAGCGACAAGTAATGTAGGTGTCCGATTATCGGAATCGGGATCGGCCCAGGCAGGGTTTGGTTCTTCATGAAATAAATTATGGAACGCACAACCAAAACCACAACCAATATAAGCAAATACATTTTTACTTTTGAAAATAATAACTTTCACAGCGCTGTGTTAAAAGTTGTTTAATTGAAATGAATAATTATGTTGTTATACTTATAAATGCTTATAATAGTTCGAGATCCCCGGGCCCGCTGGCTACCTTTATATTCTTACTGATAATAACACTATGTTGTAGTGCCCAATTAACGTATACCCGACTTTAAATATCTAGCAATATCTCGCGAAAAAATATAATCACTACCTGCAAACCGGGCTCGGAGCGAAATATGAGTCGAGTTTTGCAAACGTTAATAATGACATACGACAAAATCTTATGCACTATATCATAACGCAGGATGTAAAAATAAAAATCACAAAAAAAGAAAAAAAAAACCTTTTTAGAATAAGAAAGTATAACCTGAAGTTATAATGACTGTTCTTTTTACCTGTATATCCGCCATAATTCAAGATGTCATCCCTATTATAACTTCCGAAATTCGAAAACAAAAATGTATGGGATTTGACGTACGAATTCGCTAAATAACAAGCGAATTCGTACGTCACGTTGCGAAGCTTGTGTTAAATCCCACACACTTTGTACTCGAACTTAATGATAATAGCGATTGCATTTTGAATCAGCAGGCTTACCCTCGACACAATCGAAAATCGAATCAGTTCAACTTTTGGTATTTTGTTTGGTGGATTACTTTGAAACTAATCAGGATAAAGAAAATAAAAAATATCGTAACTTTTTATACTCCCGACCATATCAATCGAAAATAAACAAACGTGACTTATTCGGTTCAAATCAGATTGGAGAGTAAAATATAATTTACATTTTTTAATTAATTTTTAATTTACTTTTATTTTTTCAAATATACTTTTGCGCAAATACCTTTCGGACACCATAAGGTTGTCTGGAAGAAATTGCTATCTAGTAATAAGGCCGCCTTTGTGTGCATGTCTGAATGTCTGATTTATGTAATTTATATTTTTTGTCTCTCTTGTAACTTGTTGTGTGCACAATAGAGTACATTTGTATTGTATTTTGTATCGTAAGTCCCCAGGGCCCAGAGATCTTCGACTATAATGTTTATCTTGTGAGAAGACATAATAACGTCTTTCAGTGAACCGTATCGAAGAGTTAACAAATAACATACTGTATAACAGGATGTGTGATATAATTAAATGTAATACAGTCGACTCTGGATAATTCGAAACATTAAAATGTCAGATAGTTCGAAATTTGTAAGAGAAAATAAATGAAACTGTTAGATTATGGAATTCCCTTCCCCATACTGCCCTGGTAATTAATAAAGCAGTAAGTCAGAAAATGACGCTTAAGGCTTTATGTAACTTAAGTGCCGCTTTCCCAAAACCGCCTTTTCTGACTTACGGCTTTATTGATTACCAGCAGGCTTCGAGCGAATCGAGAACTAAATCAGTTCGATCTCAAGGGCTTTTGTTGTTTTATTTGATGGATTACTTTGAAACTAACCAGGATAAAGAAGATCGTTAGATCGTAACTTTTTGTACTTCCAACCATGTCAATCGATGGAAAATCAAAATAAACAAACGTTAATTGCCAGTATTAGGGCTCAAACACATAAACACGGTACGACGTCGCGTCGTACAACGATGCGGCGTCGTTTCATGATACGACGTCGCGTCGTGGAAATCTACGATGAGCATCGTAAAAAACACGCCATCGTAACGTAATGTGCCACGCACGATACACGGCAGGATTCCGTCGATACAGTGGTGCGGTTAGTGTTGAAAAATGGACCCCTCTAGACGCATTCTGCTTCTGCTGATAATAAGAAGACGAAAAAAGAAAAGACAGTTACTCAGAAGATATTGGATCCCCCCATTTCTTTCAAACATAAATAACGGGTAATCACTTTTTAAATAAGTACAATGTCCTTAAAATTGTTTTTTTATTTGTATTACTATGTTATATTTGTAATACCATCCGCCATCTTTGAATTTGGAATAAAAACTGCGCAGCATTGCATTGTCAGTTTCTAACGTTTCGACGTCGTGTCGTGCATCGATACGTTAGGACGTCGTGTCGTGGCCGTGACTCGTGAGTCGTGACGCGTCGTAAAAATTTACCACGACACGACGTCGACGCCGCATCGTTGTACGACGCGACGTCGTACCGTGTTTATGTGTTTGAGCCCTTAGGGTGATATAATTTTCTAGTACTAGGTCGTGTCTCTGTTATATATGTACCTTGTGCATCTACTTACCAAGTTTACTTACCAACAGAACGGACGGATGGACAGACATGACGAGTCCATGAGGGTTCCGTTTTTGCCAGTTGTTTAAGGAACCCTAAATATAGTTGGATCCTGGACTAAAATAATTGTTTTACTGATAAATTATTTTTAATACTATTGTACCTATATTGTAATGAGTTAAGTATATAATGATATGAATAATTTATTTATTTTCTCACCACAATTTCATGACAATAGTTATACAAGGTGTAAAATAAATGAGTGATAATACTTAAGAACAAGAAGTGTATTCATGAGATTGCCAAGTCAATCTACTATTTATTTAAAACATAAACGATTTTTAATAATATTGATATGATCACTATAAGATGTTGTTAGACCAACCGACTTACCCCAGCTTGGCATCACATGGATCTCACAACTTATTACGGCAAAAGTCCTCAGTTGCGAGACTTGGCACTTTTTACAAGTTATGTTTTTGGTGGGAGTTCTTTTTGTAGAATATTAACTTAAGCACTAGTTTATTTATTTATTTATTTATATACAGAAGATTAACTTAAATACTATTATTCCGACAAAAACACTAGTTTTTGTCATGGGATTACAAAGTTAATTATGCTGTTGGCGTATCTAGATAATTAGACAGAAATTCTACAATTTTTAGGTTTGTCCTTTATTTATACACTAAAAGCTACTTGTATTCCAAAATTGAAGCTTCTATATCTGCTAGAAGTGCCTCATACTTTTGATGATCAGTGAGTGAGTGAGGGAGTCAGTGACAAAATTAAGAAACTTTGAGAAGTTGTAATTCTTAAACTTTTGTTTAAAATTAAATGAAATTTTAAATATAGGTATCGTGTTTATACAATATTTACCTAGTAACTAAAAATGCAGGCTTCTAGTTTTTTCCACAACGAAGTTATAGGGGGTTGAAAATGGCCTGAACTGCTTCGAGAATAGGATGGTACGGCCGTGCTCAACATATTAACAGTGTCGTCTTAGGGTGCCCCGCACGAACGATAATCGGTAACCGACTTTTTGTAGGTGAAAAATAGAACATACTGATTATGATACTGCAGCACACGCCTTACAAAATGTCGTTCGGAAAGTCGGAGGAAGAATCTGCCCGATTATCGGTCATACAAAAAGTCGGTCGGAAAGTCGGAGGAAAAATCTGCCCGATTATCGGTCATACACAAAGTCGGTCGGAAAGTCGGATAAAAAATCTGCCCAATTATCGGTCATACAAAAAGTCGGTCGGAAAGTCGGAGGAAGAATCTTCCCGATTATCGGTCATACTGCCCGATAGTCGGTCGGAAAGTCGGAGGAAGAATAAGCCCGATTATCGGTCATACAAAAAGTCTTTCGGAAAGTCGGGGGAAGAATCTGCCAGATTATCGGTCATACAAAAAGTAGGTCGGAAAGTCGGAGGAAGAATTTGGCCGATTATCGGTCATACAAAAAGTAGCCCTGGTGGTCGTAAGTAATAACATAACTTTTATCATTTTCTTCTCAAGCGTGCACTTATCAATGCCATTCAAGGACAATCGTGAGATTAATGCTCTCATTTAATAACAATAAATGTAATAATAAATATAATAATATGCCAATCATCATAATAATAATATTGTTATGAGTTATTAGACAATACAAGTTTACCCCCGGATTCGTTCGAGTTGTGTAAATAAAAAGTTGGGTAAATAAAACTTTATTTACCCACTAAGGCTCATTATGGAGCGTCCGTGGCCTAGTGGGTAGACAGTTAATTAGCACTCGAAAGGGTGCAGGTTCGATTCCCTGGTTGTGGCATGTACCAATGAGACTTTTCAGATCTCAAATACATTATACGGACGCTCTAACGGTGAAGGAATACATCGTGAGAAAACCCGCACATGGTTGGCCCCAGACGTATTGACCAGTCATTCTTCTGGACCAGGCCGACTGTGTTGTGATGTCGTATGTGCTGGACAACCATGCGACATTTAATACCGCCCGTCCCAGGCACTACAGTATTCAGAGAGTGGTTACTTCGCTCGGAGAATGCTGTATAAATCATGCTACATCCTAATAAAGGCCTACTTTACTTTACTAAGGCTCATTAAGAGGAAACACAAGAAATAAGGGTCTTCGCGATCCCTGTTACCTCCCTGGATAATGCCGCTAGAGTAACAATTTTTATCCTGAATATCTATGTATATTATTTGTACGTTCCTATGTTTTCTTTTTTTAAATAAAATATTTAAGGAGATATGGACGTTCAAAAATTTATAAAAATTACTAGACTTTTCGCTGTGTTTAAACATTCAGCAAACAAATTTGACTGCATTGTACAATAAAATCAAAACATAGGAACATAGCTCAAGCCTTTTTTAAGTTTGCAATGAAAAAATTATCTAAATCGGTTAAGTTTTGGAGAAGGAAACAGAGGTCTCCCAAACGTCGATTTCTTGTGCTTTCAATGGGTATTTTCAGTTCGTGCTGCAGTTGTCTCTATCGCGCTAGTGCTGGCTAGCTAGGGCACTGCGAGACAGCAATAGAATTATTAATACCAATTTTGTATTTCTCTCAACCGTGGAGTTTCCTCTTGATATAACAATAACAAAATTGGTCTCAAGAATTACGATCACGACTCATTATTTAACGCGCAATGGATTGCGGAACTTCAAAAAATGGTGTTTATCGCTCGCTGTTGTGTTTGAATGAACACATTTTGCTTCATTTTTGCTATGATTTTAGCGCCAAGCTTAATGGCAAAAATAGTCTAGTAGTTTAGAGCCTAGCTCTGGACTCGTCGTGGGTTCGATTCCCGCGTTGGAAAAGCAAAAAATGTTATTTTCAAGTTTGGTTAGGACAATGCAGGCTGATTGTCTGACAAGAAAGATGATCCATGCGTCGGATGGGCATGTAAAAAGTCGGTCCTGCGCCTGATCTCCCGCCAGTCGTGTCGGTTATCCGTCCCATTGTGCTACGATAGTGAAGCAAGAGAGAGTCCGCTCTCTCGGTTCCCTCCATCCCCTCGCCGTCCAAACCAGGCTAAACCTGATGGACGCGCGGACCCAAAATAGGGAAATATCCCTATTTTGGATCAAAGCGCACGCGGGGATGCAGGGAAATGAGAGAGCGGACCAGTTAGCCAAGGAGGCTGCCCTGGGGTCAAAGAAGAGGCCGGACTATGACGCGTGTCCTGTCTCATTCGTGAGAGAGGGACGCTAGACGAGTGGGACAGGAGATACGTCTCCGAGAGCACAGCCTCAGTCACAAAGCTCTTCCTGCCAAGTGTCCGCATGGCGTACAATGTATTACGTAACACCAGTCCAAACAAATACACTACACAAATTATGACAGGACACGGTGGGTTCTCCTCATACTTGCATCGTTTCAAGCGCAAGGAGGACCCAATGTGTCCTTGTGACAATGAAACGGATGAGACAATTCCACACCTACTGTTCGAGTGCCCAATTTTTGCAAGAAATCGATATGATTTCGAGCAGGAATTGGGCACAACAATGGAGGTGGGGAATATGTCTCATCTGTTGTCGAAAGCAAATAAGAAAAAGTTCTTGAAGTTCTGCGAAAGTGTATGTATTATTGTAAATAAAAGAAATGTTGTAATAAGGAAATTGACAGAAAAAAAAAAAAACTGAAAATAAAGAACTTTTGACTATTTTATTGTGTGGATGGATGGACGAAATATGAATATGTGAAATTAAATAATGAATATGAATATATGAAATACTTTAGATTAAAAGCAAAATTAGATTATGTTAAATCAAACATTGTAAATGCCTAACAGGCAACTTATTAAAAATTGTAATACGGACGAATAATTGATGATGCGCATGAAAGGACCTTATTTATGATAGGGGGATGAATGAGAAAAAAAAAAAAAAAAAAAAAAACATGCGGAAGCGGTGCACAACTAGGCTGCAGAGTGAGGGGCAGCGACAACACTATCCTAAAAGTGCTATCAAACAGGTTTGATTTTGAGTATGGGAACCATCTCTCAAAACAAAATGTGTCAAATTCACATTGCCAAATATAAGGCAATTTGAAACCAATGTGCTATTAAATAATGAACGTATGGAACTAGTGGATACAGCAGTATTCTTAGGTATAACATTAGATTCAAAACTTCAGTGGGGCCCTCATATTGCTAGGCTGGCCGACAGACTCAGTTCAGCAGCATACGCAGTTAGTAAAATTAGACAATATTCAGATGAAAGTACAGCACGTCTAGTGTATTTTAGTTACTTTCATAGTATAATGTCCTATGGCATTTTGCTATGGGGCAACGCTGCAGATATAAATAATATATTTGTGCTGCAGAAGCGAGCTGTTCGGGCAATCTACAAACTGGCCCCTAACACCTCACTTAGAGAAAAGTTTAAGGAAACAGGAATCTTAACTGTACCTTCTCAGTACGTCCTTTCAAATTTAATGTATGTTAAAAAAAATTTACACTTATTTAAGAAGAAAAGTGAGAACCATAATAGAAATACTCGAAATAAGCATAAACTTGATGTACCAGTGACTAGACTTAGTAAAGTAAAAAAATCGTTTAAGGGCCAATGTATACGGCTATACAATAGGATCCCAGAAAACGTTCAAAATTTTTCAAACAATAAGTTTAAGAAAGTAGCCAAAGAACGTTTGTGTGCAAAAGCTTACTATACAGTAAATGATTTTATGAATGACAGCACACCTTGGGAATAAGGTAGCCCTCTGCAAGGCTATATTTAAATACTATAAAATTACTGTACTTTTGTTATTTAGTTTTAGTTCTGACATTTGTAAATCTTAAAAAAGAGCAATTTTCCATCTTTTTGGTAAAAGATGGCCCCACGCGAGTTTCTTACGCCGGTTCTTCTCGCTGGGCTAGTTCCCGAACCGGTGGTAGGCATCAAATAGTCTCGACGTTCAGAAAACATTTTGTAAAAATTTATTCTGAATAAAATGTTTTGATTTTGATTTTGATTTTGAATGATTCACATGCTCAGATCCACCTGAAAATTTTTTAGTTAAGTTAGTAAAATTATTTATGTAATAATGTAGTTTTAATGTAATTGTAATTTATATGACCTATGTTGATAGTTGAAATAAAATAATTTATTATTATTATTATTATTAATGTTTATTTTCAAAATTGGTACCTATAATGTGGTCAAAATAAATAATAGTTTCAAAAAAGTAAAAATGCATTGTCAATGGTCCTTGATACGTATACAAATTTCTTTTTAAACCCTTTTTTATGTAATATTTTTATACATACTCGTAATAATAAAATATATTATGTTATTGAATGTACCGTAGGTTCTTGATGGAAATACATGTTATAAGGCATCTCAAGGCTTGCAACTTTAACATTGCTTGGTGAAACACAAGTTATTTCCTCAGGATGACTATGTCGAAACCGGTCGTGTATTTTAAGAAATAATTTGTAAAATAACTAATAAAATGGCAAAAAAGTGCAAGTATTTAGTGTATTATTGGAACGAAGTTCCTTATCGCGCGTTGTGAAAGGGGGCTAGACGGAAAAAATTCTTAGTAAACGGTCCACGGGGACTAAAATAGAATTAGGTGTCCCACAGGGATCCATTTTAGGCCCATTTCTTTTTCTCATCTATATTAATGACTTACCTTATCTAGTTAAAGATAAACATGAGATAGTACTATTTGCCGATGACACTTCACTAATTTTTAATGTGAAGCGACAACAGTCAAATTATGACGAGGTAAATAGTGCTCTCTCAAAAATAGTACATTGGTTTAATATTAATAACTTATTATTAAATTCTAAAAAAACTAAATGTTTAAAATTTACTTTGCCCAATGTTAAGCAATTACAAACCAACATACTATTAAATGATGAGAAAATGAAACTAGAGGATTCCACTGTGTTCCTGGGTATAACACTTGATAGTAAATTACAGTGGGGTCCTCACATTGCCAATCTTGCAGGTAGGCTCAGTTCTGCAGCATATGCGGTTAGAAAAATTAGAGAAATTTCTGACGAAGACACGGCCCGATTAGTATATTTTAGTTATTTTCATAGTAGGATGTCTTACGGCATCCTGTTATGGGGAAATGCCGCCGACATTAACACAATATTTGTGCTGCAGAAGCGGGCAATACGTTCAATTTACAAAATGTCCTCTTTTGAATCTCTAAGAGAAAAGTTTAAACAAATTGGTATTCTTACCGTTGCTTCTCAATACATTTTAGACAATGTGTTGTACGTTAAAAAAAATTTAAGTAATTTTAAAATGAAAAGTGACAATCACAGTAGGAACACCAGAAATAAGCACAAGCTAGATATACCGGTGATCAGACTGAGTAAGGTTAGTAAATCATTTAAAGGTCAATGCCTTTACAATATAATCCCAAGTAACGTTCAGGGCCTCCCTATCAATCAATTTAAAAATGTAGTTAAAGAACGTTTGTGTACTAAAGCTTATTATAAGGTCAATGATTTTATTGACGATAGCACACCTTGGGAATAAAATGACCACATGCAAGGCTACCTCAATGTACTTTATGCACTCTGACTTTTGTTATAATATATAAGTAGATTAAGTTTTTACATTGTAAACATATTATGTATACACTTTTTAAAAAAGAACAATTTTCCATCTTTTTGCTAAAAGATGGCCCGCCCGAGTTTCTTACGCCGGTTCTTCTCGGCGGGCTAGGGTTGAACCGGTGGTAGCCTTTTTGTTGACTTTCCGAAAATAGCTTGTTAAGTTTTATTTGGAAATAAAATATTTTGAATTTGAATTTGAATTTACGAAAAGTTGTCACGACACTTTTTGCTATAATAAGCTATTGTAAGCTGTGCGGCGTCGCATGTTTCTCTATATGTCTCTCTCTCTCTTATAGAAAACCAGATATTTTCATTTCTATTTCGCATTGAACCGTGTGGTGTCGCGACGATTATTTTTGTTGAGTGTATACAGGTTATTTGTAAATAATAAATAATAAAACTTCGTTCCATCCGGGTGTCCTTCCTTGACACCTCTCAAGTTTTTTACTGTATAATATCATAATTTTAATCTGTTTATAATACTTCCATATGACAAAGATAACCCATTTTTTTTTTGATTTCGCAAGGGAAATGCATTACGCATTCCCCCGGGTGGGTCCCCGAGGGGTATGTGGGACTCCTGGCTCGCTACGGCCGGTTTACCCACTAAAACCACTTGCGGATTGCCATCAGCCATTGAGTGGAAGGCGTGCCCTGGATCTGGCAAACACAGGCCACGCCCCCCCGACCGGCCGGTCTACCTATTAAGGGACCGGACTTCCATCACAATGAGAGAGCACTCCGGCAAACTGAAGTGCTCCCCTCGGCGCTGAGACTAACTAAGCCAGGGAGGTTACCCATCCCTCTCCCCGAAGCCCCGTACTAAACGTGAGATGGGAGGGCCGCAAAACGACGCCTCCGCACCCCCGTCCTACGCCGGCGAAGCGGAGCAGAGGATGGATCCATCTCTCTGTCCCGCTCCGAGGCCTCCTTCTGCGAGATTACGTGTTCGCAGAAGGAGACCACCGCCTCCCAGCCCTCGTCGCTCTCGAGCATGCAGCGAACCATGCTCGGGAGCGAGAGGTCCCGCCCAATCACTGCCATGAGATTATGGCGCTGCCCGGCCCAACAATCACACACCTCAATGTGTCCTCTGCAGCACCGCACTCATGGCAGGCTGGCATAGGCTCTCTCCTGGCGACCTTCCACAAATACGCACCGAAGCAACCATGTCTGGTGATCACCTGTGTAAGGCGGAAGGTGAGGGGTTTCTTCTTGCGGCGCATCCACGCTGCAAGGCCTGGGCGCAGACGTAACCGTATGTTTGCCATACGGCGACTGCGCCAGAACCTCACCCCACCTCCGTAGCAAACATTGTTGCCCCAGCCTACGCAATTGCGAGAGCTCCTCCCATGTTGATGCTTCACCTCGCAACCTCTTCTCGGATCGGAAGAGGTACACTTCTGCAAGCACCGACGCCTCGAACTCCCACGGCGGATCTCCAGCCAGAGCAGTGGCTGCCACCCAGGAGACTGTACGGAAGCCCCAGATTACCCTCACTGGACGAAGATAACCCTCTGTTATCAGTAGACAATGTCCGATACAAGAGAGAGCTTCTGACTCTCTATTGCCCGGGTTCTATTTTATCTACACTCCTTTTTATGAAAGAGCTAGACCCGTGCCCACTTCGTTGAGCTTACAAACCGTTTAAACCTTCCCGGGACTTCCACGAATATTTCAAGACTAAAAAATAAAAATAGCGTAATCGGTTCAGCCGTTCTCGAGTTTTAGCAATTCATTTTTATATATAAGAAAAGAAGAAGAGAAGATGTGTCGTGGCCGTGGTATCTAGATAAGATTTAGTTACACTAAAGCCTCCCTGGAGGACCACTCTACACATTGGTGAAAACAACATGAAGATTGGTGCAGGGGCGTTATTGAAGATGGAATCGCTATTATCACTTCTCCCTGTAAACTGACAGATGGACAGACTATACAGGTACCCACTGTAAAAACCCAAGAGCAATAATAATCGGTAGCCTACTTTATGAAGGCGAAAAACGGTCTATTTTCACGCACACGTGGTACAAAAAAATCGGTCAGAAATTTTTTGGAGAAACTTTGCCCGATTATCGGTCCATACATCCTATAAAAAGTAGGACGTGAGCACCCCAAGGATTCCTTCTCGTTACTACGGAACCTTATAAACGATTAAAAAAACAACAGTTTATAGCACCATATTTATTTTGTTCCCAGGACAAACACAATTATATACACAAAACTTAATTGTAATAATATCCTAGAAACCAACACTTCAAAAACAATATTAGTTGGTACATTTCGTATGGCACTGCATAATCTGAAATCTTGAATACAGGAGAATATTCATAACACAGACTATTAGTTTACAAAAAAAAAAAGTTGGCACTACTAGCGCCACCTGAGGTGGCACAATGTAATGTGTTATGTCAGTGGGCTGAAGTTAAACAGTGTAACAAGTTTTATTACAGAAACTAGAACTCTGAGCTAAATTAATACAGTTGAAATTCGAACACACAAGCGTCGAGTCAAATGTCAATGTCAAATTTGACAGCTCACTTGTGTGTTCAATTTTAAACTTTCAAATCTTCCCGGAGTTCTTTACATAGTGCCCACAATTTGGTAATCTAGATTTCGGATCATATAGTGAATAGTCCATCTTGCACCACACATTTTGCTCAGTGAACAATGAAAAGAGAGGCGTAGAAAGGCCTATGTTTAGTTTTAAAGCTTGTGCCAAATGTGACATCTCCGCATATACGAGATCATATACGAGCTGGGGGACCTCGCACATACCTTCACCTGCATGGTGGTGTGGGGCTTTTCACGTGTTAGTATTATTGCTTGTGTGGTGGTGGTGTTATTCACGTCTTTGCGAGTGTACGCATAAGCAGTGTGGGAAGGAGGGGGGTGCATCAAACGCATGCCTATGCGTACACTCACTCATTTGCTTGCAGGTATAATGCTAGATATAATACATTTAAATTTAAAAATATAACGGAAGGTCGCCAATTTTCGATGACACCTGATTCCGAGTCTTTGCTGAAAAGAGACAGAAACAAAATCCAGGCTTAACATCATCATCAGTTTCTATTGTAGTCTTTGGGTTAGGCTATGTATGCCGTTCTCGAATCGGTCTGCATGACCACGTCTGCAATTGACGTAATAATAAATTAATAAATATTTTGAAGTGAAAACTTCTTGCGATGTAAACATTTTGGAATGGATAAAAAATGTCAAATCGAGCCAGGACACGTGACCTGATTGAAAATTCGTAAGACGGAGAAAAAGTAGACCGCCGGTGTAGTGAGAGGAAGAAATACCGTGCGGCGTAATTGTATGCTAGCTGTTTCGTTGTTTTTTAATAAGTGGGTGGATAAGTAATTAAAACTTTAATGTCTAAAACTATTATTTACTTCTTTTTGGTTCTATTTTTTATCTAGTCTCGTTTACTAAACGACACTTTGATTCCATTCTCGGATCGTAATATCAAGTCGGCGCATAGAATCGGCTCCTCGTCGACGGGGTGCAGCCTAAAGCTCTTCACGATTGCAGATATCACCACCTTCATCTCCATGATGGCGAACTTTTGTCCTGAAAATTAAAGTTAATTTATTCTTCTATTTAGCCTTCTGAGGATAGTCACAACTTCAAAAGTTTTTGAACACTAACATCGCTGTTATTAGACAAATAATACTCGTCTTTTAGAGGATGACTTGCGAAGACATTGCAATTCACGATGCGGACAATATTATTTTTTGGGTACGCTGTTGCACAGGATCTCGAATCTGATTCGAATTGCATACGTGAATCAGGCACTCAATCAATATTATTTCGTGAATAGAAATGTCTGCGTGTGCAATGTATAGATTGTATTGGTCAGAATTATATATTTAATACCACAAAATTACTCGTATGACCGAAAACATGCATAATTGACACAAAAATAATATGACTAAGCATTACCTGACAACTAATTTACCATCGTATAACACTAGAAATTAAAGCCCCGCGGCGGGGATAGACGGCGTTTTAGATAGAATTGAAATATTTGATAGAATATAATATAAACACTTACCTATACAATTCCTAGGTCCAGCACTAAAGGCTAGCCAGTTGAATGCGTTATTTCCTGAACTACCCGTTTCAAATCTCTCAGGACGGAACTCCAGAGGATTGTCGTACAGGTCTGGGTGTCTTTGGATTTCTAAGATGTTGACTAGCACCGATGAACCCTTTTTGATTGTCAACCCGGATATCACTACAATAAAACATTATACTTGGTTAAAAAAAATCTGTTGAAGGGAACCTTTGGGAGCTTAATGAAGATGATGATGTTGATGATAAATCAATTGATTCGTTTTAGCAGTGACATGATGATGCTGCAGATAATAAATTAATGGAAAATTAGCTTTGGGAGTGTCATGGTGATGATATTGATGAATGATGATAATAATATTTACGATGTTGATAACAATAAAATGCTTTAGATTTACAATCAGAAAGCAATTCACAAATACGTAATTATTTAAATCATACGTTAGTATATTCCTTTTAGGCAGTGAAAAAAACGTGGACATAATATTAAAATTGAACTACTTTACTACTAAGAATTTAAATCTAAAAAAGTTTAATATACATATTTTTACAAAATCTAACTGAGGATATTCGAATGTATTTTTAGAGGAGACGACATAACCATCAAACATATCAAACTGTATTGATAGCATCATGAGGTAAATGGTGTCCTACATTGAAATTTAATTAATGAAGATAATAATTATCATGATGAAGTTTTAAGTGATGATGATGATTATAATGATGGTAATGTACAGTGCATAAGCTTAAACGTATTAATTGTGAAGGACCTTTTCAAACTTGAAGAAGATTACGTAATTTTCCTCTTTAAAAGAGATCAGTAGGTCAATATGTTCCTGATATATTAGACCTCATAAAAGCAACGTTATTGAAAAAGCCTTCAGGCCAATATAATTTACATTCGATAACGTTTCATTTATGGATCTTCAAAATGTTCCTGCTTGGTCTATTACAGTGCAATTCTCTAAGTGACCGGTTGAGGCAGTAGTCACATGGTCGGATGCGATAGTAAAAATTTATCTTGGGGAATACAGATTCGGCCATCACCGCTATTACAGCCGTTGGAATTTTGGCTGTCATTATTTTTGCACTTAGAGAATTGCACTGCAGTAAGTAGGTTTGCACACTTCTTTGATATTTTTATTTGCACTGCTCACCAGAGTCTTTAGTTATCATTCTTTCTATCAGAGGCACCGATGGGTATAATCGGAGCCCTTCTTTGATCACCATATCCAAATATTTCATTTGTTGTACCTCCCTGCAAAAGTTAAAACGTATTTGGTATTAAAATTACTTTATTGGCAACTTCATTATCAAGAATTTTAAAAAGCGTTTTATTACATGGAACTGCAGATGCGAAAATATTATTTTACAGTTAATATTTTTATAGGCTTGATCTTAATAACAGTACCTAATGATAATTTAGATTATTTACTATCTTGTTATATACCTGTTTAAAAATAGGAACATGTGAAACATATGCCTTTTGAATTTTATTGGCGAGAGTGCTTGCTTTCTTAGAACAATACCTATTAGTTAATTATTTTAGGAGAATTTCGGAGGATGTACGGGCAACCTAACAGTACACTACAGGTTGGGATATTGTCTGCAATCTCCTCGTCCAGGGAAAATAGAGTACTGGAAAAGGTTTGTGTTTCGATTATCAAAGTTTTATTTTCTGTGCTCTCAATTTTCTTGGGACTTGTAGATTCCGAATCATACTAAATTTGTAGCCTTACCACCCTCATTTTTGTAAGCTGATTTATTCTACCAAGATTTTGTGACCGACAATGTCTATGAGCGTGACCCACAAAATGGTGGTCCCAAAAAATATGCTCCCCTAATAGGATAAAACATCTTACGTGTATGTAGGATCCCTGTCAAAATCATCTGCTAATATATTCTTCTGCTCCTCATAGATCTTCTGTTGGATCTCCTCGCTCTTCGAAATACAGTGCAGTGTGAATGCTATTCCTGATGTGGTGGTGTCGTGACCCTGGAAATATGTTCAGAGCCTTTATTCAAGATGCTATTATCACTTAAGAAGTTCGAAAACAAAAATGTGTGAGATTTGAAATACGGTTCAATAAATGACAAGCGAATTCGTATGCTACTTAGCGAAGCTTATGTCAAATCTGCGAAACGATGTCATCTTGAATTCTAAGCGCAGGACCGACTTTACATGCCCATCCGTCACATATATTTCTTGTCAGTTTATCAGGTGATCAGATCTCACGAGGTGGTATGCCATCTATAGGTATATATCAGGCCGAAGCCCACTGTATCAGTTTTCAGATGTTGTATAAGTCGCAGTCATCTGATTGAATGACTAGCGCGTTTATTGAATTCTATTTTTACCAACAAATTGAATGAATCCGAGACCAAGGCAACCATTTAATATTTTATTTTTAAACTTCCGAATTCATGCTATTTTCGAAGAATAACGCACATAAAAATTAATCAAAAAATATATCAACAGATTGCTGCATACGAGCTGTTTGACGCAAGTCAATGACCGCGCTAGTCATTCAATCTAATAAGCACATTCAACCAGATGTCTACGACATATACGACAGACTTCGAAAAATTCGATAGCGCGATGCAAATTTGTCATGACATGTTGTCATATCATTATTTTAGCTGTTCTTGACACAGGACTACTGACTATCATACCTACGTTCTCCGTAAGTAACTCAAGTTTACCTACCTCAAACATAAAGGTGTCCACTTCTTCCCTCACATGTTGGATGTCAATCTTCTCGCCGTCCACTTCGGACAGTAGAAGAAGATCAAGGAACGCGTGCTTGTTCCTTATACCTGAAAGCATAAAGTAGATATATAACAGAGACACGACCTAGTACTAGGAAATGGTATCACCCTAATACTGGCAATTCGACTGGCTATTTTTGATTTCTCCGATTTCCAGGCACATTCCGGAAACCGCCATCTAGCGCCACTATTGGAAAATACTAATTACTAATCGTTTCGTATCTTCTTCTTAATTAACGAGTTGATTTAGCTTAATGTGATGTTATGCTTAAAAATATGCTTATCTTTATTTTAATGTCTATATTTGTACTTAATTTGGAATATTTACATTAATTAACAAACGTTAATAGTAGTGATATCTATTGCAATTTTTGTATTAAAGATAGATTGTATGGGATGGTGTGCCATGCTTAAAGACAAAACATCATCACATAACCACTTTTATTTAACACGATTAGGTAGAATAGCTATTAGCAGAAGACGCAATCGATTGCTGTATGTTAAAAAAAAGTGCCAATTTGTTTGCCGATTTCGGTGAAGCCAAAAGGAAGGGTAATTTTGGCAGACTATGTATTTATATATGTAAGTAGGTATGTTTCCTCGCAGCAGCTAAACTACTGGTCCGATTTTGGTGAATAAGACGTCAATCGATTCGTAATGATGCCGCGAGTAACATAGGATATAAAATTTGCAGAAAAATTATGTATTATGAAAATTAAACCTCAAAATCTAACTTAAAAAAATCAAAACATTTTTATATATTTATAAAGTTATAGTTTTTTAAATCTTTTTTTAAATACTGACATAAAAGTTTTAAAACATTTCAAAGTCAATTCGGTAATCTGAGAAAAAATGTCACTTAAAATTTTTCAAAATCCAATTTAAACACATTGCGGCATTGTGACACGTGTTGACGTTGGCAGTGTTCAAAGCGAACTAAATGAAATAACAGCTCACTATTAAGCTGATATTCGCCGAGACGGATTTGTTGTGCTGACACGATATCTAGTGTATTGTTGAAGTTTTTTTATCGCCTCCGTGGTCTTATCGCCTCCGTGGTCTAGTAGTTCAGAGCTTCACTCTCGACCCGGTGGTCGTGGGTTCGATTCCCGCGTTGGAACAACAAAAAATTTTGGTTTCAAGTTGGGTTAGGACAATGCAGGCTGATCACCTGATTGTCTGACAAGAAAGATGACCCATGCGTCGGATGGGCATGTAAAAAGTCGGTCCTGTCTGTTTACCGTCCCACTGGGTTATGAGAGTAAAAGGAAGAGAGAGTGTCTTTGTGTATTGCGCACGGCCTGGTTTCAATGAAATCGGCTACCTACTCCGAAATCGGTGAGGGGAGCTATTATTGTTGAGGTGTGCTTACCGACATCATTAGGATCAGCTGCTATCTCCATGTTCTTTTTCTTCAACTCATTTTTTCTCTTCTCTATGACGCTCATGCTCTGCTCGTGCAGTACTCTCAGGGCATCGTCTTGCATCTTCTTGTACGGGGACAGGTTGAATACCAGTGATGAAGCGATGATCGGGTTCCGCATCTTCATGGCTACTATCTGTGAGATTCTTTAAAAAAAAGTTTAGTTGAATCCGTGAGGCGCCTAAGTAAGGAAGGCACTTCCCTAAATAAAAAAAAAGATTGTAAAAATTATAACTTGTAATCTATATCTATACTTATAATATAAAGCGGAAGAGTTTATTTGTTTGTTTGTTTGTTTGTTTAAACGCGCTAATCTCAGGAACTACAGTTGGTCCGATTTGAAAAATTCTTTTTTGTTGGATAGTCCATTTATAGAGGAAGGCTTTAGGCTATATAACATTACGCCGCGACCAATAGGAGTGAAGTGTCAGTGAGAAATGTTGCAAAAACGGGGAAAATTATTCACATTTGAGGATTTTAGTTGTATGCGCTGCATAAACGGTTCAAGTTACTAACGGTCCTAGATACTATTTGTACGACCGCGTTTTAAACGTTTATTTGGAATTTAACGATAAAATATTATAATAATTAATAAAATATTTAAATACACATTCGTTATGACGTACTTTCCAAGCCCTATCTTTTGATACCAAACACGAAACAATTATCATAATTTAATTTTTTTTGAGATAGTTTTTGAGGTTTCATTTTCAATACAAAATTTTTGGAAAGGCTGAAACAAGAAATAAATTTGAAATTCAGAAATGCAATAGGTACAAAAATGTTCAATTGTTGCAATGTTCGATGCTAATAGCGGGTACGACCACGGCTCTACCTTGACCATATCTGTACCTATGCATATCTGGATTTCAAATTGAATTATTTTCTTGTTTCAGCCTTTTTAGACCCCTTTTTTTGCGAAGTCGAGTTTTTTTTAATCGAAGGCTGGCCTTGTCAGGCCCAGACGTCACTGCGACCCTTCTGGATCTATTGTGATTCCTTCGCTTTAGAGTAACCCCCCAGTCCTATGTTGCTCATGAAGCGAACTATATGGTGGGGGCCTACGCCGCGGATTTCCTCTGCTGTAGAGTATTCATGCAGCGAGCAGCATGCGAGGTACTTGCTCCTGCTTATATGAAGAGCTGGAAAATCAAGAAGAAGGTGGAGGGGTGTCTCGTCTTTCTCCTTGCAGAAGTAATTTGATCACCTATGCCTATCCTGTGAAGGTGTTTGTTTAGCTTGCAGTGCCCGGTTAGGGTTCTGGTGAGGATTCCTACTCATTGAATGCCCCGATTCTGCGTGTCGTCGCGTCGCGAAGTCGGGTTATAGTTTTTTAAACTTTTATTTTATTTCGAAAGTCGTTTAAAAATACTTACGTTTCAATCGATTTCACATACTCTGATTCGGATTGTAGTTGTGCATTAGCCGGTACACCCATTATTGACTCTGGAAACAACATACAAATATTTAGCTCCTATTATTCTCATATGACACGACATACTGGGTGTAAAAAGAGCGGTCACTATAACTTTGAGATGCGATTATGCTACCTTTCCTCATTTTGGAAATGTATTTTTTTTTTCGTCAAGAAAAAAAAAAGGTTTTTACTTTTCAAAATTTCTTATTTTTTTGTCACATAAATAACAATAGAGCAAAAAAAATTTTTTTTGGAAATTTTTGTAAAAAGAAATTGAAAAAGAAATACATTTCTAGAATGAGAAAAGGTAGTATAACCATATCCCAAAGTTATAGTGACCGCTCTTTTTACACCCGTTATAGTAAAGTCCCGTTTAATTTTAACCCAAACGTAAACAAACCCGTCTATGACACAACCTTAGAGGCTTAAAAAACTAGTTAAATTACGAAAGAAGAAATACCTGTTTTAGATTAACACATCTATACTAATATTATAAAGCGGAAGAGTTTGTTTGTTTGTTTGTTTAAACGCGCTAATCTCAGGAACTACAGGTCCGATTTGAAAAATTCTTTTATTGTTGGATAGTCAATTTATAGAGGAAGAGTATAGACTATATTATATAACATTACGCTGCGACCAAGAGGAGCGAAGCGTCAGTGAGAAACGTTGCAAAAACGGGGAAAATTATTCACATTTGGTGACTTTCGTTGCGTGCTGCATAAACGGTTTAAGTCACTCAAAAGCCACGTGAACGAAGTCGCGTGCACAGCTAGTTGAATTAAAAAAAACCCCCGACTTAGCGTGTAAGATTCTTATGACACCTAACGAACGACCTGATGACCTTGAAGACCTGAACCGATTTCCACCAAAAATAGCTAAGAACACTCTCGACTGATACTCCTTTCAAACAAAAAAAAACCACACTAAATCGGATCATCCGTTTGGGAGCTACGACGCCACAGACAGACACACATTTAAACAGACACGTCAAACTTATTAGTCTTTTTTTGAGTCGTTGGTTAAAACAACTATAATTGTACTAAATACAGATATTTTCAAAAACCGCGGCCACTATTAAAACAATTAAGTAGCGAGACTTGACACTTTTTACAAGTCATGTTTTTGATGCGATTAGGGTTTCTAAATTAACAAAACATCGTTTTAGTAGTAGGTACATCGTTACTTGCGAAAAATATAATGGAGACACAACAGATAAGCACCATTTGAGACAGTTAGATTAAGCAAAAACTTTTCGGTTTGTTTAAAAATGATAGTAGTTAATTAACATAAAACTTTATGATAAATAGCCAGACTTATCCGTATAATATACACGTTCCGAATGGTAAGCAGGAACAGTTCATAGCTACGTATTCGTACAGTACAGTAGGGTATAACTATTTATATCATAGTTCGTCCTTGATGAATTTAACCTAAAGGTAAACAAACCGAAAACATCGAAATTTTCACTTGTTCACTTATTGTCCACACTTGTCAACACTTTTACAGGTATATTAAACGATCATACTTCATTATCCAATACATTTTATAACAATTAAACAATAATAATTAACATATTTAAACATCCAATGAAAAACCTTCACTGTAAAAATACGCTATTTTGACACTGCCGACTGTAGAATATAGTCTATAGTCTATAGTCTATGGATTCATGTAGCCAACAATAATCATTGCGTTAATATCGGGCAATTGTCATCACTGACTAGTCTATGGTTGTGTCATAGACGGGTTTGTTTACGTTTGGGTTAAATTTATCTCGGACGTACTATATAACTGATATGATTATAGACTTTTCTCATTCTAGAAATGTAACTTTTTTTTTGCTTTATTGTTATTTTTGCGACAAAAATATAATAAATGGTGAAAGGTACAAAATTTTTTTTTTAGTTTTTGACAAAAAAAAAACATTTCCAAAAAGAGGAAAGGTAGTATAATAGTAACTCAAAGTTATAGTGACTGCTCTTTACACCCTGTATAGTAAGGAATATTGTACTTACCAGTAACATTGTCTAGCGCGGTCAAAGCAATAATCGGGAAGAGATTGACAGGCTCCCCATTTGCTTTCTCGCTCAGCTTCTTGACAAGAATCTTCTCGTTCTTCAAGAAGACTTGGAGGAAGTTCTGCAGGATGTTGAAGTGGAACGCTGGAGTCAAGAATTTCCTGTGCAGCTTCCATCTAAGACCTGGGGAATAAATATAGTAGTATTGTAGAGCTTGATCTGTTCTACGAGGATATTAAATAAATCACACTCACGAATGGCAAAACTTTATATTTACAAATAAAACAAATAAAAAAACACTAACAATAAAAATAAACTGAGGTAAAACTTAAGAAAACGCGCGTAGCTACCTAATTCAAAATTCCTCTCGCCCATTCTAAATTTCAAAACTCCGCGCCAAAAATGTGTCAATAAAATGTCTTCTTCCTCTTTTAAATAACGTAGTCATTGAATCGGTCAAGCATTGCGGCAATACGCCGTTGCTGATGAAACTTCTATCGCCAATAATAATACGTCATATTATTATTATTATTATTATTATTGGCGATAGAAGTTTCATCAGTTGTTTTGCTACCACTACCAATACACATAATGTATAATACCAATAAAAATCATGGATCATATTATGTCAAGCCGAATACATCAATTGATAAAAAAATACAAAGGTCTAAAATGACCACAAGGAGTGATTCTTGCTATGCCTTTCCTATCTTTTTAATTTCTACATTGTAAATTATAGAAATTAAAAAGGTTAGTTTTTGACAAAAAGCACATTTCTCGAATGAGAAAAGGATAATCATGTTCCAATATTATAGTGGTGGTCTTTTTACAGTCTGTTTATCTGTTCTAATCACGTTTGTTTCATTGTACTAATCACGTTCCAAGCATACAATTACTCGCTAACAATTGGCTCAGAAGATTAGCTTGTTAAACACGCACTAAGTACTTTGTTAGATCTCTATTAATGTTTCCTATACTATATAGGTTGGGGAAAAAATATTTTCGCATTATAGTATGCAGGAACTTTTAATAAAATCTCTTGAGCTATAGCAATTTTATCCAGCTGATTTTGGTATCGGTAAAAAGTTTTAATGTTACAGAGGACAATTCCAAACTCAAATTAGGTAAATGTGAGATTTTCATTTGTTTTTCTTATTGTTAAAATCAGCGATTCTAATAAAGAAATTCGATAAATTTTAAAACATTATTACAAAAAAGGTAAAAATACAACACAAGCAGCGAAAAAAAAATTGCGATGTTTATGGACCTAATGCAGTATCTGTGAGAGCAGCACTTTAGTTTGAGCGTTTTCAATCCGAAAATATTAATATCAAAGATGCGCGTCGCTCTGTTACTAATAAAACTGATGCCATTTTTGGAAAAGTGGAGCAAGATCGGCATATTAGTAGTTACGATGTAGCCGAAGAACTGGGGATTGACTTCAGAACGGTTTTGGCGCATTTGAAAAAAGGTGGGTACACAAAAAAGCTCGATATTTGGGTGCCTCATGAGCTCACTGAAAGAAACCTAATGAACCGTGTACTCTTTTGTGATTCTTTATTACGACGTAATTTTTTAAGATGTATTAGAATTTTTCGGAAAATTATAGCTTAATATGCTACTTGCGACTTCATTACGAATCGATTGACATCCAATTCATTAAAATCGGACCAGTAATTTAGCTGCTGCGAGGTAACATACAGACGAGTTTTTCGGATACTTAGCACGGGGCATTGACGTGGTGTGAAGCGTCCATAGGTTATGATTATTTGGCAGGTTATCCCAATTAAATCCCAAATCAAATTAGCTTTATCATAATTATATAGGCACGTAATTTGTCCTTAAAGGTAATATTGTTATTCTTATCAGAGAATCGTATCAAAAACAGAACTTCGAACCAGATATTGTATACCTACTGATTAAAAGAAAATGCAAAGGTTAATGAACCAGCCAAATACGAGTAGAGCACGCAGGATTCCGTAGAAAACACAAATGAATTTTTGAAGTCTCAGTAGTAGGGTTCCGTTTTTATCCTTTACAGAAGTCAGAACCCTAAGAAAGTCCTTCGACTCACTGCATAAAGATACTTTACTCTAACGAACTTCGAAGGGACAGTTATGAAACAAAGTTCTCTCCCGCTGTCTGTATGTTCGCGATAAACTCAAAGACTACTGCACCGATCTTCATGCTGTTGTCACCAATAGATGGAGTGGTTCTCGAGGAAGGTTTTAGTGTATTGGACCCGGTAGGTGGAGTTACTGTCAGTCTATTAAGGTACATAGTTTGTCGGGGCAGCTAGTTATAGAATAAAGTCCTCCGCCGCATCTGTATGTTCACGATAAACTCAAAGACTGCTCTGATCTTCTTGCAGCTTGCACTAAGGGGTAGAGTGGTTCTCGATGAAGGTTTCAGTGTATTGGACCCGGCAGGTGGCGCTGTCAGTGCGTCAACAAACTTAATTCTAGACGGTAAAAAGATGAGTAAACAATACTGATAAAAGTAGAGTTCAAAGTTGCAAAATGTTACAAAGGTCAGTACTGTTTATTAAACAACAATTGAAATAAAGAGATTAATTATTGGCTATTCTAGTAATCAATATTATGGTTATATGTAGATCGAACTAATTAACCACTCATTTCTACAACAAGTAACAGAAGTTACTGATAATAAAAAAACTATAAACCGAAATCGCAAAAAAGGGGTCTATTAAGGCTGAAACAAGAAAATAATTCAATTTGAAATCCAGATATGAAAAAATGGTCAAGCTAGAGCCGTGATCGCACCCGCTATTGGCATTGAATATTGCAACAGCAGAAGAATATTATGATTTTTCAAGCTCTTTTTTTTCAACCTTATTTCGGTGTGAGCTGACGCTTAGATTTGATTAGCGGCTTCCTTCCTTTTGGCTTCGCCGAAGTCGGGTTCAAAACCATTTTTTTAATTGTGCCCATTACAAAAACATCTCGAGGAATAAAGTCAGTGATCGTTTTTCTGTATATAAACTAAAAAAAACCCATTAGTTACTTATATTTTTAAACAAATATGTTTAACCTTAGTTTGACTTTTTTTTTCGACTGTGGCAACATTTTTAGCACTACGTATAATTATTGTAACCTTATAAATTTAAAATAGTTTAAAGTGAATAAATATATTGTAAAGTACTACTTAGTAACTAAATAACAAACTTATAAAATTAACTAGCTGTGCCCGCGACTTCGTACGCGTGGAAAAGTGATTTAGGGCACTTAAGTATTTTTAAATATATTTTTAGTGTATTGGCGCAACCGCTGACATCTTTCGCTAATTTAATAGTTACTTCCCAGTGTATCCCAGTGTTGATCCCTATCCAGCAAGTCACGTACTCGGCAAGCCTCTTGGTATGCAGGGTATAATAATAATATAGTACCATCCTTTCGGAGCTCGGCAAAAGGAGTAGGTCTTCGAACAATATGTAGAAGTCAGAAAAGGTATTCGAAGTTAGGATTCGAATGCACCGTATAGACGCAGCCAATTTTTCACGTTATTTGAGTAAAAAACTTCGATGTCCGTCTGTCTGTCTGTCTGGGTGTCAAAACTTTAATACGTTTAGGTATCAAGCTAAAAATCATATTAAGTACTAAGGATCTTCTGTCCCTTCTGGCTGTGAAAAAAAACAGACTTCTTAGCCACATCGTAGTAAATATTTAGATATAGATTTACGAAATTTATATCTAAATATTTACTACGAGAAATACTTCACATTAGCTACAAAAACAAAATGAACCTTTATTTAAATGGACAACAATATATTAATAAAAGAGTTAAATTGGAAGACAAGTGGACTCAGACTATTTTTAAGAATATAAATAGCGTAAATAATAATAATAAGTTAACTTCAACTGATGTAGAAAAAAATATTAAGCAAAATCAATGTCTTTTTCGTATGTAATTATGTACACATCTTTCATCAAAACATTAATGGTCTTATTAACAAATCTGATATGTTAACTGTTTGTATTGACGAAATTGCAAACAATGAGAGCTCTGTAGACATATTGTGCATAACTGAACACAATATGGTAAATGATGATTTAAATATTCTTAATATCTCAAATTTTAAATTAATTTCTAGTTTCTCGAGAAATAAAAGAGACGGTGGTTCCTGTATTTTAGCCAGGACAAATTTAAATGCTTACCCCATCAATGAGATAATGCTATTGTCAATTCCAAATCTATTAGAATGTTCTGCCATTAATTTAATTGATCATAAAATATGTATAATATGCATTTATAGACCACCAAAACCTCATAAACAATCAATGGATTTATTTCTGGAAAGGTTTGACTTAATTTTATCAAAAATAATTAATAGAAATAGGGTAGTAGTATGTGGGGACTTCAATATAGATATTCTTAAGAATAACAACCAAAGTAAAGATTTTATAAACTTACTAAGCAGCTATAATCTAAAAATAGAAATTAAACAACCTACGAGACTTATCAGTAGTAGTTGTATAGATAATATGTTCCATAATATACCTCGAAGCGAATCCAAAATCATTGACACTGCTCTGTCAGACCACACTGCTCAATTACTCAAATGTCCGTGTAGAAAGACAAGTTTACTAAAGTATTGGTACAAGGAAGTCCGTGACTATAGTAAACACAATAAAAAAAAGTTTTCAGATTGCCTCAAAGCATTAAAATTTTCAGATATTTACATGGAGCTTGATCCTAATAAAGCATTTGATGGTTTTCATGACTTGTTTATTATGTTTTACAAGTTATGTTTTCCTATTATTAGAACAAAAATCTATAGCAAAATTCGTCCAAAATGGATAACCAGAGGCATCAAAATATGTAGCAAAAGAAAGAGAGAGCTTCTCTGGAACTACAGGAAAAATCCTAACGAGACAAACAAAAATATATTCCAGACTTATTATAAAAGATACAGGTTAATTATAAAAAACACACAACGCGCACAAAACAATTACTACATACAAAAATCAAAAATAAAATCAAAGGCTGTTTGGAAAGTAATAAATAACACTAAAACACAATTCATTAAAGAGTACATTACTGAAATCGATGACAATGGATTTATCCAAAAAAATCCAAAAACCATAGCTGATAGATTTAATGATTACTTTGCTAATATAGCAAAACTTAAAACGGATAATCATAAAACAAATAAACCAAAGGATGATTCCATATCACACAATATTTTACATTCATGCTATATATCCTATACTACACCTGAAGAAGTAAACAAAATTATCCTCTCACTTAATAATACAAATAGTGTGGGGTTAGACGGCATTAAAACAGAAATATTAAAGGGTGTAGCACACATTATAGGTCCAATATTATCTTTTTTAATTAACTTAAGCATAGAAAACGGAATATATCCAGAGCGACTTAAACTTTCGCTAATTATTCCAATGTTCAAAAATGGTATCAAAAGTGACATACAGTGTTATAGACCGGTGGCTTTAATACCAACAGTCTCAAAAGTATATGAGAAGGTTATATATAATCGGCTATACAAATTTATTGAGAAAAATTCAATATTAGTTCCCGAACAATACGGTTTTAGGCAAAATAAAAATATAAACGACGTAAAATATACTCATATGGAATCAGAGGAATTACATATGAATTAATAAAATCGTACTTAACTAATAGAAAACAAGTGACAGAAATAAAAAGTTATTGTCCTTTAAGGAGATGTGAAATCCAGCATCTCTCTGAGACCCATGAAATTGAATATGGAGTCCCTCAAGGGAGTGTTCTAGGACCTCTCTTTTTTCTCATTTATATTAATGACATTACTAAATGCACGAATCAACATATGACTTTATTTGCTGATGATAGTACAGTACTGTTTACAGAAAAATATATAAATATGATGGAAATTAATATTAGCTTAACTATTGACAAAATTGTAGAATGGCTAGAATCAAATAACTTAAAATTAAATTTTGAAAAAACTAAAATAATGAATTTTAAACTTAAGACATCTAATACAATAAATAACCTTCACATTAATTACCACGGACATAACATAAAGGAGATTGACACAACAAAGTTTTTAGGCATAATAATTGACAAAAAACTAACATGGAAACCACATAGAATATTTGAGCAAAAAAATTAATCAAAGTGCCTACGCCCTTTATAAACTTAGGGCAATAACAAATATGTCGACGCTATTGACGGCATATCATGGATATGTATCATCCAATATTAGATACGGCATAATGTTTTGGGGCAACTCTACTGATTGGTTATCAGTATTTAGGGCTCAAAAGAAATGCATCCGCGCAATCTGCAATATAGGTAGAAGTGAAACGTGCAAACCACATTTTATTAATTTAAAAATATTAACGGTGACATCAATGTACATATATGAATGTGCTCTTTATGTCAGACAAAATCTAGACAATTACAAAACATGCTCCTCTGCTAGACATAGAAATAGGCTATTAGCAATACAATCTAATTCAGAAATTAAAAGGAAAAGTGTTATTTGTACTGCACCCAAATTATATAACAAGTTACCAAAAGAAATTAAAAATACTACAGAACTAAAATTATTTAAATGTAAACTAAAAGATCATCTAACAACAAAAGGTTACTACAATTTAAAAGAATATTTAGACGATATACATACATAAAAAGACCATTAATGTTTTATGATTATAAATTAGGTAATTGATTAAATAGCAGAATGTAACATGATAAATCTAAAAATAAAATATAAGTAGACTAATAATAATAAGGATGTTAATATGACTGCATGAATGTATATTGCACGCCTCTGAGGCTAATTGTAGTTCACAAACAGAAACCAATATTATGACAATGTAACACCATTTTGTATAACTACAATTGCAATAAATAAATAAATGAAATGAAATGAAATGAAATGAAATCTACCCAAAGATTCAGCCGTTTATGTCGGTGATTTTCGTTATTTTCGACACTCCAAAGGGAACCAAAACCTAAAGGTTACTTCCCGGGAACTCAGAATTTTTTAATTTGATATGAAGGAACGTCTTAATAGTGCCGACATAGGATAAATTGCGAAACCATAAAAATATCTTTAATTTTTTTTAACTTACTACCCTTTTTGTCATTAATGTTTTGAGGTATTAAATTGAAACTTATATTGCAATTACTAAGGAATTTAAAACGAAACTCTCGGTTAGACATGGGTGCAGTGGCACGCCCCGCCGAGGATCCAGCAGGCTTACTCTCGACCCATCCGAGAATCGAATCAATTCGATCTCAACGGTTTTTGGTGTTTTAGTTGGTAGATTACTTTGGAACTAATTAGGATAAAGAAGACCGTTAGAAATAAACAAACGTCAATTTATTCGGGAGTATGCGGCATGATCGAATCTGAATCAAAATCGAATTAGTTTGGAGAGTTAGGCCGATCGGTTTTAGTAGCGTTTTTTTATTAAGCTACCGTAAGTATAATAATAATAATATAAATAAATGAAATTTAGTTTTAAAGAAAATCTATATCTATACATATAATAAATCTGTAGAGGGGTCATGTCTGTACATTAAGAATATTTAAGTGAAAATCAAAAAAAGGGGGTCTATAAGAGCCACAGAACCTAAAAATAACATTTTTGAAAAAAATGTCTGTCTGTCTGTCTGTCTGTCTGTCTGTCCATATGGGAATGTTTGTCGTCGCATCACGCTAAGACCACTGTATAGAATGAAATGAAATTTGGCAGGCAGGTAGCTTATGACCTGAAGAGCATTATAGGAAATTATTATCCCGAAAAACGAAAGGGTTCCCGTGGGATCTTCAAAAAATTGTAGCTATCTATTTGACAGTATTTCAGCCAAACTACTTAACGTATTTAAATGAAATTTGGCAAGCAGGTAGCTTATGACCTGAAGAGCATTATTGGAAATTATTATCCCGAAAAACGAAAGGGTTCCCGGGGGATCTTAAAAAAATTGTAGCTATCTATTTGACGGTATTTCAGCCAAACTACTCAACGTATTTAAATTAAAATTTTTCAGGCAGGTAGCTTATGACCTGAAGAGCATTATTGGAAATTATTATCCCGAAAAACGAAAGGGTTCCCGTGGGATCTTCAAAAAATTGTAGCTATCTATTTGACAGTATTTCAGCCAAACTACTTAACGTATTTAAATGAAATTTGGCAGGCAGGTAGCTTATGACCTAAAGAGCATTATTGGAAATTATTATCCCGAAAAACGAAAGGGTTCCCGTGGGATCTTAAAAAAATTGTAGCTATCTATTTAACGGTATTTCAGCCAAACTACTCAACGTATTTAATTTAAAATTTGGCAGGCAGGTAGCTTATGACCTGAAGAGCATTATTGGAAATTATTATCCCGAAAAACGAAAGGGTTCCCGTGGGATCTTCAAAAAATTGTAGCTATCTATTTGACAGTATTTCAGCCAAACTACTTAACGTATTTAAATGAAATTTGGCAGGCAGCTAGCTTATGACCTGAAGAGCATTATTGGAAATTATTATCCCGAAAAACGAAAGGGTTCCCGGGGGATCTTAAAAAAATTGTAGCTATCTATTTGACAGTATTTCAGCCAAACTACTTAACGTATTTAAATGAAATTTGGCAGGCAGGTAGCTTATGACCTGAAGAGCATTATAGGAAATTATCATCCCGAAAAACGAAAGGGTTCCCGTGGGATCTTCAAAAAATTGTAGCTATCTATTTGACAGTATTTCAGCCAAACTACTTAACGTATTTAAATGAAATTTGGCAGGCAGGTAGCTTATGACCTGAAGAGCATTATTGGAAATTATTATCCCGAAAAACGAAAGGGTTCCCGGGGGATCTTAAAAAAATTGTAGCTATCTATTTGACGGTATTTCAGCCAAACTACTCAACGTATTTAAATTAAAATTTGGCAGCCAGGTAGCTTATGACCTGAAGAGCATTATTGGAAATTATTATCCCGAAAAACGAAAGAGTTCCCGTGGGCCGTCAGGCGTCGGCGTCGTGACGTTGGGCGTCGCGGCGTCGGGTGTCGCGCCGACGGGCGTCGTCGTCGCGACGTTGAGCGTCGCGGCGTCGGGCGTCGCAGCGGCGGGCACCGCGGTGTCTGGCGCCGCGACGTTGGGCGTCGCAGCGTCCGTCAGCGTCGCGACGTCGGGCGTCGGCGTCGCGATGTTGGGCGTCGCGGCGTCGGGCGTCGCGCCGTCGGGCGTCGCGCCGTCGGGCGTCGCGCCGTCGGGCGTCGCGCCGTCGGGCGTCGCGGCGTCGGGCGTCGTCGTCGCGACGTTGGGCGTCGCGGCGTCGGGCCATCGGGCGTCGCGCCGACGGGAGTCGTCGTCGCGACGTCGGGCGTCGGCGTCGCGATGTTGGGCGTCGCGGCGTTGGGCGTCGGCGTCGGGCGTCGCGGTGTCGGGCGTCGCGGTGTCGGGCGTCGCGGCGTCGCGCCGTCGGGCGTCGCGCCGTCGGGCGTTGCGCCGTCGGGCGTTGCGCCGTCGGGCGTCGCGGCGTCGGGCGTCCCGGCGTCGGGCGTCGCGGCGTCGGGCGTCGACTCCACGACGTTGGGCGTTGCGGCGTCGGGCGTCGCGGCGTCGGTCGTCGCGGCGTTGGGCATCATATACGGGACATTAGTGTGTTTAAACAAACAAACAATTTACATTTGGGGACTTTCGTTGCATGCGCTGCATAAACGGTTTAAGTCAAACAAACACCACGCGAACGAAGTCGCGGGCACAGCTAGTACTTATAATAAAACTGTAGAGAGGTCAATTCTGTACATTGAATATTTTTTCAAAATACATATGATTGGCGATCGATACTGATGCCAAAAATGCAATTAGTAAAATTTTTGTCTGTCTGTCTGTCTGTCTGTCTGTCTGTCTGTCTGTATGTGCGCGATAGGAACAAAAACTACTGAAGGGATTTTAACCAAACTTGGTACGATTGTAGCCCATATTCCTGGGCAGGTTATAGGCTATATAACATAACGCTACGATACATAGGAGCCGAGCAGTGACGATAAATTGGAAGCAAGTCGGAGGAATTTCGCGCGCGCGGGCTGCGGACGAACGGTTCATGCGGGGGGCGCGGGGGGATCGCTTACACAGTGACGCGAAGCAATAGAATGTGGCACTAAAGTAGATTAGAACTTGAAATAAGTACCTAACAGATTTTTTTTTCTGAGAAGAGTGTTTCCACAGTGTCATAATAATATAAAAATTGTATTTTTGAACTTGCTTCACAAATTGAAATAAATTATCATTTATTGTATAAATCAACTTAATTAACTGTATTATTAAAAGAAAGCCTTTCGCGATAATCTAAAAAAACGGGCAGTTAAGCGGTTTTTGGTAAACTATTTATACCATCACGGTATTAATCCTCATCATTTTTAATACGTTAGTTGGCTTAAAAATTTTAGCACATTTTAATAGTATTTTTTACCCAGCAGTGGGGTGGAGTTCCTTTGGTTGACCTTCGCCAAAATTCCTACCTACCAGCATCTGATACCTACACTACACCCCGACTCGGATGTAAGACGTCACGCATCAGCCTGTATCGCGCGGCGCCGCGATGCGGCGGTCGAATCACGGCGAAACGATTTTAATTTTGCTATATTATCTCCTAAACTATTAATTATACTTGCTAGGTATAAAGGGCAAATATAGTCTTCATGAAATTTTTAAGCCAACTAACGTATTAAAAATGATGAGGATTAATACCGTGATGGTATAAATAGTTTACCAAAAACCGCTTAACTGCCCGTTTTTTTAGATTATCGCGAAAGGCTTTCTTTTAATAATACAGTTAATTAAGTTGATTTATACAATAAATGATAATTTATTTCAATTTGTGAAGCAAGTTCAAAAATACAATTTTTATATTATTATGACACTGTGGAAACACTCTTCTCAGAAAAAAAAATCTGTTAGGTACTTATTTCAAGTTCTAATCTACTTTAGTGCCACATTCTATTGCTTCGCGTCACTGTGTAAGCGATCCCCCCGCGCCCCCCGCATGAACCGTTCGTCCGCAGCCCGCGCGCGCGAAATTCCTCCGACTTGCTTCCAATTTATCGTCACTGCTCGGCTCCTATGTATCGTAGCGTTATGTTATATAGCCTATAACCTGCCCAGGAATATGGGCTACAATCGTACCAAGTTTGGTTAAAATCCCTTCAGTAGTTTTTGTTCCTATCGCGCACATACAGACAGACAGACAGACAGACAGACAGACAGACAGACAGACAGACAAAAATTTTACTAATTGCATTTTTGGCATCAGTATCGATCGCCAATCATATGTATTTTGAAAAAATATTCAATGTACAGAATTGACCTCTCTACAGTTTTATTATAAGTACTAGCTGTGCCCGCGACTTCGTTCGCGTGGTGTTTGTTTGACTTAAACCGTTTATGCAGCGCATGCAACGAAAGTCCCCAAATGTAAATTGTTTGTTTGTTTAAACACACTAATGTCCCGTATATGATGCCCAACGCCGCGACGACCGACGCCGCGACGCCCGACGCCGCAACGCCCAACGTCGTGGAGTCGACGCCCGACGCCGCGACGCCCGACGCCGGGACGCCCGACGCCGCGACGCCCGACGGCGCAACGCCCGACGGCGCAACGCCCGACGGCGCGACGCCCGACGGCGCGACGCCGCGACGCCCGACACCGCGACGCCCGACACCGCGACGCCCGACGCCGACGCCCAACGCCGCGACGCCCAACATCGCGACGCCGACGCCCGACGTCGCGACGACGACTCCCGTCGGCGCGACGCCCGATGGCCCGACGCCGCGACGCCCAACGTCGCGACGACGACGCCCGACGCCGCGACGCCCGACGGCGCGACGCCCGACGGCGCGACGCCCGACGGCGCGACGCCCGACGGCGCGACGCCCGACGGCGCGACGCCCGACGCCGCGACGCCCAACATCGCGACGCCGACGCCCGACGTCGCGACGCTGACGGACGCTGCGACGCCCAACGTCGCGGCGCCAGACACCGCGGTGCCCGCCGCTGCGACGCCCGACGCCGCGACGCTCAACGTCGCGACGACGACGCCCGTCGGCGCGACACCCGACGCCGCGACGCCCAACGTCACGACGCCGACGCCTGACGGCCCACGGGAACTCTCTAGTTTCTTTCTTTTTAACAATATAATCCACCACACAAAGCTCACATTGACGGAATTGAGCACATTACAAAGTGATACACAGACTTTAATTGCCTACTAGCATATAATTTACAGCTCCAGTAAAAAGTAGACTATGGACCGATTAATTGGTGTCTGTTTGACTCATGTTCCTTTTATGACCACCAGTAATAAAAAATCCTACAAGTCACTAGTTTGCCACAGATTTACAATTAATTTACTTCAGTTCCTGATACGCTATTTAAATGTATGATCAACTAACATGACACTCAAATTATCAATCCATATTGAACGCTGATTGGTGGAACATTTAGAGAATGGAAGGGACAGATATTTTATAATGTAAATTTTAAATTATCTATACTAATATTATAAAGCTTTTTGTTTTGTTTATTTGTTTAAACGCGCTAATCTCAGCAACTGCTGGTCCGATTTGAAAAAATATTTTTTTTTGTTGGATAGTCCATTTAAAGAGGAAGGCTTTAGGTTATATAACATTACGCTGCGACCAATAGGAGCGAATCGTCAGTGAGAAATGTTGCAAAAACGGGGAGACTTTCGTTGCGTGCGCTGCATACGGTCGCTCAAAAACCACGCGAACTCGAAGTCGCGTTCATATCTAGTAATTAATATATTTTATAATTGATCTAACATAAATAGCGATTTCAAATCAGTAAATCAAGTTTGAAATGTTTTAAACTTTAGGGCGTGTTTCACCAAGCAATGTTAAAGTTAATCCTTCGTTAAATATCATGCTGTTCCTATCGTAATTCCTAGCAATGAATGAGAAGGCATGGTATTTTAACACGCCGTTAACACTAACATGCGTTGGTGAAGTCGGGACTTAGACTCAGTAATTAAACAAATGTACCTCTATTTGCGTGTACACGGACAGATTTTAGCCTTGTTTTTGTATGGCACACGTTATCTAGTGTCTTCTTGACCAAAGGTTGCCAATAACTTTAATGTTTAACTTATCATACAATGACTGTAACCTGTTTGTTTACTAAATATAAATAATAGAAATAAAATGATTGATATGAATAATTTATAGTAAAACTCTTTGATCTTGCTACTTCTTAAATATGATTTATTTTACTCATTGTAGCGATTATTGTCTGACAAAGACGATCCATGCGTTGGATGGACATGTAGAAAGTCGGTCTTGCGCCTTTTTAACCGATTTCCAAAAAAGGAGGAGGTTTCTCAATTCGACCGTATATATGTTTTTTTTTTAATGTTTGTTCGCGGATAACTTCGTCGTTTATGAACCGATTTTAAATATTATTTCTGTGTTGTGTAGGGTATAATTCCAATTTGGTCCCATTGTCACCAAAATGGTGACTTGATGATGGGATCCGTGAGGAATCGAGGGAACTCCTCAAAATTTATATGGAAACACATATCGATTTTGATTTTTTCTGAAGTAGCCCAAGCATATGTTACCAAATAATAACGTTTTGCACCATATCCTGGACCTAAAAGTACTGATCAGAACTTTTAAGTCTATCTGAAATCTTCAAACATGTATATCTAATACATGTTTGAAGATTTCAGCGTTGTTTAATGGAATGAATTTTTTGCTTTTTAGTTTACCTATTGAAGTCGGTTTTTTTTGTTTAAAATTATCTCTGACAAGCAGGCTTACCGACACAATCGAGAATCGAATCAGTTCGATCTCAACGGCTTTTGGTATTATATTTGGTGGATTACTTTGAAATTAACCAGGATAAAGAAAATCGTTAGATCGTAACTTTTTGTAATCCCGACCATATCAATCGACTGACAATCAAAATAATCAAACGTCAATTTATTCGGGAGTGCGCGGCACGATCGAATCAAAATCGAATCACTTTGGAGTGTAAGGCCTCAGTCTTGTCGGTTATCCGTCCCATTGATCGAGAGTAAAAGAGAAATTGCGCACACTCGCTCGCAAGTAGATAAAAAAAACAATTTACCTGTGGATGTCAGGAGGCCATCCCCCAGCCAGGGATATAAGTACTGGTAGGACTTCCCTTTCTTGATGTACTCCATACTGGACAGCAGTTCCTGAAATTAAGAAGGAGGATGTAAGATTTCCATGAGGTGTCATAATAATAATAGCTCCCCTCACCGATTTAGGTGTCGGTAGCCGATTTCATTGAAACCAGGCCAGCTACGCAGGAGTTATTTTTATAGTGCCCAAGTGTGTGCGCAATACACAGAAGCACACTCTTTTCTTTTTACTCTCATAACCCAGTGGGACGGTAAACCGACACGACTGGCGAGAGATCAGGCGCAGGACCGACTTTTTACATGCCCATCCGACGCATGGATCATCTTTCTTGTCAGACAATCAGGTGATCAGCCTGCATTGTCCTAACAAAACTTGAAAACAACATTTTTTGTTGATCCAACGCGGGAATTGAACCCACGACCTCCGGGTCGAGAGCGAAGCTCTGAACCACTTGACCACAGAGGCGATTAAGAGGGGTGTCATAATAAGAATAGAAGCCCTTCTGTTCCGTGGGTGGCGTAAGACCGAGGGTATATAAATCCGGAAATGGGAACAGCCTTTTTATTATGGTACTAGCTGTCCCCGCGACTTCGTTCGCGTGGTTGTCGGAAACACTATCGCGATTATCCTTTGATTGCTTACGTTGGTTTTTGATGATAATAACTTTTCCTGTTTTTGCAACATTTCTCACTGGCGTTCCTATTGGTCTCAGCGTAATGTTATATAGCCTAAAGCCTTCCACTATAAATGGACTGTCCAACAAAAAAATAATTTTTCAAATCGGACCAGTAGCTCCTGAGATTAGCGCGTTTAAACAAACAAACTCTTCCGCTTTATAATATTAGTATAGTTAGATGTGGGACTCCCGGCTCGCTACGGCCAGCTTACCCACTAAAACCACTTGCGTATTGCCATCAGCCGTTATATTGGGTGGAGTGCCCTGGATCTGTCAAAGCACAGGCCACTCCTCCCACGACCGGTTAACCTCTATAGGGACCGGACTTCATCAAATTAAGAGAGCGCTCCGACAAGCGCTCGTCAATCTAGCCTAAGTGACGCGTGTCATTTAGCGAACCCATCATCATCATCAGCCTGAAGACGTCCACTGCTGAACATAGGCCTCCCCCAAGGACTTCCACAACGACCGGTCGTGCGCTGTCAGCATCCAACGGCTGCCCGCGGCTCGGACCAACGGTCCATCTTGTGGGTGGCCGCCCTACGCTGCGTCTTCCAATCCGTGGTCGCCACTAGAGAACTTTCCTTCCTCATCTGGTGTCTGTTCTCCGAGCGATGTGGCCTGCCCATTGCCACTTCAACTGACTGACTGAGCTATACGGTTACTTTAGTTCTGCTGCGAATATCCTCGTTTCGGATTCTGTTCCGCAGAGAAACTCCGAGCATAGCTCTCTCCATAGCTTGAAGTGACTTGGAGCTTACCCATAAGGCCAACAGTCAAGGACCACGTCCCATAAGCGAACCTTGTGTCAGATCCCATACATTTTGTTATCGAACTTCGTAAGTGATAATAGCGATGAAATGATTTTAATGAATTAACAAATACTATTAGACATACCTCAGCATATTTGGGGTGGTTTATTAAAGCGTACGGTTGATGAAACAGATGAATCATAAAGGTGTCTCCATACTTGTCTTTGAAGTAACGTAGCAATGGCAGAAATTCTGAAAAAGAAAATACATTTTGTTATAAAACATGGTAGTTTTGAGTAATCCCCGAATCGTCAAGTAGGATGAACTGATGATAATGAATTATAACTAAGAACGCTATTGATTTCGAACAAGAAACTAGATCAAAATCGGTTCATCATTTTGGAAGCTACGGCGACACACAACCCTCTGTTTTTGTCGGCGGTTAAAAACGTGATTATGAAAATGTTTTGCAATTTATATTGGGCATAAAAAGTATTTCGAGTGTGAAGTTAGCAGAAATAAAAATACGAAAATTTTCAAAATGTCGTATTTAAAAAAAAATGCAGTCAATTTTCAATGAATTTAAGAAAGTATGACGCAAAAAAAATTATTATACTTACAACACGCAATAAAAAAAATTTTTTTTTTCATGCCTGGTCGATTCGATAACCGTAGAAATATTTTGATTGTATTCTTTCCTTCATTGCTATAGATAGATAATACCTATAGTATCTAAAGGTTTACCTATAGTAGTAAATTTATTTTGCCAATATTATGAAAAAGCCTATTTCATGTCTATGTGTGCTCAAGAAAATGTAGACGGTTTATTTTATTTTTTATTTATTATCATTATCGTGTCAGTATATAAGAAATCCGTCTCGGCGGATATCAGCTCAAGTAACAATGGCGCAATGTGTGTTTAAATTTAGATAAAAAGAAATGTCAAGTGACATAATTATTTATTTATTTATTTACACTTTTTGCACAACGAATATTATTATTAAAATTAAAAATCAACTTGATTTTTTTTTTTACTTTTGTCTCAGTTCGTATTGGCATGTACCACGCGGACAGATTTAAGACTTGTGGGACACGTCCTCTAGTGTATGTTTGACCGAATAAGTATTAACTTCAATTTATTTAAAAAAAATTCGTGAAGACGTATTTTCGAGTGCTCGGATCCGTTCAGTGTGATTGACGATGCCTACGGCCGTTGCTTCGATCTCAACTCAATTTTTAGTTTCTTCATAGCAGTAACAAAAACTCGGACTGACACAATACGAACTGCCGTCACTGCTATACGAGGCGATCGGCCTTTATAACGGGTGTAAAAAGAACAGTCACTATAGCTTTGGGATATATGACTACCTACCTATATGAGACCTTTTCTCGTTCTAGAACTTTTTTATTTTTTTATTTTACAAAAATTCTATTCTTGCGACAAAAAAAAAACAAATGGTAAAAAGTAAAAAAATATAAATTATTGTTTTTGAAAAAAAAAAATACATTTCAAAAATGAGCAAACGCCATATAATCGTATCTCAAAGTTATAGTGACTGACCTTTTTACCCGACTTCGGCGAAGCCAAAAGAAAGGGTAATGATTTTGGAAGTCTATGTATGTATGTATGTATGTATGTTCCCTCGTAGCGGCTAAACTACTGGTCCGATTTTAATAAATAAGGCGTCAATCGATTGGTAATGATGCCGCGAGTAACATAGGCTATATAATTTTTCGAAAAATGTTGTATTTTGAAAATTAAACCTCAAAAACTATCTCCAAAAAAAATTTTATTAAGATAATTGTATCGTGTTTGGTATCAAAAGATAGGTCTTAGCAAGCACATTACGAATATGTACTTAAAAATTTTATACATTTTTAAATTTTATTGTTAAATTCAAAATAAACGTTTAAAATGCGGTCTTAGGTAGGTACAAGTAGTATCTAGGAGTTGTTTAGTTATTCATCAACTATGTAATGGTTAATTTAATATAAATATAACAATTGTTATATTTGATATGGAAACAGAAAAAAAAATAATAAAAAAATAAAAGATTAAAAAACTATAACACGACTTCGCAAAAAATGGGTCTAAAAAGTCTGAAACAAGAAAATAATTTAATATGAAATCCAGAAATGCATAGGTACAAAAATGGTCAAGGTAGAGCCGTGGTCGCACCCGCTATTGGCATCGAGCCTTGAATTTTTTTTCTACCGTATTTCGATGAGAACTAATGCTTAGATTTTATTACCGGGTACGACCACCGGACGGCTCTACCTTGATCATTTTTGTACCTATGCATTTCTGGATTTCAAATTGAATGATTTTCTTGTTTCAGACTTTCTAGACCCATTTTTTGCGAAGTCGGGTTTTAGTTTTTTAATTACACGCTATAATAGATTGACCCTTCATAGTAAAGTTGACCTCTACTGTAGATATGGAGCAACGAACTTAAAGATCAAAAGTCACATCTGGACCTTCTGTAGTTACTGTATGTTAACAGAATCTAGTTATTTTTATGGGACCCAAATTATTATTAATAATAATAGCTTCCCCCACCGATTTCGGTGTCGGTAGCCGATTTCATTGAAACTAGGCCAGCTACTCAGGAGTTATTTTTATAGTGCCCAAGTGTGTGCGCAATACAGAAAGACACTCTTCCTTTTACTCTCATAACCCAGTGGGACGGTAAACCGACACGACAGGCGAGGGAACAGGCGCAGGACCGACTTTTTACATGCCCATCCGACGCATGGATCATCTTTCTTGTCAGACAATCAGACAATCGGCCTGCATTGTCCTAAGCCAACTTCAACAAAACATTTTTTGTTGTTCCAACGCGGGAATCGAACCCACGACCTCCGGGTCCAGAGCGAAGCTCTGAACCACTAGACCACGGAGGCGTTAAGAACCCGAAGTATTACCCGATTACTAAGACTTGGAAGTCTGTCTGTCACCAGGATTAATTAATTAATTAAAAAAAATAGCAAACTTTGATAATAAAGATAGTAAAGTTGACCTCGCATTTTCTCACGATGGAGCAAATCAAAGATCAAAAGTCAAAACTTGTCGCTTAAGATAACATTGTTAAAGTTTTATCGATAAGCACTAAGGGTGCCCATACACAGTTTTTTGCCAAACACACAGAGGTGCCAAAACAAGAAATGCTCTACGAGTCCATCTCTTCACACCATATTCTGCTTGATATATAAACATACATCTTGATGCGCTGACTACCTAGTGCTACCCATTATACGACCAACTACACAAAAACACGTTAAAATTTTGGGAGTACAGTTATACAACGCACTATGGCTTATGCAGCGAACTTGTATCTTGGACACGTCTCGATATTTTTTTTTTTCTGTATACCCAAATAATCGGGCATATATTAGTTGTTTAAATATTGTAATGATTAAAATTATGTTCTCATGTAAGTGACAATGTCTTTTTGAGAATAACGATCTTTAAACCGATATATGAACCTTAAATCACTCTGTATAAAGTTTCCGATCGCAATTCTTGACTCTGAGTTTTAGACTCGTTTATTAAAATAAGATTTTAACCATTTAGTCAATTGGTCGTTCTACCACATTCACATTCACACATACATCCACACATACACACACTTAGTAATTTTAAGTGTATTTAGTCTTTAACTTAGTACTTTAAGTGTAATTCTTACTTACCTATAATAATAATAATGACTCTGTTGTCACTTGTCAGCAACTCCTTATGAGTAACATCTTATAGCATAAGTTAACTGTCTGTGGCTGACGTGGAAGTTCAATAGACACCGCCGAAATAATATTCCGGATTATTTTCGTTAATTTTCAAATTCGAGCACCGCCTTTCCTAGTACCTTACTATAGTAAACTCGCGTGTCGGTAAGTGCGGGGGAAGTGGACAGGAAGCTCACCTGCGTGTATCGGGAGCAAGGTGTCCACCACGTCAGTGTTAAGGTAAGTGTCTACTGTACTACCACCTCAATAATATGGTTATATTTTCACAGTGTCTCCTAAACCAACACGTCAGTAAAAAAGTAATTATTACTATTATTTGATTTTATTTAGAATATAAATTTGTTTTTTTTAGATGTAGTCAAATAATAATTCTAAACCAAGTACTTCTTCTAAGAAAACATGGGCTGGAAATTTAATAAGTAAAGATACGAATAGAAAGATCAAATAGAGCAATCGCTCTTCAAAGCAGAATGGACATGGCAGGCATAAATAGCTTTATATTATACTAGCTGTGCCCGCGACTTCGTTCGCGTGGTGTTTGATTGACTTAAACCATTTATGCAGCGCATGCAACGAAAGTCCCCAAATGTAAATTGTTTGTTTGTTGACGCCGACGCCCGACGCCGCGACGCCCGACGCCGCGACTCCCAACGTCGCGACGCAGACGCCGCGACTCCGCGACGCCCAACGCCGCGACTCCGCGACGCCCAACGCCGCGACGCCCAACGCCGCGACGCCAACGCCCGACGCCGCGACGCCGACGCCCGACGTCACGATGCTGACGCCCGACGCCACGACGCCCGAACGCCGTGATGCCCAAGGTCGCGAAACCGACGCCCGACGTCGCGACGCCGACGCCTGACGCCGCGACGCCCGACGTCGCAACGCCTAACGTCGCTGACGCTTGACGCCGCGACGCCTAACGTCGCGACGCCGACGCCCAACGCCGCGACGCCGACGCCCGACGTCACGATGCCGACGCCCGACGCCACGACACCCGACGCCGTGACGCCCAAGGGCGCGAAACTGACGCCCGACGTCGCGACGCCGACGCCCGACGTCGCGACGCCGACGCCCGACGCCGTGACGCCCGACGCCTAACGTCGCAACGCCGCAACGCCCGACGCCGCGATGCCCGACGCCGCGGCGCCTAATATCGCGACGCCTAACGTCGCGACGCCTAACGTCGCAACGCCGACGCCCGACGCCGCGACGCCCGACGCCGCGACTCCCAACGTCGTGACGCAGACGCCGCGACTCCGCGACGCCCAACGCCGCGACGCCCAAAGCCGCGACGCCAACGCCCGACGCCGCGACGCCGACGCCCGACGTCACGATGCCGACGCCCGACGCCGCGTCGCCCGACGCCGTGACGCCTAACGTCGCGAAACCGTCGCCCGACGTCGCGATGCCGACGCCCGACGGCGCCGCGACGCCCAACGTCACGATGCCGACGCCCGACGCCGCGACGCCCGACGCCGTGACGCCCAACGTCGCGAAACCGACGGCCGACGTCGCGACGCCAACGCCCGACGGCGCCGCGACGCCTAACGTCGCGACGCTGACGACCGACGCCGCGACGCCCTACGTCGCGACTGCGGCTGTGCGTGGTTAAATTCAAATTACCGCTACTGTCTGTTAGCACATTTTAATGGTATTTTTACCAAAGCTAAGTATTCGATAACGCGGCTCTCACGGGATTTTAATGTCACTCATTGGTTCAAAATTATCACGTGATTCGAAAAAATCTATAAATGCACTGCATTTCATTGTTTTGTTCATGCGTAATGTTTAGTGTGCGTAATTGTAATTTAAGTACTAATTATTTGTAGTTATTTATTCAATGAAAAATAATACCTAGTTTATTGTCATAAAATATGCGTGGGGTTCCTACTTCCTACCTACCATTATATTCGCGGTCCCGGCTCAGACGCGAGTCACGTCACACGCGGCGCCCGGTCGAATCACGGCGAAACAATCTTAATTTTGCTATATCTCCTAAAGTATTCAATGTATTTGCATGGTTTTTAAGGGCAAATATAGTTTTTATGGAATGCTTTAGCCAACTAACGTATTTAAAATTATATGAACTAATACCGTGACGGTATAAATATTTTTCCAAAAACTGCTTTATTGCCCATTTTTTGATCCTGTTAGTTATTTAATATATCTTAAGAGATAGATAAACATATACTGTCACGGACTTTTTTTTTATTATTAAAAAGGAATAATTCTTTCATACATATTTTTTTAAGTAGGTAACTTAAACCGTTTATGCAGCGCACGCAACGAAAGTCCTCAAATGTGAATAATTTTTCTTGTTTTTGCAACATTTCTCACTGACGCTTCGCTCCTATTGGTCGCAGCGTAATGTTATATAGCCTAAAGCCTTCCTCTATAAATGGACTATCCAACAAAAAAAGAATTTTTCATATCGGACCAGTAGTTCCTGAGATTAGCGCGTTTAAACAAACAAACAAACACTTCCGCTTTATAATATTAGTATAGACTAGCTGTGCCCGCGACTTCGTACGCGTGGAACAGTGATTTAGGGCACTTTAGTATTTTAAAATATATTTTTAGTTTATTGGCGCAACCGCTGAGAACTTTCGCTAATAGGTACTTCTCAGTGCATCCCAGTGTTGATCCCGATCCAGCAAGTCACGTACCCGGCAAGCCTCTTGGTATGCAGGGTATAATAATAATATATTACTATCCTTTAGGAGCTCGGCAAAAGAAGTAGGCCTTCGAACAATATGTAGAAGTCAGCAAAGGTATTCGAAGTTAGGATAATATTATTCGAATGCACCGTATAGACCCAGATAATTTTTCACGTTAATTTAGTTAAGTATTTAACTTCGATGTCCGTCTGTCTGTCTGGGTGTCAAAACTTTAACACGTGTAGGTATCAAGCTAAAAATCATATTAAAAACTCAGCTCAGCTACTGTCCCTTCTGGCTGTGAAAAGAAACAGGCATCTTGGCCACATCTACCCAAAGATTCAGCCGTTTATATCGCTAATTTTCGCAATTTTCGACACGCCAAAGGGAACCAAAACCTAAAGGGTACTTCCCGGGAATAGAAATTTGATATTAAGCAACATCTTAATGCACTATTAAAATGTTGCTTCATATCAAATTTAATTATTTAAACGACATAGGATAAATTGCGAAACAAAAAAAAATATTTTCAATTTTTTCAACTTATTACCGTTTTTGTCATTAATGTTTTGAAGTATTATTAAATTTAAACTTATATTGCAATTACTAAGGTCTTTAAAACGGAACTCTCGGTTAGACATGGGCGCAGCGGCACGCCCCGCCGAGGATCCAGCAGGCTTACTCTCGACACAACTGAGAATCGAATCAGTTCGATCTTAACGGTTTTTGGTGTTTTATTTGGTAGATTACTTTGAAATTAATTAGGATAAAGAAAACCGTTAGAACGTAACTTTTTGTACACCAGACCATATCAATCGACAGAGAATAAAAATAAACAAACGTCAATTTCTTCGGGAGTATGCGGCACGATCGAATCTGAATTAAAATCGAATCAGTTTGGAGAGTTAAGCCCCAGCTCGGCGCGCCGCCCCGATCGGCTTTAGTAGCGTTTTTTATAACCTACCCTAAGTATCTTATCTTAATATATATATTTCTTGTGTGCGTGTGTATGTGACTGAACTCCTCCTAAACGACTGGACCAATTTTGATGAAATTTTTTGTGTGTTCGTGGAGATTCGAGAATGGTTTAGATTTACAATTGGAACCGATAGGTGGCGCTGCAGTCTGTATGTCAAGCAATTAATTAATAAGGCAATACGAAGTTTGGCGGGACAGCTAGTAATAATATAAATAAATGAAATTTTGTTTTAAACAAAATATAAAATAAAAAAAGAATAAATTTGAATGTTTGAAGCAGCGCGGTTCCCGCCGCGCTTCATACAAACGTCCAGTATTTTTTTATTGTCATATATCTTCAAATCAAAGCGACATCTATACGCCATACGCCGTACTTTTAACACGATCATTACCGGGGGCACAGTTAGCGGCTGTGCGTGGTTAAATTCATACTACCGGTACTGCCTGTTAGCACATTTTAATAGTATTTTTTACCCAGCAGTGGGGTGGAGTTCCTTTGGTTGACCTTCGCCAAAATTCCTACCTAACAGCATCTGATACCTACACTACACCCCGACTCGGATGTAAGACATCACGCATCAGCCTGTATCGCGCGGCGCCGCGATGCGGCGGTCGAATCACGGCGAAACGATTTTAATTTTGCTATATTATCTCCTAAACTATTAATTATACTTGCTAGGTATAAAGGGCAAATATAGTCTTCATGAAATGCTTAAGCCAACTAACGTATTAAAAATGATAAGGATTAATACCGTGATGGTATAAATAGTTTACCAAAAACCGCTTAATTGCCCGTTTTTTTAGATTATCGCGAAAGGCTTTCTTTTAATAATACAGTTAATTAAGTTGATTTATACAATAAATGATAATTTATTTCAATTTGTGAAGCAAGTTCAAAAATACAATTTTTATATTATTATGACACTGTGGAAACACTCTTCTCAGAAAAAAAATATCTGTTAGTTAGGTACTTATTTCAAGTTCTAATCTACTTTAGTGCCACATTCTATTGCTTCGCGTCACTGTGTAAGCGATCCCCCGCGCCCCCCGCATGAACCGTTCGTCCGCAGCCCGCGCGCGCGAAATTCCTCCGACTTGCTTCCAATTTATCGTCACTGCTCGGCTCCTTTATATCGTAGCGTTATGTTATATAGCCTATAACCTGCCCAGGAATATGGGCTACAATCGTACCAAGTTTGGTTAAAATCCCTTCAGTAGTTTTTGTTCCTATCGCGCACATACAGACAGACAGACAAAAATTTTACTAATTGCATTTTTGGCATCAGTATCGATCGCCAATCATCCTCCAATATGTATTTTGAAAAAATATTCAATGAACAGAATTGACCTCTCTACAGTTTTATTATAAGTATAGATCAAGGTTGTGCAGACACTGGACAATATGGGGAGGGATTTAGTGCTGATTCATATTCAAACTCGAGTGTATGATAAAAGATTGCCAAGAGAGCTACGTATGACAACTACCAGGGTTTCATGTAAAGATGTTCCCCCTCCACCCCTAGTAGTTCGGTCTGTTACTTCCACTGGTAGAAAACTATGTTATATTTGCGAAACAAAAATAAAAAGGCAAACGAAAGTACTTTTGCTGTGATTGTTCAAAACCAAAGCAAAAGTGCCTTCAATGTTCAAGGCCAATGTATGAAAATTGTCAAACAAAGCTGTGATTTGGAGCTGTCTAACTTTTAAGTCAACCAACGAATGTATCTCATTTTTTATATACTGATTATTATAATAGTTAATTTGAAAAATGTCTAATGTTAAATTTAAAAAAGTAGATTTTTTATCGTGTTTTATGTTATTAATGCTTAAGTAAATTTTATTATGTCAATAAAAAATGTTCACCTTTGAAACCATGAAGTATTATTTTTGATTAACAGCAAATTTTATTAAAAAACTACCCTAAGTATCTAATAAATATAAATTAATTAGAAGCATAATTCAAATATATAAATACTAGCTGTGCCCGCGACTTCGTTCGCGTGGTGTTTGTTTGCCTTAAACCGTTTATGCAGCGCATGCAACGAAAGTCCCCAAATGTAAATTGTTTGTTTGTTTAAACGCGCTAATGTCCTGTATATGACGCCCAACGCCTCGACGACCGACGCCGCGGCGCCCGACGCCGCAACGCCCAACGTCGTGGAGCCGACGCCCGACGCCGCGACGCCCGACGCCGCGGTGCCCGCCGCCGCGACGCCCGACGCCGCGACGCCCGACGCCGCGACGCCCAACGTCGCGACAACGACGCCCGACGGCGCGACGCCCGACGGCGTGACGCCCGACGCCGTGACGCCCGACGCCGTGACGCCCGACGCCGCAACGCCCGACGCCGCGACGCCCGACGCCGCGACGCCTGACGCCGCGTCGTCCAACGTGGCGACGCCGACGCCCGACGTCGCGACGCCGACGGACGCCGTGACGCCCAACGTCGCGACGCCCGACACTCGACGCCGCGACGCCTAACGTCGCGAAGCCAACGCCCAACGCCGCGACGCCGACGCCCGACGCCGTGACGCCCAACGTCGTGACGCCCGACGCCGCGACGCCGACGGACGCCGCGACGCTAAACGCCGCGACGCCTAATGTCACGACGCCGACGCCCTTCGGCGCGACGCCTAACGTTGCGACGCCGATGCCCGACGCCGACTTTCAATCCGACGTTGCGCTGCTGGCGCCGGCCGCCAAATTTTTCGGCGTCGGCGGTCTACTCTGGGTGCGCAATTCCAACTCGCACTTGCCCGGTTTTTTATTTATTAATTACCATATGCTTGCAGTATAAACGATGTCGAAATTTCCAAACGTATATCTTCAAAGACTAAGTAGTAGTGGTATTACATTAATATTTAAAATCGGTTCATAAACGACGAAGATATCCACGAACAAACATATATGTACGAATTGAGAACCCACCTCCTATTTTGGAAGTCGGTTAAAAATATTATGTTGATTTTTGTTTGTTTGTTTGTTTAAACGCGCTAATGTCCTGTATATGACGCCCAACGCCTCGACGACCGACGCCGCGGCGCCCGACGCCGCAACGCCCAACGTCGTGGAGCCGACGCCCGACGCCGCGACGCCCGACGCCGCGGTGCCCGCCGCCGCGACGCCCGACGCCGCGACGCCCAACGTCGCGACAACGACGCCCGACGGCGCGACGCCCGACGGCGCGACGCCCGACGGCGTGACGCCCGACGCCGTGACGCCCGACGCCGCAACGCCCGACGCCGCGACGCCCGACGCCGCGACGCCTGACGCCGCGTCGTCCAACGTCGCGACGCCGACGCCCGACGTCGCGACGCCGACGGACGCCGCGACGCCCAACGTCGCGACGCCCGACACTCGACGCCGCGACGCCTAACGTCGCGAAGCCAACACCCAACGCCGCGACGCCGACGCCCGACGCCGTGACGCCCAACGTCGTGACGCCCGACGCCGCAACGCCCGACACCGCGGCGCCTAACGTCGCGACGCCGACGCCCGACGCCACGACGCCCAACGCCGCGACACCCGACGCCACGATGCCCGACGCTGCGACGCCCGACGCCGCGACGCCCGACGCCGCGACGCCCGACGCCACGACGCCCGACGCCATAACGCCCAACGTCGCGACGCCGACACCCAACATCGCGACGCCCGACGCCCGACGTCCGACGCCGCGACGCCCAACGTCGCGACGCCAACGCCCAACGCCGCGACGCCTAACGTCGCAACGCCCGACGTCGCGACGCCGACGGACGCCGCGACGCTAAACGCCGCGACGCCTAACGTCACGACGCCGACACCCTTCGGCGCGACGCCTAACGTTGCGACGCCGATGCCCGACGCCGACTTTCAATCCGACGTTGCGCTGCTGGCGCCAACCGCCAAATTTTTCGGCGTCGGCGGTCTACTCTGGGTGCGCAATTCCAACTCGCACTTGCCCGGTTTTTTATTTATTAATTACCATATGCTTGCAGTATAAACGATGTCGAAATTTCCAAACGTATATCTTCAAAGACTAAGTAGTAGTGGTATTACATTAATATTTAAAATCGGTTCATAAACGACGAAGATATCCACGAACAAACATATATGTACGAATTGAGAACCCACCTCCTATTTATTTATTTTATTTTATTCATTAGGTACAGTAACAGACAACAGTGCAGGTACATAATATAAAAAGAAACATAATTAAAGGCATTTTACACTGCTATCCTATAACTACTATACACAACATTTGATTAAATATCTATTACTAAACATTAACTACACGTATAAAAAAGCTCCTAATTATTTACAATTAAAAAAATAAATAAATATATATAATTACTTTCTCTTACAATAATAATAATTCTTATTTGACGCATTACTCTTACAATAAATTATATGAAATAATAATCAATTAAAATGTCATTACAATTCATGAAATTATTTAAACATAGAAATAGGAAATAGCAAAAAAAAAATGAATTTAAGATTACATAGTACAATAGGAATAAAATTATTACAGATTTTCTCATTATTTATTTATGATTTTGATTTTATTATTCTCATTAATTCTTTTTTAAAAGACGGCAAACTGTTAAAAAATATGTCATAATCAGAAGATAAATCATTATAAAAAGAACACATTCTAACCGTGGGATTATTTTTTGCTACATTATTTCTGTATCGAGGTATGTCAAAGAGTTGTGGTATACGCACGGATCGGGTAGGAATCTTTATTGTGATTTCGCTTAAAATCTGCGTGTCCAAAGTGCCATTTACTATTCCATGCAGAGCACATAAATCTGCGACTTGCCTTCGCCCTTCCAGACTCATTAGACCGAACCTGTTAAGTCTTTCTTCATACAAAGGTAACTTCTTTCTTATCCCACACTTCATACATAGAAGTCTCAGAAATCTGCGCTGAATTGATTCTATCCTGTCAACATGGTTGGAATATATGGGATACCAGACCGATGAGCAATATTCAAGGACAGATCGTACCAGCGCAGCATATAGTATGATCCATGATTTAGTATCTTGGAATGGCCTAGCAGTGCGGATAACAAATGATAGCATCTTATTCGCCTTACTACATATGTAATCATAGTGATATCTAAACGATAACGATGAGTCAAATACAACACCCAAATCACGCACCACACCAACACGAGTCATTGCAGTGTTACAAATCGTGTAATCAAATGAAATCGAGTTCTTGTTTTTAGTAAAAGTTATTACTTGGCACTTTTTTATATTAAGTGACATGTGATTCAAGCTACACCAACCAACCACGGTGTTTATATCTTCCTGTAGAGCTAAACAGTCTTTAATATTATTAATACGACGAAATATCTTTATATCATCAGCGTATGCCAGACATTCACTCACTAACCCACACAATAAGTCGTTGATGAATATAAGGAACAGCAAAGGGCCAAGATTAGAACCTTGTGGTACACCAGAAGTAACCACAATGGGGACCGAGTCATATCCTCTTAAGGCAACCAATTGCGATCGATTATTAAGATAAGAAGACAACCACCGATGCAAATTACCATGTATGCCTAAGTGTTTGACTTTTGCAAGTAAAATATCATGATTAACCCGGTCAAATGCCTTAGAAAAATCTGTATAAACTGAGTCAATCTGCGCTCTGTCATTAAAGGCGTTACTGATGTATACCGTGTAAGTCAATAAGTTAGTGTTAGTAGATCTATTAGTTACAAATCCATGTTGATTTGAGCTTAAAATATGCCTAAAATGGTTGTAAATGTGTTTATGAACGAAGCTCTCTAAAATTCTCGAAAACCAACTAAGTATACTAATAGGGCGATAATTCGAAACTAATTCTCTGTCACCGTCCTTGTAGATAGGTGTAATCCTTGCAATTTTCCACAACGATGGGAAACAACCCTCATACAAAGATTTGTTGAATATTAAGGTTAAAGGCAATGCCAAAGACCGCGCACAGAATCTTATAAAAATAGGTGGTATGCCATCTGGACCTGCTCCCTTAGATAAATCAATAGCCTTCAATTTCTCCAAAACATCACTTAGGTTTATTTTACAATTAAATGCTGATAAATGAGAAGAGTTAAAATTAGGTTTGTAATTCACTACTGTACTATTTTCATAAACCGAAGAGAAATAATCAGCAAATAAATTAACAATATCTTCACCAGTGTTGGCTGTTCGATTCTCAAAATACATTTTATGGGGAATATCATGAGTTTTTCTTTTTAGTTTAGTGTAACGCCAAAATGATTTAATATTTACTATCATGTCACTTTCAACTTGCTTAATATATGATTTGAAACATTCTTCCATAAGATATTTAACTCTTGACCTTAACATTGAAAAAGTATCATAATCTCGTGGATTTCTAAATTGTTTAAATCTGTGATGATATTTATTTTTAGTTTTAATTAGTTTTTTAAGGCCTTGAGAGAACCAAACAGGGTATTTATAACTCCGTGTTTTAGTTTTGGGTGTGTGCTTTTCTATTAAAGCGTAAAGAGTGTCATAAAAAAGATGCACAAATTCATCACATCCTAGAGATAAAGCATGACCACACCAGTCTACATTACAAAGATCTTCATTACATTGAGTGAAATTAGTTTTACGAAAACAAAAATTTTCAAATGCCGAATTGAATTTCAGAGATTTAAATATAGCTATATTTAAAGAAAGTTCAAAAGGGGGGTGATGTGAATCTGGCCAAACAATGGGTGTAGCAGGCATTATATTATATGATTCACAGTCTGTAATCACCAAATCCAGTAGCCGACTATTCGAATTGAGTATCGAATTTATTTGACGCACGGCTGTACCGTGTATAAGATTATAAATAGCTTTAGATTTTTCACAGGTAAAACTCAATGGGCAACCAGAATCCAACGACCAGACAATATCTCGCAAATTAAAATCACCTAAAATACATGTTAAGTGATTAGTTTTATATGTGTTTAAAACCTCCTCACAAGTATCTACAAATTTTCCTACTACATCAGAAGTAATATAGTCGGGAATATAAACTAAGCATAAATTTAGTGTTGTACTTCTGTTAATCTTAATCTGTAACCAAAGATCCTCCATTAAACTACACTGCCAATCATTACGAACAACAAAATCGAGATCCTTTGACACTGCAATCAATACACCACCACCGTGGTGTTTATTATAGTGATTAAGAAATATTCCACTTCGATCCCTGCGTATAACATTGTACCTATCATCTATTAATTCTGGGGAAAATACAGAGTCATCTAGCCAAGTTTCAGACAAACATATAATATCATAATTATAAATTAGAATTTCATTAAAAAGTTTAACCACCTTTGTCTTCAAACCTCTTACATTTTGGTAATAAATTGATAAAGCCATTATTTATTTATAACAAATTAACAAAAAAAAAACAATTTATGTGAGAAAGTTAAAAATTAATTAATTAATTAGATCAAGACTGTCCTTGCTTTTGATTAATATCATCTGCGAGTCCTGATTTTTTCTCACATATATCCGGCCATTTCGAACCCAAATAAATCGGTAGGCACACTCTTTAACCTTGTGGCGGGCTGCTGCATGAAGCGCCTTATTAGCGGGAGAAAGATGTTCAGATATATAAACTGGCTTTCGGTCACCAGCAATACCTAATAGAGCGGTGTTTAGTTTGTTACTTGTGTTTGCCTTATTATATCTGTGAACTGCTGAATAGAAGTCATCGCGACATCTTATATTTTTGAACTTAACCACAATAGTTCTAGGTTGCTGACTTTCTCTGTTTTGTTTTGCAACTCTCGTGCAGTTTAACAAGTCACCATCATTCAATTTATGTCCAATGACACTAGAGCATTGCTGAACTAGATTAGATAATATCTCGTTGCGATGTTCAGGTACGCCATGAATTTCCAAGTTATTTTCACGTAGGTGCTGCTCCATATTGTTTATACGGTTAGATAGATCATATACCGAAGATTTTAGATTATCGTTTTCCTTTTTTATAGTTTTATTTGCATTCATTAAAGTTTCAGTAGTATTCTTCAAATCATCGTGCATTGAGCTTAAAAATTCTACGGAACCACGCAACTCTTGTAACTCTTCTTTAAATGCAGTGATTTCCGTTTTTATTATCTGTTTTAACATTGCTGGTAATTCAATTTTTAGAGCTTTGAGTACTTCGTCACGGATTGCTGTAATAAGACTATGTCTATCATGGGCAGGTGATATTTCTCTGGCAACATTTTTAGCAAATTTGCCACCCTTGTTACGAAGAGTAATATTGCCATCATCTGAGGCCTGACTAGAAATATTGTTTTCAGATGTAGTAGGCGAAGAATCCTTAATATTTCGCACAGGTGTATTAGTATTCCCAGATTTTGGCTGCTTACTCATACATTCATGACACATCCAGTTCTTATCTTTAGAATCTGTGCGAAACTTCTTTAATGATATATTGGCACATTCCAAATCATAGATTTTATTACACTTCCGGCACTGAATAAAATCTGGCTGTGTTATTTTAGTTTTACATCCAGCGCACATATTAGTTTTATTTTCCATATTTATATGTTTTCGATAAAATTTCAGAATACTGTACTATAATATCTTATATTTTGATGTCTTAGTATTTTTTCTTTGCCGTAACGTATTTTCACAAAAAAACAAAATTATTGTCTATGCTTCAATTTATCATACCTGTCATAATATGTCAGGTGTCACAATATAATGTCAGTTGTCAAAATCAGCTGTTCGGCCAATGGCTTGCTCGACCATGTAAGCCGTTAGAGTAATTTAATTTTTATTGGTTTAATTTCTTAGTTTTAATTTAAATGTTTTTTAATTATAACGTTATATTCCGTACCTTAATAGTAAACTGTATTCCAAATGTGAAGTTATACAGCAAATGGTATTCACTCAAAATGTTGTTTATCCTTAAAACAACAAGTTAACACTTTCACAGTAAGTAATTTTTAACTTTTTACCACTTATTCTTAATTTTAAGTTAGGAGCTCTTTATAGAACGTGTTTACTTTTAGATGACATTTGACACATATTTTGGAAGTCGGTTAAAAATATTATGTTGATTATTTCATGTTACAATCTACCTTTGTGTTATCCAACTTTCATTTAAGTACGTTGAGTAGTTTGGCTGAAATACCGTCAAATAGGTAGTTACAATTTTTTGAAGATCCCACGGGAACCCTTTCGTTTTTCGGGATAATAATTTCTAATAATGCTCTTCAGGTCATAAGCTACCTGCCTGCCAAATTTCATTTAAATACGTTGAGTAGTTTGGCTGAAATACCGTCAAATAGGTAGCTACAATTTTTTGAAGATCCCACGGGAACCCTTTCGTTTTTCGGGATAATAATTTCCTATAATGCTCTTCAAGTCATAAGCTACCTGCCTGCCAAATTTCATTTCATTCCATTGAGCGGTTTTAGCGTGATGCGATGACAAACATTCCCATACGGACAGACAGACAGACAGACAGACAGACAGACAGACAGACAGACAGACAGACAGACAGACAGACAGACATTTTTTTCAAAAATGTTAGTTTTAGGTTCTGTGGCTCTTATAGACCCCCTTTTTTTGATTTTCACTTAAATATTCTTAATGTACAGACATGACCCCTCTACAGATTTATTATATGTATAGATTTACATTTGAATTGGTGTCTCGTGTACTACCACGTCAGTACTATTTAATTGTTGAACTTAGTCCACGTCAGTCGCAGAGGGTTAAGCAAACTATTTGTACTCATTTTATTTCGATAAATAAACAGATTTTTTATTTATTTATATTTTATTACTGTGCCGCTAAAAATTCTTTTTTTTTTCAACAAATTAATCGACTCGATTTATTCAGAGGCCTGTTTTGACAATCCATATTTGTGCTATTACCATTAGTAATCTGTGCTATTACCGTTACCACTATTTACGTTCATATTAAAAATGACGTAAGAACGTCCTTTTCATGAACCTTATAATTCGGGTTTAAAGTAGTACAATTGGAGGACGTTCTTACGTCATTTTTAATATGAACGTAAATAGTGCAAGTTATGTTTGTGTGCAAGAATGACCTTGTGTTCTAAGGCCCGTATTTATAAAACAATCTCAAACCCAACCTCACTTGAGAACCTATTTGTATAAAAAAAATGAAGAACTTTACTTATGTTACATAATTTAATTTATTTCTTTTTTAAAACGTAAAAATAAAAATTATTAAATATAATAAATTGTTTTTCTGAAATCTTTATTATGAATTTTACAATATAAATAAAAAGAAATAAAAGTACTATGTAACATTGATAAAGTTGTTCATTTTTAAAAGTGTAACGAAACGTTGTTTTATCTGTCAAATAGGTTCTAAAGTAGAGGCTGGGTTTGAGATTGTTTTATTTATATGGGGCTAAGTCCCGGTTTTTCAACGCATGTTAGTGTTAACGGCTTGTTAAAATACCATGTCTTCTCATTCATTGACAGGAAATACGAGAGGGATAACATGATATTTAACATGGCGCTTACTTTAACATTGCTTGGTGAAACACGCCCTAAGTGTCCATTTGTACTGACACAACCCTCCCCGTACCAAAATCTACAGAATGTTTTGTAAGATAATTATGGTGTGTCACTTATCCACGAGTATATTATTATCTAAGTTTTACCCAAACGTAAACAAACCCGTCTATGATACAACCATAAGCTAGTTAGTGATGCGATACAATACAATACTTATTGTTCGCGACTATGAATCCATAGACTATAGACTACATTCTACAGCGGAAGAGTCGAGTTTTTTTTATTTGATGTTTAAAAATAATAATTATTTAATTGTTTTAGAATGTATTGGAGTATGAAGTATGTTCCGGTGAAAGTTTTAATAAGTGTGCACAATCTACACTAATATTATAAAGAGGAAAGATTTGTATTTTTGTTTGTAACGACTTAACTCAAAAAGTACTGGACCGATTTTAATAATTCTTTTTTTATTAGATAGCTACATTATCACTGAGTAACATAGGCTATATAAAAATCAATTGGTGTTCGTTAGTCTCGCTAAAACTTGAGATCAGCTAACTGACTCGGCTATTTTTGGTGTAGATTACATAATTAATAAAGTAAAGTAATAAAAAGTCATAGTTTGCATGGACCCTATCTAAAGTAGTGGCTACTCAACACAAACTCAACTGTTACGGTTAATAAATAATTATTAATGCGAAATGTTGCTACGCTTTCGTGCCTTTTAGCATATCAACCTGTCTAACGTGTAAATGACATAATATGTAAAAAAACAACGTTTTAGAAAACCGACTTCAATAATTAAAAAGTATGAAATAAAATTTTTCATACTGTGTGTAAAAAAACAGTCACTATACCTTTTAGATACGATTTTACTACCTATCCTCATTTTGGAAATGCATTTTTTTTATATTTTTTGTCATTTTTTTTTACTTTTTATTATTTCTTATTTTTTGTCGCAAGAATAACGAAAAAGCAAAAAAAAATTTCGTTCATTTCTAAAAATGAAAAAAGTATAATCATATTCCAAAGTCATAGTGACTGATCTTTTTACAACCTGTGTTACAACTTATAATATTACTGTCTGATTGTCTGATAAAATATTTACCATAAAATATGCAAGTTTATAAGACATGGCTTAAAAAGGTCAGCAACAAATTGCTAACCATTTCGAAGGTTGACTACTAGAAAACGGCAAACAACATTAAAAAAACCCAACCGAATAGGAACCTCCTCCTTGAAACTCGGTTAACTTAAAAAAAAACATTCGTCCTTTAAAAAAATAAACATAATTCTATTGTCACCAAAATCCTTTAGTCACACCACGTCAATCTGGCCCTGTGTATCCGGAGAACTTGCGTTACAGGCTGGTACCAGACAACGGAAATATATTTAATATGTACTTTTATACTATACACATATTTAAGATTTTTATTATATTATTGTACACAAATTTAATACGTAGGTACATCCATGACCCAGGAACATTGAAAACTTTTTGTTCCCTCGGCGGGATTCGAACCCGCGACCTCTCGTTCGAGTACCAAGATCTCAACCACTGCGCTACGCAGGTCGTCATAATCCAAAGTGTATATATATTATTACATTTTAGATTAATTGGTTGACAGGAATAAAAAATAAAACAAACGGAGTAAGCTAAATAAAATCGTTTAAAAATACATATTTAACGAAAACACAATGGGGTGAAACAAAAAATATTTCAACCTCCCTTTTACGTGTTCGAGGAGGCGTCAGTCATCCAAAAAACACAAAAAAAAATGTTACATCGCCAAACATAAAATCTAGAGGTATATTTTGCAATGTGCAAAAATACATCTTTTTTATTTTTATTTCTAAGGTGGGAAACACTGAGAAATTAAATGAAATTTTGGTGGATTTAGAAAAAAAAATCTTAATAAATAAAAAAAATTTTTTTTTGCAATTTGCGACAATTTTTTTTTTTTATTCGTAAGGTGGGACAAACAGTGAGAAATTAAATAAAATTGGGCTTCAGAAAAAAAACTTACCGTTTGTTCTCAACCACGCGACATAAAGTACATTGCCTAATATAGGCAGTGGGTTCGGTCCCGGCAGGTGTCTGTTATTTTTGAAGTAAATAAACGACCTCACTATAAAAACCGTTAAAAATATAAAAAGGATTATAAAGAACATTTTGGCTGCGGACCGTCTATCCGGGTTGCGTATACAAGACTGCCGACTTTTCATTCAATGTCGACTGGTATCAGTAGCCCCAGCAGAGGCATTTGATAACTGCGTATTCGTAATCATCGACGTGGTTATCTTTTTTTTTTAATGGGCAAATGTCCACACGTTCCCATCACTGCAACTCCTTTTTTTTTATTTCGCAGGGGAAATGCGTTACGCATTCCCCAGGGAGGGTCCCCTAGGGGTATGCTAAGGACGGCTTACACACTAAGGGAGTGACCTGGATCTGTCAAACACAGGCCACGCCCCCCACGACCGGCCGGTCTACCTCATACGGGACCGGACTTCCATCAGATTAAGAGAGTGTAGCGGTACTACTAGCGCTACATCGCGCTATCGAAGTTTTCTAAGTCCGGCGCTATATAAACGACATCTGAAAACTAGTACAGCGGGCTTCGGCCTGACCGGGCATACCATCTCGCTCGGAGATCTCCCTTTGGGGCTTCCGCTTGTACTCCCACATTGGTGATCCTCGACAGAACACGCCTCCTTCATCGTCATCACTCCCCGCCCCTCCGCACCTCGCCAACCAGCTTCAGCCACTTCGGGTACCTCGTCCACTAGCCGCAACGCAGCACGGCCTGGTCGAACCCTCATCGGCTTCAACGGGCACTCTCACTACACGACCGGTTTACAAGCAGAGCACATCTCTCCTGGTTCAGCACGTAGCATCGACCCGCACGGCAGCACTCCGACTCACTGGAGCCCGTGCAGCAGCAGCACAGTTCCGACTCACTGGGACTCACCGACCTCCAGTCTTCGGGGGGAGTGATGTAGCGGTACTACTAGCGCCACATCGCGCTATCGAAGTTTTCTAAGTCCGGCGCTATATATACGACATCTGAAAACTGGTACAGTGGGCTTCGGCCTGACCGAACAGACCACGAGTGAGGTCAGAGATCTCCCTTTGGGGCTGCCGCTTGTACTCCCACAAGAGCCTTTCAGCAAACTGAAGCGCTCTTCTCGGCGCCGAGATTAACAAAGCCGCGGAGGTACCACTGCAACTCCTGTGTAGCCAGGATCGACAGTGGTCACCACAAAACCTTTGATATGATTTCAGAAGTGCCGGAGGGATATGCTAGATCTGTCTTGGGACCCGCAACGTTGATTTTTTTCTCTTATTCGCTGGTTATTTTCCTTTATTCGTGAATCATTATTGTTATTGTTGTATATTACCTACAAATTCTCGGTAAATGTTAAATTACGCTGTAATTATGCACTTAATTAAGTGTTAATATTTAAACACTTTTAAATTGTATTCTGTTTCCGGCCTGATTATTTATTGGTCAAAGTTAAAGTCGTATATGTCTCAGTGGTTTCATGATTAACTGGAGGTCGTGGGTTCGAATCCCGCTATATGACCCAAGAACATATAATTCTATATGTTCTTGGGTCATGAACATATAATTCTATATGTACCCAAGAACATATAATTCTATATGTTCTTGGGTCATGGATGTGTTTTTTTTTTTTTTTTTTTCGAAGGCTGGCCTTGTCAGGTCCTGACGTCACTGCGACCCTTTTGGATCTATTGTGACTCCTTCGGTTTTAAAGTACCGTCCCCAGTCCTATGTTGCTCATGAAGCGAACTATATGGTGGGGGTCTACGCCGCGGATTTCCTCTGCAGTAGAGTATTCATGCAGCTCGAGGTACTTGCTCCTGCTTATATGAAGAGCTGGACAGTCAAGAAGAAGGTGGAGGGGTGTCTCGTCTTTCTCCTTGCAGAATCTGCAAGAAATTTGGTCACCTATGCCTATCCTGTGAAGGTGTTTGTTTAGCTTGCAGTGCCCGGTTAGGGTTCTGGTTAGGATTCTTAGTTGGTTCCTACTCATTGAAAGCGCCGATTTTGCGTGTCGTTTGTTAAAACCCGGGATCAGTGCTTTGGAGTGCTCTTGTCCTGGGGCCGCAGCCCACTGCTCCATGCTTAGCTTGCGACTCCATTCCTTGAGCACTCGTTTGGTAGTGCTGGGAGGTATTCCACAGACTGGTTCTGGGCCATACATGGGGCTTTCAGCTCCCAGCCTTGCTAGTTCGTCTGCAGTTTCGTTGCCGGGGATGTTGCTGTGTCCCGGTACCCATACTAGTCGTATGTTGTTGTTACGTCCTAGTTTGTTTAGCGTCTCGGTACAGTCCAGAACTAATTTTGATGTGATTTCGGCCGTAGTCAGTGCTCTAAGTGCAGCTTGACTATCGGAAAATATCAGGATATTTTTGTGGGCTATTTCCATGGATGTGTGCTATACATAATATATTTAATACTAGCTGTGCCCCCGACTTCGTTCGCCTTCGACCCCGCGCACGCAACGAAAGTCCCCAAATGTGAATGATTTTTCCCGTTTTTGCTACATTTCTCACGGACGCTTCGCTCTGAATAGTCGTAGCGTATTGTTATATAACCTAAAACCTTCCTCTATAAATGGACTATTCAACAAAAAATGTTTTTTTCAAATCGGACCAGTAGTTTCTAAGATTATCGCGTTTAAACAAACAGACAAATTCTTCCGCTTTATAATATTAGTATAGATATTATGTACTAGCTGTTCCCGCGACTTCGTTCGCGTGGTTTTTGAGTGCCGTTTATGCAAGGCACGCAACGAAAGTCCCCAAATGTAATTAATTTTTCCCGTTTTTTGCAACATTTCTCGCTGACGCTTCGCTCCTATTGGTCGCAGCATAATTTCATATAGCCTTCCTCTATAAATGGACTAACAAAAAAATAATTTTTGAAATCGGACCAGTAGTTCCTGAGATTAACGCGTTTAAACAAACAAATAAACAAACTCTTCCGCTTTATAATACTGGGTGTAAAAAGAGCAGTCACTATAACTTTGGGATAGGATTATAGGACCTTGACTGATTCTAGAATAGATTTACTTTAATTTTTTATTTTTTGAAAAAGAAAAATTCAACAGTCTAGGGCCCGTATAAATGAAACAATCTCAAACCCAACCTCACCTTGAGAACCTATTTGACAGATAAAAAAACGTTTCGTTTCTCTTTTAAAAATAAAGAATTTTACTTAAATGTTACATAGTTACTTTAATTTTTTTCTTTCTTAAAACGTAAAAATAAAGATTATAAAAATATACATTATACTTATTTTATTGTTTCCTGTAATCTATAATATGAATATAACGGTATAAAAAGAAAATAAATTAAAGTTTAATAAAGTTGTTCACTTTTAAAAATGAAACGAAACGTTGTTTCATCTGTCAAATAGGTTCTCAAGTGAGGTGGGGTTTGAGATTGTTTTATTTATACGGGCCTAGATATCGCTGCACCTGAGATATTTTTGTTACTCCAAATTGTTTCCCAGACGTAAAATATTATGTTATTGTTATTATCTAGAATTTTGTAAATACAATTACCAATAAAAATATTTGAATAGGTAAGTATTCATTTTTTTGTTTCTAGTTTCTACATAATTTAATAGAATATTTGTCACAATTTATCAAATCTAATCTAAAGGAACTAAATAATAAATATTGTAAGAGATGTTATAAAGGAGCTATATATTATATAATATTATATATTATACTTTTTTTTCCTGTTTGTGTGTTACTGTTCTTGGTGTTGGTTTCTTGTGTTTGTGTAACTGAGTTTGTATGTGTGGTAATCTCTATATAATAATACACTTATATAATAATATGTAATGTATTAATTAGTACGTCTAGTAAAATCTTTACACTTTAATACGCTTTTATAAGAAAAAAAAACTTATCAAGCTTTTTTTGGAGAGTCAACAAAAATGGCTACCATACCGGTTCAACCCTAACTGTGAAAAACCGGCAGAATAAACTCGGAATTCTCAGATAATCTTGTATGTGCATAATTTTCACCAAGTTCCAGAGTTCTGATTAATTTGATGGACCAGTGATGGATGATGGATGGACTCATCTGAATCCTGAATTATTTGTAGGGTTATTTTTAGGTTATTTTAATTTTTAACGGGATCCTATTACTGAGACTTCGCTGTTCGTATGTCTGTCACCAGGCTGTCTCATGAACCGTGACAGTCAGACAGTTGAAATTTTCACAGATAACGTATTACTCGACAGTAAAAAACCGGGGTTCGATTCCCGCGTTGGAGCAACAAAAAAAATTGTTTTCATGTTTGATTAGGACAATGCAGGCTGATCACCTGATTGTCTGACAAGATGATGATCCATGCGTCGGATGGGCATGTAAAAAGTGGGACTTGCGCCTGTTCTCTCGCCAGTCGTGTCGGTTTACCGTCCCACTGGGTTATGAGACTAAAAGGAAGAGAGAGTGTCTTTGTGTATGTAAAATAAGTCCTGCGTAGCTGGCCTGGTTTCCGGAAATCGGTGAGGGGAAGGACTATAATAAAAAAAAAAACACCATCTGATGATGACTATGTCGGAAACCGTATGTATTTTAAGAAATAATTTGTAAAAAAACTAATAAAGTGGGAAAAAAGTACAAGTATTTAGTGTATTATTACTATATAATATGTATTTCCATCAAGAACCTACGGTACATTCAATAACATATAAAAAAAAATAAGGTGTGCTTCCATAGAACAACCATGATTTTTTGCGTACCCTTCGTCCTACTCGCACTTGACCGGTTTTTTTTATTTGATTTGATTTTTGACACTACGTGTATGTATAATATTTTTCATCGTAGCGCCTAAACTGCCAGCAATACTTATATTGGAACAATTGCTATTTTTTATGCCAACCACCAACGACATAAGGAAATTGTTCCTTAATATTCTTACTATTGGAATACTATTTATCTATAGGGGTAAATTATCAAGAATAGCATTTTTTCTCCTAGTATTTCCCGTGGGTGTTGGTAACTGTGACAGGTAATATTATACAGAATGTAATTTTTTTTATCCTGATTAATTTCTAAGTAATCCACCAAATAAAATACCCAAAAACCGTTGAGATCGAACTAATTCGATAATCGATTGTGTCGGGAGTAAGCAGGTGTTATGATTAATCGAAAACGGTCGTGTTTTTAACCGACTTCCAAAAAAAGGAGGAGGTTCTCAATTCGTCTGTATGTTTTTTTTTTTTGTAAAAACTCATTAAAACGTACCTAATACTAAGTGGAAAAGTGTAAAAAAGTTGTATGCTATTATTGTGAAAATGAATTTCCATCAACAGTACATTCAATCAGTTATATTTAAATAGTTAATGGAATCAGGCGTTACTTTGCGGAAATCCATAGCATAAAATTTAAAATATATTATTATATCTAGCAATATCCCGCGAAACAATTATAACCACAACCTGCAAGCAGATGAGTGAGTGTACGCATAGGCATGCGTTTGATGCACCTCCCTCCTCCCACACTGTGTGTTTTCATGTTTTTTGCTTGCGAGTGTACGCATAAGCAGTGTGGGAGGAGGGAGGTGCATCAAACGCATGCCTATGCGTACACTCACTCATCTGCTTGCAGGTTGTGGTTATAATTGTTTCGCGGGATATTGCTACTTGCTAGATATAATATATTTCATTTTTTTTTATATATTTAAATACTCAAGTAATTTTCACACTCACGCCACTAATATAAAGAGAAAAAAGGTTATAACGTTAAAAATAGAATGTACTTTGCATATTGTTTCAAGCTTATAAAAAAATGTATTTATAAAACGATATTCCTCTGGTAAATATTTTTATTTATTTATTTATAAATTAATATTATATACTGAACATTAATGTTGAATTAATATAATGACGACCACTGTAGCGCATTGGTTGAGCACATTGGTGCTCGAGCCGGAGGTCGCGGGCTCGAATCCCGCCGAGGGACCAAATAGATTACTGTGTTCCTGGGTCATTAAATATAATATGTATAATAAAATAACAATCCTACATAATATAATATGTACTTTCTCTCCAAACTGATACGATTTTCATTCAGATTCGATCGTGCCGCGTACCAGCTACTCCCGAATAAATTGAGGTTTGTTTATTTTGATTCTCAGTCGATTGATATGGTTGGGAGTACTAAAAGTTACGATCTAACGATTTTCGTTGTCCTGATAAGTTAGAAAGTAATCCACGAAATAAAACTCCAAAAACCGTTGAGATCGAACTGATTTGATTCTTGATTGTGTCGGGAGTAAGCCTACTGATCCCCGTAACACAAGTTCTTATTAGCACGGGGCCAGATTGACGTGGTGTGTATGTCGCAGTCATCTGATTGAATCGGCAGTTTAATTAAACGACTAGCGCGTATATTAAATGACGACATTTAATTGAATGACTAAAGGACAACTCGTAAAGTTCAATGTAACGTTAGTTTAATGTCTTGACTGAAAGTCATTTAGCATAGTCGTTGAATGTTTGTTAGGGATAGGTTTAACTATAAGTTCGCAACTTAAACGGTCCTCAAAATGAGGATATGACATGTCACACCAAAATGAAAACATCATCTAGGTATGTACTATCTGTGCGAGTTGTTTGCCGCCATATTTGTTTTGGCGACTACTAGCGCCACTGCGGGAAAAAATGAACTAAACTTCAATCACCTGACTGATTTTACGTCCGCTCTGTTTAAAGGGCTTTGTTACAGTCCGCTAACTAGTTGAGACGTTGAGTGACGCTTGTTCAGTCAACGATCGGCCTAGTCAATCAATTAAATGTCGTCATTCTATAAACGCGTTAGACATTTAATCAAATAGCGGATTCAATCAGATAACTGCGACATAATTATATAGTGTAGGACCATACATATATTAGTATTATTATTTAATACAAATAATAATTAAGTAGAGAAATAAAGTATTAAATATAATATTTCCTTTGTCTGGTACGTGCAACGCACTCTCTGAGAGCTCATGCTAATAAAAAATATAAATTAGCACTTAAATAATTAAATATTAGATACAAAACCCCATTGTTTTAGTGAGAATAATTACAATGTTGTGTTGTTAATATTTTATATCGTTATGTTTTATGTTGTAAAGTTTATAAATAAACCAGCTTTACAACAATAATAATGATAATATTTCTTTTAAAATTCAAAATAAGTAATATATTTTTATTATACGGATTTCAATTTAACGTTAAAATTTTAGTTCTATAAATACCTATTGTCTGAAATGTTTTGTTGTTTTGGATGCATCTACAAGATGTGAAATAAATGAGTGATAATACTTTGGGGTGTGTATGTGCCTCCTATGTAGAGTACTACTCCTCTTAAAGTACCAGCGCTGAAAGACTTACTTTTGACTTTCATGTTTCTACGAGAAATGCCCCAACATCATAAAGGAGAAAGCCCACTCTCCATAGTGTCTCAGGCCCAATGTGGACATAAAAAAATCGCATTAAAAATGAGTGTTCTAAAATGTTGATAGTATTAGATATCTGAGAAAAAAACTTAAAATGCCGCCATTATTGTAGAAATATATATTTTTTTACTTTTTGTCTATTTTATTTTCAAGGCCTTTTCCGACTTTTCAATAATTTATAATAGTAAGATATAATAAAATAGCCCTTGTTGTAGTGCAAGACTTTCAGTAATTGCTACCCAGCAATTATGGCAAACAAGATTATCGTCTGACACCTAAAACATATTAACATTAATGATAAATATTTCCAACCGTAAAATATTTAACGATTAAACTATGATGAAAGAAATAATAGAAACATTTTATTAGAATATTATGATTACCTGCTGCCGTGCAACCTACTGCTGTATGACACTTAATTCTTCGGGCTCTAAAATACGGTTCTCGGTAACATTATTACCACAACATGACCACAACATATACAATGTTCTTCAGACATTTTGGTATGCATTTGATTGAATAGCGTAATCCTTTAATCCAGGGCTAAGTAATCGTAGAAGGAGAGAACAAAACTAGTAAAACAATGCCAAAGTCGTACGTGATAAGCCGAAACAAGTTCAGGCGAGAAAGCCACATTGCGGTGAAAAAATCGAAAACAAAACAAAACGCATCTTTGAGCAACAAGCGAACGGGATCATTCGTTTGAAAAATGACATTTCAGTCATCAGTGTTGCCGCTTGTCGCAAAAAAATGAAATCGATAAATCGATTACGTAAAAAATAATCGATATAATATGACTTTTTATTAATCTTTTTCGTTTACAGTAACAAACGTAAACATTGGTTCTAAGATAAATGTTTTCTTTTGATTAATTCTTTACCAAATTATCAACAGTGACCCGTTATTTGTATTTTACATGAGTTTATTTTATTTGTTTATAAATCGATATTCGGATTGATTGATTAGAGTTTTATCATCGGGTAACATTTCACCTCAACGTTCTACATAAGTTCCAAATAATCCAATAAAATTCCTTTTTTTCTTGGAACATTACTGATTATAGTGGCGGTTATTTAAATGTTATCAAAAATCATGTCTCTTTATGGTACATTTCTGGAGAAATTAAGTCTTCTTAAGACGGCTGTCCGCTCTGGGCCTGAAATGGGCTTTCTCCTTTGCCCATACAATAATTTAAAAAAAGTAACACTTTCAGCGCTGGTACTTTCACACATCATACTTCATTATCCAATAGATTTTATAACAATTAAACAATAATTAATACATTTAAACAACAAAAGAAAATCTTGTACAGTAAAAATACGCCATTTTGCCACTGCCGACTGTAGAATATAGTCTATGGGTTCATAGTCGCAATAAACAATAATCAATAAATTGTTTTCGCATCACTAACTAGTCTATGGTTGTGTCATAGACGGGTTTGTTTACGTTTGGGTTTAAATGAAACGGGACCTACGGTACTACAGGGTTCCCCCATACATTGTTTTCACTTGATTAGTATCAAGCTAATTTTTCTTGAGTAGCTTCATTTTGATGAGACGTCCAATAATTTCTTGGACGGAACTCTCAATTAATAGCTAACAGAGTTAGCAAGGATAAAAAAAATCTCAACTTTCGAGCGTAGGACCGGGGCCGTGATTACGTAACTTCGGTCGCATTCCCATCTCTCGAAATCAGCTGTCATTGTGACGGTAAATCTTTTTAAAACACGATTTAAAAAGTTAATATGTCATAATTTTGATATGAATTTTTTAACATCCTGAGAACATTGTTCGCAGAGTCAACATCCTGAGGATGCTCCGGGGTCGGAGCGAAACGCGCGTCGAGTTTTGCAACCTGCATGGTGGTGGGACTTTGCACGATCGTGTTAACATTATTGCTTGTGTGGTGGTGGTGTTTTCATGTTTTGTGCTTGCGAGTGTACGCATAGGCAGTGTGGGAGGAGGGAGGTGCATCAAACGCATGCCTATGCGTACACTCACTCATCTGCTTGCAGGTTGTGGTTATAATTGTTTCGCGGGATATTGCTAGATATAATATATTTAAATTGTATGCTATGGATTTCCGCAAAGTAACGCCTGATTCAATTAACTAAATTGTTAGATCGTAACTTTTTGCACTCCCGACCATATCAATCGACTGAGAATCAAAATAAACAAATGTCAATGTATTAGGAAGTACGCGGCATGATCGTATCTGAATCAAAATCAAATCAGTTTGGAGAGTAAGGCCTTAGGATAACGTACCACGCAATTCCTAGGACAAATATGTCTGTTGAATTACATTAATATGAACTAAGTAATATATTTTTATTCAGCTGGTTACTAATAATTTAAGATGACCTCGTTATCGATACAAGTTGGCAATGGAATCACCAAATCCACAAACTTTATTCTTGCTATCTCTGTTAGCTACCACAAACAAGAGTTCCGTCCAATTCTTGGGCGACTCATCAAAATGAACTCACGAAAAATTAGCTTGATACTAATCAAGTGAATGTTACATAATGCTATGTCATTATGTATTAGATTTAAAACAATAAGATGACATCTGACATTGAAGCCTAAGATAGTTTTAATATTAGTCCCCTAGGGAGGCCCCTAGAGGTGAGATCTCTGTATCTATCTAGTTATATAAAAGATACTGTATATTAAATAATCTACGTGAATAAAGCCAAATACGATTAACTAGAAATGTTTATTATTGGACGTATAGTTGGATCCTAATAACAATAACATATGCTGCGGCACTAAACAACTCCAATGTATGGGGGAACCCTGACTACTATAGATTATTTCTTTTTATATTTTACTCTCGGTTAAAATATGTGGTCAGTTGAATGTCGTTCTAAATTTAGCATACTTTTAACTTGGTAAAAAGTTAAGGCGCGGAATAACCGCAACTAGCGCCACTCTTTTTAAAATAAATTTTACAATGACACAAAGATCTTATTAAAAAAAGTAATCAGTTCAAACTTTAAGTAAATAGTTAAATTTATTTATTATAGTAATATATTGGTTAAACTATTATTATATAATATATCTCGTAATTAATATCTAAAACAGCCGTTTTAGTTATTACTTACGAGAGTAAATACGGTATAGGATTTAGAGCTGTAATTAAATGCCAATAAATTAGTTTAACTATTTACTTTAAAGTTTGAACCGATTACTTTTTTTAATAAGACCTTTGAGTCGTTGTAAAAGTTATTTTAAAAAGAGTGTCGCTAGTTGCGGTTATTCCTCGCCTTAAGACTTAACATTATCTTTCAAGGGTAGCCACTTACGAGGTCTTATTATAACGAATTAAATTAAGTTACTAAGATGAATTGCAATTTAAAAATACTGATTTACACTTCAAGCCAAGTATGCATGATCGACGACCTGTTGAAAACTGCCGGGTCACGTTGGATGCAGGTGGCAATGGACCGGTCGCACTGGAAATGTGTTGGAGAGGCCTATGTTCAGCAGTGGACAGTAAAAGGCTGAAACGACGCCGACACTTCAAGCGTCAGGGAGCCCACGAACGATAATAATCGGTGAGCTACTTTTGTGTGTGAAAAAGAACATCCTGATTTCTAACACACAACACAATAATAAAACACAACTTTTTTACACTTTTCGTTTAAATCATCATCAGGTGTCTGTCTGTCTGTCATTTAATCGAAAGGTCGTGTTTTTGTAAAACTTTATTAAGGGTCGATTTTTCAATCGTCAGATAACTTTTATCTGTTGAATGAACATGTGACTTTGACATTTGTTTCATACATAATCTGTCAATGTCACATATTTATTCCTTGGATAAAAATTGTCTGACGATTGAAATATTGGCCCTAAAACGTAATAAAAGTGGAAAAGTGTATAAAAGTTGTGTGTTATTATCGTGAACATGAGTTTCCATCAAGAACCAACAGTGCATTCAATCAGTTATATTTCTAACACACAAGGCATAATATTTTTTATTGTTTAACCTGCATTAGCATACAATGTAGGTAGAATTAATATGGGCGAAGTCCGAAGATACTGACCTTTTCAATACAGTTTATAATAAGTAAGTTATTTGTTTGTGTCAATAAAGAATTATTATCTATGCAAAAAGCAGGTGATTACGTAATAATAACGATTAACAAAAATCGCACGATATACGTGCAATCGATTGCTGAACGTCAAAAAGTGTTAATGTTTTTTTACTTTTTACCATATCTTTTCTTTTTGTCGCAAGAATAACGAAAAAGCATATAACGGCTGTAAAAATAGCAGTCACTATAACTTTGGGATATGATTATAATACCTTTTCTAATTCTATAAATATAATATTTTTCAAAAATTTCCAAAAATTAAATTTAAAAAAATAAGAAATGTTGAAAAATCAAAAAATATTTTTTTAGTTTTTGACAAAAAATTAATAAAATAATACATTTTCAAAATGAGGTAAGGTAGTATAATCGTATCTGAAAGTTATAGTGACTGCTCTTTTTACACCCTGTATATATTTTTTTAATTTTTGAATAAAAAAACTAGAATTGGAAAAGCTAGTATAATCATCTCCCAAAGTTGTAGTAACTGTTCTTTTTACACCCGTTATACTAAGTATAATTTTTTTTCGCCTTTAAAATTTTCAATATATTTTTCTTTATTAGCTAAAAAAAGAATTGATTTAGGTCCCTATATTTTTATTTTGTTGTATAATGTAATCAAATCTGTTTCCTGGATGTTTAAACATAGCGGAGAATCTGGCCATTTTTTAGGTTTTTGAACGTCCATATCTCTAATAATTGAAACTGAACTGCTTTTAGAAAAGGATGGTACAGCCGTGCTCAACTTGGCGAGGGCATTACCATGCACCCAGACATTTAAAGGAACTCTTATACAATAAATTCCGCGCACAGCTGGTTTTTTGTCTACATAATTTATTTGACTGGATCCTGTATCTACGAGGAAAGCATATTTTGTAAATTTAAATCTTTAGATTATTAATAACATAATATTGCGTTGTATAGCGCCTCCGTGGTCTAATGGTTCAGAGCTTCGCTTTGGACCCGGAGGTCGTGGGCTAGATTCCCGCGTTGGAACAACAAAAATGTTGTTTTCAAGTTTGGTTAGGGCAATGCAGGCTGATCACCTGATTGTCTGACAAAGATGATCCATGCGTCGGACGGGCATGTAAAAAGTCAGTCCTGCGCCTGATCTCTCGCCAGTCGTGTCGGTTTACCGTCTCGCTGGGTTATGAGAGTAAAAGAAAGAGAGAGTGCTTCTGTGTATTGCGTACACACTTGGGAAATATAAAATAAGTACTGTGTAAATTGCCTGGTTTCTATGAAACCGACCACCGTCACCAAAATCAGTGTAGGAGGCATTATTATTATTATTAAGTACTTATATCAGTAATACATGCTAAACAGTACATTAATTCTATTACTCTACTTCAAGGTTAAGTAACGCGTAGTTAATTTATTTTTTACTTTTCGAAAACGATAACTGTTAACTTCTCAACAATTTGGTGATTTTCAACAGGCTTTTATTAGCTAGTCTTGTAACTTGTATGTAATATGTTGTATGTAACGGAATCTTTGAGTATAATTTTCACCGATTTCCAGATGAGACGAATATTACATTGAAATTCAGTTGCATTAAGGTCCATTAGAGGATCAAAGGTCGAACGAGCTTGCTTTGCATTTCGCATTAAAGTCGCGGTCGTCATGACTTTTAGCAGCCTCAAACATCCTCCACGGGAAAAAAACGTCCAACCATTAACAATTATTTAGAAAATAATACTTTTCTAAATGTTTTCACCGCTATTCACTACGATATCACTGTATAATTCGAAGTGAACGCAAGGTGATAACTTTTCGATATCGTTAACGCAAATTTACTATTCGAATGTCAAGATATGCATCTCGCACTAGCGACAATTTTGAGGTAACCAATCAAATTCGTTTAAAATGATAATTTTCGAACGTGAGAATAGTTAAATCGACAACACTGGCACTCGCTTATTTTGTTTCTCGTTTTTGCCACTAGAGGCGTTGTTTTGATACCATACAAAATCAAGTTAACTTTTTTCACGGTGAGTCGTGACAAAAACTCGCACTAAGCACACTGATTATTTTAAAATTTTACATACGCATCAAGGACTAAAGCCAGTGTAATTAAGAGGTAACACGAAGGTTGCGTTTGTGAAAACGGAGGCCATGTTCATTTATGGACCCCGAAAACCGTTCCGTTGTCTGATACCTGTAACACAAGTTCTTCGGATACTTAGCACGGGGCCAGATTGACGTGGTGTGAAGCGAAGATAATATTATTGTTATTATTGTCTATAGCATTCTGTACCTAAGCGGGCTTACTCCCGACACAATCGAGAACCGAATCCGTTCGATATCAGTGGTTTTTCGTACTTTATTTGGTGAATTACTTTAAAACTAATCAGGATAAAGAAAATTGTTAGATCGTAACTTTTTGCACTCCCGACCATATCGATCGACTGAGAATCAAAATAAACAAATGTCAATTTATTAGAAAGTACGCGGCATGATCGTATCTGAATTAAAATCAAATCAGTTTGGAGAGTATAGTATATAGTATATACTATTCGTAGCTTGGTAACAATAGCAATCTATACTGCAAATGCCCTATCACAGTGACCTATGATAAGAACGAATAAATTAATAGCTAGATGTAATGTAACTCACTGGTTTCGGCAATATTGGCCCATTTTATTGTTACCTGACGCAGGATTTTTCATGCCCAAATGTGTGCGGAATATACAATAGCAGACCTCTTTAAAAAGCGTCCGTGGCCTAGTAGTCAGTTGATTAGCAATAAATAGGATGCAGGTTCGATTTCCAGGTGTACCAATGAGACTTTTTCAGATCTGACGTACATTATACGGACTCAAACGGTGAAGGAAAACATCGTGAGGAAACCCGCACAAGGCTGGACCAGTGTTGCCACCTTGTAGACAACTAATTCACTAGTTTTTTAAAGAAAAATCACCAGATATAAACTAAAAAAATCACCAGCAATCGCGCTAAAAAACTTTAGCTGAAACGCAACCGAAACGTGAACGTTACTCGACTGTATGACGTATTCGGTATCGCGCTATCCTTTTGACAGCTAGGTGAGACGAAGCTGGACCGTAGTTGAAACTCAAACGCTGTCAAACAAAAAGTTCATACGGAGCTAGTTTAACTCGCACGTGTTAGCTATATAAAAATATAGCTAACATAGTGATGAGGAGATATATAAATATAATTCAAAGCCCAGTTAAAATGTATCTAAAGTTTATTGTAACGGTTTACTTTCCACAATGTATATTCAAATGTTACGAGATTATCAACCAGTTACTACTATTAAATATTATTATACAGAATACTATTACATTTTATTTAATAACTAATAATAATTTATTACCGGGAGTTTATTCAATTGATATTTCGACTTAAATAGTTAACCATTACAGAAATACAATTATATTCAAGTACCTACCCTAAGCAATTCAAATGTAAGGGAACTTAGGTATTATAACAGTAAATTATTAAAGAACCTTAACTGAACATAAGAATTATAATATCTTTTAATACTTTTAAAAGGTAATACCAAGAGATTACTTAAATACCGATTGTTAATTGGACTTAACATAAGGCAATATGTGGGTAGATATAAAATTTAATAGGTGACCTAATTTCTATTTATAGAACATAATATCTAATCGAATAACAATATAAACTATCGATATTATATACTTCTATAATTTCTACACTTACATAATACGGAATAATGATCCAAATCTTTATAGCTATAAATACACTTTAACTACGAAAGATATCAAAACGAACTGTATTATAAACTTTACAACATTACAGACATATTAAATCATTAAGGGAATAACCAGTATATACACCAAGGAATATTAAATTACAGAAATAAGAATTATATTACAGAAACAAGTACATCACCTGACTTTATCAGCTTTCAGATCCAACCAGCCCTCTTGAAAGAGTGGCCGCCCTTTTTATAACATACCAGGGTTGCCACAAATGTTGGGCATAGATTATAAATACAAAATGTACTTAAATACATTTTGTATTCACTATTACAATTATTTAAAAATATAAATTTAAGTAATCACGAAACATTTAAATACATTAGCGACTTATAGACAATTATATAGTTATTATCAATAACATTATAATATCTTAGTTTATAACGGAAGTCTTAATAATATTTACATCAATTGTTATTATAGATACCACATTAAACATTTGTCTATATTTTTATAATATAGACTGTTAGTATTTTACATTATACTTAAAATCATAATATCACATTAACATAGATTTCATTTATTTTAAACTATACAGCATTAATATTGGTGTTGGCATGACTCATGTGTTTTCGTACCGTATCAATAACAAAATATAATTATATCTTACTCGGGAACCAGAAATGACAACAGTCAAGTTTAATCTGAAACCGTCTAATTATATTTTAACTTTATTCATAATATTATATATACCTATACGTATATAATCCTACCTATTACACGCAGCTCGAACGTTTGGAACAAAGTGATCGAATATAAGTTAAGTTTTTTACATCTAAATTGTGTAAAGGACCAAAAATGTTCAGCTGGATTGGAAACGAAACGCAGCTGAAACACAAACGAAACTAAGTTGAACCTCAAATGAAACGTTGTACAATAGCGCGATTGGCCTGCTGAATTCACTAAATGATTTGAAATGAATAACAAGCAAAATATTTTTTTATTGATAAAACAATGAATAAAAATAAACATGAATAAAACTAAAAATCAACTTCAAATACTTCTGTTAGTATTTTTTATTCGTCTTGATCGATTACTACTACAGATTTAGACGGCTGATATGTATCATCACTTTTGTTAGATTTTTTTGATTTAAAAGAGTATTTAGAATTGCTTCCAATAGCAATAATATCATCACCACAGAAAATCACCAAATAATTTTTCAGTGATTTTTTTTTTAGAAAATACCTGTTTTTTTTAATAAAATACCTACTAAAAGTCACTAAATCTAGTGAAAAAATCACTAAGGTGGTAACTGGTCAATACGTCTGGGTCCAACCGTTGGCCCCAGATGTATTGACACGTTATTCCTCTGGACTAGGCCGACTGTGTTGTGATGCCGTATGTGCTGGACAACCGTGTGACATTTAATACCGCCTGTCACAGGCACTACATATATTTAGAGAGTGGTTGCTTCTCTCCACATCTTCTCTCTTTTTTTCTTATATAAGTATAAAAATTAATTGCTGTTCGTTAGTCTCGATAAAACGAACGGCAGAACCGATTCGGCTATTTTAGGTCTGGAAATATATTTTGTGAAAGTTTAAACGATTCATCACAAACTGTTTCTATGCTCAACGAAGTGGGCACGGGTCGGCTAATCTTCTTATATATATAAAAATATTTTTCTGTTCGTTAGCCTCACTAAAACCCTAGAACGGCTTAACCGATTCGACTATTTTTTAAATATTCCTGGAAGTCCAGGGAAGGTTTAAACGGTTTGTATGCTCAACGAAGTGGGATCAGCTAGTCGGGTACAAATTGGTCTAATTTAAAATCTATTTTAGCTTGCAGTGGCGAAAGTGACATTAGAATTCAAAGAGAAGCCCTATTCTGAATAAAAGGTAAAATCTTGTACGTGAATACGAATAACTTATGTAGCGTAATATAATTCTTTAATTCTTTAGCTATAAAGCAGGCCTCCGTGGTCTCGTGGTTCTGAGCTTCGCTCTCGACCCGGAGGTCGTGGGTTCGATTCCCGCGTTGGAAAAACAAAAAATGTTGTTTTCAAGTTTGGTAAGGGCAATGCAGGCTGATCACCTGATTGTCTGATAAGAAAGATGATCCATGCGTCGGATGGGCATGTAAAAAGTCGGTCCTTCGCCTGTTCTCTCGCCAGTCGTGTCGGTTTACCGTCCCACTGGGTTATGAGAGTAAAAGGAAGAGAGAGTGTCTTTGTGTATTGCGCATTCACTTGGGCACTATAAAATAAGTCCTGCGTAGCTGGCCTGGTTTCAATGAAATTGGCTATCGACACCGAAATCGGTGAGGGGAGCTATTGTATTATTATTAAGCAGGTTTACTACTTCCGACACAATCGAGAATCGAATCAGTTCAATCTCAACGGCTTTTTGTGTTTATTGGTTACTTTGAAACTAACCGGGATTAAAAAAATCGTTAGATTTTAACTTTTTGTACTCCCGACCAATCAAATTCAAATTCATTCATTTATTCCACGAAATTGATTACAATAGTTGTTACATATTACATTTTTTTCAATCGACTGAGCATCAAAACAAGCGTCAATTTATTCGGGAGTACGCGGCACGATCGAATCTGAATCAAAATCGAATCAGTTTGGAGAGTAAAGGTCCAGCGGGCTTACTCCCGACACAATCGAGAACCGAGAAAAGTGGTTTTTCGTATTTTATTTCGTGAATTACTTTGAAACTAATCAGGATAAAGAAAATTGTTAGATCGTAATTTTTTGCACTCCCGACCATATCAATCTACTGAGAATCAAAATAAACAAATTTCAATTTATTTGGGAGTACGCGGCATGATCGTATCTGAATCAAAATCAAATCAGTTTGGACAGTAAAGCCCCTGTGGTGTGATTGAAATTCGAATGTGGATAGAATATGATGTATGTGCATTGTGCATGCTATATCTCCCGAATTTAACCCCCGACGTTAACAACCCCTGTGTTGTATACAACGTGCAAAATAAATGAGTGATAATACTTTAGAGTGTGTATGTGCCTCCGATGTAGAGTTTACTGTGAAAGTACCAGCGCTGAAAGACTTAATTTTGACTTTCATGTTTCTATGAAAAATCATGTATCATAAATAGGCTCATAAAATAAGTAAAAAAGTACCTCTTTTATCGCTGGTACTTTCACAGTAAACTCTATATACGGGACCCATACACACCATTAAGTATTATCACTCATTAATATCTATTACAGCCTAGTATGTGTGTGTGTGTTCTAAATGGATGGGATCTATTTGGATATAGTTTTTTTTACAGAGGAAACACCACGGTTGAGAGAAATACAAAATAGGTATTTATAAAATCTATTGCTGTCTCGCAGTGCCTTAGCTAGCCAGCACTAGCGCGATAGAGACAACTGCAACTTGGACTGAAATTACCTATTAAAAGTACCAGAAATCGACGTTTAGGGGATTCCCATTTCCTCCTCCAAAACTTAACCGATTTAAATATTTTTTTCTGTATTAGCTAAAAAAAGAATTGAGCTAGGTTCCTATTTTTTGATTTTGTTGTTTATTGTAGTCAAATCTGCTTCCTAGATATTTAAACATAGCGTAGAGTCTGGCCATTTTTTTAGGTTTTTAAACGTTCATATCTCTTTAAATAATTAATTTATTAAAAATAGGGACGAACAAGCAATATCCATAAATATTCAGGGAAAAAATTGTTACTCTAGAGGTATTATCCAGGGAGGAAATAGAAATCCCCTATTTTTGTATAGAAAAAAATTCGTAGTGTTTCCTCTTAAAAGCTGACGTAACTGTGTGTATTAGCTAATAGCTACAGCTAGTAATTAGCTTCACTCATAGTTGAATATATGAATCGATGAAGGTGTTATGTCGAAAAAAAATACCCAGAAAATTGAGTTTAAACAATCACTTAAACATTTTAGGATAAATGTAGTAACCTATTAAGTACATTGATTCTAGAGACGCATCTTTGGATACTTGACGACCTATTTTAAAATGTTTAAGTGGCAGTTTGATCACAATTTTCTCGAAATCGTAATTTTGCTCCTTATCACCTCATCCATCCATGTCTTGAATTAGCCAACTAGACAATACGGGGGTTACTTTAAATGATAAATTTGTTTTTAGTTAAGTATTTTATCATTAGTTTTTTATTCAAAATCAAAATAATAATAAAATATTTTATTTCCAAATGAAACATAACAAGCTATTTTCGGAAAGTCTACAAAAAGGCTACCACCGGTTCAACCCTAGCCCGCCAAGAAGAACCTAAGACAAATTATAAAGACACTTCACACACAATTCAAACGCTGCGTAAGAGCTGTGTACCTGTGTTTAAGTCCCTAAACATTTTAACATATCCATCGTTATATACTTTTGAAAAGGCTGCCTTTGTAAAAATTAAGAAGCGTGACTTCACAACACTATTTGAAATCAGTAAAAGGCCTATTAAAAATCAATATAAAGGTCAGTTAAGAGTAATTATCGTATCTTATTGAATGTACTGTAGGTTCTTGATGGAAATTCATGTTATACGAGTATAGTAAAACACAAACAACTTGCACTTTATTCCACTTTATTTGATATTTTACATCAATTATTACTTAAAATACACGACCGGTTTCGACATAGTCATCATCAGGTAATTGTACTGTAAGAGTAATTATCGGTTGTAATAACGCGTTGCTAAAGAAAAGTATGTTTGTCATGGCTCTATTATATATTATAATAAAATTCCTGAAAAATTAAAAAAGAATCCTATTCATATATTTAAAAAGAAATTAGCAATTAGTATTTTATTAGGAAAATAACTATTATTATTGTGTACGTGAATTTTTGAAATGAATGAACTTTAAAATTAGTTGAATTTATTTTTATTTTGTATTTTATACAATACATATTATAAGCCAACATTTGCATGCTTGAATTATGGCAGTTTGTAATGGGTCTGACTATTTTTGTATACATTCTATGCAAAGAAAGTACTATTCTATTCTATTGTAATATTCTATAGAAGGTTTAAGATGGGCAGACCCTTTGGCAGTAAAGTACTTACTGGATCTGGTGATGCAGAAGTAAAGAGTGTCCCCGATCAGAGGCAGAGGATTGGGTCCTGGCAACTTGTGGCTTCTTCTATCAGCATTCAACTTCCACCACGACAGAAATAGAATTAACAACAGCACGTAAATCAACAACATGTTGTGTGCCGCGCGCGACGTACGATAATCGGACACTGAATGTATTTTGCGACTGTGACAACAATACATAATAAGCAAAAAACTCGTTACAAAAACACGTATTGTGTATAAGTTCACAGTTCAGACGTGACGCGACGTATGGGGGACGTATGGGGTGACCGACATTTTGAAAAATAGAATGACGTCATACATAATGTCGGTCAGAAATGGAGGAAAAGTCGGACCGATTATCGGTCCTACAAAAAGTAGGCGGCCGGGCAGTAAGTTCAGTTCATATTATAGATTATAGACGAGATGCTCCCGACCGATAATCGGTGACCGACTTTTTGTAGGTGATATAATATAATAACATACTGATTAACAAAAGTGCAATTAAGTTCCGTTCATAATATAGACGAGATGTTCCCGACCGATAATCGGTGACCGACTTTTTGCAGGTGATAAATAATAACATACTGATTGGCAGTGCAATGCACATGTTGTACAAAAAGTCGGTCAGAAATGGAGGAAAAATCGGACCGCTTATCGGTACTACAAAAAGTAGGAAGGCCGGGCAGTCAGTTCAGTTCATACGAGATGCGCTCGACCGATAATCGGTGACCGACAACTTGTAGGTGATAAATAATAACAGATGAGGAAAAATCTGCCTGATTATTATCGGTCCTAAAAAAGTTGGTATGATGTGGTCACTTCAGCGTCGTAGGTATAATTTATAAGCGAGACGCGTAGTTGAAAATTGATCTATTATTTACGATTGAGACAATTTTATTAGTAAGTACTATATAGGTAATAATATCTACTAAAACAGTGTAATAATATTATTTTACTGTCATTCATTCTAACACTATAATATTTTTAGCCCCCGACCAAAATCAAGGGGTGTTTAAGGCTTAACTTGTTGTGTGGGTGTGTCGGTCTGTATAGCCCCCAAACGTTCATCATCATTAGTTCGCTAACTGATTGAATATTCGGGGGCTACCAGTGACATAAAAAAAATGTTTTTTTTTTTTAACAATATTTTGTACTTTTACTAGGAACAATTTGTACTAGTAGGTACCTATGCTTTTAGGACTGTCAATAATGATAAAATAAGGTTTGGAATGCAAAAGTTTATCGCCATTAAAATAAAATAAATAAAAAACATAGTGCGGAATCATAATAATTAAAACGTTTTTAAGATTCTTATAATTTAAGTGCATTTTTATTATCCAAAACACCTAAAATTGCAGTTAAAATAATAAGAATAAACGCGTAATATCATTATTAAATAATTGTGTCTTGTCTTTGTACCTCAAATTGAAAATAAACTCGACGGACTCTACAGAGCCATCCTGACCCTCCAGCAAAGATTTTTATTAATACGCATGTAAATACATTTTCGTATGTTGTTAAACTCAAGCACTTTACTACAGGATAAAAATAAAAATAAATTATATTATTTACACAAAATAACGGTTATCGGTAAGATAACTAGCGCTGGATTTGCAGACTTGAAAACCTTTGACAAAAAACACGTTTCTAAGGTTGTCTAAAGGTTAGGATTACCAATTTATTGCACCATTTGTCATCAAAGGTATTTTTAATTAACTTTTTAGTAAGATTTATACTGACTGGATCATTTAAGTCAGATTTAGGACAAGTCTTTAGACAAAAGTGGAAGACGTTTATTAAATAGTCTAGTTTATATTCTAGAGGTGAAGAAGAAGAAGAATATGTCAATGTCACTTGTCTGAAGTTGGAAAAATAGTTGTCAAATTTTAAATTTAGATAGGTAGGTATTGAAAGTTGAAACAAAATAATTTTTGTAAATATCTATCAGCAATAAAACAATGTCTTGGAAAACTATAAAATTGAGAACTTCTTCTCCGCTCTTAGGTAATTTATAATACAAATAAAGTTCAATTGTTATAAACATCGAGATAACCTAGCTTTTAAATTGTTCCAGACATTTTGCGATACGCCAGTAAGAAAACTGGTGGAAGTACACAGAATACTAACTGCAAGGTCAAACCTAAGCATAGAGGTTGGAAGGTGCAAGACGGTCATTACGTGCAATCAGGTCATATGCTGGCCACACAGAGGACATCAAGATTCCATCCAGGATTGAACGTAATGTCTATTTGATGCTTATATTTTATTCCATGTTCTTGTAAAAATTGTTAGTATTCATACCTATAATCACAAATAACCACTGGCAAAGCTACCAGAGTAATGAAAACAGAGGCATCCTTTACCAAGACACGCACAAATACAGAAACCATGCTACCATAGTTTATAAATATAAACTTAATATTTCAGGTTAATTATATGTAATCTTTGTACTGAATTATTTATAGTACATAAATAAATAAATGATACACAAACCTAGTAAACATTTCTGAGTAGACATTTCTGTGATTACAGTACAGACTTGAATAACTAGTTGGCCAGGCAGCAACATTTTGAGCTCCGTAAAGTAATGTTAACAAGTAATATAATAAAAAAATATAATTAAAGTAATATAATTTGACGACCTCCATAGTGCAGTGGTTGAGGGCATTGGTGCTTGTACGAGAGGTTGCAAGTTCAAATCCCGCTGAGGGAACAAAAAGTTTTCAATGTTCCTGGGTCATGGATGTGTATTAAATTTGTGTATAATGTAATAAAAATCTTAAATATGTGTATAGTATAAAAGTATTAAATATATTTCCGTTGTGTGGTACCTGTTACACAAGTTCTTCGGATACTTAGCACAGGACCGATTGACGTGGTGTGAAGCGTCCATAGATATTATTTAAAATATAATGGTTTGAATAGCATGGTATATGTAGTAAAACACAAACTGCTTGCACTTTTTTCTACTTTATTAGTTATTTTACATTAAATAATTATTACTTAAAATATATGACCGGTTTCAACATAGTCATCATCAGGTCGTCATATATAGTAATGTAAAATAAATAATAAAAGTATAGTAAAACACAAAGTGCAAGCAGTTTGTGTTTTACTATATTTAACATGAATTTCCACGAAGAACCTACCTACAGTACATTTGGCTGGCATGGCTGCGCCAAGAAAATGGACATAATTAACTCCACTTTATAGAACTTTCAAATGTTCCCGCTTGGACTACTAACGCCTAATAATATTAATAGACTGTATACTATAAACTAACTCATTCATTATTGTTCATTTTTGATCTTTGTACAATGTTTGATGCTTGTATAACAATAATGAGAATACTATTTGATTATTTTTGTTTTTTGATGAGACCAATACTCTTTTGACACTGTATTATTGTTATATTAAAGTACCTTCAGAATTACCCACATATGTGTATTTTTCAAGCAGTAAATGAATTATTGTTATAAATAAAACATACTTATGATAGATAGTGTTTATAATGTACAAAATAGAAGAAGTTGATCATTGCAATTGGTATCTGTTCCAGGAACTTGACATTCAAAAGTTCTTTTAGACTTTCAGCATAGATGAAGGGCGATGGGGGGTTTAAGACAGTATATTGGGGCTAGGTTATGGTTATAGTTCCTCAACCCCCGTTGCCTTGGTGGAGAAAGAAAAAAAAACAGGCTTTTAACAATCAAATTATCTTTCCAGGTTGGCATGGGTCGCAATGGCACCCTATTTGCAATGGAAACTGGTAAAGTGGTTGTGACATGCGAGAAGTTCGATCCCAACTGGGAGCATACATGGGTCCAACGGATCTACGGGGGCCGAGAGCAGCAGACCATCTATAAAAAGTACTTCAACGTAATCCCTGACCCCCAACATAACAGATTTAGACTTGTTGATGAGGTGTAACTTGTTATATATATTTACCATTGTAGAGATAATTAGCAATAAAATGTAATATGTAAGTGTATTATTATTTTATTATTTAAACCTACTACCTAATAATAAATATTATACTTATTTCAGTTTATAAAACAAGAAATAACTACACTTATTTTAAACTACATAAATGTTATCCATTCAAGTTTCAAATTAAATTTATGTATAGTTGTTATTATTAAATCTTATGTTAGAACTGCTCTTGTCAATCCGCCTGCCAAGCGTGCCCATGCACGTAGGCCCCATGAAATACTTTAGGAGAGGCTGAGCTGTCACCCAGACTCCAGCATCTTTGATTGTTTGTAGCAGAAACGATGAACATCTTCATTAAAATCTGAATCAGTAGCTTAGACGCTATGGTAGAATATAATACATATACAAAAATCATTAATGTTATTTTTGACTATGAGTTATTTTAAAATTATAATTGGACTTACCTATGCTTATAATATTTAAATTAAACAATGTAAATAATTAAAATTTAATCAAACAATATTAACTTGATAGCGCCATCTGTACGATCGATATAAAACTAAATAGTTCCTGGCAAGTGTAATTATTGTTGTAAGTTAAAACTAGGAACGCTGTCATTTTAGTTGTGTGCATAGCCAAAAGATGTCGCTCATTAAGTGGCTTGTAATAACTTTGTGTTTATTGTTGAGCTAATCAATCACCCGACCTTAAATTATGAAGATTCAAATAATATAAATAATATACTTTCAAGTAAGTATTCTAATATAATATAATTTTTCAAGTGGGCATTATAGATGAATTGTGTAATTATAAATAAAAGCAAAAAACGCTGAAAGGTGTAGGTAATTAATTGCAAGTCCGATTTTCATAAAAACTAAACAGTAATTGAAAATACTTTTTATGGAAAACGTACACAAGCTATGACTTTTTTCTTTTTTAGATCAACCTGCATTGTCCTAACCAGACTTGAATACATTTTTGTTGTTTCAACGCGGAATTTAACACACGACTTGTATAGTTACGCCCTGTCGAAAGCCAATCTCTACTATTAGACCATACCTACTACCTACGCCCTGTCGAAAGCCAAACTCCACTATTGGACCCTACTAAATTCTGAAAAGTAATAGCAAACATTAAATTTTTTAAGGTTTACTTACGATAGGCGAAGAAGGAAGGTGCAATATTGCAAAAATATTCTATCCTGATTGTGATTAGTTTCAAAGTAATCCACCAAATAAAATACCAAATACTGTCGAGATTGAACTGATTCTCGATTGTGTCGGGAGTAATCCTACTGGTAGATGACATTACAAATTGCATAGAACGTAATACAGATAAGTGTATTATAGTACGTCCGAGATAAATTTAACCCAAACGTAAACAAACCCACATGACACAACCATAGACTAGTCAGTGATGCCAATTGGCCAATATTAACGCAATGATTATTGTTGGCTACATGAATCTTTATACTATAGACTATATTCTACAGTCGGCATTGTCAAAATAGCGTATTTTTACTGTAAAGGTTTTTCATTTGATATTTAAATATTAAGTTAATTATTGTTTAGTTGTTATAAAATGTATTGGATAATGAAGTATGATCCTTTAATATACCTGTGAAAGTGTTGATGTGTGCACAATAACTGAATAAGTATGTGAAAATTTCGATGTTTTCGGTTTGTTTACCTTCAGGTTAAATTTATACCTACATGCTACACCCAATCAGCTGTACCAATTTGGATAATATTTGCACTCACGGCAGATGTAAAAATGCAGGTGAGGGTAGGAGATTGGTGAACTTCCGGTGCCAGATGACGTCCGGCGCGACCGGATGTTGACCGGAGAGCTTATCAGGTTTTATATATCTACCTACTTGTGTTTTTTGACGTTAATCTAACATGTCTTTTTTTTAAATAGACTAGCTGACCCGTGTCCACTTCGTTGAGCATGGAAACCGTGTAAACCTTCCCGGGACTTCTACGAAAATTTCAAGACCAAAAATAGCAGAATCAGTTCAGCTGATCTCGAGTTTTAGCGAGACTAACGATCAGCAATTGATTTTTATATAGCCTATGTTACTCAGTGGTAATGTAGCTTTCTAATGAAAAAAGAATTATTAAAATCGGTCTAGTACTTTCTGAGTTTAGTCGTTACATACAAAAATACAAATCGTTCCTCTTTTTAATATTAGTGTAGATTAGTTATCTGTGGGGCTTTAAGATCCTCATCGGTTGATGAGGAGGCGCTAATCTTAAAATGTTTAGGCGCTAGTTTAAGGCCCGTATAAATAAAACAATCCCAAGCCCAACCTCACCTTGAGAACCTATTTGACAGATAAAAAAACGTTTCGTTTCACTTTTAAAAATGAAGAATTTTACTTATGTTATAAACTTTAATTTTTTTCTTTCTTAAAACGCAAAAATAAAGATTATAAAAATATACATTATATTTATTTTATTGTTTCCTGTAATCTATAATATGAATATAACGGTATAAAAAGAAAATAAATTAAAGTACTATGTAACATAAATAAAGTTGTTCACTTTTAAAAGTGAAACGAAACTTTGTTTCATCTGTCAAATAGTTTCTCAGGGTGAGGTCGGGTTTGAGATTGTTTTATTTATACCGGCCTTAAAATCTTAAATGGTTATTTAAAAAAAATACCCAATAGGTTTTGAATCCGTTTATAATCTACAGATTTCGTCGCTGGTTAACAACTAGATTGATTGATTGTCTTGACGACTTCTGTAGCGCAGTTGAGCAAGTTGGTATTCGAGCGAGAGGTCGCGGGTTCGAATCCCGCCGAGGGAACAAAAAGTTTTCAATGTTCCTGGGTCACGGATGTGTATTAAATTTGTGTATAATATAATATTAAAAATCCTAAATATGTGTATAGTGTAAAATTATTAAATACTAGCTGTGCCCGCGACTTCGTCCGCGTGGAAAAGTGATTTAGGGCAGCAGTTTAAATACATTTTTAGTTTATGAACACTGTCGTACTTTGGGACTTTACGGTTAAAGTACTAACTTCCTTTAGACGACAAAATAACAAAAGTCCAAAAGAAAGAAAAAACCCAAGTCGTACCTAGCATGAAAACTAATAAATAAAAATATCATGAAAAACATAAATCTTACTTATATTGACAAAACTTTTCTAATTTAAATGTGCCTAAGACATCTCATAACTTGAAAACAAACTATCCTACGCCTATACTTTATTAATCGTATTTGCAAAACCTAAGTATAATAATAACAATAATATAAATAAATTACTTCGCACAAAGTAATACTTATTTTCACTTGGGTTAGTAAATTTATTCTATAACTATAATTTTAAAGTCGGTGCCAAGTTCAGCGTTCTTTCGTAATTTGTTTTCATTTAATATTAGTTTGTAAGCCAGTACTTTGGGTACATAATATTATAGTATAATAGTTACTTTTAAACTTTTAAAGTTAGTTGTTGTACATAGTTTGATATTGTAATAAGGTTTTTGAAGTACTTACTTGGCACCGACTTTAAAATTATGGAATAAATTTATTTACCTAAGTGAAGTAAAAAAAAGTATTACTTTGTGCGAAGTAAATTTAATTGTTCCTTTTAGTTTACCTTTTGAAGTCGTTTTTTTTGTTTAAAATTATTTATTTTTAAGATTTTTAGTGATGGGTAGACTGAGTAGGGATAAGTTCTAGAATGATCGGACGACGGTTACTTGAGACGGAAAATGAAAAACAAAAACGATTAGATAAAATTTAATAAAAAAATAATAGTAGTAAGTGAAAAAGTCTACCGCAGCGCGAAATTTTTTAATATACCTATATATATAGTTCATCGCTGCTCTGGCGCAAAATGTTTTAATATTATTATATATATTATATATATAAGAAGAAAAGTTTATATATAGATCAAGTAGATTGACTATAAAATGAGATACAAATTTTCAGAATATTAAAGTCGGTACCAGCCAAACTCAATATTTTGAGTTCTATAATATAACTCTTTTATTATTTTTAGTCGGTATACATTCTTTTATTTGGCTTAAAACTATTTTTTCCCCTTTTTTACAACTTGCCTATTTCATCATATTGTTATGATGTTATATATGGATACCTACTATCTGGTGAAGACAGGGGTGGTGAAGTGATGACTACTGTAATTGATATAGTGGCATATGCTTGCAGTATAAGCGATGTCGAAATTTCCAAACGAATATATTCAATGACTAAGTAGTAGTGGTATTACATTGATAGTTGATTCAAAATTATATGTTTAGTCGTATATGCTAATGTTACTCGAAACAAATACAAAATAACTATGACTGTCCCTATAAATTTCGAGGTGTTCCCTCAACTCCTCACGACGCCATCATCAGGTCTCCACTTTGATAACTATGAGACCAAGTTCTAATGTAATTGTCGTAGTGGCATATGCTTGCATTCCTTTAAACAACGCTGAAATCTACAAACCTGTATCTCTAAGGACTCAGAAGTTCTGTTCAGTACTTTTAGATCCAGGATATGTTGCAAAACCTTACTGTTTGGTAACATATGCTTAGACTACTTCAGAAAAAATCAAAATCGATATATTATTCCATATAAATTTTGAGGATTTCCCTCGATTCCTCACAGATCCCATCATCAGGTGACAATGGGACCAAATTTAAATTATACCCTACACACCACAAAGAAAATAATTAAAATCGTTTGATAAACGATGAAGATACCCGCGAAGAAACATAAAAAAACCATGTACATATTTACGAATTGAGAAACCTCCTCCTTTTTTGGAAGTCGGTTAAAAATATTGTGTTGGTTATTTCGTGTTACAATCTACCTTTGTGCCAAGTTTCATTTAGGTATATACGTTGAGTAGTTTGGCTAAAATACCGTCAAATAAGTAGCTACAACTTTTTGAAGATTCCGCGGGAACCCTTTCGTTTTTTGGGATAACAATTTTCAATAATGCTTTTCAGGTCATTAGCTACCTGCCTGCCAAATTTAATTAAAATACGTTGAGTAGTTTGGCTGAAATACCGTCAAATAGGTAGCTAAAATTTTTTGAAGGTCCCACGGGAACCCTTTCGTTTTTCGGGATAATAATTTCCTATAATGCTCTTCAGGTCGTAAGCTACCTGCCTGCCAAATTTAATTTACATACGTTGAGCAGTTTGACTCAAATACCGTCAAATAGGTAGCTACAATTTTTTGAAGATCCCACGGGAACCCTTTCGTTTTTCGGGATAACAATTTTCAATAATGCTTTTCAGGTCATTAGCTACCTGCCCGCCAAATTTAATTAAAATACGTTGAGTAGTTTGGCTGAAATACCGTCAAATAGGTAGCTACAACTTTTTGAAGGTCCCACGGGAACCCTTTCGTTTTTCGGGATAACAATTTCCAATAATGCTCTTCAGGTCATAAGCTACCTGCCTGCCAAATTTCATTTAAATACGTTGAGTAGTTTGGCTGAAATACCGTCAAATAGGTAGCTAAAATTTTTTGAAGGTCCCACGGGAACCCTTTCGTTTTTCGGGATAATAATTTTCAATAATGCTCTTCAGGTCATAAGCTACCTGCCTGTCAAATTTCATTTAAATACGTTGAGCAGTTTGACTCGAATACCGTCAAATAGGTAGCTACAATTTTTTGAAGATCCCACGGGAACCCTTTCATTTTTCGGGATAACAATTTTCAATAATGCTTTTCAGGTCATTAGCTACCTGCCTGCCAAATTTCATTTAAATACGTTGAGTAGTTTGGCTGAAATACCGTCAAATAGGTAGCTAAAATTTTTTGAAGGTCCCACGGGAACCCTTTCGTTTTTCGGGATAATAATTTTCAATAATGCTCTTCAGGTCATAAGCTACCAGCCTGCCAAATTTCATTTAAATACGTTGAGCAGTTTGACTGAAATACCGTCAAATAGGTAGCTACAATTTTTTAAAGATCCCACGGGAATCCTTTCATTTTTCGGGATAACAATTTTCAATAATGCTTTTCAGGTCATTAGCTACCTGCCTGCCAAATTTCATTTAAATACGTTGAGTAGTTTGGCTGAAATACCGTCAAATAGGTAGCTAAAATTTTTTGAAGGTCCCACGGGAACCCTTTCGTTTTTCGGGATAATAATTTTCAATAATGCTCTTCAGGTCATAAGCTACCAGCCTGCCAAATTTCATTTAAATACGTTGAGCAGTTTGACTGAAATACCGTCAAATAGGTAGCTACAATTTTTTAAAGATCCCACGGGAATCCTTTCGTTTTTCGGGATAACAATTTTCAATAATGCTTTTCAGGTCATTAGCTACCTGCCTGCCAAATTTAATTAAAATACGTTCAGTACTTTGGCTAAAATACCGTCAAATAGGTAGCTACAACTTTTTGAAGGTCCCACGGGAACCCTTTCGTTTTTCGGGATAAAAATTTCCAATAATGCTCTTCAGGTCATAAGCTACCTGCCTGCCAAATTGTATTTAAATACGTTGAGTAGTTTGGCTGAAATACCGTCAAATAGGTAGCTAAAATTTTTTGAAGGTCCCACGGGAACCCTTTCGTTTTTCGGGATAATAATTTTCAATAATGCTCTTCAGGTCATAAGCTACCTGTCTGCCAAATTTAATTTACATACGTTGAGCAGTTTGACTCAAATACCGTCAAATAGGTAGCTACAATTTTTTGAAGATCCCACGGGAACCCTTTCGTTTTTCGGGATAACAATTTTCAATAATGCTTTTCAGGTCATTAGCTACCTGCCCGCCAAATTTAATTAAAATACGTTGAGTAGTTTGGCTGAAATACCGTCAAATAGGTAGCTACAACTTTTTGAAGGTCCCACGGGAACCCTTTCGTTTTTCGGGATAATAATTTCCTATAATGCTCTTCAGGTCGTAAGCTACCTGCCTGCCAAATTTCATTTCATTCCATACAGTGGTTTTAGCGTGATGCGATGACAAACATTCCCATACGGACAGACAGACAGACAGACAGACATTTTTTTCAAAAATGTTATTTTTAGGTTCTGTGCCTTTTATAGACCCCCTTTTTTTAATTTTCACTTAAATATTCTTAATGTACAGACATGACCCCTCTACAGATTTATTATATGTATATAGATATTTCCGTTGTTTGGTACCTGTTACACAAGTTCTTCGGATACTTAGCACAGGGCCAGATTGACGTGGTGTGAAGCGTCTATGTATTATTATTCTTAACCGTTTTTTTGAAACAAAAATGACAAAATCGTTTCATCCGTTTAGGAGCTACTTATACACGACATACCCCGTTTTCGTCGCAGGTAAAAAACTAGCTTCTCAATAGTTTGAATTCAAACTCCGATTTTGTTGGTTAAATAAAACCAGACGTTCAAAGTTCATAAGATACTTGTAACTCGACTGCAAGTTACTTGAAACAATAAACCCATTTGAGGAGCTTGTCTACGAGAAAACAATGCTCAAAGTTAGTCGAGTGCAGTTCGTCGGTTATATTAACATAAAATAATGCTCTAAGTAGGGGAGCCCACGAGGGGATTTTTGAAGCAGCTCGCGTCAATGTGCCGTAGCGCTGTATGATTGTGTGTACCTCTGATAGGCAACTAGTTTATTTGTTTGGGTGTTACAAATGTATCAAAATTGTAATGAGTCACCTCAGTTAGGCTAAAAATGTTATGTGGATGTCAAAGAAGGTCCAGTCTAAAGTACTGACGATTTGTAAGTTGGGTAATGTCAGTTAAAATTTTAAAAAGCTTATAAGCTTTTTAGAGCATATTAGACAAATCGAAATACACACACGTGTCAATGTTATCGAAAGTAAATACGAAATAATAACAATAATATAAACATTTATTCAGTAAGACATTGGGTCAATAAAACATACATGAAGCCTACGATTTCATAACATTTTCTTTTCTCAAAGTGTCATATGGCTCTTCCCACTAATTAAACACCCATAAAAAAATACCACGTTTTTTTTTTCTTCGTATCATATTATATTCTCTAAAACCTACTAGGTACAATCTATAGTGCGCTTAGAATCCTGGGCTCCCCATCTATTAACCCGAGACTACTTAAGGCTTCGAAAATATAGGGTTTCAAAGATTTATGAGTAACATAATTGACGGAGGAGAGTCTTAAATAGAAAGTTCGACTTCAGGGATAAATCTGTTTATTACTTTTTGCTAAACCGCCCAAGTTGTTCGCTGGCTTAGTTGCTAGTTATTTATTACTTTTTTGCTTTTGAAACGTATACAATTAAATTGATTACTAGCAGCTGTCCTGGTGACACGCGTACAGTACATTAATCTAAAGATCCGTATCTAGAATCAATGTACCTAATACGTTACTACATCTATATCTTCTATCTATACTTATAATAAAACTGTAGAGAGGTCAATTCTGTACATTGAATATTTTTTCAAAATACATATTGGAGGATGATTGGCGATCGATACTGATGCCAAAAATGCAATTAGTAAAATTTTTGTCTGTCTGTCTGTCTGTCTGTCTGTCTGTCTGTCTGTCTGTCTGTATGTGCGCGATGGAAACAAAAACTACTGAAGGGATTTTAACCAAACTTGGTACGATTGTAGCCCATATTCCTGGGCAGGTTATAGGCTATATAACATAACGCTACGATACATAGGAGCCGAGCAGTGACGATAAATTTGAAGCAAGTCGGATGAATTTCGCGCGCGCGGCCTGCGGTCGAACGGTTCGTGCGGGGGGCGCGGGGGGATCGCTTACACAGTGACGCGAAGCAATAGAACGTGGCACTAAAGTAGATTAGAACATCAAATAAGTACCTAACTATCAGGATTTTTTTTCTGGGAAAACAGTGTTTTCACAGTGTCATAATAATATAAAAATTGTATTTTTGAACTTGCTTCACAAATTGAAATAAATTATCATTTATTGTAAAATCAAAATCAAAATCAAAACATTTTATTCAGAATAAATTTTTACAAAATGTTTTCTGAACGTCGAGACTATTTGATGCCTACCACCGGTTCGGGAACTAGCCCAGCGAGAAGAACCGGCGTAAGAAACTCGCGTGGGCCATCTTTTACCAAAAAGATGGAAAATTGCTCTTTTTTAAGATTTACAAATGTCAGAACTAAAACTAAATAACAAAAGTACAGTAATTTTATAGTATTTAAATATAGCCTTGCAGAGGGCTACCTTATTCCCAAGGTGTGCTGTCATTCATAAAATCATTTACTGTATAGTAAGCTTTTGCACACAAACGTTCTTTGGCTACTTTCTTAAACTTATTGTTAGAAAAATTTTGAACGTTTTCTGGGATCCTATTGTATAGGCGTATACATTGGCCCTTAAACGATTTTTTTACTTTACTAAGTCTGGTCACTGGTACATCAAGTTTATGCTTATTTCGAGTATTTCTATTATGGTTCTCACTTTTCTTCTTAAATAAGTGTAAATTTTTTTTAACATACATTAAATTTGAAAGGACGTACTGAGAAGGTACAGTTAAGATTCCTGTTTCCTTAAACTTTTCTCTAAGTGAGGTGTTAGGGGCCAGTTTGTAGATTGCCCGAACAGCTCGCTTCTGCAGCACAAATATATGTATAAAATCAACTTAATTAACTGTATAATTAAAAGAAAGCCTTTCGCGATAAACTAAAAACGGGTAATTAAGCGGTTTTTGGAAAGCTATTTATACCATCACGGTATTAATTCTTATCATTTTTAATACGTTGGTTGCCTTAAGCATTCCATGAAGACTATAATATTTGCCCTTTATACCATGCAAATATAATGAGTAGTTTAGGAAATATAGCAAAATTAAAATCGTTTCGCCGTGATTCGACCGGACGCCGCGTAATGCAGGCTGCTGGGTGACGTCTTACGTCCGAGCCGGGCTGGTGTAGTGTAGACTGCTGGGTAAAAAATACTATTAAAATGTGCTTACTGTGCCTGTGTTATTATAGGAGACATTTATTTATGCAATAGTACCCAAAACAATTTTATTTTTTATTTTTGTCTGTTTGTCGGTGCATTTGTGCACGCTAATCTCAGAAACGGCTTATCCGATTTAGATGTGGTTCAATCATATTTGTAGTAATCTTGACTTAACATTTATTTCATCTCAATCGGTTCATAAATAAAAAACTTATGACAATTAAAAAAAATGCTGGACGTTTGTATGAAGCGCGGCAGGAACCGCGCTGCAAACATTCAAATTTAATCTTTTTTTATTTTATATTTTCTTTAAAACTAAATTTAATTTATTTATATTATTGTTAAACTTAGGGTAGGTTAATAAAAAAACGCTACTAAAACCGATCGGCGCGCCGAGCTGGGGCCTACCTCCCCAAACTGATTCGATTTTGATTCAGATTCGATCGTGCCGCATACTCCCGAATAAATTGACGTTTGTTTATTTTTGTTCTATGTCGATTGATATCGTCGGGTGTACAAAAAGTTACGTTCCAAAGGTTTTCTTTATCCTAATTAGTTCCAAAGTAATCTACTAAATAAAACACCAAATCCGTTGAGATCGAACTGATTCGATTCTCGGTTGTGTCGAGATTAAGCCTGCTGGATCCTCGACGGGGCGTGCCGCTGAGAGTTTCGTTTTAAATACCTTAATAATTGCAATATATGTTTCAATTTAATATCTCAAAATATTAATGACAAAAACGGTAGTAAGTAAAAAAAAATTGAAAATAATTTTATGGTTTCGCAATTTATCCTATGTCGGCAGACGGCACGATTAAGACGTTGCTTCGTATCAAATTTAGGTTTTGGTTCCCTTTGGAGTGTCGAAAATTAGAGAGATAAACGGCATATTTGGGTAGATGTGGCTAAGGCGTCTGTTTTTTTCAAAGCCAGAAGGGACAGAAGATCCTGAGTATTTAATAGGATTGTTAGCTTGATACCTACACGTGTTAAAGTTTTGACAACCAGACAGATAGACAGACGGACATCGAAGTTAAATAATTTACTAAATTAACGTGAAAAATTGGCTGGGTCTATACGGTGCATTCGAATAATATTATCCTAACTTCAAATACCTTTGCTGACTTCTACATATTGTTCGAAGGCCTACTTCTTTTGCCGAGCTCCGAAAGGATGGTACTATATTATTATTATACCCTGCATACCAAGAGGCTTGCCGGGTACGTGACTTGCTGGATCGGGATCAACACTGGGATACACAGGGAAGTACCTATTGGCGAAAGTTGTCAGCGGTTGCGCCAATAAACTAAAAATATATTTAAAAATATAAAAGTGTCCTAAATCACTTTTCCACGCGTACGAAGTCGCGGGCACAGCTAGTAATGTACATATTATCCTAAAATGTTTGTGACAGTTTAAACTTGAGTTTATTTCCGTGTATTTTTTTTTGCTACATATTATACCTTCATCCATTCATGTCTTCATATACAGGGTGTAAAAAGAGCATTACGATAAAGTAAAAAAAATTTTTTTTTTCAATATTTGTAAAAAAAATACATTTCTAGAATAAGAAAATGTAGTATTATCATATCGCAAAGTTATAGTGACTGCTCTTTTTACACCCTTTATATCTTTAGATAGCCATATTCGTATGCTAACACGGTTATTATTTACGAAGCTATAACTGTTACAAAAAACTCCCCCCCCCCTAGCTTTCATCCCCTTTTTAATCCACCTTCGTGTTTTACGACTGTACACCTCGGGTGGAAAAAGTTTTGACACCCGCAATAAACATTAGTCTGTTTTATATTCCCGTTTTATTCGGGTTCCGTCTGTCCGGGGACATTTTTAGGGATCGTTAAATTTGATGCACGGAATTCTTTTCAAACGACTAAATGTTTCTTTGTTGACGTATTTTTTATGTAAAAAAAAGAAAAATAGTAAAGTTTAAATGCAGATACGACTTTGTGTCTCAAAGGACCACCTATTTTATTTTTAAATATTTATTAATTAATCTACTTATTAACACACGAATATTATCTGTCTAGATTTTATACTTATCCTACATTGGAAAAGCTTAATGAGTAATGTGTTTACATGAGTAATGTTTTGTCTGTGTAAAGTGAAATTAAAATCTTTTATTCATAAATGAAACTTAACAAGCTAATTTCGGAAAATCAACATAAATGCTACCACCGGTTTAACACCTGAACTTGACCTTTCTAGCCTATACAGGCTGTAATATTAATTAGTGATAATACTTTAGGGTGTGTATGGGTCCCGTATGTAGGGTTTATTGTGAAACTACCAGCGCTGAACAAGGTTTTTTTGTTTTACTTATTGTATGGGCAAATTTATGATTTTAGGGCATTTCTCATAGGAACATGAAAGTCAAAAGTACGTCTTTCAGCGCTGGTACTGTCACAGTATACTCTACAAAAGCATAACATACATACACTCAAATATTATCACTTGTTTATTGTATATTTCTAATATTTTCACTTTGTTGTAAATTCTACAGAATCAACAGTGGTTCTAAGACGCAAATTATAATTTTGTTCTCCATGTATGGTATTTGAAAATAAACTATTTGTATTGTATTTATAACAGTAAGCGTCCCGTCTACATTATAAACAAACTTTTTATTATTTATTCAGTACCTACAGGCACAAACACCGTAACATCTTCGCAGTTGGCCATTTTTAAGTTCTGAACTCGTAAAAGTCCGCAAACTTGATTTATCTCTCTTGAGTAATGTCTTTTAAAAGATGGCCGCTCAAACGTCAAGTTTTAAATAAAGTTATGTGGCTCCAAGTTTTAACTGTGCATTGTTTATTGTTGGGTTTTGTTATTTATATTTAAATATAAACGATATTAAAAAAATATATAACCCCTATTTTTCAAGCTGTGAGCTAATTAATAATTGAAGACATGGAAGCTATGTAGAGCTACGCGTAACAATGCTAAGCTATAAAGAGCTACGCGTTGCAATGCTAAGCTATGTAGAGCTACGCGTAGCAATGCTAAGCTATGTAGAGCTACGCGTTGCAATGATAAGCTATGTAGAGCTACGCGTAGCAATGCTAAGCTATGTAGAGCTACGCGTAGCAATGTTAACCTATTAAGATCCACGCGTAGCAATGCTAAGCTGTTAAGAGCTACGCGTAGCAATGCTAAGCTGTTAAGAGCTACGCGTAGCAATGCTAAGCTGTTAATAGCTACGCGTAGCAATGCTAATCCATGTAGAGCTACGCGTAGCAATGCTAAGCTGTTAAGAGCTACGCGTAGCAATACTAAGCTATGTAGAGCTACGCGTAGCAATGCTAAGCTATTAAGAGCTACTCGTAGCAATGCTAAGATATTAAGAGCTACGCGTAGCAATGCTAAGCTATTAAGAGCTACGCGTAGCAATGCCTAGCTATAAAGAACTACGCGTAGCAATGCTAAGCTATTAAGAGCTACGCGTAGCAATGCCAAGCTATAAAGAACTACGCGTAGCAATGCTAACCTACTCGTATTAAGAGCTACGCGTAGCAATGCTAATCTATGTAGAGCTACGCGTAGCAATTCTAAGCTATGTAGAGCTACGCGTAGCAATTCTAAGCTATGTAGAGCTACGCGTAGTAATTCTCAGCTATGTAGAGCTATGGATAGCAATGGTAAGTTATGTAGAGCTACGCGTAGCAATGCTAAGCTATGTAGAGCTACGCGTAGCAATGCTATGAAGAGCTTAATTAAAAGCAACCACCCCATATGAAATACTTTGGGGGAAGGTTATGTCCATTAGTGGATGACATATGTGAAACGATGATGATGAAGATGAACAGGTATTCAGGTGTTTAGCCGTAAACGGGATTTTGAATTGAAAAATAAATCGGCACCTAGACTACCTAGGAAACGTGTTTTTAAAGGGCTATTAGGGAATTGACTCGTGATTTACATCCGCCCCTGTAATGTCCGGGAGATAAATCAACCCGGACGCCCGGACGCCCGGACATTCATCCCGGATGAACTGAAAGGGTCGAGCCTGATCAATGTTATTAAATATTGGGAATTTTTCACCGGAATGTATCCTTTAAGATTGATTTATGTTACGTAAATAAAGGTTAAAAAGGTACGGAATGAAAGCTATTTTGTAATATTATAAAATATGGTAATGTTTTGCAAGACGTAGTAGCTTATTTTAGAATATAGACGACCTTCGTAGCGCAGTGGTTGAGCGCGTTATTGCTCGAGCGAGGTCACGGGTTCGAATCCTGCCGAGGAAACAAAAAGTTTTCAATGTTCCTGGGTCATGTGTATTAAATTTGTGTATAATATAATATACTAAAAAATCTTAAATATGTGTATAGTATAAAAGTATTATAATATGTATTTCCGTTGTCTGGCACCTATAACACATGTTCTGCTAGCACGGGGCCAGTGGTGTGAAGCGTCCATAGATATATTATATTACTAACTGTACCTGCGACTTCGTTCGCGTGGTTGTCGGAAAGACTATCGCGATTATATTTATTAAAAAGGAATAATTCTTTCACACATATTTTTTGAGTAACTTAAACTGTTTATGCGCGCACGCAAAGTAAGTCCTCAAATGTAAAAAAAAATACCCTTTTTGGAACATTTCTCACTTACGCTTCGCTCCTATTGGTCGCAGCGTAATGGTATATAGCTTAAAGACTTTCTTTATAAATGGACTATCCAACAAAAAAAATATTTTTTCAAATCGGAGCAATATTTCATGAGATTAGCCCGTTTGAAGAAACAAACAAACTCTTCCGCTTTATAAAATTAGTATAGATTAATAAATACCTTACACCGACTTCAGCTACTGTAATATTAAAGACATGAATGGATGAAGGTGATATGTCGCAAAATTTTGATTTCGAAAAAATTTAGTTCAAACTGTCACTTAAACATTTTAGAATACGTCGTAAAGTATTAAGTACAGTAATCTAAAGACACATCTCTAGAATCAATATACTTAATACATTACGACATATTCTAAAGTTTAAGTGATTGTTTAAACTCAATTTTCTTGAAAACAGCCTTCTAAGCGTTATTCACGTTTGTTTATTTTAGGTAAATTTTGTTCATGGGCTTGTAATCTATGCATAAGTGTCAGGCTGGTCGGTTATCCCAGTCCATTACAATATGCAGATAGAAAGTATTTAATAAACATTTTTATGTTATGATATGAAATTATTTCGGATTGTTGGGAAACTAGTTAAAATCCCTAACATGGATTTGCAAAAGATATAATGGAGAATGTTCACTAGTTTTGTTTTTTTATGTTTCATATAGTCCATATGAAATAAAAAAAGTGTGTGTAAAAATTATTTCGATATGTCGCTTAGGTCCCGAGATATTGAACTTTAAAGGGTGCGAGTGACGCCGGCGGCCGGCGCTCGGCGCGGTGACGTCACGAGTCATACGCTCACGCAGTACGTTGTGCGCTCCAGTACGGTGTACTACGAAATAACGCTAATATTATTCAAAATGTCGAATTCAATTAGAAGAAAATCATGTGTTGTGCCAAAATGTGGGTGTACTACCACCATAGCACCGGAAAAGTATTTTTTTTTGGTTCCAATATATATTAAAATACGTCAGAAATGGCTAAAAGCGATCTGAAATAGGAAAAATTTACAAAATGTCATAAACTATTTTTTGTATCATGTGCGTTATCGCGAAAAAGGTTTTGTACACCTGTCCGAACAAAAATTCATGATAACAATAAGTGCTAATTATTGTTATTATGAATTAATATTTTTTATTAACTATTATGAACTAATAAATTCATCTACCACTGTTTATGTATCTCATTACGAGTATTTGTACGAGTAGATATAATCCCACCAAAAACATTTTCATGTAAAATGTTGTCAAGACGAGCCTACACAGCTTACCCTGTGAAAAAGTTATCAGATATCGTATAAAGCCAAGCTCTACGTACCTTAATCAAAATCTATCAAAAAGTTTTGGTTCTACATATTTGGCTTTACTCAAAAATGTTGTTTGTGTAATTGGTAGTACCAACTTGTTTGGATACCTGGTATATATATTTAAAATTTCTGATTTTTTTGTGTAAAATTCACTCTTATACTTTCGAACAAATAAACTTATTTCGTAAATATACAAACATACTAAAGTAAGCAGTTTTAATTTTTTGAATAATGGGCGACATGAGTCTATAGGTTTAGCTCCACATATAGCCCTGATACATTTCTTTTGTCCAATGAATAATCTAGTTATGTCTACAGAGTTGCCCCATACTATAAGCCCATACCTAAGAGCTGACACCACAAATGCATGGTACGCAGTTAATGCCGTTTGTGTGCAAGTTGTCTTTTTTAGACGACTAAGGAGATAAACGTATTTGTTTATTTTCTTACATGTCAGCTCAATATGTGGTTTCCACGATAGATTATTATCAATATTAATACCTAAGAACTTTACAACACGCGACTCACTAATCTCATGTTTATCGTATGTTATACATAGATCTCTACCTCTATTACCCTTGTTATAAAATTGCATAAATGTAGTTTTTTTAATATTAAATTTTAAATTATTATAGTCCATCCATTCAATTATGTCATTAACAGCATTATTAATATCTAAGTTATATGTCAAATCATTTTTATTATTATCTCTTAGAGATGTCATCTACGAAAATTGTACAATAATGAGAAATAACTCTAGGTATGTCATTTATATAAATAATAAAAAGAAGAGGGCCTAAAACACTACCCTGTGGGACTCCTTTGGTCTTTACTCTACTATCTGAAGTAAATGATACCGATTCCTGTTTATTATTAGTTTTTGTAATCTTTACATATTGTGTTCTCTGTGAGATATAACTTTCTATCCATTCATTAGCTAGCCCGCGGATACCGTAGTTTTCACATTTGTGTAATAGGATTTTATGGTTCACATGGTCAAAAGCTTTAGTCATATCAAAAAACACCGCCGATACTGCTTTCTTTTTGTCAACACACTCTGTAATTTTTTTTATCAGTGAGAAACATGCTAGTGTAGTGGATTTCTCTTTCTGGAATCCGTACTGTTCCTTGGCTAGAATATTATTTTTCTCTATAAAAGACATAAGACGCTTGTGCATAATTTTCTCAAAAATTTTAGATATTATTGGGATTAGGGTTATGGGTCTATAATTATTAATGTCTTTTTTATTGCCACCTTTAAATAAAGGAATTATAACGGAAATTTTAAGTTTGGTCGGAAATTTACCCTCTTCCAAGGATAAATTAATTAGGTACGTTAAAACTGGGGCTAGTTCCAATACACAGTTCTTTAATACTTGTGTAGAGATTTCATCGTACCCTGTGGAGTATGAATTATTTAAAGATTTGATTACTAAAATAATTTCATTTTCGTTTTTTGGTTCTAAGAAAATAGTATTTGCTTCTCTTGTAAGTGTATGCAGTTTTTTATTTGTTTTTTCTTTAATTGATTGTTCTTCGTAAGTTGTATTTAAAAAATTATCGTTTAGTATATTTGAAATTTTTGTTGGATTTTGTATAATTTCATTTTTGTAATATATTTCATCTATAGTATTTTTATTTTTAGTATTATATTTGTTTCTATTAATTACTTTCCACGACGCTTTGCATTTATTATTTGAATTAAGAATATATTTTTTATTACTATTTTTTTGAGCAATATCTATACTCTTTTTTAGAACCTGCGAATATGTTTTGAATTTTATTTTACTTTCCATGCTCCTATTTTTATAATATTGGAACCGAAGCTTTCTTTTCTTTATACATGATATTTTTATACCCTTAGTCAGCCATTTAACTGTTATATCGGATGTTTTTAATTTGCGTTTGAGTATAGGAAAACACAAGTTATATATAGTTATAATAATATCATAAAATTCATTGAATGCTTCTTCCAATTTCGGAATCTGATACACATTAGACCATGTTAAATTTTTTATATGTTTCCTAAAAGTATCTATATTTTGTTTCCTTAAGTCCCTTTGAAAAATAAAGGTATGTATTGGCGTTATGTTTTTTATAGGTATCGACAAAAATTGAGCAGTATCGTGATCCGATAATCCCAATGGTTTTACTTCACCTATAGTATTTACCATGTTGCTAAGACATAAATCTATACAAGATTTTTGTCTAGTTGCCGTATTTATGTGATTCATAATATTATAATTTTTTAATAAGTCAATGAATTCATTTTTATGTTTAGTATTTTTCAAAATGTCAATATTAAAGTCACCAACAATAACAATATTTTTCATGTCCCTATTTCCTAATTTGTATAGAAGCATGTCAAATTTATTTAGAAATTGTGTAAAATTAGATTTTGGAGTTCTGTAAACGCATATTATAATTAACTTATACATCGGTATTTTTAACGCGCAACATTCAAATATATTCTCTGTACATAGTTCAGTAGCAACATCGAAGTGCATACTCTCTATATGATTTTTCACAAGAATACAAACACCACCACGCTTTTGCTTCGATCTGCAAAAAGATGTTACTATCTTATAACCTACTATATTAACATCATTGATGTGATCATAACTTAAAAATGTTTCAGACAGACATAAAACATCGACATTCCTACCCTTTAGTGAAAGTTCGTTTAGGCTTATATTTAAAATATCACTTTTGTTTAAGACCCCTGCTATATTTTGGTGCATCAAATAAATATTATCATTGTATCTCGAAAAAATGTATCATCTACTATTATCTCTTTATCATGCATTGTATTTTCAGGATTGTCAGTAGTTTTAGTAGTTTGCATATTTTGTTTTATTTTGGGTACTGGTTTAAAGTAGAACAATATATTTCTCTGCTTTTTATTAATTGTTTTGGTGTTTTGGCCACGAAATAATATTTTTTTATTACCAGGTGCCAGAAATGTTTTTTCATAATATGTTGTATCAATAAGTATATTTATTCTAAAGCACAAGTGATTAATGAAATGTTGTCTATTAACGTACAAATTATTTACATTTAAGAATACAGCATTTTTATAATGTTGACATGTTAGTTGCAATAATTTATTTAGTTTATAATTATTTAGATAGATATTGTGAAGTACGCTAGTAACAATAACTGTAGTATCACTATGATATTTCAGGAAGTAACCAAGGTTCATCAAAACTTTATAGGGATTTTTATCATGTTCACCAATACACAATATTATTTTATCTTTTGAGTTGACTTTCATGTTACTAAAAGTTTTTACTAATTCGTCACTACATGCATTTGGTTTTACAAATGAAAAAACTTCATATTTTTCGAAGTTGCTGTTTATGCGTGATTTGATTAATGATGATGCTATGTTGGTACACTGTTGCCCTCCAAGTACCAGGATCCTTCTTTTTTCATTCTCACTTGATGTAATTTCTTTACTTAAGCATTTGTTTTCCTCCTTTTGTTTTAGCATTACATTAGATGTCGATGGTGGAGCAAAGCTTTTATAATATTTATCGTTCTCAAAATTATTTGTACTGTGTGTAATATTTTGTTTAGGAGTCTTATTTGTTTTAATGATTTTGTTAATTTGAGTAGGGGTTTGGTTATTTTCATTGTAATTTAAATCAAGTTTTCTTTTTGGAAGGCTCACAATCTGGTTCTGACTTTTCTTTTTCAACAAGCTATTTTTGGGGGTGTTATTTCTTGGACTTATGCAAACATTTTTAAGTATATCTATTTGATTTTTTTGCTCAGTCAATTGCTTTTTTAATATACATATTTCATCAGACAAATTAATAATTTCGGAATGGGCACTTTCTAGTTCTAATTTTAGTCTATCAACCTCATCTTTTAATTCATTCACCTGGTCTACGTTTCCTATAGAAGATATGTCTGGTAGACTCTTTGCACTTATTTCGGAATCTAAGGAATCTAGAGATTCATCATTTTCAAGGCAGAAAGAGTTGTACATTCTATTTTGTTTTTTAGATCGTAGGGTAATATTATTTGATTCCATTTTGTTCATTAATTATAATATATTTTCTCTTAATAATATTAAAATAATATAAACAATTTATTTCATTATATGTCAGTTTTAACACTGTTCTTCGGTCATTCAATTCTTCTAATGTTAATATAATTATAATTAAAATTAAGTTAAGATTCTCTGTCCAATAGTAAATATGTCCTTGTAATAATAAAATATAATTTTATTTCTCCAATATTAAATTCCTTACTGTCTATATTCTTTACTTCAACATTCTATTTAAAAAAAAAAAAACAAAATGTCTATGGTTTGCTGTCAGTTATTTCTTATGTCACTTGTCAATGTCATAACACTATGTTGTGACTTGTGACTTTTGCAATATGAACAAAATGTCAAGTTTAACTTATTTCCAGTATAAATTTTTGAAATTATTTAAATTTTAAACTTTAAATGTCTAACGGTGGTATCTATGTGTCACCAAGATAAAGCTATGGAATATGTGTAATCAGTATGTTCAATTCCACCATTATTTGTTTGTAAGTAAGCATACATAACACATAAGTGAAGTCATGAGTTTTTATACTTTCATTCACACTTAATATGTTTGTTTCTTAAGCTGAACAGATGGTAAGCTTATGGTGTATTTACTCACTTCAGTTTATTTGGTCTTCTTTATGATCTTGAGTGCAGCAAATAATATATGTCACTAATTGGCAAGTAACTGGGTTATTTCACTTGTAATTATAGATATTTTTACTATTGTTATATTTTAAAAATTAAGTATTTGCAAATTAATGTTTACTGTGCAGTTGACAGCTGTCAACTTCTTGTTCATCATCAAATTGTTATTATGAATTAATATTTTTTATTAACTATTATGAACTAATAAATTCATCTACCACTGTTTATGTATCTCATTACGAGTATTTGTACGAGTAGATATAATCCCACCAAAAACATTTTCATGTAAAAATGTTGTCAAGACGAGCCTACACAGCTTACCCTGTGAAAAAGTTATCAGATATCGTATAAAGCCAAGCTCTACGTACCTTAATCAAAATCTATCAAAAAGTTTTGGTTCTACATGAGATCTGACCGATCTCATGTAGAACCAAAATTCTTGTCTATGCGCCCTTACTTCACCAGGCTTAACTTCACTTACGCTACAATGCAGTTAAAACATGATGCTACTACCTTCTGCTACCTGCTACCCTCAAATCTACCCGTAGATTTGTTTTTTCGCATCTACCCTCAAATTTGTTTTTTTTGCATCTACCCTCAAATTTGTTTTTTTTGCATCTACCCTCAAATTTGTTTTTTTTTGCATCTACCCTCAAATTTGTTTTTTTTGCATCTACCCTCAAATTTGTTTTTTTTTGCATCTACCCTCAAATTTGTTTTTTTGCATCTACCCTCAAATTTGTTTTTTCTGGATCTACCCTCAAATTGGTTTTTTTTGCATCTACCCTCAAACTGTTTTTTTTTTGCATCTACCCTCAAATTTGTTTTTTTTTTGCATCTACCCTCAAATTTGTTTTTTTTGCATCTACCCTCAAATTTGTTTTTTTTTGCATCTACCCTCAAATTTGTTTTTTTTGCATCTACCCTCAAATTTGTTTTTATTTGCATTTACCCTTAAATTTGTTTTTTTTTGCATCTACCCTCAAATTTGTTTTTTTGCATCTACCCTCAAATTTGTTTTTTCTGGATCTACCCTCAAATTGGTTTTTTTGCATCTACCCTCAAATTTTCATCTACCCTCAATTTTGTTTTTTTTTGCATCTACCCTCCAATTTGTTTATTTTGCATCTACCCCCAAATTGTTTTTTTTTTCATCTACCCTCAAATTGTTTTTTTTTTTGCATCTACCCTCAAATTTGTTTTTTTTGCATCTACCCTCAAATTGTTTTTTTTGCATCTACCCTCAAATTTGTTTTTTTTTGCATCTACCCTCAAATTGATTTTTTTTTGCATCTACCCTCAAATTTGATTTTTTGCATCTACCCTCAAATTTGTTTTTTTGCATGTACCCTCAAATTTGATCTTTTGCATCTACCCTTAAATTTGTTTTTTTGCGACTACCCTCAAATTTGTTTTTTTGCATCTACACTCAAATTGGTTTTTTTTGCATCTACTATTTGAGGAAAGGGTAGGGTTTGGCACAATATGATTGGTTAGTAACGATGACGTAGTTTTAACGCGCGGTTATGTAAATTGAAATTGCTGTCTTATTAGACGCCACCGACTGTTTGTATACTATTCAATCACATATGCCTGAACAGGATTATCCGTTTGTTCGGATAATTTCGGTTACGGATATTAAATTATTTTGACAGTATTTTTTTTTTCGGATTCGGTTACGATATGTTTTTTTATCGGATATCCGATAGTTTCAGTTACGGTTACGGAGCTCCCTAACATCCCTGCTTAAATAAATATGACGGAGGTGCGGTATTTTGTGGGCGTGTTGATTGTTTTGTATCGTCAGGAAATAATAGGCCGCACATACAGTACTGGTATATTGTTCGTTATATAACAAGGTTGCACTCTAATATATTAACTCAGGGCATGGATGCAAATGGATAACGATCAGAAACGCGGAGAGTTCTGCGCTCACGTCCGTTCCGTCTGACACCCCACTGTTATGTGTCATTTCAAACGAGCATAGACCACTCCCAAGCCATGACAGCTGTCCATGTCATAGCTTGACGTTTCGTAGACAGATGACAGCTACAGGTGACATGTTGCACGACTGAAGCGCCATCCCGCCGACACGGCCATCCTGCCGCATCACACGTCCTCGTGTGTGCCTGAAAGAGACACATACAACCAGTAGCCTTTGCCATCCCTCGGTCATCTCTGACCAATAAAACGTATTCACTTAACATCAAATTTATTACAACTCTTTTAACTTAGCACATTGATCACAAACTATGTTTACTGATTTCAAACTATGTCCACTAATTACATAGTGCTTTTGTAAATCAACAACATCGGAGGATATCTGAAGTTCAAACTTTAAATCAAATCATCATTACGCAATGAACACATGTCGCGATTCCATACAGTCTACACCACACATAACACCTCTCTCGAGCATTATGCGATCAGTGCCTCCATCAAGCACGTCAAAAGAGAACAATGCCTCCATCGAGCATTTTCCCCCCAAGTGCAACTGAACATAATCACGCGATGTGCCAGAAACTTCAGATCATCACTTTGATCACCTAACTCTTCTACAACCAACTGACCTTCAGAGCATCCTTCTCAGTCTATCATGAGCATACCTGTATGTCCTCTTAGAATCTAACGCCTTTAGCAAGTATCTATCCCCATCTAGCGACTCAATGTTTATTCATCATCGAAATGAATATTTCGTAAATAGGCTTCAAACAAGACTGTACCAAATTTTCACACTACAGTCAAGAGATAAACAATTACGCTCACCAGATAAATTTTGTTTCGAATTTGATACTTCAACGAAGTACAGACTACAGAGCAGAAAGTCCTAGCCGTCGCGCCACCGCGCCGCACAGCACCGCCCGCCGCGCACCGTTCGTGCGTTGCGTTGCGTCGCGTCGCTAGCATTGCTCGAACACCCAACCTCCATCTGTACACAAAATGAAACAGCCCAAAAAAATGTCCAGACTGTGTAAAATAAAGTTCTTTTTGGGTTTGCTTATCGGTGAGGAGAGAGAAAGAATAGCAGCTTTCATCCATCCAGCAACCATTTTTCCCGTGCCGTTAAAGCGACTGAGGGAATACTACAAAATTGGAAATTGCGCCCGCGGACCCGCCTGCCAAGTGTAGCGAGTATAGGCAACTACTTCCCATGGAACACTATGAGGGATGCAAATGTCCAGAAGAGGACATCAAAAGCTATCGAGGTTTAAATATCGGGAATAACAATAAGATCAAAATCTAAAATCACTATGCAGTAAATTAATTTCATTTCCATTCAACGAGATCGTTGATATAGTTAGATAACTGATTGGATGAAGAAAAGCTATTACAGTATGAGTCACACAATAACAACTGATCAGGTTGTATTGTCCTTACCCAACTTGACAAAAATAAATATTTTTAGTTGTACTATCGCGGAAATCGAACCCACAAAGTCGAGTGCTAGGTTCTAAACCACTGGACCCCAGAGTCGTTCATAATAATAATAATAGCTCCTCTCACTGATTTCGGTGTCGGTAGCCAATTTCATTGAAACCAGGCCAGCTGCACAGGAGTTATTTTATAGTGCCCAAGTGTGTGCGCAATACACAGAAGCACTCTCTCTTCCTTTTACTTTCATAACCCAGCGGAACGGTAAATCGACACGTCTGGCAAGAGAATAGGCACAGGACCGACCCTTTACATGCCGATCCGACGCATGAATCATCTTTCTTGTCAGACAATCAGGTGATCAGCCTGCATTGTCCTAACCAAACCTAAAAACAACCTTTTTTGTTGATTCAACGCGGGAATCGAACCCACGAATCCGGGTCGAGAGCTAATCTCTGAACCACTAGACCACGGAGGCGATTCATTCGTCGTTCATAATACCTGAAGACTCGCTAGTGCGTTTACAACCTTTTACAAAATCACCAAGTTTGCCGAAGCTAACTGAAGTCACTCAATGAACTTTCTAATCTTCCACCGCATCAGTGGACTGCCACGGCCTCTGAGACTCTTGGACCGTTGAGTGTGTGATGCCTCGTTCACCATTAGTACCAGCTTACATACAGTAACTTCTGAAACATGAAATTAAAATGTGTTAATTCCATAAAACTCATATCACAAACAATATTATCATGTTAGACGAATTTTAAACTATTCCATATCGCATATTGTTCTAAAAAGTAATACTCTGATAAATCTGTAGGTAATATGTATTCCGAATTTACTTTAATAATTTTTTTTATAGCCAGCTTAGGAATAATTAACAATGTACTAGACATTATTTAAAGTTAATTATTTTTTTTGTTTTAAGCTCACCAATGAAAATTACATTTAAGTATGTAGTTTCAAACTACCTACTTACTATCATGTAAACAATATTTACAAAGAACATGTCAATTGTTATTGTATAAGCCTGCTTGTTTACAACTTGCGCTCACCTGCAGAGATAAGACCTTTACTTGCTGTGTAATAATAATTATTATCATTAAAATCAAACTTTGATTTCTTCTTTATTAACTGTGTTGATTTGGCACAGAAGAAAGATTTTGCTTGTGCATGGAGTTCCCGAAGCCAAAAAGGATGCACAAGAAGCTATTGCATCTTTGTTGTCTTCCCAGTTAAAAGTCCAAGACATAAACATTTCTTCAGTAAAATATTGTCACCGCTTGGGACGCTTAAAGGAATCAAAACCCAGACCGATCTTGGTTAAGTTTCAGAATTTTACTGATCGGAATGAGGTTTGGAGGGCTAAGACCAGCCTGAAAAATTCCGGCATCACTCTATCAGAGTTTTTAATTAAAAAGAGACATGAAGTGTTCCTGGCGGCCAGGCAGCGTTTCGGTGTTACAAAGTGTTGGACATATAATGGCTCTATTTTCGTTGCTAGATCTGATGGCTCCAAAAGCAGTGTTTGTAGCATAGCGGAGTTGGATGCCATTTCTGATCTCTGTGGTGATATGGCAGAAGTCACATCTCAAGTTCCGGCATCCAAAACCAAAAATGAAACTGGAACAAGACCAAGGCGAACCAAAAAGTAAATACTCTAAGGGTAACATACTTTAAATAATAGCATGGTAACTTTCTCAATCTTCACATATATACATATAAATCTATAATTCTGCTTTGCCAATATTCGCTTCTCATTAATCATTCACTTATAATTTTATTGTCCATACTTAGATCTCATAGTTACTTATTTCTATGCATCATCACTAATTTCTTTTGTCACAAATTGTCGGTATTTCGAAAATGAAACATATTTAATTTTGTAATCTGTACTTTTTGAAAATGTTTGTTATTGTATTTTCTATAACACGAAGCTTGACAGATGTGTTTAGGTGACGTCTGACAGGAGTGAGTGATAGTTATTCTTCTTCGTCTTCTTAATGTCACTTTAAATATATTTTTTTTTTTTTGTTTTTTGTGTGTGGACATGAAATTTAGCATGAGCCATTATGTACTTAACTGATTTCTCTTAATCTAGTATTATGTATATAAATTGCATCTTTGTTATGTAATTTTTGTAACTAATAAGCTGTGCTTGTACTTAGAACTTTATTATTATATCTCAGTAAAACTCCATTAAAATTTTAATTGCCAATTTGTGTTGGGCTAGCATCTCATCTTAAATCTAATTATATTTTGTTAGAATAACTGCTCATATTTAGCTAGGTGTCTAAAAAATAATAGGCATGTTTGGATTCTTTCCATTTATCTACCTACTCTTTTTCTATTTATTTACTAATTTTATTATAGCAAATTTATTTATATACTTATGTTTTTTTTTTTTTTATGACACAGTGGGCTGCAGGCCAATTATATTTCAATTGTTGTAGGATAATATATTTATAGTGTTTTATATATTTTATTTATATTTAGTTTGTATTATTATCATGAATGTAAGTGTTGACTCATTTGCTTCAGATGATTTTTTATCCATTTCTTCTAACAACGGCGATGATAGTTTTCAAAGTGCCACATTTATGTCTCTTAGGGATACCATAACTTCAAATTTTAACACAGTTAACAAATGTTTTAAGGCCGTTCATATTAATGCACAGAGCATTCCGGCTCATTACCCCGACTTGCTTGCGTCTTTTGATCGGGCTAATGTTGATGCTGTCTTTATATCGGAAACGTGGCTTAAGCCTTGCTTACCATCAACATGCTACAGTTTACCCGGTTTTAAGTTAATTCGCAACGACCGCATTGGGAGGGGTGGAGGTGGCGTTGCGATTTATCTACGTTCAGACTTGTCCTACACTATTATTAGCTCGTCAGCGCAACCCCCTCCATCTGATGCTCTCGAGTTTTTGCTGGTAGAAGTCCAGGTATCGCACTATAATAAATTATTACTCGGGGTCTACTATTGCCCATCAATGCACAATGATTACTTCTCATCCTTTGAAAATACGCTTGATGCTTTTACACCGTACTACGATCATTGTGTTATAATGGGCGATTTCAATACTTGTCTACTTAAGGGTGATAGTCGATCGACTAAACTTAGTTCAATTTTAGATTCATATAATATGAAATTACTACCTCTGAATCCTACCCACTGCTTTCCAGGTTCCCGTCCTTCCCTGCTCGACCTAATCATAGTCTCCTCTCCTAATCGTGTTACTACGCATGGACAAGTCACAGCTGATATGTTTTCATACCATGATCTTATCTATGTCGCCTATAATGTTCGCCCTCCCAAAGCTAAGGTAAAAACTCTTCTTCAAAGAAATTTCTCTTCGATGAATATTGAAAGCCTAGAGGAGGACGCACATAACATAGACTGGTCAAACTTACTCTCAGCTGATTCCATTAATGACAAAATTGATATATTTAACGCTAAACTTAAATCTCTTTATGATATTCATGCACCTGTTAGGCCCGTTAAAATCAAACATCTTCCCGCTCCCTGGTTATCAGACGAAATCAAATCTCTTATAAATGCTAAGCATGCAGCCAAAGCCAAATTTAAAATAAAAAAGACAGAAGAATATCGTAACAAATATATTAAAATCCGGAACCGCTGTAATATGATGTGTCGTGACGCACAAAGACGTCATATTCACGCCTCCGTTGAGAACGGGGATCCGGCTAAAACATGGAAATTTCTCAAATCCCTCGGCGTGGGCAAATGCTCTGAACCGCAAGACTCTCATAATATAGATATAGATTCACTTAATAACCATTTTACTTCCTCTTTTAATCTCGACCCCAAAATTAAATCACAAACGTTAAATTATATTTCTTCGCTACCTATATTGAATTCTGATCCGTTCCTTACTGTTCCAGTTTCCGAGTGTGAGATTAAAAAGCACATCCTTTCCATATCGTCAAACGCAGTAGGAGATGACGGTATCAGTCGTAGAATGATCACACCAATATTAGATATAATTGTTCCTGTTCTTGCACACATTTTTAATTCATGTTTAGAGTCTTGTACCTTTCCTGATGCCTGGAAGGCAGCTTACATAATTCCTTTACCTAAATCCTCCTGTCCTAAGACTGTGTCTGACTTCCGTCCTATTTCCATCCTACCCTTTTTATCAAAAGTTTTAGAGCGAATCATTCATCACCAGCTTACGAAATTTGTTACCCACAACAGCTTACTCAGTCCGTTCCAGTCCGGTTTTCGCACTGGTCACAGTACGACTACCGCATTGGTAAAGGTAGCTGATGATATACGGTCAGGTATGGATGATAAAATGCTTACTATTCTCACACTTCTGGATTTTAGTAATGCCTTCAATTCCATAGACCACGATATTCTGCTAGCCCGGCTTGCATCTTTAAATCTGTCACCATCAATAATTAATTTAATTCGTAGCTACCTTGTAGGACGACGGCAGAGAGTTAAATCATCTGATTATTTCTCCGATTGGAGTTATATCTATGCCGGCGTGCCTCAGGGTGGTGTGCTATCTCCTCTTCTGTTTGCAATTTTTATAAACCCTATAACAATATCGATTTCATCATCCTACCACTTGTATGCGGACGATCTTCAAATATACACACAGTCTCCTTTGGACAATCTGAATTCCGCTTTTGATCTAGTGAATCACGATTTGTCGAATATTTGTGAATGGAGCAAGAATCATGGACTTCTTATTAATCCTATTAAAACTCAATTAATTGTAATTGGTAGCCCCGGGCTAATTTCTAGAGTTGACCATGATTCTTTACCTCCTGTCCTTATAAATGGTGTAACAATACCTTTCAGTAAAGTGGTTAAAAACTTGGGAGTGTACTTTGATGAACATTTATCGTGGACGCATCAATTGCAAGAGATTAGTAGAAAGGTTTTTTCTACCTGGCGTTCCCTAAAACGTCTACGATATGTTCTTCCGATACCCACTAAGGTAGTTTTGGCTGAATCCCTACTCCTTTCCCATTTAGATTATGCAGACGCTTCTTTCACTAACTTGACGGAGGAACAACTGAACAAATTGGAGCGCCTTCAAAACCTGGCTTTGAGGTTTGTTTTCGGTTTACGTAAATTTGACCATATCTCCGAGTATCGCCTCAAGTTAAAGTGGTTGCCAATCCGCTACCGCCGTGACTCTCGTGTTCTCTCCTTCCTTTATAACATCCTATTTGACTCCCATTGTCCCACTTATTTAAAAAGTAATTTTAACTTCCGTACCTCTGACAGACTGGAACTACGATCTATATCTAATCTTCTTCTTGACATTCCTATCCACCGCACCAAATACTTTAATTGCTCTTTCATTGTAAAATCCATTTCCCTTTGGAATTCTTTACCTATCCATATAAGGCAGGCTGAAACTATACATCGCTTTAAAACTCTTATAAAAAATCATTATCTGGAATCATATTGTGTCAACCCTTAACTTATGTAACTAACACTTATTATTATAAATTAAAATATCATGTAGGTTTATCTATTGTATATATATATATTTATATATATAGATATATATATTATATTATATTGAATACATATATTATATATTTATTGTGTTTATGTATTATTTTATTTTATTTACTTTTATTTTATTAAATATACTTTTGCGCAACTCCCATTCTCTAGCATTGTTTTCTCTAACACCATAAGGTTGTCTGGAAGAAATTGCTATCTAGTAATAAGGCCGCCTTTGTGTGCATGTCTGATTTTTGTAATGTATATTTTTTTGTTTTTTTTTGTAACTTGTTGTGTGCACAATAAAGTATATTTGTATTTGTATTTGTATTAATAAGAATATAGCTAGTATAATAACAAGTTTTAAAACTCACATAATTTAATTATCAAAATACTGTAAGATCTTTTACTTTGAATCTCTTTTCTGTTAATAATACTGTGATTATAAAACCAGACCAATTCTGAACTTTACAATGAAATAAGTAATGATACTCATACAACCAGTTCACATCTTTGCGAAGCAAGTAGAGAAGTCCATAAGATACACAATGCTCATCTGCGTTGGTTGGTTACCCAGCAAAGCTCGTTCTATGCATCGGGCAAGCATGCAAGCTATGCAAGGCTATGCATCGTCCAGTCAAGCACTATCCCAGTGTATTGTCCATCTACGAATTAAACAAAACAGCAATACAAACGAACACTAAACTTTTAAAGTTTATTTAGATTTTTGGGCAAGCAATTTCATGGAAACTTTGAAATTGTATTTACTTTGAAGGCTTCCAAATTATTACGAGGAATAAAAAGATTGCTACCACCTGTTACCAAAGCCACCAAGCTTATAACCAAGACCTGTCGTTGACTAGCCACGTCAATCTTGTCATAATATCGTGGTTCTATTGTAAATCGTCACGTTCCCATTGTCAGCACGTTACCATCGTCAGCAGCGTTGTAATTCCATCATTCGTCTTTCTGCTATGCATATAGCATGCTGCATTTGGTAGTGGAGGCTCCGTAATATACTCTGTTCCGTCTCAACGTGATCTGTATGTCAGCAAGGCTATATCCAATCCATCAATTTTATAATCTATCTTGATTTTCAGGGTTACATCTCGCTTCTGATAACGGAGGTGCGGTATTTTGTGGGCGTGTTGATTGTTTTGTATCGTCAGGAAATAATAGGCCGCACATACAGTACTGGTATATTGTTCGTTATATAACAAGGTTGCACTCTAATATATTAACTCAGGGCATGGATGCAAATGGATAACGATCAGAAACGCGGAGAGTTCTGCGCTCACGTCCGTTCCGTCTGACACCCCACTGTTATGTGTCTTTTCAAACGAGCATAGACCACTCCCAAGCCATGACAGCTGTCCATGTCATAGCTTGACGTTTCGTAGACAGATGACAGCTACAGGTGACATGTTGCACGACTGAAGCGCCATCCCGCCGACAAATAGATAAAAATAAAATAAAAATTATTTATTTCAGACAATTACATAAGGTTCTGAGTTAATTCAACGATCCACACATCAATATGTAGATCGATGAAGCGACTCAGAACTGCAGATCATATCTGCTATCATTTTCAGAATGCTGTTGCAGCTTGTCCTTGTACTTTGCACCACAGACCATGTCTTCTTTCGCATGATTGCATAAAAATCATCTACATGGGCATCTACAAACAAACCTGAGGCACTACAGTACCGGGGCAACCGCTCCAGCGCCAAAACACCCTTCTATATTCGTCGGGAGTTAAAAAAAACTTGAGAGGTGTCAAGGGACACCCGGATGGAACGAAGTTTTATTATTTACAAAAAACCTGTATACACTCAACAAAAATAATCGTCGCGACACCACACTGTTCAATGCGAAATAGAAATGAAAATATCTGGCTTGCTTTCTATGAGAGAGAGAGAGAGACAGACAGAGAAACATGCGACGCCGCACAGCTTACAATAGCTTACTATAGCAAAAAGTGTCGTGACAACTTTTCGTAAGAATTTTTTCCGTCTAGCCCCCTTTCACAACGCGCGATAAGGAACTTCGTTCCAAAATCGTGAACAGGAAAATACAAGTTACTGACAATTATTCCTAATTCGCAGATGTCGTATCTCAAACTTCAAATAAGAGAAAAATACGAGTTCGAGTCTAATATTCATGGAAAGGCATAATTTAATACCAGCTGACAGGGCGCTAGAGATAAGACCAGTTATACCCATAAGGGGCCGCAAGTGTCGTGGGCCGCAAGCAGAAAATATTTGGAATGTGATTCAAAATATTCTTCTTATACATACAATTGAATTGCAGTTCGTTAGTCTCGCTTAAACTCAAGAACGGCTGAACCGATTCGGCTATTTTGGATCTTGAAATCTTAGTGGAAGTCCCGAGAAGGTTGAGTAGAAAATTCGGAAGCCGGAGGTGCGGGTTCGAATCCCGCCGAGGGGTCAAAAGTTTTGAATGTTCCTGGGTCATTAATGTTTTAATATAATATAAATCTTAAATATTATTTGTATTATATTACTTATTTCATTTGTCCGGTACCTGTAACACAAGTTTTTATAATACTTAGCACGGGGCTAGATTGATGTGGTGTGGAGCTACCATTTATATTATTATTATTTTAAGATTCAAGCCACGAGCGACCCGCGGGCCGCAGGTTAAGTATAACTGGATTAGTCTCGAAAAATGGCCAATGAACAATGCGACAGAAATATAAAATTATGGACATCAAGATAATATTTCCTTGAGATATTGTCCAAATGTTCACGCAAAATATTAAAGGTCGAATTTGTTTTCTAATCTTATTATTTAGCTTCTATGCCTCTTTATTTTTATCCAGTGATCTACAGTGGGACTGGAGAGACATGAGCAATACTTAAAAACAATTATATAAAAAAGTTATATCAATTAATCACTGAGTAAATGTAGCTTAAACTTGAATAATTATTTAACCCAAGACCGTACTACCTACGTTGATGTCGCACGCCGCCGCCGGGGTGCCGCGCCGGCTGCACAGGTATGCTTACTTGCCTAGCCGCGTAATTTTCATAGTATCCATGATTCAGTTATTTAAAAGAAAATTTGGTAAAAAATAAAGTACCTAATTTTTTATATGTTTATAATGGGAATCGAGTACCGAGTACTCTCCGTAAGTATTGCACATGTCTCACCAGTCAGCCTGTATATAAAATGGCATTTTAAAGCTTTGTTAGAGCAATGCAGTTGATCACCTGATTATCCGATAAGATGATGAAAAAGTCCTGCGCCTGTTCTTTCGCAAATCGTGTCGGGTAACCGTCCCACTATGCTACGAGAGTGAAGGAAGAGAGAGAGCTTGTGTGTATTACGCACACACTAGTGCATCACCTGATTTTCTGACGAGATGATCCAAGCGTCGGATGAGCATATAAAAGTCGGTCCTGCTCTCGCGTCAGTCGTGTCGGGTATCCGTCCCACTGGGCTACGAGAGTGAAGGAAGAGAGAAAGTTGCGGGTTCGAATCCCGCCAAGGGAACAAAAAGTTTCCAATGTTCTTGGGTCATGGATGTGTATAAAATTTGTGTTTATTATAATAAAAATCTTAAATATGTGTAAAGTATTAAATATATTTTTTCCGTTGTCTGGTACCTGTAACACAAGTCCTTCGGATACTTAGCACGGGGCCAGATTGACGTGGTGTGAAGCGTCCATAGATATTATTATTATTATGTTTGTGTATAGCTTTCCTTGCTCACGGGAAATTAAATCCCGGACCTTTGGAAGGCGTGGGGCCGAAGCCAACACGCAGAGGCCCCGTTACACAATTTTAATTTAAATGTAATGTGACACCAGCCGGCGACTCTCCCTATACGCACCATGGGAGTGCGCCCACAGAGACCCATCGGTTATTATTATTATGATTTCCTTTTCTCCTTGACGGGTCCTAACTGAAGTTGCGGGCTTGTGGCCAAACAACTTCAGGTGCGATGTGTTTAAACTATTTCCGGACGATCCGGCATGTGTTAAGAATGACGGCTTTTTGCAGGGTGATGTATGTGAGTGGATGTATGTTAAGTGTTTTGAGGGATGTGTGTAGTGTTTCAGGGATGATGCCAGTAGTTGAGATGATTATGGGTATGGTTTTAACTAATAAATAAAATAAATAAAAATGCTTTTATTCAAAATTAAAACATAAAGTTTGTTTTTTGAAGGTAAATTTTGAAAATAAATTACAATTACAGTTACCAGTTACCACCGGTTCGGAACCCTAACCCGGCGAGAAGAACCGGCGTAAGAAACTCGCACGAGTGCCACCTTTTAACAAAAAGGGTAGCCAAAATTGTTCTTTTTAAAAATATATATTTACAATAATAATATGTATAATACAATCAATTAGATGAAATTAATACTAAAACAAAATAATGTTAGTATAAAAACAATTGATAATATTATAGGTACAGAAGTACATTATTACTGTATTTAACTGAGTTAACTTTCCACTGAGTTTTTAGCTCTATCGTCAAGTCTGTGTATTTTGTGACTTTTGTTGTGTGAGTAGTAGTAAGGTTGTATGTATTAGGTATGGCTATGTCTATAAGGTAAACTATTTTATTTTGTTTGTCATGGAGCATGGCCTACCATCCCATACAATATATCTTTAATACAAAAAAATTGCAATAGATGTCACTACTATTAACGTTTGTAAATTATAAAATGTAAATATGCCGAATTAAGTACAAATATTGACATTAAAATTAAGATAAGCATATTTTTTAAGCATAACATCACATTAAGCTACATTCAACTCCTTAATTAAGAAGAAGATACGAAACTAAATTAGTAATTAGTATTTTCCAATAGTGGCGCTAGATGGTGGTTTACATAATTTCTAAGGACTTCTTGTTTTGCCAGTCGCCATTTTCTAGTACTAGGTCGTGTCTCTGTTATATATCTACTTTGTGTCATGGAGTGTTATGTCAGGAGCACGATTCTCGGGCAGTGGAAAAACTTTCGAATATTAGTATATCCCGCTCGCACGCGCGGTAAATCTCATTTGCATGAGCGGGACAGACCGATAGTAAAAACTTACTTCGAGGCCTGAGAATCGCCGTCCAGGTCTGTTATGATGTACGGTCTTGTCTGTTTATTATTATTATTATATTACTTAATGCTGATACTTACGTTTGGAAATCATTTACTAGGGGCCAGTCGAACGAATTGCCGACTCCCAAGTGTCCATTTACCTAAAGGGTCGAACGCCATAAGGATCAACTTAACGATTATGTTCTGGAAACTGTCTCCGGATTAGATCGTTTGTTTCAAGGACACAAGATCAGCAGTGCAATTCTTAAGAGGAAACACTACGAAATCTTTTCCATACAGAAATAGGGGTCGACGGGATTCCCGTTTCCTCCCTGGATAATGCTGCTAGAGTAACAATTTTTTTCCTGAATATTTATGGATATTTTTTGTACGTCCCTATTTTTTCTTTTCTTTAATAAATTAATTGTTTTAAGAAATATGGACGTTCAAAAACCTAAAAAAAATTGCCAGACTCTCCGCTATGTTTAAACATCTAGGAAACAGATTTGACTACAATAAACAACAAAATCAAAAAATAGGAACCTAGCGCAATTCTTGTTTTAGCTAATAAAGAAAAAAATATTTAAATCGGTTAAGTTTTGAAAGAGGAAACAGGAATCCCCTAAACGTCGATTTCTGGTACTTTTAATAGATAATTTCAGTCCAAGTTGCAGTTGTCTCTATCGCGCTAGTGCTGGCTAGCTAGGGCATTGCGAGACAGCAATAGATTTTATAAATACCTATTTTGTATTTCTCTCAACTGTGGTGTTTCCTCTTAAGTCGCCTATACATATTGGCCGAACGTTGCCGAACGGCAGCATACGCCAACATGTAGACAGTCTATTTAGTGACAGTTCATTTGTCATTGCTCGGCATCGGTCGCCTAGTATTGCTGACCGAGTGTAAGCGAGAGCCAACGTATGGACGGCTCATTTGCCGCCACTCGTCTACGCTCGCCGTCGCTCGTGACCACTCGCGACCACTCGCCTCACTTCGGATCGGTGTCGGTTTTTGTACACCAATGAAAGGCGCTCGCCTGCCCTCGGCCAATAGCGTCCACACGTTTGTATAGCCGCCATTGTGTTATGTGACATGTATCGCTGTCAGGCCAACGTGTGGGCAGCTCTACAAACGCTCGTGTACATTTGTCACTTGTGTCAATTTGATCGCCTCCGTGGTCTAGTGGTTCAGAGATTCGGTCTCGACCCGGAGGTCGTGGGTTCGATTCCCGCGTTGGAACAACAAAAATGTTGTTTTCAAGTTTGGTTAGGACAATGCAGGCTTATCCCCTGATTTCGTTGAAACCAGGCCAGCTACGCTAGAGTCGTTTTATAGTGCCCAAGTGCATGTGCAATACACAAAGACACTCTCTCTTCCTATATAACTCTCATAACCCAGTGGGACGGTAAACCGACACGACTGGCGAGAGAACAGGCGCAGGTCCGACTTTTTTCATGAACATCCGACGCATGGATCATCTTTCTTGTCTGAAAGTCCTAACCAAACTTGGAAACTATTTTTTTTCGTTATTCCAACATGAAAATTGAACCCACGACCTAGTGGTCGAGCAAAGCTCTGAACCACTAGACCACGGATTTTTTTATTTTATTTAATACTAGGTGACCCGTGCCCACTTTGTTGAGCATACAAACCGTTTAAACCTTCACTGGACCTCCACAAAATATATTTCTTAAATTAGCCGAATCGGTTTAGCCGTTCTCGAGTTTTAGCGAGACTAACGAATAGCAATACGTTTTTATATAACGGGTGTAAAAAGAGCAGTCACTATAACTTTGGTTTATGATTATACTACCTTTTCTCATTCTAGAAATGTATTTTTTTTTCATTTTTTTTTATAAATTTTCTAAGCATTTTTTTTTGCTCTATTGTTAGTATTGCGACAAAAAATAAGAAGTGGTGAAAGGAAAAAAAAATCCTGACAAAAAAAAAATACATTTCCAAAATGAGGAAAGGTTTTATATAATCGTATCTCAAAGTTATAGTGACTGCTCTTTTTACACCCTGTATAAGATACCCTATTCATAAGGGTAGTAGCCCACCGATCGCTAGCAATCAAGATATTGACGTCAGTACTCTGTAATGTTAAGTTTAAATTCTCAGCACGTCCTCGTTGGCGCTAATATATTTTTTCCGCGCAAATCATACTTTGAATTCTTTAGAACGCTTGCATTGGATATTTCATAAATACCTCATTAGAGAATACCTATCTAATGCATTTATAAATAGGGGAAAAGAGGGTTAGTGTTACCTAGTTATAGATATACAAGGTGTAAAATAAGTGATAATAATTTAGGGTGTGTACGTGATGCGTAATGTTTTATAGCCTTCCTCTATAAATGGACTATCCAACAAAGAATTTTTCAAGTCAGACCAGTAGTTCTTGAGATTAGCGCGTTTAAACAAACAAACAAACAAACTCTTCCGCTTTATACCTAATATTAGTATAGATATAAAATTGTTACATTTTATGTTATGCTTATTCTGTTGTCTAGTAACACAAGTACTTCTAGAAACTAGTGCGGAACCAGATTGACGTGGTATGAATGGATCATAAAAAATATTTAAACAAAGCAGCTGTTTTAAAAAAGTAGTAAAAATGAGCTTCAGAATATATAGTTTTCGTATATCGCAGACAGCTGCGGGCGAGCGAGGCAAAAACTACATTAACATTTCTGTTATCTCGTATTCGCTTCTTATTCAAATACGAAATTAATTTTATTGCAAAAATTTATATCATATTTTGCATAATAGTATGCATTAAAGCCTCACCTGGCCTTCAGACAATTAATTGTACGTGCACTATTCCGGAATACGAAATAATGTAGACAAAGTAGAGTGAAGACAATTCATTTTATACCATTGTTGTAGGGGAGCCCAAGGGGATTTTTAGAGTAAATTGAGTGCTTTAGAACTGTGATGTGTCACACTGGACAATCTACGCATGGAAGTTAGTTTATTAGTGTGGTGTATTAAAAAATATCAAAATTTTGGACGAATGGACGCATCAGATTAAGATTGATGTGAAGTAGGTGTCAAAGAACCTCCAACTTAAACACTTACGATTTGAAAGTCAGGTACTTACCGTGTACTTATTAATAGGGAGGTATGTAAATTAAAAAGTAAATTGCCATATCTGGAATTCTCAAAAATTTTATATTGGACCCAGAGTTTCTTTTCGAAAATCGGACATTAAATAACCTACATTAAGGTTATATTTCAGAGCATTTTCTTTTGTCAAAATATAATAGGGCAAAGCGGGAATACCGCTCATTGCCCCACTAAAATCTAAACAATAAAACCTTCTAAGTCTTCGCAACGCCCGAGTAACACGTTTAGCATCCTGGGCTCCCCTTATTTTACTCCGGTACGAAGTATAATAATATTAATTGGTGCGACATTTAATATAATTTGTGCTAAATGCTGAGATTCGTTATGTTATACGCAAGGTGTAAAATAAATGAGTGATAATACTTTACGGTGTGAATGTGCCTCCTATGTAAAGTATACTGTGAAAGTACCAGCGCTGAAATACTTACTATTGACTTTCTTGTTTTTAAAATGCTCCAACATCATAAATTTTACTTTTATTTATTTTTACTTATTTATAGCCTTTATTACAGAGCTTACCATACTACATTAACAAACAATGTGATACTTAATTATTGTACTTTTACTTAATTTTTTAAATTTTAAAATAATATACCTTATATCATTCTCCCTGTCGCTCCGTCTGCCATTTGGCAAATGCTCCAATCTCCTCCATTCTTTCCTATCTCTAGCAACTCTGCTCCATGTTTTCCCTGCTATGTATTTAAAATCATTTCAAATTTTCCCATACAATTATTTTAAAAAAAGTAGGGCTCTATGACGCATACACTTACCCTAAAGTATTATCACTATTTTATATTATAGCCTTAATATATCGCCTCCGTGGTCTAGTGGTTAAGAGCTTCGCTCTCGACCCAGACGTTGGAACAATAAAAAATCACATGATTATCTGAGTTAAAAGATGATGCATGCGTCGGATGGGCATGTAAAAAGTCGATCCTGCGCCCGATCTTTCGCTGTGTCGGTTATCCGTCCCACTGGGCTACAAGAGCGAAGAGATCTGTGAATTGCGCACACACTTGGGCACTTTAAAGTTACTCCTGCCTGGTTTCAATAAAACCGGCCGCTGTCACGGAAATCGGTGTAGGTGGCATTGTTATTATTATTAATAAAACGGACGCTTCCACATCACGTCAATCAGGTCACTTGGTAAGAATAAGAAGAACTTACAGCGGTGCAGACTACAGAAGTATTTGTATCATAATTAATACTTTACATAATGTTATAGTAACTATATTATATTTCGTTCCCGTAAGCGGGATTAGAACCCCTACCATCTTACACGCTCAACCACTGTGCTACAGAGATCGTCAACATATTGTACAAGTGACTTTGTTCAAGTGCGTTCGCGTAGATCTATTTAATATTTATCCGTCATTGTTCCACGGCGCACTGAGACGGGCGCCGCGGGGGACATTTTAATTTTCCGCTCATATTTATACGCTTTAATTGCTTTTCCAAGTTCTGTTTGATCTAGGTATTATATTTTCTAGTCCTGAATTTAAATATACCGCTTTTACTTACGCATGTGCAGTTCTCACGGTAATCGCAGGTAACATTTATGTAATTAAAAAAGTCAAGTACTCAATTGTTACAATCTACACTATATAAAGAGGAAAGATTTGTATTTTTGTATGTAACGCCTTAACTCAAAAAGTACTGGACCGATTTTAATAATTCTTTTTTCATTAGAAAGCTACGTTAACAGTTGAGTAACATAGGCTATATAAAAATCAATTGCCGTTCGTTAGTCTCGCTAAAACTTGAGATCAGCTGGACTGATTCGGCTATCTTTGGTCTTGAAATATTCGTGGAAGTCCCAGGAAGGTTTACACGGTTTCCATGCTCAACGAAGTGGGCACGGGTCAGCTAGTAAATTATAAAGTAGGTCAATAATAAATAAATATCTACATAATATATAGGTATAATATTGTATAGAATAAGCTATATATAATCTTAAAGTATTATGTACAAAATGACGTCTTTATGAATTCAAATATAAAATTGTATGTATTCTATAATAGTAGGTATGTATATAATTGTTTAATATATTAAACAATAATTGAGTATAAGTCAGTGATTGTGTTAAATGTACCTATTTTTTGTTTAATAATTGCAATTCTTATTTTGTGTTAACTTGTGTTTCTCGCCTTCGTTATAATAATATTATTAATATTATGTATTATTTTTGTGAGAAATAAAGCCTTAAACCTAAAACATCTAGCACAACTGACTATGTTCAAATGGTTTTCGATATTTTCATTTCGTATCACTAGATACATGATTAGGTAAAGATAGAACTAATTTATGTAGTTTGCTAAAAATCTCTAAATAAATAAAGAAAAAGGGACTTTATAAAAGTTCATTTTATTATCCGTCTTTGTTCTACGATCTATTGAGATACTCGTAGGCATATTAATTTTACACTTATATTCAAGCCATTCTATTTTCAACATTTTACCCGACTTCGGCGAAGCGAAAAGGAAGGGCGATTTTGGCAGTCTATGTATGTATGTTTGTTTGTTCCCTGGCAGCGGCTAAACTGCTAATCCAATTTTAATAAATGAGATGTCAATCGATTTGTAATGGTCACGTGAGTAACATTAGCTAAGTATATAATGTTTTAAAAAATATTAAATTACTTTAATAACTATACATATTATCTAGATTTCAAATCGAATTATATTCTTGTTTCAGCCTTTTTAGACCCCTTTTTTGCGAAGTCAGGTTATAGTATTTAAAACTTTTATGTTTAATCTATTTCCCAGCTCCAAATTATGTTGTAGGCTACTATTACCCCGAAAAATGTTCAAAGTCGCGGGAAACATCTGGAGCAACTGTACGTTTAGAATGTTACGTCAGTTTGTTTATCATTTATCCGTCATTGTTCTACAACACTGAGACGGGCGCCGCGGGTGTTGTTTTAATTTTCCGCTTATATTTATACGCTATGGCATGGTTTTTCCGAGTTAATTTAACTGGGTGTTTTAAGTCTAGATAAATTAATTAAATTGAGCCTATATTATAACGGGTGTAAAATAGCAGTCACTATAACTTTGGGATATGATTATACTACCTTTTCTCATTCTAGAAATGTATTTTTTTTTCATTTTTCTTTTACAAAAATAAAAAAAAGAAAAGTTTTTTTGCTTTATTGTTATTTTTGCGACAAATATTCTTATTTTTTAATTAACCTAGACTTAAAACACCCAGTTAAATTAACTCGGAAAAACCGTGCCGTAGCGTATAAATATAATTTCTTTTTTTTGGTGAAAAGTAAAAAATGAAATTTTTTATTTTTGACAATTTAAATTAAAAAAGAATACATTTCCAAAAAAGGTATTGTAATCGTATCTCAAAGTATTAGTGACTGCTCTTTTTACACCCTGTATTTACAGTTATTCCATATTTAAAAAGTCAATAAATAACCCTAAGAAGTTGAAACTTAACATTTTAAATGTGACCTTTCTTTCGACCCCAAAGCGAGCCGTACAACGGAATTATGTTTGTATCTCTAATATAAATGTCGACCTCCGTAGCACAGTGGTTGAGCGCCTTGATGTTCGAGCGAGAGGTCGCGGGTTCGAATGCCGCCGAGGGAACAAAAAGTTTTCAACGTTCCTGGGTCATGGATGTGTATTAAATTTGTGTATAATATAATAACAATCTTATATATATGTGTATAGTATGAAGTTATTAAATACATTTTCGTTGTCTGGTACATGTAATACAAGTTCTTCGGATACTTAGCACAGGGTCAGATTGACGTGGTGTAGAGTGTCCATAGATATTATTATTATTATTATATTATAAATGTCCGTTTGTTTGTTACGCTTTCACGTGAAAACTATTAAACCGATCATCATTAAACTTTGTACACATATTTTTGGAGATATTAGAAGTAACATAGAATACTTTTTTCCACGCGGGCGCAGCCGCGATAATTTTTTTTTGTTTCAGTCTTTTTAGACAATTTTTTTGCGAAGTCGGGTTTTAGTTTACTATTATTTTTTTCTCAACCGTATTTCGGTGTGAACTAATACTTAGATTTTATTAGCGGGTACGACCACGGCTCTACCTTGACCATTTTTGTACCTATGAGGCTATGCATTTCTAGATTTCAAATTGAATTATTTTCTTGTTTAAGTCTTTTTAGACTAATTTTTTCGAATTATTATAGTTTTTAATATCTTTTTATTTAATGTCTTTTAAATTTCACTAAAGGTAGCTAAAACAAATGTTAAGTTGAAAGCCTTAGATACCTAAAATAAGTAAATAAGTAAGGGCAGATCTACCCTGTAGTCTCGATAAAATCACAGCAAACGTCCAATATTCAGGACGGAACATAAAATCTGAGAAGGAAAGTCCCTGTCGTGTACTGAACGCCAAATGTGTCCTTGGCTAGGGTTGTCACATTGTCCTTTGAGGAAAACAGTTATACAGGATGATTAATGGTTCAAATATTAAGCAGAATATAATGTGAAGAGAATGACGCGTAGAGCATTTTTGATTAAATGACTACAAGGAGTGAATTTTATTAGACCTTGGGCCATAATACGCGACTTCTGTGGCTTTCACGACCGTGGACATCAACTGACATTGTGACATTAAATCTTTTTAAAACGCCGTTTTAAAAAAAATTTACGTCACAATGTCAGTTGATGTCCACGGTCGTGAAAGCCACAGAAATTGCGTAATCAGGCAGCTTGTCTTCCTTTTACTCTCATTTAACCCAGCGGGATGGTTACCTGACATGACTGGCAAGAGGAAAGGCGCAGGACCTTTTTATATGTCCGACGCATGGATCATCCTTCTTGTCAGATAATCAGGTGATTGTCCTAGCCTATCCTGAATTGTCCTAAAAAACTTTTGTAGCTTTTTAATGATCTAACCTAGCCCTCAACTTTCAAGTCGTGATTCAAGCTCTGGATTACAGAGGCGTTTGTGATAAATAATTAAAAAAAAATACGTTAAAAAAACCGACGTCGATAACTTAAAAGTATAAAATAATACTTCACTGCGTCGAATAAAAAAATAATTACGCATATCGTATCATTAACCTCAGAGTAGGTAATCGGTTTACATTAAAAAGAAAAAAAAGGAAAAAAACGGTACTTATGAAAACCTTTTTCTTTTTTTGAAACTCTGTTAAAATACCATTTATTTCAGGCTGCATTGGCCCATATTATAAATACCTTACAGACTAACATACATAGTATCATCCACAGTTTAGAATTCGCTAGAGATCCTGATTTTCCTTAAAATAAGTTGATGAAATTCTGTTTCTATGAAAGTCTAAAGGCATCTAGAAAGAAATGAAATATCCAGAGGCTAAAACTGAAAAGTTTTTGCCAGCCCTGATATAATGGCGTGGAACAAATAAATATTTTTAAATTTGGAAGCAATATGGCCGACCGCGGTTAGTCATAAATCTAAAATGGCGGACGCGCGACTGGAATCCGTTATGAAGGGACGGCAATAACTGTTTGTATTTAGAAACAAACATTTTGTGGTTAGATTGTAATCTACTGCGGCAGAATGATAAGATAAGCTTAATATTTTGGCAAAAAACGGTATAAAATAACCCATATTTTCTACCATTTTTCAATAAAATATGGCATATATTACACCGTTTTTGGTATATTTGTCGTATTTTATGTTCAATACGAGGCCCAAAGGATGTGTAATTATTTTCGTAGTCTATGTTTTATTCCATTGTGCCGTTTAAACCACTGGAATCTTATATATAAAAATGATTGTACGTCAGTCTCGCTACAACTCGAGAACTGCTAAACCGATTCGGCATTTTTTAGTCTTGAAATATTCGTGGAAGTCCCGGGAATGTTTAGCAGGACAGCTAGTAATTTAATAAATCTGATGGCCTGGGTAACATTTACATAATTATCGTGGGCTGGGTTGGGTTATGTCAGAAATGTAACGCACTTCAATTTACTCAGCTCATTAACTTAAGCGCTAGTCACTTAGAGGAAACACAACAGCCTTTTTCCATACAGAATGAGGGGTCTGCGCGACCCCTCATTCTGTATGGAATTTCCTACCTGTATGTCCGAGCTAAATTTAACCTTTAGGTTAAACGTAAACAAAAAAAAAAGATCGAAATTTTCACATATTCACTTATTGTGCACACTTATCAACACTTTCACAGGTATATTAAAGGATCATACTTCATTATCCAATACATTTTATAACAATTAAACAATAATTAATATCTTTAAACATTAAATTAAAACCTTTCACAGAAAAATTACGTAATTTTGTCACTGCCGATTGTAAAATATAAGCTTGTACTCTATGGATTCATAGCAAACAATAAAATCACTGTATTAATATTGGCCAATTGGCATCACTGACTAGTCTTTGGTTGTGTCATAGACAAGTTTGTTTACGTTTGGGTTAAATTTATTTCGGACGTTCTATAGAGTAACATATTTTTTCCTGACTATGTACAGGATGATTCATGGTTCATATATCAAGCCGAATATGGTGTGAAGAGAAGGAGGCGTAGAGCAATTTTTGTTTTGGTCACTAATATAAATTACATAACATAATAAAAAAAAATTCAAAGGTCTAAAATGACTACAAGGAGTGAATCTTACTATGCTGGTGCTCGCGGGCTCCTAGTCTACACGAACGCACTGGCCGTTGACCTAAGATCTGACCAGGGCTGAAAATCATCTGTTTTGTGACTTTTATGGACATTTAATCCCGATTTGTCGCGTTATAGTAAGTAATATACTTATGTGATATGCCAAAACAAAAAATGCTCTACGCGTCATTCTCTTCACACTATATTCAGCTTGGTATATTAACCTTGAATCATTCTGTATACAACTTGTACAATAAATGAGTGATAATACTTTAGGTGTGTGCCTCATATGTAGAGTATACTGTGAAAGTACCCGCGCTGAAACATTTACTTTTGACTTTCATGTTTCTATGAGAAATACCTCATCATAATAAATTTGCCCATACAATAAGTAAGAAATAAAACCTCTTTCAGCGCTGATACTTTCACAGTAAACTCTATATACGGGACCTATACACACAATGAAGTATCATCACTCATTAATTTTATAGCCTATATATAAGCTGGTAGCTTAACGTATAGCAATCTCGCAAGCATAAAGTCTAAAAAGACACAGTATATTCTATACAGATGTGTAAAATGAATTGAGATAACGCCACAGCGCCCCGGGCGGGTCTCCAGACGGCTTTATTTGCACAAACCATTGTACTATTCACAAGGATTTCACATTTTATAAATGTACCAATTGTGTAATAAGATTAGAGAGTTTTGAAGCGAGTGTCTTCTTTCCGATAATTTAAACAGCAATTTTAAGTATTTTTTTTAATAATTAAAATGGTGATTTCGACTAGTTTAAAACTCATTAATACTACAGCTTGTATATTTGTGCCAAAATTCATCGAAATTGGTCCAGTAGAAACATTTTTTTTGGACGCTTCTAGCCTCGTGCTAAGTATCCGAAACACTTGTGTTACAGGTACCGGACAGCGAAAATACAGGGTGTAAAAAGAGCAGTCACTATAACTTTGGGATATGATAAAAGGACCTTTTCTCATTCTAGAAATATATTTTTTTCATTATTTATTTTTTGAAAAAAAAAATATTTTTTTGGAATTTTTTTTTTGTCGCAAGGCTGAACTGTTTGGAACAACGTTCTGCATTAAATTCTTAAATTTTATAATTTTTGCCCTAGTACGTAATGAACGTCTTACGCGTGCTATTGACCTCTCAGCGTAATCAGCTGATCGCTGTGTTGTGCACGTTGTACATTGCCTATTGAAAATTTTGAAATTTTTAAAACAGTGGATTAAAAGCAAATGAGTTGTACCAATGGATATATCTCTTGCTTGGTTATGACCCCACGAAGTTATAGTGACTGCTCTTTTTACACCCAGTATATTTAATATTTTCATACTATATAGACACTTTATTAATTTTTTAGTTATAAATATTTAAGATTTTTATCATATACAAATTTAATACACATCCATGACCCAGGAACATTGAAAACTTTTTGTTCCCTTGGCGGGATTCGAACCCGAGAACCAACGCGCTCAACCAATGTGGGTAAATAACAGTACTTAATGTTAATTGAGTCGTAATGAGCCATTTGCCTCCCCACGGTACAGCAACACTGCAAAAGCATTACCGCATCATTAGCGGAAACGGAAACGGTTATGGCGTATCGTGTTATTGACTTCCGGCCTCAATGTTAAGTGTAAGAATTATAAGTTGCTGTTATGATCAACTACAAATGAAATATAACCGGCGCGAGTGGGGCTTGAGCACGTAGGGAAGAATGGAAGATTATCGAATCTCTAAGAAATCAATCAAAAATCAAAATCAATCGAAATCAATCAAAATCAATAAAAATCAATAAAAATCAATAAAAATCAATAAAAATCAATCAAAATCAATCAAAATCAATCAAAATCAATCAAAATCAATCAAAATCAATCAAAATCAATCATAATCAATCAAAATCAATCAAAATCAATCCAAACCAATAAAAATCAAATAAAAAACAAAATATTATATTTCCAAATGAAACTTAAGAAGGTATTCCGAAAGTCAACAAAAAGGCTTCCACTGGTTCAACCCGCCAAGAAACCGGCGTAAGAATCTCGGACTATGTAAAATTATTCTTTTAAAAAAATGTACTTACTTACTTACTATAAAAACTTAAATAACCGGCCTACCGAGCGTGGTAAGTGACGGCAAGTCTCCATGATGATGTTTGCTAAAAGATGGCCCCGTGCGAGTTTCTTACGCCGGTTCTTCTCGGCGGGTTAGGGTTGAACCGGTGGCTTGTTTTTCTTGTTGACTTTCCGAAAATAGCTTGTTAAGTTTCATTTGGAAATAAAACGTTTTTTATTATTTAATATTAGTGGCCAGTCATAGCAAAATATCGTGACTTGTGGAATCTAGAGAGTAGAGGCCTTTGCCCAGCAGTGGGACAGTAACGGCTATTAATAATAACAATAATAACCAACCACGTCCTATCTGGCAGACGCCATAGTCCTTTTTTTTTTTTTTTTGATTTCCCAAGGGAAATGCATTACGCATCCCCCCGGGAGGGTCCCCGAGGAGTATGTGGGACTCCCGGCTCGCTACCGCCGGTTTACCCACTAAAACCACTTGCGGATTGCCATCAGCCGTTATGTTGGGTGGAGTGCCTGGATCTGTCAAAACACAGGCTACTCTTCCCTCGACCGGCCGGTTCACCTCTACTGGGACCGGACTTCCATAAAATTAAGAGAGCGCTCCGGCAAACTGAAGCGCTCTCCTCGGCGCTGAGACTGACAAAGCCGGGGAGGTTACCCATCCCTCTACCCGGAGCCCCGTACTAGACGTGAGATGGGAGGGCCGCAAAGCGACGCCTCCGCACCCCCGTCCTGCGCCGGCGAAGAGGAACAGAGGATGGGTCCATCTCTCTGTCCCGCTCCGAGGCCTCCTTCTGCGAAATTATGTATTCGCAAAAGGAGGCCGCCGCCTGCCATGCCTCAGACGCCATAGTCCTTCCATAGTCATAGATACCCAATCCACTAGCACCTCACCCCTACAGCCCAGAATCTTTTCCTATAACCGTTCCTTGCAATAGTCCTACACTAAGCGGTGGGTCTCCGTGGGCGCACTCCCATGGTGCGTACAGGGAGAGTCGCCGGCTGGTGTCACATTACATTTAAATTAAAATTGTGTAACGGGGCCTCTGCGTGTTGGCTTCGGCCCCACGCATGCCTTCCAAAGGACCGGAATTGCCCGTGAGCAAGGAAAGCTATACACAAATACGATACGATCTTTACCTGCATAAAGTTCTGCACTCCTCTATTGATGCTCCAAATCTTCTATCACAAATAACCATGAACACTCGGTATAGAACGCGTAAACCAAAAATATTTTCTATTCAGATATTCAGAAATAATACCTCATATTACAACCCACTAGTCAGAATATGTCGTGCCTATAACGAGTTAGCAACTGCAAATTCGGACGTAGATATCTTCTGTAAATTCTCCCAGTATATAAAAACAATTACTGAAATAATGAAGGCCAAGTATTTGCAACCTCCCGTGACAAACTCGTAATAATAATAAAAAGATCCTCCAATCTCTTTCCTCTATGATTTAGATTTAAATTAGTTAAGTTTAGTTTTGTTATTATCTTTTTGCATCCACAAGCTAATATTAACCGCAGATTATTTTATTACTGTATGTACCCTATTAATAAGTTAATAATTTAAACATGCAACCAACTATTATTTAGCTATGTATACTTTTTTGGGTTGCCGTCTAGTATTGTCAATAAGCTTAGTGTTTAATCTGTCATGCAATGACTGTAACCTGTTTGTGTACTAAATATAAATAAATAAATAAATAAACATAATAATTATAATTATTAGTGGACGTCAGAGTTATACAACGGCAAATGAACATACAAAATCTTTGAATACTTTATAAACGTGTAAACACATTTGTGTATCCCATTATAAGTTCGAGGATGTATTGTAAGTGCTGTTTGAACTACCTTAATATTAACGTTGGGTTTGTTTATATGTATTTTGTAATTAACTTTACACTCCTAATAACTTTGCTCGCTCAGAAACAGGGAACACATTACAATCTATTCTTTTCTATTCTTCTTATATGTATATAAAAAAACTTTTAAAAAAACCCCGTCATCCAATGAAACCTAACAAATGACATTGAAGACCTGAACCGATTTCCACCAAACATAGCTAAGAACACTCTCACTGATATACCTTTCAAGCAAAATGTCTGTGTATTTGATGTCACTCATTGGCCCTAGCAGAATATAAGTGCAGTGGGCTTTCTCGCTGTGAAATGCTGAGCTAAGGTAAATTTTTGACATCATACAACATAATAATAAATTATTATTTAGATACTATTGTTCTTTTCATATTGTTACATTGTGTTGTATGATGGTCAGAAAATTTTTTTTTTCTTTCTTTCTTTCTTTCTTTCTTTAAAAAAAACAGCATTAAATCAAATCATCAGTTTGAGAGCTACGATGCCACAGACAGACACATTTACACAGACACGTCAAACTTATACCACCCCGCCGTTTTTGCGTCGGGGGTTAAAAATGCATTGCTGTTCGTTGGTCTCCGTACAACTCGAGAACGGCTGAACCGATTAGACTATTTTTGGTCTTGAAATATTCGTGGAAATCCTGGGAAGGTTTAAACGGTTCATTACAAACTGTTTCTTTGCTTAACGCCAACGTCTTATCTTATATATAAAAATGAATTGCTGTTCGTTAGTCTCGCTAAAACTCGCGAACAGCTGAACCAATTCGGCTATTTTGGGTCTTGAAATGTTCATGGCAGTCCAGGGAAGGTTTAAACGGTTTCTATGCTCAACGAAGTGGGCACGAGTCAGCTAGATATGGGATAAAAAGCAGCAGGGTGTCAGCTTTCTGCATACCAAATTTTATCGAAATGAGTCCAGCTGTTATACTACATTTAAGTGCTGAGAGTTACGAGCCTCTTAGTATCGATAAATATCTACTACCTATCTGTACCTGTAGAGCATACATATAGGCTACATTAACCTGCCGATAGCTAACGAACCTCTAGTTACTTCTAGCTATTAGTATAGATAAGTATCTACCTGTTATAGTAATATAGCCTATAAGTACCTTTATAGTATACAGATAGGCTCATAAAGAGCCGATAGCTAACAAACCTCTAGATACCTGTAGCTGTTAAAATGTTTTCTTTCTTTCTTCTTTCTTATATATAAGTATCTACCTGTAGTAATATAGCCTATCTGTACCTGTATAGTATACAGATAGGCTACATTAACGTGCCGATAGCTAACCGTGCGCTGTAATGGTTTCCCGCCCCCGCCCCAGGGGCTTTTTAATTTTCCGCCAGCTCAGATTTATATGTTTTCAGTGCAGCCGTCAATTTTCACCGGGACCAGGGTTCCTTATCCAATGGGTAAAACAGGACCCAAAGATATAACAGAGACACGACCTAGTACTAGAAAATGGTATCACCCTAATACTGGCAATGCGACTGGCAAAGGGTGAAGTCCAGGCACATTCCGGAAACCGCCATCTAGCGCCGCTATTGGAAAATACTAATTACTAATTTAGTTTCGTATCTTCTTCTTAATTAAAGAGTTGAATTTAGCTTAATGTGATGTTATGCTTAAAAATATGCTTATCTTATTTTAATTATTTTCTTCGGCATTAATATTTACATTTTATAATTTACAAAAGTTAATAGTAGTGACATAATATATTGCATTTTTTTTGTATTAAAGATAGCTTGTATGGGATGGTAGGCCATGCTATTACTAAGATTTCGCTGTCTGCCTGTTTGTCTGTCTGTACGTCTGTATGTCTGTCTGTCCGTCTGCCTGAACATTTGTCTGTCTCTCCGTCGAAATTTTCACAAAATTGATGTATTACTTTGTCGCAATATACCTACAGGGTGTAAAAAGAGCAGTCACTAAAACTTTGAGATACGATTATACTACCTTTCCTTATTTTGGAAATGTATTTTTTTGTCAAAAACTAAAAAAAAAAAAATTTACTTAAATAATTTAACATTAGAAGAACGCAAACAAAGACATTTACTTTATTGTTTAAGGGCGTGTTTCACCAAGCAATGTTAAAGTTAAAGCCATGTGAAAATACCACGCCATCACATTCATTGACAGGAAATACGAGAGGGATAACATGATATTTAACATGGCCAACTTTAACATTGCTTGGTAAAACACGCCATAAGCCTCTAGATTTTACTAAGTCAAATAAGCAGTGACGTTTTCTGACCAAGTGCCCGCAAGAGTCCTAGCACGTCCGTTTTTATACCGCGCAGAGGCCTGAGGCAAATGCGCGCCAAAACACCACTGGAAGTCATACGCAGCAACATCTTGATGTTGCCAAGAGTACAGAACCCTTCGCGGTTCCAACTCGGACTTGGCCGCCTATTTAAACGGCAGGTTGGACTCGAAACGGTTTAATATTTCATTTAATTCAGTTATAGTTATGCACGGGTTTACAGTTACTATTCGTTGAAACGCAAAATCCGCAATTCCGTGTTGCGATTTAGTTGTTACCGTATTTTAAATCAAAAGTATGGTATGGTATGGTACGATTATTTTGAACTATTCATTTTAGAAATACAGTTTATTTTTGTCAAATATTAATAATGAGAAGCGCTGTTCAAGTTTGCTTTTACCCGACTTCGGCGAAGCCAAAAGAAAGATTTTGGCAGACTGTGTTTTTCTCTACCTACAAATACAAATTGTTATTATAAAACGCCCTTCAGATAAAACACTGCTAAAATTTTCCATCTGCTTCATTCCCTTGTTGTCTGTCGAAGGCTGCAAGGGGTCCGGGACACATAAAGTTTATAATCGGCGTATCTTATCCCGCCCCATTAGGTGTAATGGCGGATGTGCCAAATTTATCCCGCATTTATCCCGCATTCATCCCGCCTCGACACTCATTAAGTTCGACGAAAGCAGATGTCGAATGCTTAATTTAACTAATTGTTTGTCACGTTTCAACTTGTTTTTGTTATTCTCGTGTAGATTTTTGTTCGATTCGAGTTGATGAAATTTGATTGCGTTAAATTATTTGTTCTTTCAAAGTGCCCTATAACTAATATTATAAAGCGGAAGAGTTAGTTTGTTTGTTTAAACACGATAATCTCAGGAACTACTTGTCCGATTTGGAAAGTTAATTTTTTGTTGGATAGTCCATTTATAGAGGAAGGCTTTTAGCCTCCATGACATTACTACTTACTAATAGGAGCAAAGCGTCAGTGACAAATTTTGCAAAAACGGAGAAAATAATTAACATTTGGGGACTTTAGTTGCGTGCGCTGCATAAACGATTTAAGTCACTCAAAAACCACGCGAACGAAGTCGCAGGCACAGTTTTTTTTTTTTTACTTTTTTTTTCTTTACAAGTGGTAATGAACACATGAATGGATAAAGGTGGTATGTCGCAAAAAAATACCCAGAAAATTCGTCGTGTCGGTTACACGACTGGCGGGAGATCAGGCACAGGACCGACTTTTACATGCCCATCCGACGCATGGATCATCTTTCTCGTCAGACAATCAGTTTATCAACCTGCATTGTCCTAACTAAACTTGACAACAATTTTTTTTGTTGTTATAACGCGGGAATGGAATCCACGATCTTCGAGTCGAGAGCTTCCACGGTTATAATTCATCAAGATCAAATCACTAAATTAAAAAAAAAACTTACATAGCCGGGTTTTAAAATTAAAATTGAAAAATTAATTTTGTTGTACCAACTTCACATTTTTGTTCCAGCGTGGGAATCGAACCTGCGACCTCTAATTTGAGAACCAATGCGCTCAACCACTGCGCCACAAAGTCTTAAATAATATTTAAAAGGATGCCTTCATTGTCCAGTGTCCATTATATGAGACAATAGTAGTTTTAAGAAAACAAATGCTTAAGAAACAGCCAGCGATGTTTGTATTAAAACTCGCCTTGTTCACAGTGTCAAATGAAAGCGACTACGGGAGCAGAAAAGTTGTATGATAAATGCTCAACAAACATAACCTTTATCTGCATCACGGTAATTTGAGCTCTATTGCCGCGGGTTAGAGGTTGTAATAAGTACATTTCAGACCCAGGGGAAAGTGCAGTACGAACAAAGATAAGTAGGGATTGTCGCTCTCGTCTCGAGAAAATTACAACGACAAAGGTTTCGCTAGTTTATGTAAAAATGTCTTGGATTGGATGAGTTTCTGTTATGGTTTAGTTGGTTGTAGTTTGGTTAAATGGAGAAAGTCGTGACATTTGGTTTAATGTCTACTAGTAAAAGCTGTCTCAATAAATCAAACTGCATGTACGAAAAGCATATACAGTGTGTCCCACAGATTATACACGGTGTAAAAAGAGCAGTCACTATAAGTTTGGGATATGATTAAAGGACCTTTTCTCATTATAGAAATGAATTTTTTTCATTATTTATTAATTGAAAAAAAAAACATTTTTTTTTGCAATTTATATTTTTTTGTCGCAAGGCTGAACTGTTTGGAACAACGACTAGTACCAATCATAATCATAATCCAATGGAAAAAAAAAACAATGGATATATCTCTTGCCTGGTTATTACCCCACGAAGTTATAGTGACTGCTCTTTTTTTTACACCCTGTATATCAAGGCGATATAAATATTATATTCATAGTGTGAAAAGAATGCGTAAAGCATTTTTTGTTTTGGCACCTCATATAAATCACTTAATATGGCTGAAAAGATAAAATCTAAGGTCTAAAATGACATAAGTGAATCTTACTAGGTATGTGGGGGCTCGCTCGCTTCTACTTTATTACACACAAACGCACAGGGGGCCTACTCAAGATGCCATCGCTAATTATCGCTTACAAAGTTCGATAACAAAATGTATGGGATTTGACATATGGTACGCTAAATGACATACCAAATCGCGATCATTTAGCGTAGCCGATGTCAAATCCCATACATTTTGTTATCGAACTTTGTAAGCGATAATTGGCGATGGCATCTTGAGTAGGCCCCCTGGTCGCTGATCTAATATCTGACCAGAAAACTCATCTGTTCTGTAACTTTTATGATTTGTCGCGTTATGGTAAGTTATTTATATGGTGCCAAAATAAAAAATGCTCTACTCTACTTGATAATATATGAACCACAGGACAACTTGTATAAGCAATCTATACTAATATTATAAAGCGGAAGGGTTTGTTTGTTTGTTTAAACGCGCTAATCTCTGGAACTACTGGTCCGATTTGTAAAATTCATTTTTGTTGGATAGTCCATTTATAGAGGCTTTAGGCTATATAACATTACGCTGCGACCAATAGGAGCGAAGCGTCAGTGAGAAATATTGCAAAAACGGGGAAAATTATTCACATTTGGGGACTTTCGTTGCGTGCATAAACGGTTTAAGTCACTCAAAAACCACGCGAATGAAGTCGCGGGCACAGCTAGTGTCTAAATAAAGGTACTCTCATCGAACCTCGTACAGCCTTGACAAACAAACTTATACAGGCTGTTTCGTGGTTCAAATATTAAGCCGAGTATAGTGTGAGGGGAATGACGCGTAGAACATTTTTTGTTTTGGCATACCTAAACAGAACACGACAAATCACGATTAAAGATGTCCATAAAGTCACAAAACAGATGAGTTTCAATCCTGGTCAGGTGTTAGGTCAACGACCAGTGCGTTCGTGTGTATAGACTAGGAGCCCGCGAGCCCCAGCATAGTAAGATTTACTCCTTGTAGTCATTTTAGACCTTTGTATTTTTTATCGCGTTATGGTAAGTAATTTATATGAGGTGTCAAAACAAAAAATGCTCTACGCGTCCTTCTCTTCATACTATATTTGTCATTGTATATGAGCCGTGGGACACACTGTATATCTCTCTCTCCCACAGATATTTTTCAACATCGCAAAGTTATCGACGTAAAAATGGCGCCTGATTTTCCACTCGAGTAATTAGAACAAGATACTTCATGTAAAATATGTTCATTAAACTATCGGTTCCCGTGCAGGATTTCAAACCGCTCTTCCCCATTACAATTTGATATCTAAAACGACGTACATCCAGTACTCATGTCACTCCAAATTGATTTCTACGTGTATGGCACTAGAGGCATTTTTGCGTCCATATTTCCGTATCTATATATTTCGTACCCCAGACGAAATATGAGATGAAATTCCTGTTTTAACAAGGCTAATTTATATATGTCGCAGTCATCTAATCGAAATCGCCATTTCATTGAGAGACTAGTATTTTCATCGAATGACAACATTAAATTGAAAGACTAAAGGACAACTCGTCAAGTTGTCTATTGTAACGTCCAACGTCTTGACTGAACGGCATTTTTTTCTAATTTGCGCTCATGCTACAGATATTTTATCGATAAATGTAACTTTGCAAATTCTAGTACAAATAGTTCACAGATAAATAATATAACTTATCCATTTAGTGTAGTTTCGTATGTTTGTCGTTCGTACTGAGTCAGTTTCACCTAAAATTTTTTTAAGAGTAGCCGTCCGCGAAGTAATAATAGATAAATCCATGCTGTCACACTATTTTATAACGAGTATCGCACTTTAATGTAGAATTAATGAAAAAATATCAACACAGCGCTATCAGTGCGAGCTGTTTGACGCCATATTTGTTTTGGTGACTACTAGCGCCGCAGTGAAAAAATTAATCACCTGACTGATCCGCTAACTAATTGGACGTTGACTGACGATTGTTCAATCAATGTTCGGCCTGGTCTTTCAATTTAATGTCGTCATTCAATAAAAACGCTAGCCACTCAATGAAATGTCGATTTCAATTAGTTGACTGCGACATATACACGCCGGTACGAGTAATACTCATCTAATCGAGTGGTAATGGGGCAAATGAAGCTGTAATATCGCGTTTCGCGGCCAAATGTCTGTCGATACTGGTAGTTGGAGCTAAGTGGGGTTTTGTCTATGTTCAGTTTATCATAATCATCTCAGCTAGAACGTCCACTTTATTGATGCACCTGGAATAAGGTGGACAGCAAAGTTCATTTAATGTACTCAATATTCAATGTGTACGTACTTTATAACCGCCTCCGTGGTCTAGTGGTTCAGAGCTTTGCTCTCGACCCGGAGGTCGTAGGTTCGATTGCCGCATTGGAACAACAAAAAATGTTGTCTTCAAGTTTGGTTAGAACAATGCAGGCTGATCACCTGATTGTCTGACAGGAAAGATGATCCATGCGACGGATGGGTATGTAAAAAGTCGGTCCTGCGCCTGTTCTCTCGCCAGTCGTGTCGGTTTACCGTCCCACTGAGTTATGAGAGTAAAAGGACGACAGAGTGTCTTTGTGTATTGCGCACACACTTGGGCACTATAAAATAACTCCTGCGTAGCTGGCCTGGTTTCAATGAAATTGGCTACCGACACCGAAACCGGTGAGGGGGTCTATTTATTATTGCTTTATATTTAGCTTTTACATAGTAAAATACATATATTTTTGAAAAAAGAACTATTTCGCTAAAAGATGGCCCAGAGTTTCTTACGCCGGTTCTTCTTGACTGGTTGAACCGGTAGTAGTTTGTGTTGACATTCCGAGAGTAACTTGTTAAGTTTTTTTTCATTACTAGACATAAGCCTCAAAAAGTTTGATTACAATGCAGTCACTTGATTGTCTGACAAGAAAGGTCGGATGGGCATGTAAAAAGTCGGTCCTGGGCCCTGATTCAAGGTGCCATCTTTATTATCACTTGCGAAGTTCGAAAACAAAATGATTTGATAGGATTCGCTAAGTGGCCATAGCTTACCATCCCATACAATCTATGTTTAATACAAAAAATTACAATAGATGTCACTACTATTAACGTTTGTGAATTATAAAATGTAAATATGCCGAATTAAGTACAAATATTGACATTAAAATAAGGATAAGCTTATTTTTTAAGCATAACATCACGTTAAGCTAAATGCAACTCCTTAATTAAGAAGAAGACACGAAACGAAATTAGTAATTAGTATTTTCCAATAGTGGCGCTAGATGGCGGTTTCCGGAATGTGCCTGGACTTCATCCTTTACCAGTCGCATTGCCAGTATTATATATCATTTTCTAGTACTAGGTCGTGTCTCTGGTATATTATCTACTTTGTGCTAAGTGGCATACGGAACCGCTTGTCAAATCCCATTCATTTTTGTTTTCGAACATCGTAAGTTATAATATTGTTGTTATCTTAAGTCAGAACCCAGATGTCTCGCCAGTCATGTCACATCCATTCCTCCGTAACGCAGTGGTTGAGCGCGTTGGTGCTCGAGCGAGAGAGGTCGCGGGTTCGAATCCCGCCGAAGGAACAAATATTTATCAATGTTCCTGTGTCATGGAGATGTATTAAATTGGTGTATAATATAATTAAAATCTCAAATATGTGTATAGTATAAAAGTGTTAAATATATTTCCGTTGTCTGTACCTGTAACAGAAGTTCTTCGGATACTTAGCACAGTGGTGTGAAGCGTCCATAGATATTATATTATATTATTCCAAGAGTAAAGAAAAAAGAAGAAATAATAAGAATATTCGTCGAAAATCTGTAAAACTCATGTCACATGAAAAAGAAAGTAAAGAACGCTGCGAAAAAATTCAAAAAATGTAATGTAAATAATGTTAGGAAAATGGTAAAAAGCCGGATAGGAGCGTCGGTGTCACGCACCGCGGGTTCTGTACAAAGGAATATCCTTATACTAAATCATCAAATTAATAAGTTTGTAGGTATGGATAGATGTTTGTTAGTCTTAGGGCCTATTTTTCAATCGTCAGATAACTTTTATCTGTGGAATAAACATGTGACGTTGACATTTGTTCCATACAAAATCTGCCAAAATCACATATTTATTCCTTAGATAAAAGTTATCTGAATTGAAATCTCGATTGAAAAATCGGCCCTTACATGTAAAAACGAATTTTGATGAAATCTGGTATAATAGTTTTTGTCGAGCCTGAAAATAGGTAATAGTTTGTGTATGCGAAATCTATTATTTTGTCATTTTTCAACAAAAAAAATAGTCATATAAAGAAATTAATTGATTTTTTGTATGATCACGTCAAGCCCTTTTATATACACTAATAGCGCTGACTTGAAGTTTCACCCCCCTCAAGACTTTAAACCCCTTTTTATGTGATTTAATTTCAAATATCCATACGTTGTACAAAATGAAAGAGATGTCAATACATTTGTAGTGATAGCCTGCGTTATTTATATCATCATCATCATTTAATTTCACTAATGACGCCTACGGACATAAGCCTCCCCCAAGGTATTGTATAGGTTGCCTATACTTGCCACGCTTGGCAGACGAGCTGGCGAGCGCAGTATACAGTGCGATTCATGGTTGATATATTAAGCTGATTATAGTGTGAAGAGAAGGACGCGTAGAACATTTTTAGAACACTCCAAAAAAATCATAAGTCTAAAATGACCACAAGGAATGAATTTTAGTATGCTGGGGATCGCGGGCTTCTAGTCTTTACACACGAACGCACTGGTCGTTGACCTAACACCTGACCAGGATTGAAACTCATCTGTTTTGTGACTTTCATGGAGATCTTTAATCGCGATATGTAATTTATAGGTATGAAGTGCCAAAACAAAAAATTCAGCTTGATATATGAACCATGAATTATTCTGTATAGTAATAATGTTTGCTAAAACGCTTCTGTCTATGATCGGATATATTATTAAAAAAAAAGACATATGGCACTCGGGACTTCCGCGGTAAAGCTATTGCATACCATTATTTATCAATTTATCCGATACAACCAATGCCATCTAGAGGCGAGTTGCTGAACTAAAGAGACAAGCGTGATATTTAAAAAAAGTCATTAAAAGCTCTGCTATTCATCGATAGATGGCAATAAAAAGTATCCGGTCGGAGTGGGGGGTGTTAGGTTATTTTCGTTACGGAATTTCTGGACTTGGTCTCCACGCTCAAGGCCCGCGATAGAAGCTATGCAATAGCTTAAAAATATAAGGTTAGAAAAGGTAGTACATATAATCATATCCCAAAGTTATAGCGACTGTTCTTTTTACACCCGTTATAAGACTAGCTGACCCGTGCCCATTTCGTTGAGCATACAAACAGTATTTTCTTACCATTTAAACCTTCCCGGGACTTCCGCGAATGTTTCATGACTAAAAATAGCCAAATAGGTTCAGCCGTTTTCGAGTTTTAGCGAGACTAACGAATAGAAATTAATTTTTATATAATGGGTGTAAAAAGAACAGTCACTATAACTTTGGGATATGGTTATACTACCTTTTCTCGTTCTAGAAATACTTTTTTTATTAAAAAAAAAATTTTTTTTTGGAAAGGCTGTATAATCCTATCTCAAAGTTATAGTGACTGTTCTTTTACATATTGTATAGATTTGGTTTTCATTTAAGGCACGGATCCCTGAAATATAATGTAAATAAAGTTACAAATTCTACCACGTAGCCGCCATGTTTGTACAAAGACAGGCCTACGCCCTACAAGCGTGAAATTGCGTTCGGCGTGCACCGAGACACAGTAACACTGTGATACAGTATTGTAACTTTATTCGCCGATTTATCGCCTCCGTGGTCTAGTGGTTGAGAGCTTCGCTCTCGACTCGGTGGTCGCGGGTTCGATCCCCGCGTTGGAACAACAAAAAATGTATTTCAGGTTTGGTTAGGGCAATGCATGCTGATCACAAGATTGTCTGACAAGAAAGATGATCCATGCGTCGGATGGGCAAGTCAGACCTGTGGCCTGTTCTCTCGCCAGTCGTGTCGGTTTACCGTCCCACTGGGTTATGAGAGTAAAAGGAAGAGAGAGTGCTTCTGTGTATTGCGCACACACTTGGCCACTATATAATGACTCCTGCGTAGCTGGCCTGGTTTCAATGAAATCGGCTACCGACACCGAAATCGGTGAGTGGAGCTATTATTTATCCGCCGGCTTCTGGAGTGCTATTCAAATGTATGATTATCTAATATGTTCAAATTAACAACCCATATGGAACGCTGATTGGTGGATTTATCAGAGAACGAGTAAGGGATATTTTATAATTATACTAGCGACCCGCCCCGGCTTCGCACGGGAGCAATGCAAAATATACCTACTACAGAATGTCTTTATCCCTCTGCCACTGACGTTACGTCTGACAGACACCAGGATATCTATGAGTTGTTGCTATGTTGCCAATTCGCGCCGTATAGTTTTGTCTCTCTATGTACCTTCCTGCGTGGACGCACGCCGTCCGCCAGTACAGCATAGGTAGCTGCGGCGCTCGTATGTATGCTGCTAGAGCAGTTTGGTGTATACTGGACGTAAGGTCAGTATTAAATGATGGATCTGGTAGACGTAACGTCAGTAATATCGCTATAATTTCATAGTGTCTTAGCTTTTCCGCTGGCTGAGCTTTTACTGAAAAAAGGCCTTACCTATTTAGGTACACTAAAAAGAAATAAAAGAGAACTACCACCCCAATTTTGAGAAAAACAAGACCTGTTGAGAGTTCGATCTACGGATTTACAAAAGATTTAACATTGCTCTCTTTTTTGCCGAAAAAGGATAAGGCAGTTGTCCTTCTATCTTCTTGGCACTGTACTGATGAAAGCACTGAAAAACCTACAATTATTGTTGATTATAATCGGACAAAAGGTGGCGTGGACAAGGTAGATATAAAATGTGCCATCTATTCGTGTAGACGTAAAACACGTCGTTGACCTCAAGCAATCTTTTATCGTTTGTTCGATATGGCTGGAGTTAACACATTTGTGTTATACGGTAAATGTGAAGGAGCAAATTTGAGAACAGGTAAGTTTATTATAAATTTGGCTCGAGAATTAGTACTCCCTGCACTAAAACAGAGAGTTTATAATGAAAGATTACCTAGAGAATTGAGAATGACTTTACGTCGTGTACTAGGCAATTATTTACCTCCTCCACCACCCAGGGAGGCTGAATCATCATCAGCAAGGAAGTTGTGTCGAGTCTGCCCAAGCCAATTGAAAAAACAAACAAGATTAGTATGTTGTTCTTGCGCAAAACCTATTTGTCTGCAATGTTCCGCGCAAATTTGTGAATACTGTAGAAGAGAAGTTTAAGGCTGAATAAAATGAAGATTACTCTAAGGATTTTTTTATTATTATTATTTTTGGTTAATTTTATGTTTCAAAAAGACTAATTTAAGTTAAAAGTGTTGATTTTATGTTTTGTTTTTTTTTTATATAATATTATAAATCGGCTGTGTCAAATGTTTCTATTATTACTATGATAGTAAAAAGATTTTATATTTTCGTAATAATGTGTTTTATTTTACCTAATTCATATTTAAATTAGGTTTTATAGAATACTACAAATATAAAATCTAAACAATTTAATTATAAACATTAACAATAAAAAAAAAATGATAATCATAGTTTACGTCTGACAGACTACTTGTCAGTAGAATATTTACAAGAATGCTACCTCAGTGGCAGAGGGTTATACACAACGTTCACAGCTTTTTTGTCATTAGCCAATACAAACATGTTTTGCTTAGACGTTACTCTTGACAGCGCGACATATAATTGGCCATGTGAAAAACACTCAACGCTCAAGTCTAATCCTGCAACGTTAAAAGTTAGGCACGCGCCGCCCGACCCCCGGCCGGCCGCGGGTCGGTACCGCCGCGGCGCAAACAACTACGACCCTGCATTTTAAATTTGTAATATCTTCGGTAATATTCGCTTAAATAACATGCTGTAAAAAACATATTGATCTATAATAAATGCACAATTTATTTAAGGTACTTTATTGGATAAGGATTAATGCTGTATTGTTTAAAATCACTTCGTAAATAACCATTTTTTAGTAGAGGATAAAAATTTTTATGGTGGGTTATCCCTAAGAGATAGACATATACCATCGCGGACTTATTTGTTGAACTTTTTAAGGTGAACAATACTGTAGTACATTATTTTGGCGTTCAGCGTTTGCAATATAAGCGCAAAAAAACGTGCTTATTTACGACATCACATTAGAAACCTTTAAATTTATCAGTGTTCCTCTACTATATTATGCATTTATTATACATACAAACCTTCCTTAAGAATCACTCTATCTATTAAAAAAAACCGCATCAAAATCCGTTGCGTAGTTTTAAAGATCTAAGCATACATACGGACAGACATACAGCGAAAGCGACTTTGTTTTACGCTCGCACTTGCAAGGCTGGTTAAAATTCCACAGATAAAGTCAAAAAGTCAATATCTATCAAAATCACTAACGACACCGATTAGTTGAGAATACACGATTTGAATCAACCTTTTTTGTACCTGTTAAAAATCTTTATTATTGGACACCTTCCATAATTTTAAGTACAGTAAATACGTATAACTTATTGTGTTAGTAATGTTAATTTTGTAGATTATATTATAATATTACGGGTTTTTTACTTATATAATTAAAATACATAATAATATCGTACGTCCAAGTCAAGATGAAAAAAAAATCGTTCAAAAATTTAAATGTATATGACCGATTTGTTTAACATGTTTTTTTTAAATCTATCAATCAAAAACAACATGGATGATTATTAAACACTTCCATTTTCATAATATATTTTAGTTTTAAAATCATAAACCTAGATATAAGCAGGCTGTAATTAAAAATACTGTAGGCGCGTCGTTGCGCGGCACATTTATTTCAAAGTTGCAATACTGTGTCATAGTATTACTGTGACCATGATATTTATGTTGCATATAAGATGATCTTAATTCGAATGAGGCATTTCCACACCGGCTGAGCCTATACAATAGACACCTTGACAAATTGTGTTCACATTTTTCCTTATTCTTTGTCATTTTGTTCGATGAGATGTGATCAAAAGGAACTTTTGTGTTGTTTCATTTTGATGATGAGTAGCATCTGTTTCGGCTGAGCACCAACTGCCAGACGACCCCTGTAGCGAAGTGGTTGGTGCTCGAGCGAGGCGCGGGTTCGAATCTTGCCGAAGTAATTGTTCTGTGTTCCTGGGTCATGAATAATTTTATTCAACTTAAATGTTTTAAAACTTACCCTGATTTAGATTTTGCATAGATTTACTTAAGTCCAAATGTAAAAAACTTGAGAGGTGTCAAGGGACACCCGGATGGAACAAAGTTTTATTATTTACTAGCTGTGCCCGCGACTTCGTTCGCGTGGTGTTTGATTGACTTAAACCGTTTATGCAGCGCATGCAACGAAAGTCCCCAAATGTGAATTGTTTGTTTGTTTAAACGCGCTAATCTCAGGAACTACTGGTCCGATTTGGATTTGGAAGGCTTTAGGCTATATAACATTACGCTGCGACCAAAACCAGTCGGGCGTCGTCGTCGCCCGACGCCGCGAGGCCGACGCCGCGACGCCGCCGCCCGACGCCGCGACGCCGACGCCCGACGCCACGACGCCGGCGCGGATGCCCGACGCCGACGCTCGACGTTAAGACGCCGACGCACGACACCGCGACGCCGATGCCCGACGTCGCGACGCAGACGCCCAACGCTGCGACGCTGATGCCACGACGCCCGACGTTGCGACGCTGATGCCACGACGCCCGACGTTGCGACGCCCGACGTTGCGACGCCCAACGTTGCGACGCCCGACGTTGCGACGCCTGAGGCCGCGACGCCGACGCCCGACACCACGACCCCGACGCCCGACGTCGCAACGCCGACGCCCGACGCCGCGACGCCGCCGCCCGACGCCGCGACGCCGACGCCCGACGCCACGACGCCGGCGCGGATGCCCGACGCCGCAACGCCGACGCCGACGCCGAAACGTGTAGTGTATTTATCAGCATTGTACCCGTGCGAAGCGATTTTTCCTCGTTTTTGCAACATTTCTCACTGGCGCTTCGCTCCTTAATTGGTCGCAGCGTAATGTTTTATAGCCTAAAGCCTTCAAAATTTTCATAATATCAAAGTCGGTACCAGCCAAACTCAATATTATGAGTTCTTTTATTATTTTTAGTCGGTTTTCATTGTTTTATTTGGCTTAAAATTATTTTTTCCCCTTTTTTAATACTTGCCTATTTCATCATATTGTTATGATGGTATATATGGATACCTACTATCTGGTGAAGACAGGGGTGGTGATGACTACCTACTGTAATTGATATCGTGGCATATTCTTGCAGTACTTTAAGCGATGTCGAAATTTCCAAACGTATATCTTCAAAGACTAAGCAGTAATGGTATTACATTGATAGTTACTTTAAAATTATGTTTTTAATCGGATATGCTTATGTTACTCGAAAAAAATTTGTAGTAATTTATGTCCCTATAAATTTCGAGGAGTTCCTCACGAAGCCATCATAAGGCACCACTTTGATAACTATTAGACCGAGTTCGACTGTAATTGACGTAGTGGCATATGCTTGCATTCGTTTAAACAACGCTGAAATCTTCAAACATGTATCTCTAAGGACTCAGAAGTTCTGTTCAGTACTTTTAGGTCCAGAATATGGTGCAAAACCTTACTGTTTGGTAACATATGCTTAGACTACTTCAGAAAATATCAAAATCCATATATGTTTCCATATAAATTTTGAGGAGTTCCCTCGATTCCTCGCGGATCCCATCATCAGGTAACCATTTTGGTGACAATGGGACCAAATCTGAATTGAGTATAATTCAAATTATATATACACAACACAAAAACAATATTTAAAATCGGTTCATAAACGACGAAGATATTCGCGAACAAACATAAAAAAAAAATAAATAATAGGTTGAATTGAGAAACCTCCTCCTTTTTTGAAAGTCGGTTAAATATACTGTTTTCTATTGCTTCGCGTCGCTGTGTAGGTAGATAAGCGATCGCCCCGCGCGTCCCACACACCCCACAGTCCACACGCGTCGAAATTCATCCGACTTACTTCAAATTTATCGTCACTACTCGGCTCCTATGTGTCTTAGCGTTATGTTTTATAGCCTATAACCTGCTCAGGAGTATGGACTACAATCGTACTAAGTTTGGTTAAAATCCCTTCAGTAGTTTTTGTTCCATGCGTGCACATACAGACAGACTGACAGACAGACAAAAAAAATATTGATTGCATTTTTGGCATCAGTGTCGATCACCAATCATCCTCCAATAAGAATTTTGAAAAAATATTCAATGTACAGAATTGACCTCTCTAGAGTTTTTTTATAAGTATAGATTATTTACAAAAAACCTGTATACACTCAACAAAAATAATCGTCGCGACACCACACTGTTGAATGCGAAATAGAAATGAAAATATCTGGCTTGCTTACTACAAGAGAGAGAGAGACAGACAGAGAAACATGCGACGCCGCACAGCTTACAATAGCTTACTATAGCAAAAAGTGTCGTGACAACTTTTCGTAAGATTTTTTTCCGTCTAGCCCCCTTTCACAACGCGCGATAAGGAACTTCGTTCCAATAAAAACATTCATTCAAAATCTTAATGGCACTGTCATGCTTTTCATACAATTGACATTCGATAACGTCACTTCAGAGGTTCCTGCTTGACCTACTAATTATCTGACGAGAAGAATGATCCGTCCGTGCTGATGATGGGTCCGACGGGCCTGTAAAAAGTCGGTGAACTCTCGCCGGTCGTATCAATCTCCTCACTGGTTTACGAGAGCTAAAGTAGAACGAGTGGTCTTGTATTGCGCCCACACTGGGACAATATAAGATTTCAGTAGTTGGTCTGGTATCGAGTATCTGGTAACACTGTCGGTGAAATCGGTGAGTAAAGGGTCATAACTCACAAAAGCCTAGTTTTCACACGACACCTCGTCACCGTCATGACTTTTTATTACATGTATGGAGTCTTTACATAGTTACATATTTAATAATAATATATAGATGTAAGAAGAACAGTCACTATAACTTTGGGATAATATTATACATACTTACTACCTTTTCTCATTCTGAAAATGTATTTTTTTTTACAAAAATGAAAAATAAAAATTATTGCCTTTTCGTTAATCTTGCGACAAAAAAAGTAAAAATATATTTTTATTAGGATTTTGACAAAAAAATATTAAAATACATTTCCAAAATGAGATTATGTAGTATAATCGTATCTCAAAGTTATAGTGACTATTTTATTTTTACAACCTGTATATCGTGGGTCTAATACCAAAACAAAAACGCTTTGCAAATATAATATCATAATTTTTGGATTCAAAGCAATGAACATGTTTACAATTGCGCCCGTCACACTTGCAGTTCGGACCGTGAGCATGCACCGTTCCAACCCGCGCTCCGAATGGTCATGTAAATGTACGAGAGTTTCAGTTGGATCTGAGCCATGATTCAAGATGCCATCGCTATTTTTTTATTTTTTATTTAATATACAGTGTTAAAAAATAATATTAATTAATTACCGAGTAAATGTAGCTTAAACATGCTTAAATTATTTACCCACCCATGGACTCCGCGCGTAGGTCCGCGCCCGTACTACACGTTGATGTCGCACGCCGCCGCGCAGTGCCGCGCCGAGGTATGCCTACTTGCCTAGCCGCGTAATTTTCATAATATCCATGATTCATTTATTTAAAGGAAAATTTGGTAATTAATTTTATTACTTACTAGCTGACTCGTGCCCACTTCGTTGAGCATACAAATGAAATTCCATAAAAAAGGAAACAAAAACCCGCACCCGGAACCCGCAAACCCGCAACGCGGAACCCAGAACCCGCAACGCGGAACTTTTAACGCTAGACCCGCCATATTTTATTTCATAAAAACCTTCTCCTGAACATAACAAACACAAAAGAATTGGCCAAATTAATATGCGCTTACCAACACATTTTGCGATCCATTTTTATATTGGGAATCGAGTACCGAGTACTTTCCGTAAGTATTGCACATGTCTCACCAGTCAGGCTGTACAGCTGTTGCTGTTTAAGTTTTCAAGATCTTTGCCACTGTACGTACGTAGCTATCCCTATTTATCGCTTACGAAGTTCGAAAACAAAATGACTGGAATTTAACATAAGTTTCGCGAATGACGAAATCGGCGAAGCTTATGTCAAATCTCATACATTTTGTTTTTGAACTTCGTAAGCGATAAATAGGGATTACATCTTCTGGGTCCTGTAAGTCAATGATAGCACATCATCTACAGATTTAACCAAGCGCTGTGTTAACCACTTAACATATGTCGCCGGAGGTGGCAGCATCACAAGTAATAGAAGATTAGAAGAAGTTATCGTAAGTAAGAGAATTTTATGAAAATTATGGCAGAGCTCAAAGAGCTCAAAGAGTGAATTTTCGACAAGGAAGCTGTTAATTAATGAATGTTTTTAATCCCCGACGCTTAGCACCTCGAAGACCGGGGGCCTATTACAAGCTCTTAATTCCAGCCAGTTTACGCCATACAACATGGCTGCCTGGTATTTTCGTATTATGATCACATAATAACTGCATGATGACAGGTATTTAGCGGACACTTGACAAGTCAAGTCAAGTCAACTTCCGAATATCACTTTCAGACAACCAAACTAGGGTGGATCCATTCAGTATAACATGTCGCTGTAATATGAAAAAGAACAAGGCAGTTTAAGACCATATTATTGAATTGCCTGGTAAAAAGGCTGGTATTGTAAAATATCATAATACGGCCCCTGAACCGATTTCCACCAAATATTAGTCAATATTTGGTGGAAATCGGTTCAGGTCTTCAAGGTCATCAGGTTTGTTAGGTGTGATAGGAATGTTACACGCTACTCGGGTTTCTTTTTAAATTTAGTTTTTTTTATTGTTTCAGCCTATCTCTGGCCTAACGAGCGGGTTGAAACGCGTGGTCCGCGGTTCGAACTGAACGTGTAACAGACGCTAACACCTTTTAAGGGAAGGATTAGGTTATGCAAATAAAAACGTCAGAATAAATTAGTATAATAGTAATTAATGACTTCGGACTTTTGCTTTTCATTTTTGGCATACGAATGAAACATTTTTGGCGTTCTCATTTATAATTTTTGGCGAACTGAATGTACAATTTCGAACGTAAGTGCATTTGAGGCATTGTTCAACTTTTAGCCGAATTTCGGAACACAATTCCACTTGGACTTACAGTAGGTCTGTGCATTGGACGAGAGCAGATTACCAGCTCAACTTTTTAATAATGAAATCTCTTGTTAAATAAATACACTTTTGAACGCCCGACTAAAACAAAAGGGTGTTATAATTTTCTCTCTCTCAATCTATAATAATCTTATATAACGGGTGTAAAAAGAACAGTCACTTTGTGATATGATTATACTACCTTTTGTCATTCTAGATAATATGTATTTTTTTTGCTTTTTTTGTTATTCTTGCGACAAGAAAAAAAGAAATGGATAAAGTAAAATACTATCCAAAATGAGGAAAAGTAATATAATCGTATCTCAAAGTTAAAATGGACTTAAGGTTACAAGCACAGGTTACAAGAATAAGTCCCGATTTCACCAACGCATGTTAGTGAATACAGCTTGTTAAATTACCACGCCTTCTGATTCATTGATAGGAATTACGAGAGGAACAGCATGATATTTAACGAAGGATCAACTTTAACATTGATGGTGAAACACGCCCTTAGTGACTGTTTTTTTTTCACATTTAAGAATCAGCCGCCGCGCACAAAATCAATAATAATTTTATATGACGTGTTCGTTTTCTAATAATTTTATATGACGTGTTCGTTTTCTAATAATTCTACATAAAATAAAGCAAGGAAGACTTCTGCTAATCACAATATATTCTCTTCAGTCAAAACATGTTCAGAGGCCTTACTCTCCAAACTGATTCGACTTTGATTCAGATTCAATGGTATCGCGTACCCCCGAATAAATTGACGTTTGTTAAATGATTCTCAGTCGAGTGATATGGTCGGGAGTACAAAATGTTACCATCTAAAGATTTTCATTATCCTGGTTACTTTAAGAGTAATCCACCAAATAAAGCACCAAAAGCCGTTGAGATCGAACTGATTCGATTCTCGACTGTGTCGGGACTCGGGAGTTTGATTAGTACTCGTAGATCAACAAATCTTACTGGCACACTCTAATACTCATTATAATTATAAAATTATTAAAAAAGGTAGTATTTAACAATTATAATATTTACATTTCAACAATATCAATTTTAAAATGTTTATCGACATATTCACAAGCTATCATAACTCTACGAACGGAATTCATATTGAACGTAAAGGATTTACAATGAAAATGTCACAAAAAACATGGCGCTGGTATATTCAGTTAATAATTCATCAAAACTATTCGTTCATTCGAACTGACGGTTATTTTAAACCCTGCGGCTGCTGGTGTTAAATAATAAATCGGAACTGAATATATACTAATATTATAAAGTTGAACAGTTTGTTTGTACGTGCCAATACAATATTTTTACTGTACTGCGCTAGAAAAAGGGCTATGATCTTCGAGAGTATGATTTGCCTGTATGTTTTGGCCCCTCTTATAGTTTACTTAATATTTATAACTCAAAAAAATTAAAGCCACAAGGAGTGAATCTTACTATGGTGGGGCTCGCTGGCTCCTAGTCTATACACACGAACGCACTGGTCGTTGACCTAACACCTGACCAGGGTTGAAACTCATCTGTTTTGTGACTTGTATGGACCTCTTTAATCGCGATTTGTCGCGTTACGGTAAGTTATTTTTATGAGGTGCCAAAACAAAAAATGCTCTACGCGTCCTTCTCTTCACACTATATTCGGCTTGACATATGAACCATGAATCATCATGTATATCATCACGCAGTCTATGAGCGGAGCACCAGAGAAACATGTTTTAAAATCAGTGGTTTTATTACACTGGGAATTTGCAGCCGAAGTCATCGAGAACACCAAGTTCATAAATAATAGCTCCCCTCACCGATTTCGGTTTCGGTAGCCAATTTCATTGAAACCAGGGGTTATTGAAAATAACTGCCCAAGAGTGAGCAAAACACAAAGACACTCTCTCTTCCTTTTACTCTCATAATCGAGTGGGACGGTAAACCGACGCGACTGGCGAGAGAACAGGCGCAGGACCGACTTTTACATGCCCACCCGACGCATGGATCATCTTTCTTGTCAGGCAATCAGGTGATCAGTTTGTATTGTCCTAAATAAACTTGGAACAACATTTTTTGTTGTTTCAACACGGGAATCGAACCCACGACCTCCGGGTCGAGGGCGAAGCTCTGAACCACTAGACCACGGAGGCGACAGTTAGTTAAACACAATAGTTAATAAATACACAAATACCAACGAACTAGTTAATTGTATTATGCGGTCAATTTTGCGATTGTAAATTGTTATAATGGTGCAGATATTTCGAATTTGCTATTAATAGTTAATGAGTTTATTGCAATATTACAAACATCCAATTTCAACATTCAACAATTTTTATTTTATTTTATTTGCCAGCAAACTTTATTAATTTAATGAACTCAATATATAATGGCTATTATTTTATTATATTGAATAAGCAGGCTTACCTCCCGACAGAATCGAGAATCGAATCATTCCACGCTGTTATTATTTTCATGCATGGCCTACAATCTATGTTTAATACAATAAAAAAATGCAATAGATGACACTCATAAGCATAACATCACATCAAGCTAAATTCAACTACAGAAGAAGATAAAATTAGTAATTAGTATTTTCCAATAGTGGCGCTAGATGGCCAGAAAATAGCCAGTCGAATTGCCACTTTGTTTTTTCCTATTTAAGTGCCAGTTTTACCAACACAATATGTTAAAGTTAATCCTTCATTAAATATCATGTTATCTCTCTCGTATTTCCTGTCAACGAATGAGAAGGCAAGGTATTTTAACGAGCCGTTAACACTAACAAGCGGTGGTGAAATCGAGATTAAGGGCGTGTTTCACCAAGCAATGTTAAAGTTAACGCCATGTTAAATATCATGTTACCCTCTCGTATTTCCTGTCAATGAATGAAATGGCATGGTATTTTAACATTGCGTTAACTTTAACATTGCTTGGTGAAACACGGCCTAAGTGTAATTTTCAACAATGCATGTTAGTGTTAACGGCCTGTTAAAATACCATGCCTTCTCATTCATTGACAGGAATTACGAGAGGAACAACATGATATTTAACGAAGTATTAACTTTAACATGCGTTGGTGAAATTGGCACTTAATCTATCAATAAGACAAAATTATGCTACTTAACATTCCTAATCTGTCCTACGTCTGTCATACGTCAGGTTTTGGGACACGGAAGACCAGGGGGCCTACTCAAGATGCCATCGCTAACTATCGCTTACAAAGTTCGATAACATAATGTATGGGATTTGACATAAGGAACGCTAAATGACATACCAAATCGCTATCATTTAGCGTACCAATCCCATACATACAATACCATACATACAATGTCAAATCCCATACATTTTGTTATCGAACTTTGTAAGCGATAATTAGCGATGGAATCTTGAGTAGGCCCCCAGGTACAGCAGCTCGCCGTGCCACGGTGATAGACCTGAAGTGGTACTCCATTTTGGTTTTTGGCAAGTTTTTGGCACTGCCGCGTAGTATTCTACTAAAAAGTGCTATTGTTTGTTTTTTTTTTGTTTTTTTTTGTTATCCGGTGTCCTATTTTGAGTTATAATTATGTACCTGTAAATGTATTGTCTGAAATATCCAAATAAAGATTTTAATATTAATAATAAGAACTGCTATTATTTTAATAGCTACAATGGGAACACAAAAATCATTTTGCTCTCAAATCGAAAGTCACAATAGGAATACAGGTGGTATTCCTCGAACAAGGCCAGTTCAGTGTTGCAATATAAAACACAATAGTGAAAATAGGTCTTCAGTGACATGAGGCTATCATTGAAAGCATGTGTTCAATATCGTAGTTTTCTTTTCAATTTGAATTTGAAAGCATAGATCTGTGATAAATAAGTATAGATATACGTTAACTCTTAGATTAATGAAAGCGACCATCAGACGTAATTCGAAAAGGTTAAGTGCCAATTTCACAACACATTTTGAAGTTAATAAGGTGATATGTAGCAAAATTATGATTTTGAGAGAATAGAGTTCAAACTGTTACTTAAACATTTGATACGTCGTAAAGTAATTAGTACATTAATCTAAAAATCCGTCTCTAGAATCAATGTACTTAATATGTTACCGCATAATATTATCCTAAAATGTTTAAGTGACAATTTAAACTCAATTTTCTCGGTAAATTATTTTGCGACATATATGTTTCATCTATTCATGTCTTCAAATATCATGCTAAATATTATTATAATAAGCTAATTATATCATAATAAATACGGGTATTTCCTGTCAATGAATGAGAAGGTATGTTAGTATAACAAGCTGTTAACACTAACAATCGTTGGTGAAATCGAGACTTAGATGTCTTAATATAACTGGTATTGTACTGACTTAGTGCCGATTTCATCAAAGCATGTTAGTGATAACGGTTTGTTAAATTACCACGCCTTCTCATTCATTGATAGGAATTTCGAGAGGAACAGCATGATATTTAACGAAGGATTAACTTGAACATTGCTTAGTGAAACACGCCCTTAGTCTCGGATGTTGTAAGTTATAAAGGTGAGATTCCACCGGTGTTCTGAACTGTTGCAAACATTGTGCGTAACAGTTGTTTGTTCCGGTGGACTCGCTAACGCAACATTAATAAATTGTGCCCCAACATTCATAGAATGTTGTATACTTTTGTTCGCGCCAGTGGAGTCGCGTCGCCGCACACGAACATTTTGTTCGCAACACAATCTTACTTCAAATGCTATTATACCAGTGTGCTGATCTGTTGCGAACTCCAATGAGTGAACAATTTGTGAACGTTACGCACAGCCTCGCCGGTGGAGTCGGTGTTAGCAACTTAGTTCCGCACAGCTGGAGTTGTGAAAAAAATGTTGGCTAACAGATGTTCTGAACACTATTTTGGTGGAATCGTACCTTAATTCTTCATCATCAGTTTGCTTCTTTGAAAATTTGGACGTTATTTAAAAAATATTGTTCTCAAAGCTCATCTCTCTTTTTATGTCACAGATGCAGATACAAAGCAACATCGGCCATTGTACATAACAAACGGCTGTAGTGACCCAATTGTGAATACCTAAAGTTATCGCTACCATGTTCCGGTCGCGATCGTCGGATTCCGACGTTTTGCAAAGAAACAAAAGGTTTTTTCCATTGCCACTTTCGTTACCTGTGTGTGCTGTGAATCTTTGCGATGATTGTTATGACATTTGGTCACAATGTAGATATATAACAGAGACACGACCTAATACTACACAATGGTATCACCCTAATACTGGCAATTCGACTGGCTATTTTTGTTTTCTTCGATTTCCTTCCGGAACCGCCATTTAGCGCCACTATTGGAAAATACGAATTACTAATTTCGTTTCGTATCTTCTTCTTAATTAAGGAGTTCCATTTATCTTAATGTGATGTTATGTTTAAAAAATATGCTTTTCTTTATTTTAATGTCAATATTTGTATTCAATTCGGCATATTTACATTTTATAATTTACAAACGTTAATAGTAGTGACATCTAAAACCTTCCCTGGCCTTCCACGAATATATCAAATTTAACAGCGATGAATTTTTATAATATAAGATAACTAAAAATAAATCAAAGGTCTAAAATTACCACAAGGAGTAAATTTTACTATGCTGGGGCTGGCTCCTAGTCTATACACACGAACGCACTTGTCGTTGACCTAACACCTGACCAGGGTTGAAACTCATCTGTTTTGTGACTTTTATGGAGATCTTTAATCGTGATTTGTCGCGTTATGATAAGTAATTTATATGAGGTGCCAAAACAAAAAAATGCTCTACGCGTCCTTCTCTTCACACTTTAATCGGCTTGATATACTATCTAAAATGTCCAAATAATGTTTTTATTATTATTAAGTGCAAAGTGGTTCATATGAACCATAAATCATCCTGTAGAGCATAGCAGTTGCTTTGCACTTAATAATAATAAAAACATTATTTGGACATTTTTGACAATACAGAAATTAAACATAGATACATAATTATAACACAAAATAAGATAACAAAAAAAAAAAAAGAAAAATAAACAAAGGATAGTAGGATATCCAGCACTTGAGATAGCAGGTTCGATTGGCCTAGGTTGCCAGCCAGGGATGTTAATGAGCAGTGAGATATTTTAGATCTCAAGTACGGACGCTCTAACGGAGAAGGAAATCATCACGAGGGAACCCACATAATATGGTTGGTCCCAGACGTGTTGACTTGTCATCTTCTGGACTAGGCTGTTCGAGGCAACCAAATGAGTTTTAAAAACTGGCTTTCTCAAAGAAAAGAGTGGTAACTTCGCTCGCATATCTCCCTTCACCGATATCGGTAGCCGATTTCATTGAAACCAGGCCAGCTACGCAGTTATTTCATAGTGCCCAAGTGTGTGCGCAATACACAAAGACAATCTCTCATCCTTTTACTCTCATAACCCAGCGGGACGGTAAACCGACACGACTGGCGAGAGAACAGGCGCAGGACCGACTTTTTACATGCCCATCAGACGCATGGATCATCTTTCTTGTCAGACAAACAGGTGATCAGCCTGCATTGTCCTAACCAAACTTGAAAAATACATTTTTTTTGTTGTTCCAACGCGGGAATCGACGCCACGACCTCCGAGTCGAGAGCGAAGCTAGACCACGGAGGCGCTCGAATAATACTATATTAAATTATCTCATAATGTAATAAAAAGGCCTAAATTATGGTTATTTCCCTGAAGTACCCACAGTACATTCAGCATAATACTATTTTAAAGCTTTATCTATATGCGGAGGCATTTATTCCAAAACACATTCAATTTACATAGCGGCACATATCTTGTGTCTGAACTGTGCGGCCATCTTGGATTTGCATTTTGACATTTGTCGGCCATCTTGGATTTGAATTTTGACATCGTCGGCCATTTTGGATTTTGAAAGTCGGTACGGTATGTTTTTGGATATTAACCCATTTGGCGCCTCTGTACCCAATCAGGTACAGCAAAATAAATGAGGGTAGTTAAACAATTTTAAGTGTCACAAACATTTTTTTGCGCTTAAATTATTAGTAATGAGTTCGTGCGTTACTATAATATCTATTGAATTGCATGTGCCTATGCCAGTTGACGTTTAGAGGATTCAAAAGTATCAGTAAAATCGTTTATAAGAGTAAGTTACTATATTTATTACTTTTTATTATTTTTTGTTGCAATTATGTTGTTAAGTGGTAATATATTTTTTAACTACATCCTCATTTATAAAATAAATGACGAATAACGTTAAATAAACGTATATTTTTAGAGAAATCTCACTTTTTATACAAGTGTACCTGTTTGGGTACAGCGGCCGGATCCATATACTAACATTGTAATTTTTTCATACAATTAGTTTTGATACATTATAAATAGACGCTTTTGACTAAAACATTTTGTTGCCATATTGTTATTTCTGGGTATCACAAACAACCTAGAGAAGATTTATAATAGGTCCTACGATGAAGATTTAGGAGTTGAAATGGTGTCGAACTATATGCCCAGACCAAAAATTCGGGATTTTAAAAGGAATAGGTAAATACAAGGAACAATATGTTACTGTAAGGTCGGTCCTTAGCTGGTATATAATAAGTTTCTTCAGTGGGAAGTGATACATGATCATAATAAAATATTGATTGATAATTCGATGGTTAGATATTGTGTGGCCATCATCATGCTAAGCTGTTTATCATAGGAAAACCAGTGCGATTTGTTTGCAAAAACTGGGTAACAGCTAGATTTTTACTATGGAAAATCTGTCGAAGTATCAACTATATTTTAGGATCAAGAGTTGTCAAAACATTACTTGTAAAATTGGGAACGAATCCAACGTATCATCAAGTATTTTTTGATAACTTTGTAAGATGATTGCACAATGGCGACTTTTTACAATCATTATACTATTGAATCGTTAGGAGTTGTGAAACGATGATCTATAACTGTGTAATGAGAAAAGGCTAATGCGATTCTTCCAAAAATCTTTCAAACATATAATAAAAATATGGGTGTAGTAGACGAATTTGATCAGTCTATTTCGCTTCATAGAATTGCGATTCATGGATAAAAGTGGTGGTGGGTTTAATTTACCTATATGATATATATTATGACTGTTGCAAATGCCTGGCATTTGTACGTAATGAGTATAACTAGTGACAGTAAGGATCAATTCCTATTTAGACGATCCATTACACACTACTTACGACAGAAAACCCAAAATAAAGCTCAAAATTCGTCTTCAATAGTCTCAGCTTGTCTAAAGATGGACTTGGATATTTTCCCCAGAAGCTTGAAAAACCATTGCGATATGTTATTTGTCATGCAATAATTCGTAAGCAATGTAAAAAGTATGTCAAAACACTATGACTTGAAGATCAATGTCTTGAAAATTTCCACCCGTAATACGCCGCTGTACGCATTTGAGTACACCCCCCTGGAGGGTTACCTAATAAAAATTTTTCAGTTTTTTCTTACTTTTGTGTTTATTCGGCTTGTAGATAGTAATCAAACAAACGTTATTTGAAAAAATCTCTGTTGGTTTTAATTTGGCGGTTAATGGGTTAAGCCGGGTCGCTAATCTGTATTGTGTTTACTGAATTTAAATGTCAAATTAGAATGCACCCCAATGCAAAACATACCTGCTACGAGTCGTGTTGAAGCATAAACTCGTAAAGATAATACAATTAGAGTTAGACTAGTTTTTGCTCTTGACACCTAGGGTTGTCAACCGTACTATATTATAGTAACACTTTTCGTTAATTGCTTATATTATTATAGAAATCAACGCCTCCGTGGTTTAGAGCCTAGTTCTCGACTTGGAGGTCTGTATTCAAGTCTAGTTAGAACAATGCAGGCTGATTACCTGATTGTCTGACAAGAAAGATGATACAAGCGTCGGATGTAATAAGTCGGTCCTGCGCCTAAGATCCCACCAGTCATGTCGGTTATCCGTCCCACTGGGCTACTAGAGTGAAGGAAAAAAAGAGTGATTTATGTTTCCCAAACCCACAAGAAATACTTTGGGGGCCATCATCGGACGTGATAGTCAGCTAGCAATATTATCAGCTACAACAAATTTTGTACTGTAACTCACGTAGTTTTTTTTAATTAAAAAAAAAATAATTGTAGGTTCACAACATAAAGGGGCAATTTTTTCCAATTTTTTTAGAAAAATGTCTACAACATAAAAAAAAATAACATGGCAACCCTAAGTGCACCGGGCTATCTTCATGCAAACTTTGGTCCTCGTTTCATTTCTTTAGGGGTTTAATGTATTCAAAGCAACAGAGGGCTATCTGATCGGTAAATACTGAGCTATATTTACTGTAAGCTCTTCACGGTTTCATTTAATTTATAAGTGTTCTTTTATATTACTAACGCTTTGTGCTGGGTCTTGCTCTCTAAACTGATTCGATTTTGTTTCAGATTAAAACTTTATTTGGACATTTTAGACAATACAAAAAATTAAACGAAGATATCTAGGAGTGAGGTATTTTTGTGGGCGTCTCTTTATATTCATTTTAATTTTGTTTTTCTTTAATTAGTTCTCTTTATAATCTTTATAACTTAGAAGCATACTTTTTTATTGACCCTAATTTAACAATTGTTTTACATTAAACTATTTAGTGATTACTTAGAAACTTATATTACTTAGAAAACGTAACGAATTGGGTCTATAACTTGACAAACTCTCTTCTTCTTCTTCTTTTTAAAAAGGGCTCCTTAGTGATTTGCCAATGTCAGAGTGGATAGGCGAAGACTCTGCTTTATGAGTAGGTTTTATGAAGAAACAAGGGTACGGTGCACATAAGGAAGTCGGTTGAATAGTCTATTACGTAAAACAAACACAAACATCTAGGATTAGTACCACACACCTTATAGTTTTATCTATAGACAAACTCTCCCTGGCCTGCTCACCATCTCGTAGTCAATGTCATCTGTCATAAGTGACACTTGGCTTCTTTTTTTTTATTTTTAGCAACAGCACCTGCAAAGGCTTTGTTAGGCTTTGCAGCTGCTGTTGCAGAATAGTTTCTGTCTTGTCAAATATCACCAAACTCGCTAAGCTTTTTGCAAGCTTTACCTCTCAACTCCGACAGATACATCAGTATTATAACTCAAAATAAGACAAAAAAAAGAATAGAATGATATCAGGCACTTGAGATCGATCGTGCCGCGTAATCCCGAATAAATTGACGTTTGTTTATTTTGATTCTCAGTTGATTGATATGGTATGAGTACAAAAACGAAAAATGGATCGAAGATACTGAACTGATTCGATTTTCGATTGTGTCGGGGGTAATTACTCTATTTTGTTTATTCGATTGAACTAAATATAATGAAGTTTGGCAGTATAATATACTGCCAAAGTCACATTTTTTTTGGTTTTGATGTAGGGAAGTAACTAATAATTAAAAATATATATTTTTAATCAACCTTCGATATTGTAAGAATTTATTTAATTGTATTTCTTATTTAAATGTAACTCAGTGTAACCCAAATGTTTTATTGAATAAATGTTTTTTTTCCAAGGAATGAGTGAACGAATGAATTATAGCTAAGACCTCTCGACCACGTCAGCTCACAAACAAAAAAACTAGATCATAATATTTTCACAGGTTTGAGAGCTGAGAAGAAGCTGATTCTGGGTATTATAATTTTAAACAAAAAAAAAAATCCGAATGCAATGAGTCGCCCCTATGATTTTTTAAAGTTCCTCTCATTCTGGTCTGCTATCATCAAAACTAGATTTCCTTATCTTGGAATGACCTTTGAAATATCTTCTTTCCAACAAGACAATTTAATCAACAAAATCTGTTCATAAGACTAAATAGTAAATACTATATATTTAGTATTTACTATACGGTTTAATGACTTTTATAATGTTAATATAATTTTTTATTCTCAAAGTAAACTAAAATAAATAAAACAGTAATGAAAATAATATTAGACTAGCTACGAACTATTAACTAAAACAAACAAAAATAATAAAAAAAAAACTATACGAGCATAATAAAATAACTATAAAAACTACAATCAAAAAAATAACCCCAAGATCGTCCCCCTCAGACAGAGTACCCAGAAGGCTCAAAGAGTTTCCTCGCTGGATGGCGATACTTACCACCAGTTTCCCGTACGCTATTCAAATGAATGATCAACTAACATGGTATTCAAATCAACGACCCATATTTAATTGAACGCTGATTGGTGGAATATTATAAGACAGAAAGGAACGGACAGATATTTTATAATTACATCACGCTCGCACTTGCAAGATTTGTTAAAATTCCACAGATAAGGTTAATTCACCAAAGACACCGATTAGTTGACATACGATTTGAATCAGCGAGCGAGCGTGATGCAATTATAAAATATCTGTCCGTTCCTTTCTGTCTGATAATGTTCCACCAATCAGCGTTCAATATGAGCTGCCTCTGCGTTACTCTTTGAGCCAGGTAGGTCCCTGATCTGGGGTCTCGGGTGGCCTCTACTAGTTTTTTTTTAATTTTACCAAATAATATATATATTATAGCGCACCCGGACCTCATGGGCCTAGGGTTTCAACCCCAAACGGTTCAAATATGAGATCCCCACTTAGGTTCTCATATTTGCGCCGCTTGAGGTAAAAAAATCCTCCTTTAAAGTCGGTCAAAAAAAGGCATTCCTAACACATTAAAATAATGTCGATAACTCGAATTTGCAACAAGAATTGGACCGTAAACGCGATTTATGCGTCCCAAACCCCCGATCGCAGCAACAATACATATTTCACTTGTTTTCGTCCATTTAAATATTTCGGTCAAAAGGTTCGCTGTAAATCAACCTGTGACTCACTTCGCCATAATCGATTTGAATCTCGAATGGCCGATTAAAAAGGAACATTTCGTTTTTTATTTTTAAATATTTTCAGTTGTTTTCGGCCTACAATTACTGTTCTGTATGGGATTTTAGTTTTATGTCGAAAATACGTTATGACTGCTTTCACATTAAAATATAACATATTTGAACTAATAGCTATGAAGCTTAATAAAAAAAAAGGATATTAACTTCATCTAACTCAAAACATTCACTTTACTTATATTCGATCAACAATTCACTAGGAAGTATTATATTCAGTGTGGTAGGTACACTGACAACGTCCACACGTGGTCTAGTGTCAGAGCTTCGCTCTCGACCCGGAGGTCGTGGATTCGATTGCCACGTTGGAAAAACAAAAAAAATTGTTTTCAAGTTTGGTTAGGACAATGCAGGCTGATCACCTGATTGTCTGACAAGAAAGATGATTCATGCGTCGGATGGGCATGGAAAATGTCGGTCCTGCGCCTGATCTCTCGCTAGTCATGTCGGTTATCCGTCCCACTGGGCTACGAGAGTGAAGGAAGAGAGAGTGCTTATGTCTATTGCGCATCACCTGGGCACTATAAAATAACTCCTGCATAGCTGGCCAGGTTTCAATGAAACCGGCCACCGTCACCAAAATCGGTGTGGGAGGCATTATTATTAGCTGCTAAAATTGCGGTGAAATTGAATTGCAAAATATTACTGTATTTCGAATGTACAGTCGGCTGCACTAACATGGATACATCTACAAATTTGCAAAAATATGTCTACGTTTAATTTTCAAAAATATCGTCACCTTATTGCATTCAAAGCGATGTAATCAGCAAAGTGTTTCAAAATTATAAATACATTATTTTCATAATGAAGTAAACAACAGTATTTCAGTGAATAGTATACACACTTAAATTCATAATTATGAATACGCGACAAATTTCAGTAGCATGTAACCATTGTTTATTTCATTATAATGTAAACGTTAATTTTGTGTTTCAGAAAAGGCTGGTCAAAATTTCATTACATTGCAATATATACAATAATGAATTCTATAAATAATAGAGGTGATATATTGACGGGTAATATTATTGACGGTTATTTAAAAATCACACATACATTAGAATATTGATTATATTCTTAAGTGTAATAGGTATAACTCTGATACACGCGAACGTATATATCTCAAAGATACTTTCATCGGTTTTTATAGTCTACCCTCAAACTATAATATGATCAAAACTAAACAATGTTAATATCGTTCTATATTAGTAATATTGTAAATATAAATAATATAAACTATCACGGGCAAACATCGAACATGAAAAACATCCCATATTTTAAAATAATAAAAATTGTAGTTTTAAATGACTCCATTTGGATTACCTAAACTTAAAAACAAAAAACAAACCAAAAAAAATAATAATTACTGAATAATGAATATTGCGAAGTGCGAACGATGACTGTAAATTAACTCTCTTGGACAAACTCGTGACTAAATATTTCTGGTTTCGTTATCATCATATTATGTATAGTTTGAGGGTATAAGTAAAAACCTGATAAAAACAGTCTCTTTTTTATTATTGCAATAAATTGGATAATTCTTGTCTCGTTTTTTTTTTGGTCAGTAAAGCAAAATTATTTTTTTAACTAGCCCCTGAATAGTCAAACAGTGAATGAACTGATGACGAATTATTGCGATCTCGTCAGCTTTGAATAAAAATAAAAAAAGTATATCAAAATCGGTCCATCTATTTAGTAGTTACGATGCCACAAGCAAACAGACGAACATACATAAATAAACGTCAAACTTATATCATAGTGTAAGTTTATGTAGTTTGCAACACGCAAGCTAACATTTTGTATGATAAACAAAATTAATATAATATTAAAAAATCATAGATATAGTTTGAGGGTAGAAGTAAAAACCTAACAAAAATAGTTTCTGAAATATATGTTTAGGTAAAATGCCTGATTGACTGTAATAAACTTCATCATTCTTTTCTTTTTGTGTTTTTTCTAGTCATAAAAGTAAAATTATTTTTTAAGTAATACTCGAATTGTTCAGCAGTAAGCAAATTTATTTTGTTGAATCATAGCTTTAGTGTTTTAACATGACCACGTCAGCTTTCAAACAAAAAAAACTACATCAAAATCGGTTCATCCGTTTGGGAGCTACGATGACAGACATACAGACAGACTCGAAAAATCCCTCTGTTTTTGTCGGAGGTGCAAAAAGGGATTTTTTTACGAATTCAGTAGTCCAAATTTCATGTTTCTACCATTTGTAGTTACGGCTGTGCGAAAAGAAAAAGAAAAAATGAATGTATACATCTTATTGGAACATACCACGAGTACATTTTTGTGGCATTTAAAACATATTTGCAGAAAAGTGAAAAATGCTAAAATTTTATAAGTGTATCCATATTATTGATACAATTAATGTTTACATTGTAATGAAGTAAACAATGTTTACATATTATTGAAACATACCACGAGTACATTTTTGTGGCATTTAAAACATATTTGCAGAAAAGTGAAAAATGCTAAAATTTTATAATTGTATCCATATTATTGATACAATTAATGTTTACATTGTAATGAAGTAAACAATGTTTACATATTATTGAAATTTGTCGCGTATTCATAATTATGAATTTAAGTGTGCATACTACTCACTGAAATACTGCTGTTTACTTCATTATGGAAATAATGTATTCATAATTTTGAAACACTTTGCTGGTTACATCGCTTTGAATGCAATAAGGTGACGATATTTTTGAAAAACTAACGTAGACATATTTTTGCAAATTTGTAGATGTATCCATGTTAGTGCAGCCGACTGTACATTCAAAAAGCAATCTTTCAAGTATGTAGGCCATAACGTGCCGTTCAGACGTTAGCATGTCTAACAAAACAGCATGCACCGGAATACCTGCATGCATTCATAGCGGAATATGATTGAATTATTCTATTGGGTTAAGCCTGCATGTATTAGTAATAAAGTGTAAATAAATTTATTAAAAGAGTTTTAATAACAAGGTTTTATACGGTTAAGTTTTGGAGGAGGAAACAGGAATCCCCTAAACGTCGATTTCTGGTAGTTTTAATAGGTAATTTTAGTCCAAGTTGCAGTTGTCTCTATCGCGCTAGTGCTGGCTAGCTAGGGTACTGCGAGACAACAATAGATTTTATAAATACCTATTTTGTATTTCTCTCAACCGTGGTGTTTCCTCTATTTGCTCAACGAAGTTAGCACGGGTCAGCTATAAGTGTATAGTATAAATGTGTTAACGTCAAATAAATGTATTTTTTTCAAACCTGACCACTAGTTTCTGAGATCAGTTTGTTCATCAGCTTTATAATATTAGTAAATATTCCGCTGAAATTTAAACCTCAAAAACTCTTAACTAAGCGTATAATATCTGGTATAATATTAGCATAACTAGGTACAGTTAAATGCCTACGTATGCTAAGTAGTCGGCGTTTTCGTTACAGTTTGTGGACTCAGTTTGTTTGCTTAAACAGGAGCTGAACTAACTAACTAATTTCATAATGTTGGGTTGTAATACGTAGGAGTTACCTGTCTAGTTAGCAGGTTAGATTTATCAGGAATAATTTTAAGTATTTGTAACGTTACCGAATTTCAAATAGGTAAGATTCTTTCTTACCTATTTGAAATACACTCTTTCAGAATGTAAACATGATAACCACTGGTTCCAGAAGTAGAGTGAAAGGAAATAGGGTATGAAAGTCGCGAGGGATAAAATCAAAAAGAACACATAATGTAAGACACCGACACAGTTCGATCGAGAGACAGGATCGCACACAGTTTGGAACGCTGTTTAATGCGCAATCCGATCTGTACAGCAGTGCAATTCTCTAAGCGACTGAGGCTGTGCCCGTCGCTGTGATCACGAATGTCACCGCCGTCACATGGTCGGCTGACAGTTGTCAATAGCGTACATACTCGGGCAATACCAATTCGGCCATCATCGCTATCACTGCCGTTGGAATCTTGGCTGTCACGATTTTCGCGCTTAAAGAATTGCACTGCTGGGTTCTATAGTAATGTAAACGTTATTGACGTCTAAGCAACGTAACAGTGGCTACGATATTCGTAGTGGTGTTTACGAAATGTTTGTAGGTTTCGTATCCTCACGATACGAAACCTTGTAGAGGGTCTACATACTATATATATGTCGCAGTCATCTGATTGAATCTGCTTTTTTAATTGAATCACTAGGCGGTTTTATAATGGCGTCAAACAGCTCGTGCTGATAGGAATGTGTTGATATATTTTTTGATTAATTTACTTTAATATACGTTATAATAGTACACATTCGGAACTTTGGAAGTTTAAAAATAAAATATGAAATAGTTAATATGAACGCGCTAGTCATTCAATTAAATAGCGGATTCAATCAGATGACTGCGACACATATACATAATATATAAATGAAATGAAATGAAATACTTCGTAGTGGTTCTACAATATTTCGTAGTGGTTCTACAATACTTCGTAGTGGTTCTACAATACTTCGTAGTTGCTCTACAATTCATCGCAGTGGATCTATAATACTTCGTAGTGGTTCTACAATCCTTCGTAGTTGCTCTACAATACATCGCAGTGGATCTATAATACTTCGTAGTGGTTCTACAATACTTCGTAGTTGCTCTACAATTCATCGCAGTGGATCTATAATACTTCGTAGTGGTTCTACAATCCTTCGTAGTTGCTCTACAATACATCGCAGTGGATCTATAATACTTCGTAGTGGTTCTACAATACTTCGTAGTTGCTCTACAATTCATCGCAGTGGATCTATAATACTTCGTAGTGGTTCTACAATCCTTCGTAGTTGCTCTACAATACATCGCAGTGGATCTATAATACTTCGTAGTGGTTCTACAATACTTCGTAGTTGCTCTACAATTCATCGCAGTGGATCTATAATACTTCGTAGTGGTTCTACAATCCTTCGTAGTTGCTCTACAATACATCGCAGTGGATCTATAATACTTCGTAGTGGTTCTACAATACTTCGTAGTTGCTCTACAATTCATCGCAGTGGATCTATAATACTTCGTAGTGGTTCTACAATACTTCGTAGTTGCTCTACAATTCATCGCAGTGGATCTATAATACTTCGTAGTGGTTCTACAATACTTCGTAGTTGCTCTACAATACATCGCAGTGGATCTATAATACTTCGTAGTGGTTCTACAATACTTCGTAGTTGCTCTACAATACATCGCAGTGGATCTATAATACTTCTTAGTGGTTCTACAATCCTCCGTAATGGGTCTACAACACTTTGTAGCAGGGTTACATACATTGTAGCACCCACTACGAAAACATCGGCGTAGATCAATTCATTTATTCAAAATAGGTTTTACAACGCTTCTTGAGGTCACATAGAGTACAACTTTATTATTTGTCAATTTCTAAATAGTGTATATACATTTGTAGTCGTCTACAAAACTTCGGTGTCGGCTTTTTCTATAAGTTTATTATAACTCTCACAAAGCCAATCTAATATTTATTAATAACTCGTACTACGTAAATTATAAAACCCATGTTTCCGGGCTATTATTACAAAGCTATTCACACCCCTTAATTTAAAATCCAATCAGTAATATAGGCACTACGGTTCTAAGCTATCGATAGGATTCATCAGAAAAATCAAAACCAGTAGACACTGTTAAAAGTTCTGAGTTATATAAAGAGACAGTGAAATCCTCCTTTCGTAAGGGCCGATTTTTCAATCGTCAGATTACTTTTACTTAAGGAATGAATATGTGACTTTGACAGATTTTGTGTGGAACAAATGTCAAAGTCACATGTTTATTCAACAGACAAAAGTTATCTGATGATTGAAAAATCGGCCCTGAGTCAGTTAAAAAAGTCTCTGAAAACAAATAAAGTAATTCATATCAGAGATATAAAAAAAAAGCTCGCACTTCGTGAGCCAAGTAATTGAAGAGATTGACTTAATAAGTCATCTCTATTCGTTATAAGCTCTTCGGGAGCTTATGAGTAACTTTGTAAAGTTTGACGGCTCCCTAAAGGGTCCTCAAAGCGGGAGGTTCACGCACAAACGCGTAGGTAGGGTAGGTGTAGGTGGGGTAGGTAGGTGTAATCAAATTTATGGCCCCACCGATTTCGTTTTTAATTACAAAAATATTTATATTTAAATGTGATTTTGCATTTTGCGTGGCTTTTGATTTGTCAAGCTTTTAACTGGAATTATTATTTTTATGGTAAATCAAATGGCATCGAACGTTCTAAACTGCATCTGGGTTTATTTTGGCATCTCATATAAATTACTTAATACATTGTGTGAAAAGAACAGTCACTATAACTTTGAGATACGATTATACTACCTTTCTTCATTTTGAAAATGATTTTTTTTGTCAAAAACATTTTTTTTTCCTTTTTACCATTTCTTATTTTTTTTTCGCAAGAATAACGTAAAAAATATTTGTTTTTAATCATTTTTAGAATGAGAAATAGTAGTATAATCATATCCTAAAGTAATAGTGACTGTTCTTTATACACTTGTTATAACTAAAAAAAGCTAAAGTCTAAAATAACAACAAGGAGTGAATCTTACTATGCTACGGCTCTTCTATACACACGAACGCACTGGTCGTTGACCTAACACCTGACCAGGGTTAAAACTCATCTGTTTAGTGATTTTTATGGAGATCTTTATTCGTGATTTGTCACTATATAGTAAGTAATATAAACGAGGTGTCAAAACAAAAAATGCTCTACGCGTCATTTTCTTTACACTATATTCGACTTGATATATGAACCATGACACATCCTGTATTTTTTCTTCAAAACCTTCACTTCAATAACTTTAACTGGACCCATTTGGTTCACATTCCTGAGTTCATCAGCGAAGCAGTCCTCTGGGAAGTGCCGTATGTAAATTACTCTCGCTTAGTTGAATTAATTATTAATTTATGATGTTTGTAGCTTGAAGGGTTTCTGCACGCTTACTCCCGACACAATCGAGATCGAATCAGTTCGATCTCAACGGGTTTTGGCTTTGGACACCCGACTATAATTGATATAGTCGGGTGTCGACCGAGAATCAAAATAAACAAATGTTATTCGGGAGTATGCGGAACGATCGAATCTGAATCGAAATTGAATCAGTTTGGAGAGTAAGGCCGCTGGCTGGAACCAAATAATAAAAGTGGCATATCTAGAAAACATTTAGACATAATATAATAAAATGAGAGATAAAATTGTCAAGTAATGAGGTAAATGATGACGATGAAAAGATAAGATAGACAAGAATACTTTCAAACAAGAAAAGTTGGATGGAAATCAAAATGGCTGTGTGTGTGTGTGTGTGTGTGTGTGTGTGTGTGTGTGTGTGTGTGTGTGTGTGTGTGTGTGTGTGTGTGTGTGTGTGTGTGTGTGTGTGTGTGTGTGTATGTGTGTGTGTGTGTGTGTGTGTGTGTGTATGTGTGTGTGTGTTAGTAAACTGATGGTTAAAACGATTTTGATCCAATTTTAAAAACAAGTTAACAAACACACACAATCAATCTGATAACATAATATTGTCGTCAGTGTTTCAATGTAGGTACTAAAAGGAGAACATTTTTTTAAATACATTGTTTGTTTACATTTTATTTATGCTCAGAGACAAAATACCGTAAAACTTAGCATACACGAATTATTATGAGCGAATTTCGAGCGCAGGCGACCTTCATATATCCTCATTAACATACAGAGTTCATAGACAAAAGCAAAATTGAGGGCACTATTCTCTAAAACAATTGTAAGGAAGCACATTGTACATTGTACTCGTTGTCTCAACTTCATATCCTGAGTTTTATGCTCGTATTTTCGAGTAGTATTCGCATGCCGATTTCGGTGTCGGTGACCGGTTTCGGTGTGGGAACCTCCCACCGACAATTAGATGACCTGAACACAGGGGCTTATGTCTTCCTGTGGACATCATAGCTGGAAAGACCAATCTGTAACCACTGGGCTACGGTGGCGTTGACTAAAATAATAATACAGAAAGTAAGGTTATCTTATATATAAAAATGAATCGCTATTCGTTAGTCTCGCTAAAACCCGAGAATGGTTGAACCGATTCGGCTATTTTTGGTCTTGAAATGTTCGTGGAAGTCCAGAGAAGGTTTAAACGGTTTGTATGCTCAACAAAGTAGGCACGGATCAGCTAGTTTGTGTAAATTAAAACTGCCTCCCACACCGATTTCGGTGACGGTGGCCGGTGTGTGCGCAATGCACAGAAGCACTCTCTCTTCCTTCGCTATCGTAGTCCAATGGGATGGATAACCGACTGACTGGCGGTAGATCAGGCGCAGGACCGACTTATTACATGCCCATTGCCCATCCTACGCATGGATCATCTTTCTTGTCAGACAATCAGGTGATCAGCCCGCATTTTCCTAACCAAACTTGAAAACGACATTTTGTGTCCAACGCGGCAATCGAACTCACGACCTCCCAGTTTAGATCTAAGCTCTAAACTACTAAACTACGTAGTATGGTGGCGTTTTTAAATAAGTAATAAAGTGAAAAAATTGCTAGTAATTTGTGTATTATTACTGTGTAAGTAAGAAAGCACATTGTACATTATACACATTATGTTGTCACAGCTTCCTGCCCCAAGTACTTCCCTCGTATATTGTACACGAAGTCACGTCCGCAGTCGGACATGAATGACCCTGCGTGTATGACCATATATAATGTCACAAAGTAGATATATAACACGACCCAGTACTAGAAAATGCTATCACACTAATACTGGCAATACGACTGGCAAAGGCTGAAGACACTTTGACACTGCCGATTGTAGAATATAAGCCTATAGTCTATGGATTCAAAGCAAACAAAAATCATTGTATTAATATTGGCCAATTGGCATCACTGACTAGTCTTTGATTGTGTCATAGACGGGTTTGTTTACGTTTATGATAAATTTATCTCGGACGTACTAAAGTGTCCAAGGGTGTGCGATATATACAATCACTTCTCCTTTATTCTAGTAACTCTGTGTGGCGAAAGATCAAGCGCAGGACAGACACCGACAATCAGATGATTATCTATTGTTCTAACCAAACTTGAAAACATTTACCGCTACTATACCCGACGCTATTTGTGCTGGGTATGGTCGGGTACAACAAATTAAAGGTTAGGAGGGAAGTAGCCCTGGCTACCTATGTATTAAAAGTGTTGCGCGGCATAACGCACAACCCAGCTGTGTTACAAGCTGCTGGGCTGTGGGTGCCGGACGAGTACGTGGGGCGACGGCGCCGGCCGCCGCTGCTGGTAGTGCCGCGCGCGCGGACCAACCTGATGCAGCTGGCTCCGCTCACGCGGGCGCTTCGTACGCTAAACACGGTTGCGGACAATGTCGACTTATTTACGTGCTCATTGGACGAGTTCACCAAGGTCACTTATTGTGTAGTAAGTAAGCTAGATGATAAGTTAAAGTAATTTTGATTTTTGTTACACTCTATTGTATTAGGTTAAGTACCTGTGATGATAGTTGTAGTTTGTAAATAAATAAATAAATAAATTTTAGATTGGTTTGATTTTGCAGACCATCTTCATATCTGTGAGCACGGCAGTACCACTGCCAAGTCTTATGGACTTGGCAGTGGTCTTAACGTGCTAAATTTTAAACACAAACTTTTGATGTTCTATATTATATTCTGTATTTTACAGTTTCATGTAAAAATCTGTTTCAATTTCCACCTCACAGACTTAAAATTGACGTAGACATAAAGCATCAGCAAGTTTATCCCCTCTTAAAAATTGACGTAGAAGATGCATCTCTTTGTAAAGCTTATCCAAACTTCCACAGCAGGTCGTTAATTTCGAAAATAAATGAAAGAAGCCCGGAGCGAGTCGGCAGTTAGATCTCAAGTTTTAAACTGTTTAGAGAATTACAAAGCGCCCGCTTTGTTTAACTTTACCTGACTTCAATGATGGCTTATTATGTAATTAATGGCGTTTAATCATCATAATTAGCTCGATTTTATTGTTTGTTTGACTCCTTCAATGTTGATGTAACTTTACGTTTGGATGTGTAAAAGACACAGTAATGGTACACAAATTACTTGCAATTTTTCCACATATGTTGCGTATACATAATTATGATTTTAGGTGTGTATACTATCTACACTAATAGCGCCTCCGTGGTCTAGTGGTTCCGAGCTTCGCTCTCGATCCTGAGGTCGTGAGTTCGATTCCCGCGTTGGATCTACAAACAATGTTGTTTTCAAGTTTGGTTAGGACAATGTAGGCTGATCACCTGATTGTCCGACAAGAAAGATAATCCATGCGTCGGATGGGCATGTAAAAAGTCGGTCCTGCGCCTGTTCTCTCGCCAGTCGTGTCGGTTTACCGTCCCACTGGGTTATGAGAGTAAAAGGAAGAGAGAGTGCTTCTGTGTATTGCGCACACACTTGGGCACTATAAAATAACTCCTGCGTAGCTGGCCTGGTTTCAATGAAATCGGCTACCGACACCGAAATCGGCGAGGGGAGCTATTACACTAATATTATAAAGAGAAAAGATTTGTATTTTTGTATGTAACGACTTAACTCAAAGAGTACTGGATTTTTATAATTATTTTTTCATTAGAAAGCTACATTATCACTGAGTAACATAGGCTATATAGAAATTGCTATTCGTTAGTCTCGCTTAAAACTCGAGATCAGCTGCACTTATTCGGCTATTTTTGGTCTTGAAATATTCGTGGAAGTCCCGGGAAGTTTTACACGGTTTCCATGCTCAACGAAGTGGGCACGGGTCAGCTAGTATATAATTATTCATTCACTGATTCACTGCTGCTTAATTTATTATGAAAATAATGTATTCATATTTGTGAAACACTTTGCGGGTCGTTTTGAATACAACATGGTGAAGATATTTTTAAAATACGAAGTAGATGTATTTTTGCAAATTCGTATATGTGTCCATGTTAGTGCACGCGACTGTATCAATTATACATGTAAAAGGATTTGAAAAATAATGTTAATCCAGTATTTAGTCAAATGTAATACTAATAATGACGACCTCCATAGCGCAGTGGTTGAGCGCGTTGTTGCTCGGACGAGAGGTTTGAACCCCGCCGGGGGAACAAAAAGTTTTAAATGTTCCTGGGTCATGGATGTGTATTAAATTTGTTTATAATATAATAAAAATCTAAAATATGTGTATAGTATAAAAGTATTAAATATATTTCCGTTGTCTGGTACCTGTAACACAAGTTCTTCGGATACTTAGCACAGGGCCAGATTGACGTGGTGTGAAGCGTCCATAGGAATTAAAAAAAAATGTATGGTCAACATCTTTATAAAAGGCAAACCCGATATACTGATGGGTCAAGGGCCTAACTCTCCAAACTGATTAGATTTGAATTCAGATTGTTTTTATAATTATAAATATAGGTACTATTGTTATTTTTTAAAATATATTATTATGTGAACCTTTTGACATGTCAAAATTTTGTAATTATGGAAATAAATAATGTTAACTTTGACTTTGATTCGATCGTGCCACGTACTCCTGAACAAATTGACGTTAGTTTATTTTGATTCTCAGTCGATTGATATGGTCGGGAGTACAAAAAGTTACGATCGAACGATTTTCTTTATCCTGGTTAGTTTCAAAGTAATCCAAATAGAACACCGAAAGCCGTTGAGATCGAACTGATTAGCCTAACCTAACCAAACCCTAACATAACAAACACAGATATAAACATGAAATTTCGCACCAATAATCTATTTATGTAGTAGGCTAGATGCTTAAGGATGGATTTTTCAAAATAAACATTAAAAGAGGGTGACATAGGATAAAAATTTACTACTAGATATTTCAGATACAAAAATTTGTACCAAAATTTTATTGGACATATTTGCATAAGGTATATTAATTGAGTATAGAAAAAATATAAACGGTAAGTGAAACTGATTTTAATTAAGTAGCTCCCAAATTGTCAAGCAGTTATCGAACTGATGATGATGAACTACAGCTGAAACGCTCTCGTTTTCAAACTAAAATGAAACAAAAAGATAGATAGTTCATACGTTTGGTAGTTACGATGCCACAGACGAACACACCCACAAACTTTACTGTTTCGTTTGGGGGTTAAAAAGAGTTTAAAGTTTATAATGAATTAAGGGTCTATCTCTGGGTTCATTATTTACTTTGGACCCTAAGTGTTTTATGAAGTAATTTACGACATAAAAGTTAGACAAAGTACCAAAGTGTTGTAGAAAGTTAAAGGAAAGCTAAATCAGCATTTCTGGGCACAGACATATCCTACTTTTTGTAGGTCCGATAATCGGACCGATTTTTCCTCCGATTATTACTGAGCATCTTATTGTATTGTAGCTATCGGCCTCCGTGGTCTAGTGGCTCAGAGCTTCGCTCTCGACCCGGAGGTCGTGGGTTCGATTCCCGCGTTGGAACAACAAAAATGTTGTTTTCAAGTTTGGTTAGGACAATGCAGGCTGATCACCTGATTGTCTGACGTCGGATGGGCATGTAAAAAGTCGGACCTGCGCCTGTTCACTCGCCAGTCGTGTCGGTTTACCGTCCCACTGGGCTGAGAGTAAAAGGAAGAGAGAGTGCTTCTGTGTATTGCGTACACACTTGGGCACTATAAAACGACTCCTGCGTAGCTGGCCTGGTTTCAATGAAATCGGCTACCGACACCGAAATCGGTGAGGGGAGCTATTTATTGTTATCGGTATGTTCTATTATCGACCCACAAAAAATCGGCCACCGATTGTGGGCAGCCCTAATAGTGGAAAAATAGCAATAAATAATATGCCACTTTGCCTCGACTTAGCGTTTCACAATCTAATTAAGGTTGATACACACCACGGGCGCCGCAATTGCGTTAGTGTGGCCCACCATAAATTTGGCAATTACTTACTAAACGGGGGCGTAAAATGCCGCTGAGGAGGGAAAGTATATTTAAACCTAGTATCTTATTAAAATATTATATCATCTAAATCACAAAGTAGATAATTTAAATTAAAGTAAATAAAAGTGTAAATTAAAAAATATACATTTCTAGAATGAGAAACGGTTGTATAATCATTACCAAAAGTTATAGTGGCCATTCTTTTTGCACCTTATAATAATGATGCTCATAATATATTAAGCCGAATATAGTGTGAGGAGAATGACGCGTAAAGCATTTTTTATAAATTACTTAATATAACTCAAAAAAAAAAATACGATGACAGTAGATTGTCATACAGTACAATGTCTGTGTAAAAAGTCTCATAGACGCAGTACTGTGATGGATATAGCAATAAATGCTGAAAGGAACTCTTTTCAGATTTTTGCTCGATGCGAGCTCGACTTTGATATAAACAAAATTGCATTAGATTTTTTATACCTAAACCTATTTCCCTAGCCAATAATCAAAACTGATTTTGAAAAAAAATACCTTATATTATTAATTCATTCTATAGTGTTGCCAATAAGGATAAAATCCTGCAAAGTCATATTGCAAATTACAAGTGCTCATTTCTAACAAAAAAAAAAATCATACTTTCTTTAGTTTCAGATTTCGCCAACCATGCTCTTTATAATTCACCCCGTATATCGTCTTATCCTCGGATAACAATATGTTAAGTTTTGTTTGGATTTTTAATTTTCAATAAAAGCGTCATTTTATGTGCCCCACAGACAAGTCGGTGGCGACGACGAGGCGGCCAGAAGCTTCCTTGCAAGGAGTTAACAAAAATGAATTTTGGCACAACACACTGAACTTATTGTGCGAAATATTCACATTTTCGGACGCTGGCAACACTGAGTAAACAGCAATATAAGTAATGTTGGATAAGATGTTTGTATGTTTTTTTATTCGTACAAAACCATCCTTTTGGCTTGGCAGTAAAGCCTTATTATTTTCAACATAAGGATTACTATCTTTTATTCTGATATCGAATAATAAATAGGTTCTTAGCTATTTACTGTTTTAGGAACATAAATAATATCGGTGTCGGTGTCGGTGTCGGTGTCGGTGTCGGTGTCGGTGTCGGTGTCGGTGTCGGTGTCGGTGTCGGTGTCGGTGTCGGTGTCGGTGTCGGTGTCGGTGTCGGTGTCGGTGTCGGTGTCGGTGTCGGTGTCGGTGTCGGTGTCGGTGTCGGTGTCGGTGTCGGTGTCGGTGTCGGTGTCGGTGTCGGTGTCGGTGTCGGTGTCGGTGTCGGTGTCGGTGTCGGTGTCGGTGTCGGTGTCGGTGTCGGTGTCGGTGTCGGTGTCGGTGTCGGTGTCGGTGTCGGTGTCGGTGTCGGTGTCGGTGTCGGTGTCGGTGTCGGTGTCGGTGTCGGTGTCGGTGTCGGTGTCGGTGTCGGTGTCGGTGTCGGTGTCGGTGTCGGTGTCTTTTACACAAATAAATTAATTAATAAAAAAATAGACAAGATAGAAATAGAATAGATAGACTTTTAGCCTGAAAGCGAAACAGATTGACAAACAAAGTTACTTTCGAATTAATATTATTAGTATACATATAGGCTAGTTCCCGCTTCGTTCGCGAAAACTTAAACTCCGCAGGTACCGTACCTTTTTATGCGGTAAAAAGAAGCCGCTACGACTACCATACCAAATTTCATCCACATGCGTGAACGAGTAACTAACATCCATCCATACTTACAAACTTACGCGTTTTTATTAGTAGCAGTGTTGCCAGTATGTTTTCCTAAAAAAGTACGACTGGCTCTCAGAGAAGGTACGGATTTTAACTCAAAAGTACGGTTTTGCCAGAACATTAAAATGCTATAGTCTACACATAGTAACCCTCTCAACTGTCCAGGCGACTATAGTCGCCCAAAACTTTTTGGCGTTAAACGTCCGGGCGACTACGGCAGCCCATACAACTCGCCCCACAGAAACGTGTTTTTATCTATGGCAGTGTTCAAGAGGTTCACAAGTGTTTCGCTAGATGGTTCTTTATTAAATTACGCGTCGTTTCAATGGTAAAACATTACGACAGGCGACACCAACTTTCTAAAAAAAATTAAATTCCTCAGTCAAGTGTCTTGTTTCAAGTGCGTGGATCATATTACAAGTGTCTTCGAGTTTCAACTTAAAAATGTAAGTAACAATGTATTTTTAAACAATTGTAATGAGTGTTATATGTTATAATAATCCTAAAGATTAATTATTCCATGATATCTACAAATATATACGCATCCACAGTATAATATGATGTTTATAAAAACTTCCCCGTTGTTTGCCGGCGTTTGCCGGCTTTTCGCTACGTGTTTTTTGTATTACAGGTTGTTTATTTTAGTAAAGTACTTATTGTAATTGGAACAATAGGTCATTATTAATATATGTGTGTAGTTAAACGAAAGAAATATAGCAAGAATTTTAGGATTACACGTTTTTATTGTTCATTCTCAGAATTTTGACATGGGCGACCATGGCCGCCCGTATCGAAATAAGGGGTATGTACAAACTAAAAACGGGATTATGTATTAAAACATCAATTACCAGTATAATTTATAAGGTACGATAAAGGTACGTGGCACATTGAGGTACGGTGTATTACGGCACGTTGTGGCAACACTGATATTAGGATTATTAACTCGATGTTACCCAGTATCCATATCAACTGAGCGACCAGTCTATTATCCAGTTCACAATAACTTTGACAAATCCCATTAATTTGAGATCATTTTAACTGTCAACTTACAATCGAATTTTCATCCCGTGATTTATAATCGAGCGATATCGTTAAGTCCGTCAAACGTTCCGACTGTTCATAAACGATAAGTTCCTCAAAATATTCACGGATGTTGCTAGAAATAGATTAAGGGCAATAAATGTTAAAGTTAATCCTTCGTTAAATATCATGTTGTTCCTCTCGTAATTCCTATCAATGAATGAGAAGGCATGGTAATTTAACTAGCCGTTAACACTAACATGCGTGAAATCGGGACTAACTCTCAATTCATTCATTCATTAGTTGAAATGCGACGAAATATCGTCATTAGTTAATAGAAAAAAGAAGCAAAATGTGCATTATTTTTGAAATTTTTCAAGCTTATGGAATTAACCCAGGACCCTAGAGCGGGGACCTACCTAGCACAGCGGATAGCATTGCTATCCAATGCGGCAATGCTGTCAGCTTGCTAGGTACTCTGCCAGAGGGGGACGACCTGGCGGCTTTTTTCTATATATAGAGTAGAGAGGTCTAGAGGTAGGTTAGGTTAGTTTAGTTATTATTTTTTTATTTCATTAATATTTGTATATATTATTACTTGAATTATTTTAATCTTATTATTAAGTTGCCAATTTTATTAAACTTTTATGATTATTTTTAAAATCAAAATCAATTAATGTTTTTATAATTACATTTAGGTTATTAAATAACACTTATAGCGTTGTCCTACATGACCTACTACCGGTTCGGGTACTAGACCGGTGAGAAGAGACAGAAATATATAAGATTTGAAATGTCTGTGAATTCATTAATACTTCGTATTTTTCAATGAAACATAAAACTAGCGCATTTGTACAGATACAAGCCCTACTGTGATAACAGTTTTAAGTTATTTTATATACATAGTAACATTCTCAATTAACCTGTTTTTAACTAAGTAGATACCTCTACGGCTAAGTGTTAGCGGAGCTACTGGACCGATTTTGATTAAATTTAGCACACGGGAATATACCATTCTTTCCTTTTTAGCTCAGTAGGACGGATAATCGACATGACTGGCGAGAGATCATACCGACAGACACAGGTATGATCTTTGGCAGACAACCAGGTGATCAACCAGAAGAATTTGAAAAAATATTTTTTCTAACGCGGGCGTCAAACCTGCACCTCCGGGGTCGAGAGCCAAGCTCCGAATCGCAGGTTAAATAAAAGTATAACTATGAAATTCACACAAGTTAATTTCGTAAATAAAGAAGTGTATAATCCGGAACGTACAAATTAGTGTTTCAGTAATTTCCCAGAAGCGAATCGGTAATGGCCGAATGCGAAGCCTCGGGGCTACAAATTTCAAAAAATATGGCGCAGTCCCGCTTGCTAGTCCGAAGTCCCGACAATAACCTGAAATTTCGTTAAAAGGCTTGACTTAATCGAGGCGGTCCCGGGGCATTCAAAGGCAGGGTTGTTACTTCTTATCTTTTGAAAAAAATAATGTTTTGTGTGTTTATTACTAACTGACCTGTTCCCACTATTGAGCAGAAATTGGGCATCGCAATGACGAGTGAGAACCTGCCAAGCATGCTGGGGGATAGTAAAAAGAGGGAGGAATTTCTAAAATTCTGCACAAAAATAGTGCAAACAGTAAATAAAAGGAATAGTGATGGGTGAGGTATGTAACTGTGATAGTAGTATATTTAGTATATTAATGTATGTAATTTTAAATGTGTTTTATTGAATTGATGTCAATTTTTTAATTGGGAATTTTTTAAATTATTGTAATTGTATGATAGGAAACCGGAATTGTATTTAAATTGAATTGAATTTTTTTGTATTGTCATTGTTATTAATTGTAATTTTATATTGTATATAATGGAAACAGCATTAATTGCTAGCATGTAAATTGGATTTTTTATTGGAGCAAATTTTATATAGTAATAATGTAGAAAGGTAAATTATAAGTGCAAAAAGATAAAAAAAAAGATAACTGATTAATAAAAAAGAAATGAACGGGCCCTGACTATGTTAGGGGCGATGGAAAAAAAAACCCTGTGCCCACTTCGTTGAGCATAGAAACCGTGTAAACCTTCCTGGGACTTCCACGAATTTTTCAAGACCAAAAATAGCCGAATCAGTTCAGCTGATCTCGTGTTATAGCGAGCCTAACGAACAGCAATTGATTTTTATATAGCCTATGTTACTCAGTGATAATGTAGCTTTCTAATGAAAAAAGAATTAATAAAATCGGTCCAGTACTTTTTGAGTTAAGTCGTTACATACAAAAATACAAATCTTTTCTCTTTGTAATATTAGTGTAGATTACCTACGCGTTAGCTGGAGATAAGTTATGTGCAACGTATAAACAATCGTCGTCGTTTCAGCCTTTTACTGTCCACTGCTGGACATAGGCCTCTCCAATACATTTCCAGTGCGACCGGTCCATTGCCACCTGCATCCAACGTGACCCGGCAGTTTTCACCAGGTCGTCGGTCCATCTGGTAGGTGGCCGTCCCACACTGCGCTTGCCAGTACGTGGCCTCCACTCTAGGATCTTTTTGCCCCATCGACCGTCCAACCTTCGTGCTATGTGGCCGGCCCATTGCCACTTCAGCTGACTGATCCTACGGGCAATGTCAGCAACCTTAGTTCTTCTACGGATCTCCTCATTTCTGATTCGATCACGTAGAGAAATACCGAGCATTGCCCTCTCCATAGCACGCTGAGCGACATTGAGCCTTTTGAAAAGATCCTTCGTGAAGTACCACGTCTCAGAACCGTAAGTCATCACTGGTAACACACATTGGTTGTATACCTTTGTCTTAAGGCACTGAGGTATTTTGGACGAGAAGACGTTGCGTAATTTACCGAACGCTGCCCAGCCGAGCTGGATCCGTCTACTGACCTCTCTCTTAAAGTTGGACCTACCTAATCGGACAGCGATTGATTGATTGAAGATATTTTATAAACAATATTAAATAAGAAATAAAATATATTCATTTAAAAGTGAGAAACATCCGACCATGACTAACGAGCCATCATATTAGATGTTATATCAACTCGCATACAAAATAATTGATATACCTTGTGGTAATAAATAATCATAATTTACAACAAAATTATAATTTAATTAAAATTTTACGTAATTTTGAAAAACAACACGGACTTTTAAATAAAAAAATATATTTCAGACAATTACAGTCCAAATATTATGTGTTAGTGATCATAGTTTTACATAATAAAAGGTTTTATATCGATGGACGCTTCACACCACGTCAATCTGGCCCTGTGCTAAGTATCCGAAGAACTTGTGTTACAGGTACAAGACAACGGAAATATATTTAATACTTTTATATTATACACATATTTAAGATTTTTATTATTTTATACACAAATTGAATACACATCCATGACCCAGGAACATTGAAAACTGTTTGTTCCCTCGGCGGGATTCGAACCCGCAACCTCTCGTTCGAGCACCAACGCGCTCAACCACTGCGCTACGGAGGTCGTTATTCATCCATTCATGTCTTTAATTGATTCTTATATTATTTTAACTCAATAATGTAACAAATTAGATACCTTATTAATTATTATTCCTCTTTTAGATTGTGGGTTTATTTTTATTTTAAATACAATCAGGGTTAGATCATAATATTATAAAAATTAGCTGAAGTAAATAAACTTGAATTTTATTTACATCCTAATTGATTTAACTAAAGTACCACTAGTTCCGACGAACTTCGTACCTTGACGCACTGACAGCGCCACCTAATGGGTCCAATACACTAAAACCTTCCTCGAGAACCACTCTATCCATTGGTGACAACAGCATGAAGATCGTTGCAGTAGTCTTTGAGTTTATCGCGAACATACAGACGCGGCGGAGGTCTTTATTCTATAACTAGCTGCCCCGACAAACTACGTAACTTAATGCACTGACAGTAGCGCCACCTACCGGGCCCAATACACGAAAACCTTCCTCAAGAACCACTCTATCCATTGGTGACCACAACGAAGCATGAAGATCGGCGCAGAATCACAGCATGAAGATCGGCGCAGTAGTCTTTAAGTTTAACACGAATGTAACTTCACATAGACAGACGAGAGGAAGTTATTTGTTTTATACTTATAATTATTATTAGCCTAAACTGTCCCACTGCTGGGCAAAGGCCTCCACCAGTGTCCTCCAGGTATTTCTCTCCTGCGCCACCGCTGGCCAGCCTGGGTGGTATGCTTCCAGCTCGTCGCGCCATCTTGTTCTGGACCGGCCTCAGCGACGTCGTCCATCGTCTGGTACCCAATCAGTGCATATTTTTGCCAAACATTGTGACTGGTGAGACACGAGCAATAATTTAATGTCTGCATTTATATTGGGCCAATAAACTGTTTCCCTAGCAATGTTAAGTGTTTTATTTATACCTAAATGACCACAGTGAATTTTATCTAATATTTGCTTTTGTAAAGCCTTTGGGACTATGAGCCTATTGCCCTTAAAGAGTAAATCATTCATTATGTGTATTTCACTTTGAATATTCCAATATGGTTTTACCAAACAGTTAATTTTGTTTTTGCTTGTTGGCCAACCATTTTTTATATAAGATTTAAGCAAATTTAATGATTCATCTTGTTTACTTTCATTTAATATTGACTCTAAATATGACTTTGATACTGAAATATTAGAAAAAATTGAATTGACATGATATTGTAAGTCTTGTTCATATTGTGGTACATATGTATCAGTGAGTGAAGCTCGTGATAGCGTGTCTGCTATATACATATGTTTACCAGGTACATAAATTACTTCTAAGTCATATCCTTGCAACGCAAGCATCATTCTCTGCAGCCTAGCTGGTACTTCATGAAGAGGTTTTTTAAAGAGATAAATTAAAGGTTTGTGATCTGTATGAACGGTAACAGGACCTCCATAAATATATTGATGAAATTTATTACAACCAAACTGTATAGCAAACAATTCCTTTTCAATCTGAGCGTAGTTTTGTTGAGAGCTTGTCAATGTTCTTGAGCTATATGCAATTGGTCGCTTATTTTGCATGATCACAGCGCCAACTGCACTCTTGGATGAATCTACTGACAAAATTAAAGGTACATTGCAATTATAATTAGCTAATACAGGTGCTTTAGTAATAATATCTTTTAGTGATTCAAAACACTTTTGATAATTATCATCCCATAGGAATGGTATATCCTTTTTTAACAAGTTTCTTATGACATAAGTTTTGTCTGCTAAGTTTTCAATGAAAGGGGCTAAAAAATTTAACATGCCTAAAAATCTTTGTAAATCCTTAATATTTTTAGGTGTAGACATATTTTTTACAGCTCTAATTTTATCTGGATCAATTTTAACACCATCTTTGCTAAAAATATAACCCAAATATGTTATTTCTTCTAAAAGAAACTTACACTTGAGCTTGTTTAATTTCAAATTTACCTGCCTAGCCCGTTCTAAAAATAATTCTAACCTCTTATTATGTATTTCAATTGTCTCCCCATATATTAAAATGTCATCACACCAAATAATTATGCCTTCAATGTCCCCAAATAAATCAATCATAGTTTTATAAAATATTTCTGTTGCAGTATTAATCCCGAAAGGCAACCGTAGAAATTTATAGCGACCAAATGGGGTCTGAAATGTGCACAAATCACTACTTTCCTTTGTTAATTTTATATTATAAAAACCAGAGAACGCATCCAAGTGGGAAAAATATTTAGCTTTAGACAATTTTGACCTGACTTCATCAATATTTTTAATAGGATAATGACTTCTCAATAGATTTTTATTTAAATATCTAGGATCTAAACATACCCTTAATCCTCCTGCCTTTTTCATGGTAATGACTAATAACAATAACATATGCTGCGGCACTAAACATGGTGTCAGAAGAAGAAAAAGAAAATATTAACCAAAGAGAGGGTACGTCGAGAACGGCGAAAAAAGAAATTTCGAGACCGGCTGGGTGTGGTTCGACAACAATGACGACAATGGCTGCAAACGGAGTACAAAAGCTGGAAATTTCGACGGAAATCATCAACAATAATGCTGAAAACTTCAGAAAATGGACTCAATCGTTCGAGATATATTTGCTGGCGTCGGGAATGGAGAAAACCGAAGACAAAAGGAAGATTGCTATTATGCTACACTCTATGGGTGAAAAAGGTCTAAACATCTTCAACTCCTTCAATTTGGACCTAAGCAGTTCTACATTCAAAGAAGTAAGGAGAAATTTGTTGAATACTTTGAACCAAAGAAGAATTTGACAGTTGCAAGACACAGGTTCTTCACATTAAAACAACGTGTGAACGAATCATTGGACAATTTTCTGATGGAGCTAGAAAATGCAAGTCATTCATGTGAGTTTGGTACGCTTCGTGAATCCCTGGTGAAAGATATTCTCATCGCTAACATGGCCACAAACTTCTCACAAATTCGACAAAAGCTGCTACAAGAACAAGATCTCTCCCTGGAAAGAGCCAAGCTGCTGTGTAGAACACTCACTATGGCACAGAAGAGTGAAGATTCAATCAATGGGGGTGAAAGAAGAGAAGATGCCACCGTATACAAGATACACAGAAACCGTCCGAACAGTTCTCCGTCATCATCGTTTTCATCGCACCAGCATAGGAGAAAAACCAGATCTCCAGTGCCGCATTATCAACAAAGAAGATCAGCCACACCCGGGTCCAGAACAACGTGCGGGAGATGCAACACAACACATGCTCATCGCAACTGCCCAGCATGGAAGCATAAATGCAGGTCATGTTTTAAATATGGACACTTTACTAATTTATGTTATAAGAAAAATAATGTCAGGAATGTTGTTTCTGAAGTAGACAACTCAAATCTCGATGATGAAGTAACAAAAAAAAGTGCTGAGAGATTTACTATATAAGAAAAATAATGTCAGGAATGTTATTTCTGAAGTAGACAACTCAAATCTCGATGATGAAGTAACAAAAAAAAGTGCTGAGAGACATTGTTCAACATTGAATCACAAAGTAATAGTAATAGCACAATTTTAACTAAAAATGATAATTCTTGGCATTATTTTCTTAATATAAACAATAAAAGAGCATAATTGATACTGGAGCAGATATAAATATGATGTCTTTAGACACATGCAAAAGCTCAAACCTAAAAATTAAAAATAAGGACAAACAACAGTGTAAAAATTATAATATTTTTGCTTATAATGGTCATGAAATTCCCATAGTGGCAGTATCTAATGTATCCTGTTTATTAGATAATAAAGTTGAGCCTGAAACAATTACTTTTGTAATAACAAGTTTGAATTGTCCAACTGTAATTGGCTTACCAACTTGTATAAAGTTAAATTTAATAACAAAAAACTTCTCTGTAAATTGTCAAAATGACAATAAAATTGTGAAAAATATACATAACCTATATGAAAAAACATGTGACAATATTGTAATCAAATATAATGATGTTTTTCAGGGCCTAGGATGTCTTCCATATGAACACAGTATTGTATTAAAGAAGGATGCCATACCAAGAGTAGATCCCCCGAGGAAGGTACCGTTTGCTCTCATCGAGCCGTTAAGGAAAGAATTAGAAATCATGGAACAACTGGGAATTATACAAAAGGTTAACAAACCCACATTATGGGTAAGTAGTTTAGTCATTACCATGAAAATTCTCAGGATATTAGTAGGCATAATGATAACTGTGTTCCTGTGGAAAGGCAAATAGGTACAGATTATGTTACCAGATCTGGTAGAACTGTAAAACAACCTAAATTGTACATACATGAGAAATTTAATTAGTAGGTTATATTTTGTAATCATGTATATTTTAAGCATTATTAAATTGTATGCGTTTCTCGAAAAAGGGAGATGTTACATAATGCTATTATGTATTTAAAACAACTAGATGTCAAAGATGACATTGACGTTGATGCCTAAGATAGGTTTTAATATTAGTCCCCTAGGGAGCCCCCCTAGAGGTGAGATCAATGTACCTACATAGTTATTTATAAGAATTGTATTATCTACGTAGTAGAATAAAGTAAAATACGATTAAATATAAGTGTATATTATTGGACAGTGTAATTAGATCCTAATAACAATAACATATGCTGCGGCACTAAACAGAGGACTGTTGTGATATTTGGCTATTATATGAGATGAAAAAAAAAAATATAAAAAAAAATATATCAATTAATCACCGAGTAAATGTAGCTTAAACTTAAATAATTATTTACCCAACACATGGACACCGCGCGTAGGCACGCGCCCGTACTACCTACGTTGATGTCGCACGCCGCCGCGCCGGCTCCACAGGTATGCCTACTTGCCTAGCCGCGTAATTTTCATAGTTTCCACGATTCATTTATTTAAAGGAAATTTTGGTAAAAAATTAAGTAGGTACCTAATTATATTACATATTTACAATGGGAATTGAGTACCTAGTACTCTCCGTAAGTATTGCACATGTCTCACCAGTCAGCCTGTATAATATCTATACTAATATTATAAAGCGGAAGAGTTTATTTCTTTGTTTGTTTGTTTAAACGCGCTAATCTCAGGAACTACAGGTCCGATTTGAAAAATATTTTTTTTGTTGGTTAGCCCAATTATGGTGGAAGGCTTTAGGCTATATAACATTACGCTGCGACCAATAGGAGCGAAGCGTCAGTGAGAAATGTTGCAAAAACGGGGAAAATTAATTACATTTGGGGACTTTCATTGGGTGCGCTGCATAAACGGCTAAAGTCACTCAAAAACCACGCGAACGAAGTCGCGGGAACAGCTAGTTTATAATATCATGTAAAAATTCTGATTAAGTATGGTTGGCAACCCTATCTATAGGGCTACCAATTGTCAGCCCCACACAGACTTCTCCCCCCTACTTTATCCACATAACTGACAACCCTAGCATCGTATGCTTAGGTCACGTACACATTGCATTCGAAATTCAAATGAGTGTACTTTTTGGTATGTCTGAGTACACGGTGAATTAAATTAGGGGACTTCCACAAACGAGATTTTGTTTTTTTTAATGAACGCTGTCTATAGGGTTTTTTTTTTTATTCCACAACATGTTGCCTTGGGCTTTGACTTTAGAGGCGAATTTGAAAATTTTTACTTATCACTTTTAACGATTATTTCGCGGACGGTGGAATATGAAAATATCCCACCTTATAGTTTTATAGAGAGCAAATGCAGAATGCTAATCTCTTAAATATAAAAATTAATTGCTGTTCGTGTTAGTCTCACTAAAAATCGATAACAGCTGAACAAATTCGGCTATTTTAGACTTGAAATATTCGTGGAACTTCTGGGAAGGTTTAAACGGTTCATCAAAAGTTTTTGATCAACGAAGTGGGCACGTGTCAGCTAGTATTTTTTTTATTAGGTTCACAAAACAGGATACAATAATTCACAATACATGTAAGCTTCTTATATTCTATAAAAATATACTAGGCAATGTATTCCTCTAGGATGTGAACACAGCATGCACTAAATACTAAAGTTGAGTTACCTTACTACTAAACATAGCATATAATTTTAAATCCTTACCAAAAGCTTAATACATTATTAACTAATAGATTACCCTAGAATTAGTTTATTTTTAGAAGAGACCACAGAACCAGCAAAGATATCGAAGGCCGTATTGATAGCGTTGTATGATGAGCACAGACGGTATAAAGGGCCGTGTTGTCCCACATTAGTCCTATGTGATGGAAGGGAAAAGGTTTTCCGGTAGAGCAAACGGCTGCCAACTCTTGGTACCCTAAAAGATAAAGATATTTTTTTATAAATAACTTTTATAAAAAAATTTATTATGTATCTTTTGTGGGATAGTGTTTTCATGCGATTGCCAACTTGTTATTTATTTGTACTATAATATGTTGTTAGACCTGACTTACCCCGGCTTGGCATCACATGGATCTCACAACTTTTTACGGCGAAATAACTAAGTAGCGAGACTTGACATATTTTACAAGTTATGTTTTGATGGAATTATCAGTTTTCTCACAACTCCACAATTCGAAGGTGAAATACGAAAATTTTTAATATATGGGCTGATTTTTCAATCGACAGATAACTTTTATCTGTTGAATAAACATGTGACATTGTCATTTGTTCCATAGAAAAGCTGTCAAAGTCACATATTTATTCCTCAGGTAAAAGTTATCTGACGATTGAAAAATCAGCCCTTAAGACAACTAAATAAAATGTCTGAAGGTTTTCAAACGTTCACAAAATTAATTTGAATAAAATAATCTTATTGCTCTCAAGTCTTTTAGCAAGTTGGCATATTAGCCGCACTTAGGGTGCCTACCGACGGGCTACTTTATGTCACCAACATTTTGTATGTAAAACAAATCAAATCAAATCAAATATTTTTATTCAGAGTAAATTTTACAAAAAAATGTTTTCTGAACGTCGTTTCTATATGATGCCTACCACCGGTTCGGGAACTAGCCCGCCGGAAGAACCGGCGTAAGAAACTCGCATGGGGCCATCTTTTACCAAAAAGATGGAAAATTTCTCTTTTTAAAAAAAAAGTATAAATTTACATATAAATATGTCAATACTAAAACTAAATAACATGAGTACATACTATATATAAGTAGCCTTGTAGGGGGCTACTTTATTCCCAAGGTGTGCTATCATTCATATAATAAACATAGAACACACCGATTTTAACAGTGAAACGCAAACCTAATACTTGTTGTATCTGTCGGACTTTTTGTCCGTCATAAAATCTTTTAACGACCTTTGTAGCGCAGTGGTTGAGCACGTTGGTGCTCGAGCGGCAGGTCGCGGGTTCGAATCCCGCCGAAGAAACAAAAAGTTTTCTGTGTTCCTGGGTCATGAATGTGTATTAAATATGAGTATTGATATAGTAAAAATCTATACATATAATAAATCTGTAGAGGAGTCATGTCTGTACATTAAGAATATTTAAGTGAAAATTAAAAAAAGGGGGTCTATATAAGCCACAGAACCTAAAAATAACATTTTTGAAAAAAATGTCTGTCTGTCTGTCTGTCTGTCTGTCTGTCTGTCTGTCTGTCTATATGGGAATGTTTGTCGTCGCATCACGCTAAAACCACTGTATGGAATGAAATGAAATTTGGCAGGCAGGTAGCTTACAACCTGAAGAGCATTATTGGAAATTATTATCCCGAAAAACGAAAGTGTTCCCGTGGGATCTTCAAAAAATTGTAGGTACCTACTTGACGGTATTTCAGCCAAACTACTCAACGTATTTAAATGAAATATGGCAGGCAGGTAGCTTATGATCTGAAGAGCATTATTAGAAATTTTTATCCCGAAAAACGAAAGGGTTCCCGTAGGATCTTCAAAAAATTGTAGCTACCTATTTGACGGTATTTTAGCCAAACTACTCAACGTATTTAAATGCAATTTGGCAGGCAGGTAGCTTATGACCTGAAGAGCAATATTGGAAATTGTAATCCCGAAAAACGTAAGGGTTCCCGTGGGATCTTCAAAAAATTGTAGCTACCTATTTGACGGTATTTCAGCCAAACTACTCAACGTATTTAAATGCAATTTGGCAGGCAGGTAGCTTATAATCTGAAGAGCATTATTGGAAATTGTTATCCCGAAAAACGAAAGGGTTCCCGTGGGATCTTCAAAAAATTGTAGCTACCTATTTGACGGTATTTCAGCCAAACTACTCAACGTATTTAAATGCAATTTGGCAGGCAGGTAGCTTATAATCTGAAGAGCATTATTGGAAATTGTTATCCCGAAAAACGAAAGGGTTCCCGTGGGATCTTCAAAAAATTGTAGCTACCTATTTGACGGTATTTCAGCCAAACTACTCAACGTATTTAAATGAAATTCGGCAGGCAGGTAGCTTATGACCTGAAGACCATTATTGGAAATTGTTATCCCGAAAAACGTAAGGGTTCCCGTGGGATCTTCAAAAAATTGTAGCTACCTATTTGACTGTATTTCAGCCAAACTACTCAACGTATTTAAATGAAATTCGGCAGGCAGGTAGCTTATGACCTGAAGAGCAATATTGGAAATTGTTATCCCGAAAAACGTGTTCCCATGGGATCTTCAAAAATTGTAGCTACCTATTTGACGGTATTTCAGCCAAACTACTCAACGTATTTAAATGCAATTTGGCAGGCAGGTAGTTTATAATCTGAAGAGCATTATTGGAAATTGTTATCCCGAAAAACGAAAGGGTTCCCGTGGGATCTTCAAAAAAGTTGTAGCTACCTATTTAACGGTATTTCAGCAAAACTACTCAATGTATTTGAATGAAATTTGGCAGGCAGGTAGCTTATGACCTGAAGAGCAATATTGGAAATTGTTATCCCGAAAAACGTAAGGGTTCCCGTGGGATCTTCAAAAAATTGTAGCTACCTATTTGACGGTATTTCAGCCAAACTACTCAACGTATTTAAATGAAACCTGGCACAAAGGTAGATTGTAACATGAAATAACCAACATAATATTTTTAACCGACTTACAAAAAAGGAGAAGGTTTCTCAATTCGTAAATATATGTTTGTTTTTTATGTTTCTTCGCGGATATCTTCATCGTTTCTGAAACGATTTTAATTTTTTTTTATGTTGTGTAGGGTATAATTTAAATTTGGTCCCATTGTCACCAAAATGGTGATCTGATGATGAGATCCGTGAGGAATCGAAGGAAATCCTTAAAATTTATGTGGAATAATATATTGATTTTGATTTTTTCTGAAGTAGGCTAAGCATAATAATATGTTACCAAACAGTAAGGTTTTGCACCATATCCTGGATCTATAATATCAAAAAATTTCGCGTTTCAGTAAACTATATATATGTACCTATATATATATATATATATATATATATATATATATATATTTTGAAAAATTTCGCGCGGTGAACTATATATACAATATACATAATACATATATATATATATATATTAAAAAAAATTGCGCCGCTCTGGCTTACGCCAGGCTAGGCTAGGTAGACTTTTTCTCTTTCTACTATTTTTTTTATCTAATCGTTTTTGTTTTTCATTTTCCGTCCTCAAATAATCGTTGTCTGATCATTCGAGAATTATCCCTACTCAGTCTATACCCCTCACTAAAAATCAGAAAATTAAATAATTTTAAACAAAAAAAAACGACTTCAAAAGGTAAACTAAAAGGAACAATTAAATTTACTTCGCACAAAGTAATACTTATTTTCCAGTACAAGTGAAAATAATTATTACTTTGTGCGAAGTAATTTATTATTATACTTAGGTTTTGCAAATACGATTAATAAAGTATAGGCGTAGGATAGTTTGTTTTCAAGATATGAATGAGATGTCATAGATACATTTAAATTAGAAAAGTTGTGTCAATATAAGTAAGATTTATGTTTTTCATGATATTTTTATTTATTAGTTTTCATGCTAGGTACGGCTTGGGTTTTTTCTTTCTTTTGGACTTTTGTTATTTTGTCGTCTAAAGGAAGTTAGTACTTTAACCGTAAAGTCCCTAAGTAGGCTACATGTTTGTTAGCGTAGGTAATTAATAAATAAAAAACCGGGCAAGTCCGAGTTGGAATTGCGCACCGAGAGTACCTAGACTTTTAAAAAATTTGGCGCTCGGCGCCAGCAGCGCAGCGTCGGTGTGAAAACGATCATCGTCTGCAGTCGCTGCGGCGTAAAGTCCATACAAATCTCAGTACAGAGATCTTCGTCGCGTATATGAGCGTACTATCAAGTAGTCCCGTTCGCATAAAAGAAAAAAAAATATTATACATACAGACGAATTGAGAACCTCCTCCTTTTTTGAAGTCGGTTAATAATACACGGTCATTTTTCGAGCTGGTAGTAGGAATTGTTAGCATTTTCATAGAAAAAATACCTCAAAACATTTACAACAAAAACGGCCATTATTTGACAGTAAACTATTATTATTACTCCATCGGCCTACTTCTTTTGCTTATGCACGTCTAATACCGTGTATAAAGAAGCATTACTATAAATTAGTGATTTTAAATATCCAAACGACAGTGTTCATAAACTAAAAATGTATTTGAACTGCTGCCCTAAATCACTTTTCCACGCGTACGAAGTCGCGGGCACAGCTAGTCTTAAATATGTGTGTAGTATACAAGTATTAAATATATTTCCGTTGTCCGGTACCTGTAACACAAGTTCTTCGGATACTTAGCACAGGGCTAGATTGACGTGGTGTAAAATTATAGATACTATTAAAAAAGAAAAAAGAATCTGTGGTATATTTTATATTTAAGTTGGTAGTGGGTAGGCAACCTTATTTAGTAATTACCGCCCTGGGCGCACAAACAGAGAGGCTGATTATGTACTAGATACTAATTCCGACTTTGTCCGCACTTTGTTCCAATTAAATATTTTTAATCTACCCGCTTTCATAATTTCGGTTGTACAAGTTCTTGTTGCTGTAATGGCTAAAGTAAAATGCTCTTGTTTAAAATGTTTGTACATTTGAATTAATAAAACATTCAGTTTCTTAATTTTATTGTAAAAGCAAGCTATTTTCGGACAGTCAAAAAAAGGCTACCACCGGTTCGGGAACTAGCCCGTCGAGAAGAACCGGCGTAAGAAACTCGCACGGGGCCATCTTTTAGAAAAAATAATAGAATAGAATAGAATCATTTATTTGCTTAAATAAGGTACAATATTTTAGTGTTACAGGTGTTAGGTCAAATTTTAGAAATGTATGTATTATAAATTATTATTATAGCAAATAACTGTATTAACTATTTATTTAGTAACATTTATAATTTTAGGATTTTTTTAATTGGCAATACTAAAAGCGTGGTTTAATTGTATAACTTAACTATGGTAAAATTGTAAACTATTATTTTTAAGAAAAGTTATTACACGGTAATTATTGCATAATTATTTGGTGTGGATTATGATTTTTAGAATGTTTTATAAGTCTTTAAATGTATTTGATTGATAATTTGTTTGTTAGCGGAAGTGACAAATAATAAGTTGTTAAATAGTGTAAAATATAATTAATCAGATCAACTGTATAAAAATTAGGAAATATCATTATTAAAATTATGTAATTGTGCAATATTTATTAAGACTGTGTGAGGATTTTTATACTATTGTAAACTTAAAAGTACATTTGATATTCTCATATTTGACTTATATTTGACTTCCTTCAGAGAGTTAACGCTGATACCAGTTGGAGGGAACAGGCAGGGGTTTTAGTATAAAATAGGGAGTTTGAGCCCTGTGAGCTCAATTCTGGTATCAGCGGTGGCCTCATCAGCTCATTGGTAAGTCATAGTCTCTTTTATAAAATTGTTAATGTTAATATTGTTAAGTAGATTTGCTGTTCAGTATTAAATGTGTTATTTTAAAGATTTATGTGATTATATGTGATTATAATTAATAATTATATAATGTTAATGTAACCAGTTATAATTTATTAATATGGAAATTAATGTTATAATTGAACATATTGTATGTAGGTATGTTTAAAAATATTTGAGTTATGATGAATAGATTATTTATAATAAATACACTATGAGAGATCTGGAGTTTTACTACAGATCAGAAGTGACACGTACACGCCTACAATTTAGAAATGATATTAATTTAAATCTTCAACAATAACTGAATTTTTAAATTGTTTTAGTGACATATAATATTAAAAGTACCCACTTTTTGTGTGTTTGAGTACAATGGAAAACGAGACACGTACGAGAAGACTTGATGACGGCCACGAGAGAAGGCAATCCACTTCGAGCGCCGTGAGCGCGACGTTCGCGAGTCTCCGCGACACAGCAGCCGCACGCGCAGAGGGCGCGACTTTCGCGTGTCTCCGCGACGCAGCAGCCGCACGCGCAGAGGGCGCGACTTTCGCGAGTCTCCGCGACGCAGCAGCCGCACGCGCAGAGGGCGCGACTTTCGCGTGTCTCCGCGACGCAGCAGCCGCACGCGCAGAGGGCGCGACGTTCGCGAGTCTCCGCGTCGCGGCGGCCGGGTGCGCCGCGGGCAGCCTGAAATTTGCGAGACTTCACGGCCCGGTGACCCGATGTCTTAGCATCGTGCCGAAATTATGGACCAAAGGTCAGTGAGCTGATATTCTTTTATTTTTATATTTATTTAAAGCATATTCAAACATTGACATCGCAGCCACAGACACCAGTTGTAAACAATAGAAATGATTACAAAAACGTTTTACCGATATTCGATCCATCCTCTAATAACCAACGTATAGACGTATGGTTTAAAAAGGTCAACGAATGCGCTGCTGTCTATGGCTGGGATGGTAAGACTATCCATTTCTTTGTGCAAAAATTATAAGGATTGGTCAAACGGTGGTACTATACACTTGGGACGAGTGGCAAGTCAATTTGACTAGCGCAGTTCCACACGAACACTATTATGGCCAATCCTTTAAAAAAAAATGTTTAGACGTAAAAGTAGGTTTAATGAATCTATACAAAATTATTTCTATGAGAAATTAGCACTTGTAAACCAATGTGACATTACGGAAAGCGAGCAGTTGACTGTAGAATCCATCGAATAAGTGATAGAACTATGAAATCTAGTGCATTAGCGTTGCGTTGTTCTCATCCCGATCAGTTAGATAGATCAATAACAAAAAGGAGAATAAGAAATGAAAAATCATTTATGCGTACAGGTTCTAATCAATTTCAAACACTCACTTGTTATAATTGTAAAGACCAGGACCACTGTTATACTAGATGCACGAAGCCTTTTATTAGGTGTTCATGATGTTCAAGAATTGACCACAATTCTGAAGCGTGTTTTTAAACTTTAAATAACAAGGAAAGCATTAACCCTATTCATAAAACTATGCGCATTTCATCTTCCTCTCCCAAATCAAAATAACAAAATAAGTTAATGGATTTACAGATTTCGTCAGTGAAGTTAGTTTGGTTTATTTTAATTATGTTTGATTATATTCATTTGATTCATTCATTCAACTCATTTGGGATTGGAACATGATCCTTTTATAGGACAAGATATGCGTCTTGTCCTTACATGTTTTGATTTATAGTAAAATTATAGGAAAACCAATTGATCAATATTTTATCAACTGTGGTCTGTACAGCTGTATTAAAAATAAGTAAACGTTGTTATAACGCCAGAGTAATCGTCATGTCAAATAGCTAAAAATACCCTCATAGGTCGAGCTTTTCCAGTCCAGATTATTAGTCGTATTGCTTCCACATTATCTAATAAATTAAGTATCAAAAACACTAATATGATTACCCTCCAAGATTTATCTATAGGGTAATCTGTATGTGAAACGGAAAATTAAAGCTTTAATATAAAAATTGTTTAGGGGACTCCCTTCAGGAGTTAGGATGCCCAAACCTAACTGAAATGAATATAGAACTAAATAGTAAAATACCCGTGGTATATAGAACATATAGACTGTCTCATACAAAACTAGAAAAGTTACGAGAAATGATTGAAATGTTAAAGTTGGCATTATTAGAGACTCGACGTCTGAGTACGCAAGCCCTCTGATACCTATAATAGAGGATGAAATTGCACGATTATCAGTACATTCTTGTTTTTATAACACTTGATTTGGCATCGGGATATTTGTCACACGCGATGGCCAGTATGAATTTAACCGTATTCCATTTGGTCCGGCTAACGCACCAACCGTATTCCAACGGATGAATAAGGTATTAGGCACTTCTAAATTAAAAAAAAAAACCCACTGCTTACATTGACGAAATAAGGGTATTTACGCTGTAAATATTGATGACTGTTTAGATAGATTACAACACGTTCTTGAATTGTTACTAAACGCTAATTTACCCCTTAATTTAAAGAAATGCGATGTGAAATTTTTATGTGACAGAACAGACTACTTGGGGTATAAGATTAGCTCCGACGGGGTTCGACCCGGTAATCATAAAATAGATGGCATACAAAATTTTTCACGGCCAGTAAATCAACATGGCATTCGACAATATTTAGGCTTGGTTAGTTACTTCTGTAAGTATATTCAAAATTTTGCACATTTATCTTATCCTTTTAGCAAACTTCTTAAAAAGGATATTCCTTTTACCTGGGCTGACGAACAAAACTATTTTATAGAATTGAAACGAAGACTTATTACTAGACCCGTCTTCTTCATACCGATGCTAGTAAAATCGGAATAGGCGGTATTCTAATGCAACGGATTAAAGAAAATACTCTTTTACACCTGTAGCTTTTAACAGTCGCCAGACTTCTACAGAGGAGAAATTTTCACTCATACGAATTAGAAACATTAGCTTTCATATTTTGCCTTAGAACGCTTTAAAATAATTACCGACTGTACTGTGCGTACCTACTAAAGGGATCTCATTCGAAGAATAGCGCGTTGGTGGCTGCAATTACACGCAATAGAGGATTTACTTAGTAGAATACCGTCCTGATACTCATAACACACTTAGATGCAATATCACGGAATCCCACGGAATCACTTATAAGTGACGAACTAGAACAATATCCTACGATTATGTTAATTACTAATGAAGATTGGCTACTTAAATTACAATTGGAAGATTCGGAATTACAGAGGGTTATGGATATATAGTGATAGTTACATAATTAAATATAATGGAATTTATAAAATTATAGATGTCAATAAAAATTATTTAAGCTAGGCTGTACCAAAGAGATCGAGATGGATACCCGACCATTATATTGGATGTTTTGGCATAATAGAAAAAAAAAACACTTAAGAATTAATCAAGGGTACATTTTGGTTTCCAAAATAAATTTCAAAATGTATAAGAAAAAAATACGTAGGCGCCTGTGTCTACTAATTCCGAGGGGATGGTTACATTATATTACTAAAATTAAGGATCCATTTCATACCTTGCACATTGACCATCTCGGCCCCTTTGTGAAATCAAAAAGACAAAATTATTATCTCTTATTAATCATAGATGCTTTTACTAAATTTGTTTTTATTAAACCAGTACAAAATACCAATTCTAAAAGTGATATGGGAACTTGTTTCACCTCGAGAATGTTTAAAGAGTTTTTCAAATAAGTATTAAAATGCTGTGGCAAGTCCTCGAAGGATATATTATAGTGAACAAGCTAAACAATAACGTTATTTTGATAGAAACGCTACCCAGCACGAATTTATAATAAAGGTGATTTAGTAAAAATAACAGACTTCTTTCAAAAGCTGGTAGTAGTTTCAGTGCTAGGGAATGATCGGTATGAAGTAACTGCAATTCCAGGTTTAACTGGGAATAAAAACAAACTCAAATCAGTCATAGCCGCAAACCGTATGTTACCTTGGGTTAATACTGCTTCTCATGATGTACATGACGATATGGATTAAGTTGAAAGTGTTGTAGATAGTAATTATGAAGATAATTAAATAGTTCTAAATAGCTTCTAAATTGTATTTTAATAATTAATTATTATTAAAAATTATATTCTTAATTTGATTTAAAAATATATATATTAAGAGTAAAATGCTAAGATCGAAGGACGGTCATAGTAACTCGAGAAGATCTTGCATTATAAGAGTCAGTTGTTTTCTTTTAAGTAAAAGTGTTGCAGATTGAAAGACGGTCATAGTAACTCGAGAAGATCTTGCAACAAAGTCAGAGTATAAAAGCTAGTTTGATAAAGAAAAGTTTAAGTAGTACAATGCTAAGATCGAAAGACGGTCATAGTAACTCGAGAAGATCTTGCATTATAGGAGTAAGTGTTGCAGATTGAAAGACGGTCATAGTAACTCGAGAAGATCTTGCATTATAGGAGTAAGTGTTGCAGATTGAAAGACGGTCATAGTAACTCGAGAAGATCTTGCAACAAAGTCAGTTTAAAAGTTAGTTTTAGTTAAAAGTTAGTAGTCTGCATATTAAAAGTTCAAAATTAATGACGCTTTATTTATAATATATGCCGAGTGTTAGGTCAAATTTAACTGTGTATGAGGGCATACACCAAATCAGAATGGCCGAGTGTTAGGTCAAATTTTAGAAATGTATGTATTATAAATTATTATTATAGCAAATAACTGTATTAACTATTTATTTAGTAACATTTATAATTTTAGGATTTTTTTAATTGGCAATACTAAAAGCGTGGTTTAATTGTATAACTTAACTATGGTAAAATTGTAAACTATTATTTTTAAGAAAAGTTATTACACGGTAATTATTGCATAATTATTTGGTGTGGATTATGATTTTTAGAATGTTTTATAAGTCTTTAAATGTATTTGATTGATAATTTGTTTGTTAGCGGAAGTGACAAATAATAAGTTGTTAAATAGTGTAAAATATAATTAATCAGATCAACTGTATAAAAATTAGGAAATATCATTATTAAAATTATGTAATTGTGCAATATTTATTAAGACTGTGTGAGGATTTTTATACTATTGTAAACTTAAAAGTACATTTGATATTCTCATATTTGACTTATATTTGACTTCCTTCAGAGAGTTAACGCTGATACCAGTTGGAGGGAACAGGCAGGGGTTTTAGTATAAAATAGGGAGTTTGAGCCCTGTGAGCTCAATTCTGGTATCAGCGGTGGCCTCATCAGCTCATTGGTAAGTCATAGTCTCTTTTATAAAATTGTTAATGTTAATATTGTTAAGTAGATTTGCTGTTCAGTATTAAATGTGTTATTTTAAAGATTTATGTGATTATATGTGATTATAATTAATAATTATATAATGTTAATGTAACCAGTTATAATTTATTAATATGGAAATTAATGTTATAATTGAACATATTGTATGTAGGTATGTTTAAAAATATTTGAGTTATGATGAATAGATTATTTATAATAAATACACTATGAGAGATATTTGTTATTATTTATCTTACATAATTATTTATTAATGACTGTCAATTTGTTGTTACTATAAAATTAAAATTTTTTATTAAATTGATTATTATTATATGTGTTAAATAAATAAAAATAAAAATAAAAAAAGCCTTTATTCTATTCCCAAATTCACATACAATTTATACATACATATTTAACATATTATATTATTTTAGATCAATACATTATTTTATTTAGCATTTTTATGTAACAATTTATATTCAGAATTTATTATCATTTATTATTATTGTTACATGTATTAATATAATTAAATTACTTTTTCATGCATTTATTCAAAACTATTTTTTTTTAAATTTTTTAATTAAAGTTAAAAATTTAATATTATTACTATTTATTTATAATATATTATTATTGTTTTTAGGTAATAGTCGCCTCTTTGGCGTAGGCCTCCCCCAGTGACTTCCACTTGTTTCTCTCTCTAGCTACTCTTGTCCAGTCTGCTACCACTCTTTGCGTAAACACATCTCTCCATCTAGTTTTCTGTCTTCCTCTATTCCTTTTCATTCCTCTAGGTAACCACTCCAGTACTTTCTTTATCCATCTAGTATTTTCCATTCTACATACATGTGTTAAATAAAAGTGCACCAAATATTAGATTATTAAATACATGTCAAAACATAAAATATTAATAAAATTAAACTTAATTATAAAATAGTCAACATTTTAGAGTCAAGGTAATGAAAAATAAATTTAAAAAAGCACTAAATACAAGTATTTTTTGTAATAAGGAATTAGTGAAGATGGAAAATTGTTCTTTTTAAAAGTATTTGTATATTTACAATGTAACTTTATCTAGGTACATTAAAATTATAAAAGTCACGATACATATAGTAAATAAATATAAACCTTTAATGTTGGCTTATTTCCCAGGGTGTGCAATCGTTAACAAAATCATATGACCAGATTTTAATGGGGGGTTAATTTTTTTTTATTTACTTATTATAAGCAAACCATCAGCTTTACAATGTTATAATACATAGCATACGGATAGAAAAAAAAAGCCAATAACAGGTTTTCACAAAAAAAAAAGAGTACAAATGTGGAAACATGACACTTGATGTTCTAAATACAAGTGAATGTAATAAACATTAAATAAAATAAATAAATAAATAAAATCTTTATTCAGGTAATTTAGACATTACATAGGTACTAAAACATAGAAAATGCAGTAAAATATTGACACAGTGGTACAAAAAAAGACAATATAAAAAAGAAACACAAATAACAAGAATTTAGGCAGTTGAGCAGTGTATGTCCAAAATTAAATCTGAAATGGCGACCACTCAGGTATAATACTACGGCGCGGCGCGCCGCGGTACCTGGTCTTCCGTGGGCCCAAACCGTAAGACGTACAACAGACTTAGCAAGAAAGCAACCACAAAAGTACCATAAATAAACATAATACAGCAATAGTATAAGTATTATAAAATAATATATGTATTAATAAGTATAGGCATTAGTTACACATATGCAGATACTGATGATGATTAAAACCAAATATTAATCGGAGCTCATAGAACTAAATCTGAATGGCTTTTAATCAATACCGTGGACACTGGACCAACTAGAGCCGACTAGCTCGGTCCGGTTAATTTTGCACTATCCTAATTGACATATCGGATGCTGAACATTTCTGTACCGGATTACGCCCGGCCCGGACTATCCGTCGAGTCACAGAGTAAACTTTGGGTCTGTGCATTAATTACGTGACGCAAAATCTTTGGGTTTAGTCTTACGAGGATTTTTCGAAAACGTAAAATTTGTTACACTTATTTTTTTGTTATTTACTAGCTGACCCGCGCCTTCGTTGAGCATACAAAGTCAAAGTCAAAAATTTTTATTCAGAATAAATTTTACAAAAATGTTTTCTGAACGTCGTTTCTATATGATGCCTACCACCGGTTCGGGAACTAGCCCAGCAAGAAGAACCGGCGTACAAACCGTTTAAACCTTCCCGATACTTCCACGAATATTTAAAGACCAAAAATAACCGAATCGGTTCAGCCGTTGTCGAGTTTTAGAGAGACTAACGAACAGCAATTCATTTTTATATATAAGAAGATTCAAAGGGGTTTTTTTATAAAGTTTATTTATAATTGACTAAAGTATATAGGTGCCATTTTGAATTTTTATATAAAATGCGAATACACTTTTTCCCCAACCTAATATAGGTATAGTATGATTTTGTTAATGATTGCACACTCTGGGAATAGGGTGGCCAACCTTAAAGGCTTTGAACAAAAATTTCTAACACTTTAAACAATGATACCTAAAACATCAGCTGATCAGAAAGAAAACGCAAATAACATCGATGCAATCAGCTGTATGTCATTGACCTTCCCTTAAAGAGCGTAATTCAAACACTAAGTAGTATTTACGATGCGACTCAGTAAGGTAATTGCCACCGCTTCCCATATCGTTTACCGTGACATTAGCTTTAATTGTTAATGACGTAAGGCTCAATTCACATTGACGCAGATGCGTAAGTCTTTTTACCCGACTTCGGCGAAGCCAAAAGGAAGGGTAATGATTTTGGCAGTCTATGTATGTATGTATGTATGTATGTATGTATGTATGTATGTATGTATGTATGTATGTATGTATGTATGTATGTATGTATGTATGTGTTTGTATGTATGTATGTATGTTCCCTCGTAGCGGTTAAACTACTGGTCCGATTTTAATAAATAAGGTGTCAATCGATTTGTAGTAGTCCCGCGAGTAACATAGGCTATATAATTTAAAAATTTTGGATTTTGAAAATTATACCTCAAAAACTATCTGCAAAAAAATTTAAATTAAGATAATTGTATCGTGTTTGGTATCAAAAGATAGGTCTTGACAAGCACATTACAAATATGTATTTAATTTTTTAATTAATTATTATATTTTATTGTTAAATTCGAAATAAACGTTTAAAATGCGGTCGTACAAATAGTATCTAGGAGTTGTTTAGTTACTTTCTATGTGTTAATTTAACGTTAGTTTATTGAAAATATAATGTTATAGTTTATGTGGACACAGAAAAATGTAAAATAAAATAAAAGATTAAAAAAACTATAACCCGACTTCGCAAAAAAGACCACGGCTCTACCTTGACCATATCTGTACCTATGCATATCTGGATTTCAAATTGAATTATTGTCTTGTTTCAGCCTTTTTAGAGCCCTTTTTTGCGAAGTCGGGTTATAGTTTTTTTAATCTTTTATTTTTTAATATTATAGCTCCCCTCACCGATTTCGGTGTCGGTAGCCGATTTCATTGAAACCAGCTACGCAGGAGTATTTTTATAGTGCCCAAGTGTGTGCGCAATACACATAAGCACTCTCTCTTCCTTTTACTCTCATAACCCAGTGGGACGGTAAACCGACACGACTGGCTAGAGAACAGGCGCAGGACCGACTTTTTACATGCCCCTCCGACGCATGGATCATCTTTCTTGTCAGACAATCAGGTGATCAGCCTGCATTATCCTAACCAAACTTGAAAACAACATTTTTGTTGTTCCAACGCGGGTATCGAACCCACGCCCTCCGGGTCGAGAGCGAAGCTCTGAACCACTAGACCACGGAGGCGAGAATTTTCACCTATTGATGAAAATTGAAGACATGAGTGGATGAAGGTGATATATATACACGCAAAATACTGATTTCGAGAAAATTGAGTTTAATCTGTCAATAAAACATTTTAAAATATTTCGTAACGTATCGAGTACATTAATCTAAAGATCCGTCTTTAGAATAAATGTATTTAATAAGTTACGACATATAATAACATCTATTATTTGTTACAAAATGTCTTCAAATATGCTCAAATATTCCGTAACATACATATTGTATAAGTCGTCGACGACCTCCGTAGCGCAGTGGTTCAGCGTATTGGTGCTCGACCGAGAGGTTGCGGGTTCGAATCTCGCCGAGGGAACAAAAAGTTTTCAATATTCCTGGGTCATGGATGTGTATTAATTGTGTGTATTAATATAATAAAACTCTTAAATATGTGTAGGTATAGTATAAAAGTATTAAAAATATTTCCGTTGTCTGATACGTGTTACACAAGTTCTTCGGATACATAGCACAGGACCAGATTGACGTGGTGTGAAGCGTCCATAGATATTATATATTATTATTATTATACAGTGTGTAAAAAGAGCAGTCACTATAACTTTGAGATACGATTATACTACCTTTCCTCATTGGATGCACTCTAAAGTATTATCACTCATTTATTTTACATCTTGTTTATGACTTTGACAGATTTTGTATGAGCAAATGTTAAAATCACATATCTACTACGCAAAGGCTATCCAACAACTAAGTAACCCTTTTGAAAAAAGAAAGGCTTCTATAGGTAAAAGTCTCTTTGACTCGGCGCCAGTGTGAGTTGATGAGTTGACGTTGCAATAGCTCCTAATATCGGTTAACATTTGCATTAAGAAGATATCTACAACCTGGATATACATGCTATCGTTATGTGGCTTTTATATTATTGTTTTAAGGACTATCCTATCCGACGTTTAAACATCCAGGAAAGAAACATAAGAACCTAGTTCAAGCCTTTTCTTTGTATACATGGTGTAAAAAGAGCAGTCACTATAACTTTGAGATACGATTATATTACCTTTCCTCATTTTGGAATATGTATTTTTAAATTATTTTTTTGACAAAAACAAAAAAAAAAAAATTTTACTTTTCACCATTTCTTATTTTTTCTGTCGCAAAAATAACAATGAAGAAAAAAATTTATTTTTTTAATTTTTGTAAAAAAAAAGAAAAACAAATCTAGAATGAGAAAAGGTAGCTCTTTTTACATTAGTTTTAATGAAAAAAATATCTAAAACGTCGATTTCTTGTAATTTTAACGGGTAATTTTAGTTCGAGCTGCAGTTATCTCTATCGCGCTAGTGCTGACTAGCTAAGGGTCTACGAGACAGCAATAGATTTGATAAATACCTATTTTGTATTTCTCTCAACCGTGATACATTCAACTACAATTTACCATTTTATAGAAATCGCGTAGTATAACTTTCATTAAATCTAGGTATAAGAATGGAAACAAAGCTTTTGTTTCATATAACATAATATAGATGTTTTCGTTACAAGTGAGGGAAACACATATGTGGCAAATGAAAAACTGACTCATTACGTGATGCCAATCACAGAGTCATAACTCACGCGGACGCCCACCCCAATAGCATTTAATTACACGACCCCAGCTACCTGAACATCGTTAATCTCAAGATACACCCCTATAGACTTATAATGTATAGATGAACTCTCTTGACAGAAACACAGTAACAGCTATTACTGCGTTATTACTGAAAAAAATTAACTACCTAGAATCTGACCTCTTGACAGAAACCCAGTAATAGCTATTATAATCCGCATCCGTGGTCTAGTGGTTCTGAGCTTCGCCCTCGACCCGGAGGTCGTGGGTTCGATTCCCATGTTGGAATAAAAAACATTGTTTACAAGTTTGGTTAGGACAATACAGGCTGATCACCTAATTGTCTGACAAGAAAGATGATCCATGTGTCGGGTGGGCATGTAAAAAGTCGGTCCTGCGGCTGTTCTCTCGCCAGTCGTGTCGGCTTACCGTCCCACTGGGTTATGAGAGTAAAAGGAAGAGAAAATGTCTTCGTGTATCGCGCACACACTTGGACAGTGTTAAATAACAACTGCGTAGCTGGCTTGGTTTCAATGAAATCGGCTACCGACGCCGAAATCGGTGAGGGGAGCTATTATTATCATTATACCATGGCCCTTACACCTATAATGTACTAGTATAAATCAACTCTCTTGACAGAAACACAGTAATAGCTATTACTGCATTGTTGAAGAATGAGCTACTCAGAATCTGACAGCTAGAAAAGGCGTACCCGTTTTCTACTAATCACGTAAGTGTCTTAATCCGTATTAATAGAAAAGTCCAACCTCACTTGAGAACCTATTTGACAGATAAAAAAAATGTTTCGTTTCACTAACTACTAAAACTGAAGAACTTTAGTTATGTTACATACTTAATTTTTTTTAGTTTTTAAAACTTAAAAATATAGATTATAGGTACTTATTTTTATGTTTTTCTGTAATCTACAATATGAATATTACGGTATGAAAAGAAATCTTAAAGTTTTATGCAACATTAATAAAGTTGTTGACGTTTAAAAGTAAAATAAAACGGTGTATCTGTCAAATAGGTTCTCAAGGTGAGGTTTCGATTGAGATTGTTTTATCTATACGGGCCTTAGGGCATGTTTCACCAAGCAATGTTAAAGTTCACGCCATGTTAAATATCATGTTATCCCTCTCGTATTTCCTGTCAATGAATGAGATGGTATTTTAACATGGCGTTAACTTTAACATTGCTTGGTGAAACACGGCCTTAGTATCATTGTAATCGTATTGGATTTTTTTGATTGAAACGCCTCCGTGGTCGTGGTCTAGTGGTTCAGAGCTTCGCTCTCGACCTCCGGGTTCGATTCCCACGTTGGATCAACAAAAAATGTTGTTTTCAAGTTTGGTTAGGACAATGCGGGCTGATCACCTGATTGTCTGACAAGAAAAACGATCCATGCGTCGGATGGGCATGTAAAAAGTCGGTCCTGATCTCTCGCTAGTCGTGTCGGTTTACCGTCCCACTGGGTTATGAGAGTAAAAGGAAGAGAGAGTGCTTCTGTGTATTGCGCACACACTTGGGCACTATAAAATAACTCCTGCGTAGCTGGCCTGGTTTCAATTAAATCGGCTACCGACACCGAAATCGGTGAGGGGGAGCTATTATTAATCGTATTGGATAGAGATTAAAATAATCAGTTTCAAGAGTAAGCCCCTTGGTACCCCTTAATCACAGCACTCTTACCTAACTTCACTCCATATTGATGCCTTTGAACTCTCCCCTGAGGTTTCAATCTTGATGTCAAAGTTTATCAATTAATGACTGACGTGAATAAATTTAGGTGATTTTGCATTTGTACATTACAAATTCATTGGGCCATTTATAACGGTCTAAAGAGCTTTGGTGCTTGGATCTATTAATGTAATTAATAATGTTCTAATATATTATGTTCAATGTTCTTGTTATATTTTACCACAAGTAGGGTTATACAGTGTGTAAAAATAACAGTTACTATAACGTTCAGATACGAGTATACTACCTTTCCTCATTTTGGAAATAACAAAAAAATAAGAAATAGTAAAAAAACATTATTTTTAGTTTTTGACAAAAAATACACCAAAATAGGGATGGGATATATAGGGGAATAATTGTATATCAAAATTTTATTTGTAAAAAAAACAGTAGTAACTGTTAGGTATATTAACATAAGTATCGATTTAAAACTTCTGTATTCTAAAAATATAGAACATTTATTAATGTACACGATTATAGGTTAAATACATTATGTACAATTTTGTATTTTATTTAATTTTAATCAAGTAATGTATTCAGAATATACTAAAACCTTCTGAAACCTCCTAAAACTTTGCTTTCAACGTCCACAAGTAAATATCGTCCGGTACATATTCATAATTCACACGTATGTCAACACGGAATAATAGACTGAGATCCCACGCCCGCCACACCACCCTTATATTCTTACTGATAGGGCTACCCGTTTACTTCTTTTTGTAAGGTGATTTTGCCACTGATTTTTTCGTAGTTTGTTTCATCAATAATTTTGCGACTTACTTTTTGGAGATGTGTGAACTATGTTCTATTTTCACCAACAAAAAGTCTTGGTACAAAAAATTACCGTGGGCAGCCAGCATATGCCATGATGTAACGACAAAAGCAGTATTAGTAGAACGTACTTTGTATCGTGAGGCAATTCTAATGCACGGTGCGCCAAATATACTAAAACTTACAGACTTTGAAATTTTTCTTGACATGCTGTAGAACAATAATAACAGTTAAATATTTTGTAATGAAATTTATACCCAGTACTTGTTTTTTTGTTGTAATTTTCATAAAAAATGCAAATTACGTATGTAGAAATAAGTCAGTAAACTGCTAACCTTAATATCTCTGTTAGTACAAAGTGTATAGAAAAAATTATAAAATCCGCGTCGAGTTTTCCAACCTGCACAGTGGTCAGAGGCTTTCCAGTATCTTGTCAACATTATTGTCTGTTTGGTGTTTTTACGTTCTTGCTTGAGAATGTACGCATAAGCAGTGTGGGAAGGAGGGAGGTACTTTAAACGCATGCCTATGAGTTCACTCACTCATTTGCCTCCAAGTTGTGGTTTTAATTTTTTCGCAGTATATTTATAGATATATTAAAATTTTATGCTGTGGATTTCCGCAAAATAACTCCAGATTTCATTACAATCTAAAAAAAAATTTACGGTCATCAGAACGTATGTAAACTACCTAAGAATTGCGAAGAAACAACCTAAATAATAGGTCCCCTCACCGATTTCGATGTCGGTAGCCGATTTCATTGAAACCAGGCCAGCTACGCAGGAGTTATTTTATAGTGCCCAAGTGTGTGCGCAATACACATAAGCACTCTCTCTTCCGTTTACTCTCATAGCCCAGTGGGACGGTAAACCGACACGACTAGCGAGAGATCAGGCGCAGGACCGACTTTTTACATGCCCGTCGGATGGGCATGGATCATCTTTCTTGTCAGACAATCAGGTGATCAGCCTGAATTGTCCTAACCAAACTTGAAAATAACATTATTTGTTGTTCCAACGCGGGAATCGAACCCACGACCTCCGGGTGGAGAGCGAAGCTCTGAACCACTACACCACGGAGGCGATAAAAAAAAAACAACCTAGTAGGTATACCTTCATTTCTCATACGAGTATTAATTCTACAATATTAAAAAAAATATAATTTAATTATGTCCTACACCAGTATACATTTTTATTGGATCGATTTTTTTAAAGTAATTTAATGTCTATCTGAGTTTTCCTGGTAAAATAAATGAAAATATCACGAAGAATGTAGGGGTACTCTATCGGCCCTGCGATCTCCGTCTACAACGAGACTGGGGAACCTCAACAGGGAACTGAGGAGTATACCTGAACACAAACAGCAGAACTTAATTGAAAAGCGTGCGGCATATTGACTCTGTACTCAGCTCTGACCAGACGGGAGTGTGTACATAGCTTTTGACCAACTTACATCAAAGACTTCATTCAGTTTAGAATTATATTATGAAATACATAACGGAGTGAGGTATTCTGTGGGCGTCTGCTGATTGTTTTGTATCGTCAGGAAATAATAAGCCGCACATACAGTACCGGTATATTGATTTGTAAAATAACATAGTTTCACTCTAAAATATTAACTCAGGTCGTGGATGCAAATGGATAACGATCAGAAACGCGGAGAGTTCTGCACTCGCGTCCGTTCCGTCTGACACCCCATTGTTATGTGTCATTTCAAACGAGCATAGACCACTCCCAAGCCATGACAGCTGTCCAAGTCATAGCTTGACTTTTCGTAGACAGATGACAGCTACAGGTGACATGTTGCACGACTGAAGCGCCATCCCGCCGACATACATATGTCCCAGTATCTAGCTGTTCCAGCGACTTAGTTCGCGTGGCTTTTGAGTTACGTGTATGCAGCGCACGTAATGAAAGTCCCCAATTGTAATTAATGTTTCCCGTTTTTGCAACATTTCTTACTGACGCTTCGCTCCTATTGGTCGTAGCGTAATGTTATATAGCCTAAAGCCTTCCTCTATAAATGTACTATCCAACAAAAAAAGAATTTTTGAAATCGGACCAGTAGTTCCTGAGATTAGCGCGTTTAAACAAACAAACAAACTATTTCGCTTTATAATATTAGTATAGATAATACTTAGTTGTTTGTGTCACATCATTTCATGCTTATGTATTGTAATGTAAAATCTAATTGTGAAAACTTTACTGGCTCATGTGGGCTATTTTTTGTATCTTTTATCATATGTATTAGAAGCTGTTTGTTTTCCTAAATAAATAAAAAGAAAAATTATATCCCATTTTAGATAGTATTTCACTAAATACAGCAGTGCAATTCTGACCCACTTCGTTGAGCATACAAACCGCTTAACCTGGACTTACCACGAATAGTTCAAGACCAAAAATAGCCGGTTCAACCGTTCTCGACTTTTAGCACCAATTCACTTTTATATTTAAAAAAAGAAGAGAAGATAATAATATATACAAGGTGTAAAATAAATAAGTGATAATACTTAAGAGGAAAGAGCACGGTTGAGAGAAATACAAAATCGGTAAATATAAAATCTATTGCTGTCTCGCAGTGCCTTAGCTAGCCAGCACTAGCGCGATAGAGACAACTGCATCTTGGACTGAAATTACATAGTAAAAGTACCAGAAATCGACGTTTAGGGGATTCCTGTTTCCTCCTCCAAAACTTAACCGATTTAAATATTTTTTTCTTTATTAGCTAAAAAATGACCACTCTTTTTTTAGCTAATAAAGAAAGCTCCATAGCTAGGTTCCTCTTTTTTATTTTGTTGTATATTGTAGTCAAATCTGTTTCCTGGATGTTTAAACATAATGGAGAGTCTGGCCATTTATTTTAGGTTTTTGAACGTCCATATCTCTTTAAATAATTAATTTATTAAAAAAGGAAAAAATAGGGACGTACAAATAATATACACATTCAGGAAACAAATTGTTACTCTAGCAGCATTATCCAGGGAGGAAACAGGAATCCTCTACACCCCTATTTCTGTTTGTAAAAAAAATTCGTAGTGTTTCCTCTTAAGGGTGTGTATGTATCTCCTATGTAGAGTTTACTATGAAAGTACCAGCGCTGAAAGACTTAATTTTGACTTTCATGTTTGTATGAGAAATGCCCCAACATCATAAATTTTCCTATACAATAATTTTAAGAAAGTACCTCTTTCAGCGCTGGTACTTTCACAGTAAACTCTTTATACGGGACCCATATATACACCATAAAGCATTATCACTCATTAATATTATATACAGCTTCGATAATTATAATGAAGATTAATATTAGGTTTTTGGTATGTTCTCATAAGACCAGGGGGCCTATTACAAGCTCTTAATTCCAGCCAGTTTACGCCACACAACATGGCTGCCTGGAATTTTCGTATTACGATCACATAATAACTGCATGATGACAGCTAGTTAGCGGACACTTGACACTGGACTTGCTTCCGAATGTCACTTTCAGACAACCAAACTAGGGTGGATCCATTCAGTATAACATCATAACATGTCGCTGTAATATGAAAAAGAACAAGGCAGTTTAGGACCGTTTTATTGAATTGCCTGGAACCAGGCTGGTATTGTAAAAGATCATAATACGGCCCCTGTATTGAGAAAAAAGGTTTCAAAGTACTCCAATTTTCAGCTCATCGGGCTTAAGACATAAGTAATTTAAGTACGGTTTTGACACGAGCGTATCTCACAAAAGGTTAAAGATCTATGCACTCAGTAGACAATAGGAACTCGTTGACAAAGTTATTTAAATTACGGACCAATTTTCCTGGGCCATAATGTTTAAGCGCGTTGAGGTCTCTAAGGGTTAACTCACACTGGTGCAACGCGTACACTTTTTCTATAATAATAATGCCTACAACGATTTTGGTGACGGTGGCCGGTTTCATTGAAAGCAGGCCAGCTACGCAGGAGTTATTTTATAGTGCCCAAGTGTGTACGCAATACACATAAGCACTCTCTCTCCTTTCACTCGTAGCCCAGTGGGACGGATAACCGACACGACTGGTGAGAGATCAGGCGCAGGAACGACTTTTTACATGCCCACCCGACGCATGGATCATCTTTCTTGTCAGACAATCAGGTGATCAGCCTGCATTGTCCTAACCAATCCAACGCGGGAATCAAATCAACGACCTCCGGGTCGAGAGCGAAGCTCTAAGCCACTACACCACGGAGGCGTTTAAATATTAAACTATTCATTTAACGGCCAAGTGGTTTAGAGCTTGGCTTTCAAATTGGTGGTGAATTTAAATGTTTTAAAATTTGGTTAAGACAATGCAGGCTGATCACCTGATTGTCTGACATTAATTTTATGTTCCATGCGTCGGATGGTTAGTCTGTCCTGCGCCTGTTCCTGTCATTAGTATAATAATTGTAAATTTTAATACGTTGCTTCGTAACAAATTTCTTTCAATTAACAAGATTCTGAGTTCACCCTTTAGATATTGTTTCCGTCCCAAGTGTCAAAATGACGAAAATTAGCAGCATAAACCTATGTATCTTTTGATTGCGTTGGCTAAGATGTCTGATTTTTTCACAGCATCAAGGGTCAGTATATCTTAGTATTTGATATGAGTTATAGGTTGATACATCCACGCATTCCTGAGAAAAAGGGTCTTGACAGACTGACTGACAAAGTGAAGGTACAGAAATTTAAAAAGTATTAAATAATATAAATCTACCTAATGGTGGCAAATTTCTCCATCTATGTGACCAGAGCCTTAGCAGTGGCGTCGAGGACTCAAATGAGGTTTTAAGCCCCTCCTGGTGGAAAGAACACAAAGCAGGCTTCAGACGAATCCCGGGTACAATGGACAATACGATTATACCACAGCACGGCTTTAGTGATTATGATTTAATGGACTTCAGTGTCTTTTGTGTCGCGTTGTATGGTGTCGTGATTGATGACGCCCGTTTAGAGTCTTCTGTCTGCAGGTTACAAAAACCCTTATTTGGAAATAAGATGATGTAGCACATTCATCTTTTCCATCTTTTGGTAAAATATGTTTGAGCTTCTTACGCCAGTTCTTCTCGGCAGGTTAAAGTTGAATCGGTCATATTTGTTTGGCTTGCATAATATACATGTCTGCGTGCGTGCGTGCGTGCATGCCTGAGTGCGAGCTTGCCTGCGTGCGTGCGTGAGTGCGTGCGTGCGCGACTGACTGTTAGCGTGCCTGCGTGCGTGCATGCGTACGTGCGAACGTGCCTGAGTGCGTGGGTGCCTAAGTGCGAGTGTGCCTGAGTGCGAGCGTATGTGCGTGCATGCGTGCCTGCATGCGTGCGTGGGTGCGTTCGTGCGTGCCCGACAACGAGGACAGCTATACTCATATACTTAACTATTATGTATAATTAACGAAATATAAAATCATCTAGTACATTTAATGTTTTTCCTTTAAAATTACTTTTCCATCTCAAGCAAAGTACTCAAAGCAAAAAAGTAACCGCACTAACTTAAGAATAACTCTATTGAAACAGAAACAAATCTTGAAACATTTTTATAGTCAAGTTTACTTCATAGTTCATTATGAAGTGGTATTGTTAACTTAATTTATTCAACTTGGAATCAGAAGAGGTTTATATTTTGTCGAGTTCGTAAGTACTAAAGCGCCGAGCACACTTACAGTTCGGATCGCGCATCGGACTGTGACCGCGCATGGATTAAACTGTTGTAATAGCGACGTCAGAGTTGTCTACGATTTGGACTGTCTGTGTCTTACATTATTTAAATTGAAAATTGTTTTATTTCCGAACAGGTTAGAAAGTAACACTTTTAGAATTTTGATCTACCACCGTTAAAATAATATGGAGTCGGGTGTCACTTAATCACCGCGCACAAAAGAAAACGATGACACCAATTTGGTCGAAACGTTTTTTAATGTAAATATTAAGTCAAATAAATCGGAGTGGATAGTAATCCTGCTAGTTGTCAGAAGTACTGCTGGTAAAATTTATGAAATATTTTTTTATCCATTTTGTTATTTAATACTAGCCGTGCCCGCGACTTCGTTCGCGTGGTGTTTGTTTGACTTAAACCGTTTATGCAGCGCATGCAAAGAAAGTCCCCAAATGTAAATTGTTTGTTTGTTTAAACGCGCTCATGTCCCGTATATGACGCCCAACGCCGCGACGACCGACGCCGCGACGCCGGACGCCGCAAAGTCCAACGTCGCGACGCCGACGCCCGACGCCGCGACGCCCGACGCCGCGACGCCCGACGCAGCGACGCCCAACGTCGCGACGCCAACGCCTGACGCCGCGACGCCCAACGTCGTGACGCCGACGCCCGATGCCCGACGCCGCGACGCCGACGCCCGACGCCGCGACGCCCAACGTCGTCACGCCCGACGCCGCGACGCCCAACGTCGTCACGCCCGACGCCGCGACGCCTGACGCCGCGACGCTTACGCCCGACGCCGCGACGCCCGCCGTCGCGACGCCGCGGCATCGGTCGTCGGCGTCGCGACGCCTGACGCCGCGACGCTTACGCCCGACGCCGCGACGCCCGCCGTCGCGACGCCGACGCCCGATGCCGCGGCGTCGCGACGTTGGCGTCGCGATGTTGGGCGTCGCGACGACGACGCCCGACGCCGCGACGCCCAACGCCGCGACGCCGGACGCCGCGACGCCCAACGTCACGACGCCGACGCCTGACGCCGCGACACCCAACGTCACGACGCCGACGGCCAACGCCGCGACGCCCAACGCCCCGACGCCGCCCAACGCCGCGACGCCGACGCCCGATGCCCGACGCTGCGACTCCCAACGTCGCGACGCCCGACACCGCGACGCTCGACGCCCTACGGCGCGACGCCTAACGTTGCGACGCCGACGCCCGACGCCGACTTTCAATCCGACGCTGCGCTGCTTGCGCCGACCGCCAAATTTTTCGGCGTTGGCGGTCTACTCTCGGTGCGCAATTCCAACTCGCACTTGCCCGGTTTTTTATTTATTAATTACCATATGCTTGCAGTATAAACGATGTCGAAATTTCCAAACGTATATCTTCAAAGACTAAGTAGTAGTGGTATTACATTAACTAATATTTTAAAATTTTTTAAGGTTCATAAACGACGAAGATATCCACGAACAAACATTAAAAAAATCATATATTTACGAATTGAGAAACCACCTCCTATTTTGGAAGTCGGTTAAAAATATTATGTTGATTATTTCATGTTACAATCTACCTTTGTGCCAAGTTTCATTTAAGTACGTTGAATAGTTTGGCTGAAATACCGTCAAATATTTAGTTACAATTTTTTAAAGATCCCACAGGAACCCTTTCGTTTTTCGGGATAATAATTTCCAATAATGATCTTCAGGTCATAAGCTACCTGCCTGCCAAATTTAATTTAAATATGTTGAGTAGTTTGGCTGAAATACCTTCAAATAGGTACCTAGAATTTTTTGAAGATCCCACGGGAACTCTTTCGTTTTTCCGGATAATAATTTCCAATAATGCTCTTCAGGTCATAAGCTACCTGCCTGCCAAATTGCATTTAAATACGTTGAGCAGTTTGGCTGAAATACCGTCAAATAGGTAGCTACAATTTTTTGAAGATCCCACGGGAACCCTTTAGTTTTTCGGGATAACAATTTCCAATAATGCTCTTCAGATTATAAGCTACCTGCTTGCCAAATGGCATTTAAATACGTTGAGTAGTATGGCTGAAATACCGTCAAATAGAAAGCTACAATTTTTTGAAGATCCTACGGGAACCCTTTCGTTTTTCGGGATAACAATTTCCAATAATGCTCTTCAGATCATAAGCTATCTGCCTGCCAAATTGCATTTAAATACGTTGAGTAGTTTGGCTGAAATACCGTCAAATAGGTAACTACAATTTTTTGAAGATCCCACGGGAACTCTTTCGTTTTTCCGGATAATAATTTCCAATAATGCTCTTCAGGTCATAAGCTACCTGCCTGCCAAATTGCATTTAAATACGTTGAGTAGTTTGGCTGAAATACTGTCAAATAGGTAGCTACAATTTTTTGAAGATCCCACGGGAACCCTTTCGTTTTTCGGGATAACAATTTTCAATAATGCTCTTCAGATTATAAGCTACCTGCTTGCCAAATGGCATTTAAATACGTTGAGTAGTATGGCTGAAATACCGTCAAATAGGTAGCTACAATTTTTTGAAGATCCTACGGGAACCCTTTCGTTTTTCGGGATAATAATTTCCAATAATGCTCTTCAGGTCGTAAGCTACCTGTCTGCCAAATTTCATTTACATACGTGGTTTTAGCGTGATGCGACGACAAACATTCCCATATGGACAGACAGACAGACAGACAGACAGACAGACAGACAGACATTTTTTTCAAAAATGTGATTTTTAGGTTCTGTGGCTTATATAGACCCCCTTTTTTTAATTTTCACTTAAATATTCTTAATGTACAGACATGACCCCTCTACAGATTTATTATATGTATAGATATAGATAGATTAGCCCAAAATGTCCCATTACTGGGCAAAGGCCACCCCCAGTATCCTCCAGGTATCTCTTTCCTGCGCCACCGCTGGTCAGCCTGGGTGGTGTGCTTCCAGCTGATCGCGCCATCTTGTTCTGGGCCAGCCTTTGCCCAGCGCCTGAAATGCATGCGACTTATACCCAGTTTCATTTTCGCTTGGTTTCCTTTATTTCTAGATTATAGTGATGGCTGTTTGGAAGCACAGCGGGGTGTTTCGTGATTATATTAAAATTTACAAAAAACAGATCAGATCTCTCTTGAGTACCAAATGTTATATAATATAATGGATTATATATGTATAAAATAATATAAAAAAATATATATATCGGCCCCGCGTTACACGTTTTGCGCGTGTCGGAACGGCTTCTCCCCGCGGTCCAAACTGTAAGTGTGCAGGGTGCTTTTTCACAAACACCAGCGATAAATTTACGAAAGCCATTCTAGTTTTGGACACAGATTCTGTTTAATCCCTATCACCAACGTTTTAGCCATTTTAACCTATCTTTATTTCTTCAAGGAATTTATTGCACATTTTAAGTCTTTAAGTGCAGTTTTAGGTGTGGTGCTGAGAGTTATGCTTTCTGTTTCTAAAGTTTTATCGTTTAACTCTTTAGTTTTACTGTTCAACGCTTGTTACTTTCTGAACATTAAATGTTAGTAGGATCACTATTTAAACATTAATTTGATGACTCTTAAAAAATATGTAAAACTTTTTTACGCATGTGACATGTATGTTTACCTTGGCGAGTATTCCTACTAACATTCTCCATTATCACTTACGAAGGGAAGGAAAACAAAATGCATGGGATTTGACATTTATTTTTTTACAGTTATTTCAGGCTGCATAGGCCTATATTATAAATACCTTACAGACTAACATACATATTATATACTAGCTGTGCCCGCGACTTCGTTCGCGTGGTTTTTGATCGAGTTAAACCGTATATGCAGCGCACGCAACGAAAGTCTCCCTGACGCTTCGCTCCTATTGGTCGCAGCGTAATGTTATATAGCCTAAAGCCTTCCTCTATAAATGGACTATCCAACAAAAAATATATTTTTCAAATCGGACAAGTAGTTCCTGAGATTAAGGCGTTTAAACAAACAAACTCTTCCGCTTTATAATATAAGTATAGATACTTAATAACTACACTAACTAATAAATACCCTGCCCCAGACTGCGAAGACATAGTTTTAGGATCCAGTTTATACTATAATAACTGACTGAGAATGGGATACCCCTACTGCCTTGTATTTAGGGGGAAATAAAAAATGAGATCTCCCATCTCCCTCGAATAGTTTCAAGAAATCCCCCGTTTAACGTAATGCATGCAGTTACTCATCGGTACGTTATCTTCTAGAATTTATGGCCGAGTCGTCCCCGATTAATCAGAGGACAGTTGCAAGGAATCGTTCCTGGAATTTGAAAAGTGCCCGTTTGTTTCTCGGATCCGATTTATTTGATTTTACGTTTATGTCTGCTGAGTGTATATTTGTGATGATTTTTATCCACAATTTCTATAACTTTATCAGTAAATTAAAGCATACCTGGTGGGTTACGGTGCCACCCAAGAGCGATTATCGGAGACCGACTTTTTGCAGGTGAAAAATAGAACATACTGAAGAAAGAAGAAGAAGAAATTTTTAATGATAGTCTAATGTCTTTTAAAAATGGTTTAGCCAAAGATTCTACAACTAATTTTTCATAATTAAGTACTTATATTTATATTGTTGGCTTGTATTGGCTCTGTCTAGTAAAATTGATGTTGTGTAATCAGTGTTATTGTATTTATTTTTATGTCAGTTTTACATTTCATTTTAGTATGTTCTGTTCTTTCTTTTTTTCTGTTTCACTTACTGTAATCTGTAGTACGAGTATTCAAGCTTAATAATTAATCTTGTGTATGGTTGGAATTGGACTTCAGTATTAATGTAATTTGTTCATATATTGTTGGTGTTAAATGTTCTTATTCTGTGGTCTGTAACTATACGTAATAAATAAAATAAAATAAATGATATGGAGGAAAAAATAACCCGATTCTATGTCCTACAAAAAGTATGACGTGGGCTTACATTTTGTAGGACCGATAATCGGGCAGCCTTTTCCTATAATCACATTACTGATCGACTTTTTATTTGACGTATTTGCACTATTATAATCAATTTGTTATATTTATCACCGACAAAAAGTCGGTCGCCGATTATCACTCGTGGATATACACCCTAATAAGTGTATGCGCACACACTTGAGCACATTTAACTACATTGAGACTGGCCAACGATTTCGTTGAAACCGGCCACCGATACAGAAATCGGTGTGTGAGCTTATTATTATTGCATAGTCTATGTAGCCCAGGCCGGGTTTGACTCTGAAACCACTGGATCGAATTTGATAAAATTGGGCCACAAAATTCAAAGATCTAAAATTACCATAGTGAATCTTACTATTCAAGGGGCTTACTCCCGACACAATCGAGAACCAAATCTGTTAGATATCAGTGGTTTTTCGTACTTTATTTGGTGAATTACTTTGAAACTAACCAGGATAAAGAAAATTTTTTGATCGTAACTTTTTGTACTCCCGACCATATCAATCGACTGAGAATCAAAATAAACAAATGTTAATTTATTAGGAAGTACCCGGCATGATCGTATCTGAATCAAAATCAAATCAGTTTGGAGAGTAAGGCCCCTGGGTCTTGCGGGATTAGGATCCCGCTATCTCCTATCTAGGTCTATATACACGACCTAACATCTGACCAAGATTGGAACTCATCTATTTAGTAACTTTTATGGAGATCTTTAATCGTGATTTGTCGCGTATAGTAAGTAAAATAAACGAGGTGTCAAAACAAAGAATGCTCTACGCGTCCTTCTCTTCACACTATATTCGGCTTAATATATTATGAACCTATATAATACCTATAACGATATCGAAAAACTACAAAAAAATAACTGCGAGTGTAATTTGCGTCAGCAATTCGCTAAAACGTGCAAACAAGAGCACTCTGCTGATTGTGAACGCCGATTCATCAGACAGAGTAGTTTGCATCAGCTATTGATGATAATTGACTCGAAAGTGATACTTAGTTACCTCTATGGTAGGTGTGAGCATTGGAATGTGCAGGTCGCGGGTTCCTGAAAAAGGAACAAAGAGATTTCTTTCTTAGTCACGGAGTATGTTATTTTATAGCCTACTAATAGTTTGTGATGAACCGTTTATACCTTTCTAATAGGAGAATCGGTTCAGCCGTTCTCGAGTTTTAGCGAGACTAACGAACAGCAATTCAATTTTATAGATAAGACTAGCTGACCCGTGCCCACTTCGTTGAGCATACAAACCGTTTAAACCTTCCCTGGACATCTGCGAATATTTCATGACTAAAATAGCCGACTCGGTTCAACCATTTTTGAGCTTTAGCGAGAGTAGACTAACGAACATCAATTCATTTTTATATATATAAGACTAGCTGACCTGTGCCCACTTCGTTGAGCATACAGACCGTTTAAACTTTCCCTGGACTTCCACGAATATTTCAAGACTAAAAATAGCCGAATCCCTTTTGTATATGTATATACATAATATATAGATAGACTATAGTCTATGGATTCTTAATCGCAGACAATAATCATTGTATTGTATTCGCATCACTAACTGGTCCATGGTTGTGTCATAATATACTGATCTATACTAATATTATAAAGCGGAAGAGTTTGTGTAAACGCGCTAATCTCAGGAAATATAGCGCACGCAATGAAAGTCTCCAAATGTAAATAGTTTTCCCCGTTTTTGTAACATTTCTCACTGACGCTTCGCTCATATTGGTCGCAGCGTAATGTTCTATAGCCTAAAGCCTTCCTCTATAAATGGACTATCCAACAATAAAATATTTTTTCAAATCGGACCAGTAGTTCCTGAAATTAGCGCGTTTAAACAAACAAACAAACTCTTCCACTTTATAATATTAAGGCCGTGTTTCACCAAGCAATGCTAGCTAGTTCCCGAACCGGTGGTAGGCAACATATTATAGAAACGACGTTCAGAAAACATTTTTGTAAAATTTATTCTAAATAAAATTTTTTGACTTTGACAATGTTAAAGTTAACGCCATGTTAAAATACTATGCCATCTCATTCATTGACAGGAAATACGAGAGGGATAACATGACGTTCTAAATATGTCCTTATTATAACATTAAACTGTGTCTATACGTTGTTTGTGACTTGTAAACTTCAGACTTCGGAAGTTGTTATCTCGTCGGCCATGATCCCAACAATAGCTTTGTCAAACTTTACCAGATAACGGACGTGTTTCCAAGTTTATTCTTTCAGAAGTTTAGAGTTTATCTAGAAGAAAAATAAAAGTGTTTTTAAAGAAATTGCCCGGTTCCGTAAAAGCGGACTACGCAGGAGCCATAGTGCCCACGTGTGTGCGCATTGTGCAGGGGCCTTACTTTACAAACTGATTCGATTCAGATTCGATCGTGCCGCATACTCAAGAATAAATAGACGTTTGTTTATTTTGATTCTCAGTCGATTGTTATGTTCGGCAGTACAAAAAGTTACGATCTAACGATTTTCTTTATCCTGGTAAGTTTTAAAGTAAATACAATAATAAAAGTCGTTGAGATCGAACTGATTCGAATCTCGATTGTGTCGGGAGTAGGCCTGCTGGAGTCATATAACAATATCTATGGACGCTTCTCTCTAAACGTGTTTTTATACAATTTCAACGCGGTCGCCCTTTCTCGCCATCGTTCAAGGTCATTGCCCCTATGAAAACCCTTAAATTCAGGCTAGCGAGTACTCATTTCATATTGCCAAGGTGTGTGCGCAATATACTAGACACTGCACACTCGACTCTGTATCACACTTCACATTTCACATGAATGTAAAGGCGAAAGTTTGTGACACTCAGTGTGTGTGTGTTTGTTACTTCTTCACGTCTAAACGGCTGGAGTTTAATTAAATTTGGTACGGTGTTAGCTGACACCATGGATTAACACATAGGCTACGTTTCACTGCGGGAAAATATATTATTTCCATGGGAAAATCGAAGAATTCTTGGATGTGTGGGAAACTTCGTATTAACCTTTTTCAAATTGTTAATGGAATCAGGCGTTACTTTGCGGAAATCCATAGCATACAATTTAAATATATTATATCTAGCAATATCCCGCGAAATAATTATAACCACAACCTGCAAGCAGATGAGTGAGTGTACGCATAGGCATGCGTTTGATGCACCTCCCTCCTCCCACACTGCTTATGCGTACACTCGCAAGCAAAAAACATGAAAACACCACCACCACACAAGCAATAATGTTAACACGATCGTGCAAAGCCCCACCACCATGCAGGTTGCAAAACTCGACGCGCGTTTCGCTCCGACCCCGGGGCATCCTCAGGGTGTTGACTCTGCGAACAATGTTCGTTAAGTCTGACTTAACGAACATTGTTCGCAGATTTTGCTAGATATAATATATTTAAATTGTATCTTTTTCAAATTATTTTCCAAAAATAAACCGCTGGAGGTACAGCTTGCACACCATAAATAAAAAATCCATGAATTCCCAGCAAAAGTAATCTGCTTTCTAGCCATAAAAAATACATCTGACGTCGAGTGGTATAATCCATTTTTCACTTTCGGAATTATAAAATTCAAATCGAGGTGCTGATCTTAAGGCTTTAGGGGAGCCCAAGTGGCGTAATAAAGGAGCACTTTTTCCCAGATAGGGGAGGTGAGGGTCGATATATCACGGGATTAGTCGTTTCCCGCCAACGCCCTGAATGTTAAGCAGTTATAAATAGTGAAGGGAACATATTCGATATTTAAATCGCTGAAAATAGTTTTTTTTTTTTTTTAATGTTTTGGAATTGCATTGGAATTTCAAAAAGGTTATTGTTTTTATATTTTCATCTGTACATGCTAGCTGATCCGTTTAAACCTTCGCGGTTCTTCCACGAATATTTCAAGACGAAAATAGCCGAATCAGTTCAGCCGTTCTCGAGTTTTAGCGTGACTAACAAACAGCAATTAATTTTTATATAATGGGTGTAAATAGAACAGTCACTAACTTTGGGATATGATTATACTACCTTTTTTTGTTCTAGAATTATTTTTTTTGACAAAAATGGTTTATTTTGCTGTTTCGTTATTCTTGCGACATAAAAAAATGTTAAAAAGTAAAAAAAAATATTTTTTGAGTTTTTGACAAAAAAAATATATAAAATTCCAAAATGAGGAAAGGTAGAATAATCGTATCTCAAAGTTATAATTACTGTTCTTTTTACACCCAATATAAGATTCTCCGAGCGAAATAACCACTCTTTAATACTGTACTAGGACAGGTTTTAAATGTCGTTATCCTAGCACAGTTATTCTCACAACACAGTCGAATTTTATACCAAAACGTTATTTATAATCGATGTTATATTATACATCACTACAACCCGGTGTAAGGGTATGGAAACCGCTGGCATAACTTATGAAATATATGTTCGGGTTGACATATTCCAAATTCGGCAGTCGCTTGTCAGAAGCCCCATATGTTTATTGTCCTCATCTTAATTTATAGTTACAATAATGTTACCTTAAAATATTGTCTGTGATATAGTAATATCTATGGACGCTTTACACCACGTTAATCTGGCTCCGCGCTAAGCGAAGAGCTTGTATTACCTGTAATAGTACCTGTACTAGACGACGGAAATATGCTTAATACTTTTCTATTATTCTTTGTGATTATACTATACTTATATTTAAGATTTTTACTATATTAATACACAATAAAATAAAGGCCTTCAAAACTCGAAAAGGTATTTTAACCATATCCCAAAGTTATTGTGACTGGTCTTTATACCTGTATAATTTGCGTAGTTTTCAATATTATGTGTATTATGATACGTATTAATACCAAAATTTTAAAGAGTAAAATAGTAGATACTAAACAGAATCAGATTAAACACTAAAATGTATATCACACAAAATCAAAACCAAATAAAAAAACAAGTTAAACTATATAGGAACAATAATAAAAACAACAGCAAGTTTATAGAGGGCGATGCTCCTAAATACTTAATACCTCACGTTCAGAGATCAGCCGGCGGGGGTGACTGCACTTAACTTGTATAGAAGGCTTGAGGGTCTATCGATGGGATTTCATGGGGAAACGGCATGAAAACGCCATGAGGAAGCTAATAAAACGTACATAACTGAATCACAGTTTTAGAGAAAAATCTTCAAAATAATAATACCGCCCAATAAAGCGGGGTTCACCAGTAAGCGGGTTGCCTGGAGATCTACCCACTTCAAATAATATATGAAGGTGCTGGGGCGATAGAAATTCAAGTTGCGGGCCAAACTTATTTATTACACATTTATCTCAGAGCCGACAATAACGTGAATAAATTATAAATTGATAAACTTCAAAATGTCAAAAATTCTTTTCAAAATAAACAGAGTAAAGCGTTCAAAATATAAATAAGAGTTTTATAAAAGCTACGCTACATGCCCACACTTTTTTCAACACATTTCACACAGGTTTCATTTAAACCAGACCAGGTACGCAGGAGTTATACTATCATGCCCAAGTGTGTGCGCAATACACATAAGCACTCTTTTCCTTGACTCTCGTAGCCCAGTGGGACGTATAACCGACACGACTGGCGTGGGACCGACTTTTTATATGCCCATCCGACGCATGGATCATCAGATATTTTGGTGATCAGCCTGCATTGTCCTAACCAAACTTGGAAACAACATTTTGTTGTTCCAACGAGGGGATAGAACTCACAACCTCCAAGTCGAGAGCCTACTCTGAACCACTAGACCACGGAGGTCTATTATCTACTTTGTGTCGGAGGTGTTAAAACGTAGGCAACATTTTATTAAACTAAAATTCTACAAGCTACATAGTTTAGTCATGGCGTACCATCCCATACAAGCTATCTTTAATACAAAAAAATTGCAATAGATATCACTACTATTAACGTTTGTAAATTATAAAATGTAAATATGCCGAATTAAGTGCAAACATATTTTACTTTAAAATAAATATATATTGTTTAAGCATAACATCACGTTAAGCTAAATTGAACTCCTTAATTATGAAGAAAATACGAAACGAAATTAGTAATTAGTATTTTCCAATAGTAGCGCTAGATGGCAGTTTCTGGAATGTGCCTGGACTTCACCCTTTGCCAGTCGTATTGCCAGTATTAGGGTGATAACATTTTCTAGTACTAGGTCGTGTCTCTGTTATATAATATCTACTTTGTGGTTTAGTGCAATGAAATATGTTTATGTAGTTATGTTAAGTACCTTTGCATATGTTGAGATCTAAAAGTCTCATTGGTACATGCCACATTTTTAAACAGGCATTGGCCCACCTCACATTCCCACCACTGCAACTCCTGTGAGCCAGGATCAACAGCGGTAACCAACCACGACAAACCCTTTGATATGATCTCAGGGGTGCCCGAGGGACAAGGTAAATATGTCTTGGGGCCCACAACGAAATTAATCAGAATAAAAAAGAGTAGAAAGTATTCCAGTTTCCCTCCCCAAGCAAATTGGGAGACAGTCAAAATTGTAATAAAAAACTGTCTGCAGATTCCTACTCCACGGACGCTCTGTCTGTCCATAAACCTTTCAAATTATCCACCAGCGAAGCCAAAGTGTACCAGTATTAAAACTTGCAAACTTTATTTTGCAGTATAATACACAAGTCAAAGCTGAAGTGTCCCCGGCCATGTCCGACTTTTAGTAGGCCGATTTATCCAACGATTTTCCACTGTTCCGATATACAAATCTATACTAATATTATAAAGCGGAAGAGTTTGTTTGTTTAAACGCGCTAATCTCAGGAACTACTGGTCCAATTTGAAAAAATCTTTTTTTGTTGGGTACTCAATTTAAAGAGAAAGCCTTAAGGCTATATAACATTACGCTGCGACCAATAGGAGCGAAGCGTCAGTGAGAAATGTTGCAAAAACGGGGAAAATTATTTACATTTGGGGACTTTCATTGCGTGCGCTGCATAAACGGCTTAAGTCACTCAAAAACTATGCGAACGAAGTTGCGAGAACAGCTGTTAGTATGATATTAATATATGCGCCTCCGTGGTCTAATGGTTCAGAGCTTCGTCCTACGATTCCCGCGTTGGAACAACAAAAAATGTTGTTTTCAAGTTTGGTTAGGACAATGCAGGCTGATCACCTGATTGTCTGGCAAGAAAGATGATCCATGCGTCGGATGGGCATGTAAAAAGTCGGTCCTGCGCCTGTTCTCTCGCCAGTCGAGTCGGTTTACCGTCCCATTGATATGAGAGTAAAAGGAAGAGAGAGTGTCTTTGTGTATTGGGCACACACTTGGGCACTATAAAATAACTCCTGCGTAGCTGGCCTGATTTCAATGAAATTGGCTACCGACACCGAAATCGGTGAGGGGAGCTATTATTATGACCGATTTTAATCCATTCTATATACGTGTGCATTGCACTACCTATTGAAATTATTATGCTTTGTTTCACCGACAAAAAATCGGTCACAAAAATTTGCCATGAGCCTAATAGAGCACATTTTTCCTTTATATTGTCTGTGTGAGGGTTGTGAACGTTAACCGGCATTTAGTAGGTGAAAAATCGAAATTATAGTGCAACACAAAGTCGGCCAAAAACAACATGAAAAAAAAATCGGTCCGATTATCGGTCCGACAAAAAGTCGGCCGCGGGTTTGAACCCTTATTCGCGTAAAGTCAAAGCTAAAAGGCCATGTCTGGAGTTATAACAAGACGAACTACTAACAAGTCGTTGAGGCTTCGGCGAATATAATCGGCTTAGTGTGCGCTCCCCCTTACGGGATTATGGCAGTAATGAAATATGAAGTTCCTATGTATTGATGCCTCGTTAGACATAAATGCCTCCGTGGTTTAGTGGAGTTTGGCGTTTCGGGAGATAGTGGGTTCAGTTCTCGAGTTGAAAATGTTGTTTTAAAGCATGCAGGTCACCTGATTGTCTGAAAAGAATGATCCGATGGGCATGTAAAAAGTCAACTCCTGTTTTTCCGTTTAGTCGTGTCGGGTTACAACAGTAAAATAAGACTGTCCTACTGTATTGCGCACACACCCGGGCACTATAATGACGCTTAACTGGTCTGGTTTTTAGGAAACCGGCTACTGACACTGTAATCGATGTGAAGGTATATAATAACTATAGTAAGTTCTCCTTCAGGGCCGACGATGCATTGGTAATTCCTCTGGTGTTGCCCATGTTCATAGGCGGCGGTGACCGCTTACCATCAGGTGGCCCGTCTGCCTTTTCGTCTCGCTCTATAAAATAACCTATAAAAAAAAAAAAAAAATAAGTCGCAGTAAAATAATTGAATCTGCAGTTTAATCAAACGAATAACGCGTTTATGAAATTACGACATTTAATTGAATGACTATAACGTTAAACGTCTTGACTGAACGCTATTTAGCATAGTCATTGATTGGCATATAGCATACCTTGTAATGTTTGGTAGGGGTGACCATAAGTTCGCAACTTAAAAGGTCCTCAAAAACGAGGACATGACATGTCAGACAGAAAATTAAAATATCAACTATAGGTACGAGCTGTTTGCCGCCATATTTGTTTTGGTGACTACTAGCGCCACGGCGGGAAAAATGAACGAAATTTCAATCACCTGACTGATTTTATGTCCGCTCTGTTTAAAGGGCTTTGTTACAGTCCGCTAACTAGTTGGACGTTGAGTGACGCTTGTTCAATCTACGGCCTAGTCAATCAATTAAATTTCGTCATTCAATAAACGCGCTTGACATTTAATCAAATAACAGATTCGACCAGATGACTGCAACATATACAACACAAGACATGTTAATAGTTTACTAACAACATATGCTGACGTTCTAACTTGCTTAATGCATACTACTCTCTTCGAAAACACAAACTTAGTTGATATAACTGCGCCCTTTACACGTACAGTTCGGACCGTGGTATAATACGCATCATTCCAACTCTTAGAGACGAACGGAGCGGATACATTTTTCAGCTTATCCTTATAATATAATAATCTTATATATAAAAATGAATTGCTATTCGTTAGCCTCGCTAAAAAACTCGAGAACAGCTGGACAGATTCGGTTATTTTTAGTCTTGCAATATTCGTGACAGTCCAAGGATGCTCAACGAAGTGGGCATGGGTCAGTAGTATAATATAATATCTATGGATGCTTCATACCACTTCAATCTGGCCCCGTGCTAAGTATCCGAATAACTTGTGTTACACGGAAATATATACAGGACAACGGAAATATATAACTATGCACATATTTAATATTTTTTTATATTAATAAACAAAATTGAATACACATCCATGACTCAAGAACATTAAAAGTTTTTGTTCCCTCAGCGGGATTCGAACCTGTGATCTTTGGATCAAGAGGCAAGACCACTAGACCACGGAGGCGTTGATCCTTGTACGAATCGAACGCAGTCTAAACCGCACGTGCAGGCCGCTATTAACGAAACATTGAAAAGTCATAACTCTAAGAAACTTTATAACTTTGAGCAGGAGAGCTATAAAAGTTTACTTGCACATTTTTCATGCTAAGATAATAGTTAGTTTGTAAACTCAGATTACTATGCCTTAGCTACAGCTATTACCACAACTTTTATGAAACACTTTCATGCAACTACTTAAAGGAGAAAGCCCACTCTCCATAGTGTCTCAGGCCCAATGTGGACATCAAAAAATCGCATTAAAAATGAGTGTTCTAAAATGTTAATAGTATTAGATATCTGAGAAAAAAACTTAGAATGGCGCCATTATTGTAGAAATATATTTTTTTTACTTTTTGTCTATTTTATTTTCAAGGCCTTTTCCGACTTTTCAATAATTTATAATAGTAAGATACTCGTATATTAAGATAGCCCTTGTTGTAGTGCAAGACTTTCAGTTATTGCTACCCAGCAATTGTGGCAAACAATATTATCGCCTGACACCTAAAACATATTAACATTAATGATAAATATTTTCAACAGTAAAAGATTTAACGATTAAACCATAATGAAAGAAATAATAGAAACATTTTAATATAATATTATGATTACCTGCTGCCGTGCAACCCACTGCTGTATGACACTTAATTCTTCGGGCTTTAAAATACGGTTCTCGGTAACATTATTACCACAACATAGTATACAATATTCTTCAGACATTTTGGTATGCACAATCAAATAGCGTAATCCTTTAATCCAGGGCCAAGTAATCGTAGAAGGAGAGAACAAAACTAGTAAAACAATGCCAAAGTCGTACGTGAAAAGCCGAAACAAGTTCAGGCGAGAAAGCCAGATTGCGGTGAAAAAAATCGAAAACAAAACAAAACGCATCTTTGAGCAACAAACGAACGGTCGAAATCATTCGTTTGAAAAATGACATTTCAGTCATCAATGTTGCCGCTTGTCGCAAAAAAATGAAATCGATAAATCGATAACGTAAAAAATAATCGATATAATATGACTTTTTATTCATCTTTATCATTTATAGTAACAAACGTAAACATTGGTTTTAAGATAAATGTTTTCTTTTGATTAATTCTTTACCGAATTACCAACAGTGACCCGTTATTTGTATTTACATGAGTTTATTTTATTTGTTTATAAATCGATATTCGGGTTGATTGATTAGAGTTTTATCATCGGGTAACATTTCACCTCAACGTTATATTTAGGTTCCAAATAATCCAATAAAATTCCTTTTTTTATTGGAACATTACTGATTATAGTGGCGGTTATTTGAATGTTATCAAAAATCATGTTTCTTTATTATACATTTCTGGAGAAATTAAGTCTTCTTAAGACGGCTGTCCGCTCTGGGCCTGAAATGGGCTTTCTCCTTTAGAACGAATTTTTATCGTGTTTTTTGTGTTGTTGCTTTCATTGTTTTAAGCTTTTAGGCCTCAGCCTCGAATTTCGTGGGCAGCGGGGCGGGAGCGGCGGCGGCGCGGGAGCGGCAGGATCTTTTGCGTCAAATCAAATGGACCGGTTCTCGAAAACAGCGGCGCGGGAGCGGGTAACGAGTACCGCACCCGCGCCGCCGCCGCTCCCGCCCCGCTGCCCGCAAAATTTGAGACCGAGGCCTTATAGCGGGTTTTGAGCGCGGCGACCGAATCTAGAAATTCCGTAACGAAAATATAACCTAACACAGGGGGTGTTAGGTACTCCGCCTACCATGTAGCTTGGCCGAACGTTCGCTTAATGTGTATGTATATGGTACGATTGTACGAAGCTCGATCGATCGAGACAAGGTGCTGATTAATATTGTATTATGACATTTATACAGGCTATATTGTGAATGAGTGATAATACTTTAGGGTGTGTATGTGTCTCCTATGAAGAGTATACTGTGAAAGTACCAGCGATGAAAGACTTACTTTTGACTTTCATGTTTGTGTGAGATATGCTCAAACAATAAGAATTTTGACATACAATAATTGAATAAAAAAAACTCCTTTCAGCGCTGGTACTTTCACAGTAAACTATATACGGGACCAATACACACCCTAAAGTATTATCACTCATTAATATTAGATCCTGTAGAGTTCACTGTAAAAGTACCAGCGCTGAAAGTGTTACTTTTTTTTAATTATTGTATGCGGAAATTTATGATGTTGGGGGAACTCATAGAAACATGAAAGTCAAAAGCAAGTCTTTCAGCACTGATACTTTCAAATCAAATCAAATCAAGTCAAATATTTTTATTAAGATTAAATTTTACAAAAAATGTTTTCTGAACGTTGTTTCTTTTACCAAAAAGATGGGAATTTCTCTTTTTAAAGAAAAAGTATAAATTTATCTACAAATACGTCAATACTAAAACTAAATAACATGAGTATATTCTACATATAAGTAGCCTTGTAGAGGGCTTCTTCATTCCCAAGGTGTGCTATCATTGATATTATAATCATTAACTTTATAGTAAGCTTTTGCACACAAACGTTATTTGACTACTTTCTTAAGAGGAAACACCACGAAATTTTTTCCATACAAAAATAGGGGTCTAGGGGATTTCTATTTCCTCCCTGGATAACACCTCTAGAGTAACAATTTTTTTCCTGAATATTTATGGATATTGTTTGTACGTCCCTATTTTTTCTTTTTTTTAATAAATTAATTATTTAAAGAGATATGGACGTTTAAAAACCTAAAAAAAATGGCCAGACTCTCCGCTATGTTTAAATATCTAGGAAACAGTTTTGACTACAATAAACAACAAAAGCAAAAAATAGGAACCTAGCTCAATTCTTTTTTTAGCTAATACAGAAAAAAATATTTAAATCGGTTAAGTTTTGAAGGAGGAAACAGAAATCCCCTAAACGTCGATTTCTGGTACTTTTAATAGGTAATTTCAGTCCAAGATGCAGTTGTCTCTATCGCGCTAGTGCTGGCTAGCTAAGGCGCTGCGAGACAGCAATAGATTTTATAAATACCTATTTTGTATTTCTCTCAACCATGCTGTTTCCTCTTAAATGTTGAACGTTTTCTGGGATCCTAATGTATAGGCGTCTACATTGGCCCCTAATCGAATTCCTTACTTTGCTAAGGACCGATTTTTCAATCGACAGATATCTTTTATCTGTTGAATAAACATGTGACTTTTTTCCATACAAAATCTGTCACATATTTATACCTTAGATAAAAGTTATCTGACGATTGAAAAATCGGTCCTAAGTCTATTCACTGGAACAACAAGTTTATTCTTCATAGTATATACTACATAGGAGGCACATACACACTACGTATTATCACTCATTTATTTTACACCTTGTATAGTATCAGAACACACAGAGCTGTAGTCTGGAACTAACAAATTGTTTCTACTCGCAGGGGAAATTTAATTGTTTGCGATGCTTAATACGTGCAGTACTCTAGCGGTAACACCCAGACAGTGGCTTAAAATTGTCTATATCTAGGTACAGTATATCCCACGGCACATAATTATATATATGTACCAAGCTTTTTTACCGGACTTCGGCGAAGCCAAAAGGAAGGGTAATGATTTTGGCAGTCTATGTATGTATGTATGTTTGTATGTATGTTCCCTCGTAGCGGCTAAACTACTGGTCTGCTTTTTATGACTGAGGTGTCAATCGATTTGTATTAATGCCGCGAGTGACATAGGCTATATATATTTTTTTTTAATTTTGGACTTTGAAAATTATACCTCATAAACTATCTCCAAAAATAATTTAATTAAGATGATTGTCTTGTGTTTGATATCAAAAGATAGGTCTTGGGAAGCACAATACGAATATAATTTTATATTTTTTATTAATTATTATATTTTATTGTTAAATTCAAAATAAACGTTTAAAATGCGGTCGTACAACTAGCATCTAGGAGTTGTTACTTTCTATGTATTGGACAATTTAATAAAAATATAATAATTATTTTAAATGTAGGATCGTAGAACTCAACAATCGGTAAAGGGTTGTAAATCCCAGCGATAGACACGCTTTGTATTTGAAGCTCTATTCTTAAGTTATTTATAATGTTGTAATATAGAAAGTTGTGAACAGATGTTAGGCTTAAGACAATAGTTATTACCGAAGATATTGACTGGAGTGAAATTGTTTTATAGCCGTAGTTTCTTTTAAATTGTGTATTTCTAAGAAGGATAGCTGTTGTATTGATTTCACACCACATGTGCGCTTTAGTATGGGACATACATTATTGTATTGTTTCAACTACGCATTGTTTGTAATTTTGGAGAAAGCGAAGTGGCGGATGCATGAGCGAGTGGGGCGAAGCCCAGGTATAAAGTGTGTGTCAATTTTGTGTAGAGTCAGTCCTTGGGTTGCCTTGAAGAAGGCAACTTATCATAGTTTTAATATTGCCTTGATGAAGGCAACTTGTCGAAGTCCTGATGTTGTAGTGACGGTGACAACTGGTCTTTAGTTTGTACTTTTACAAAAATAAACTCGCATTGCTAATTTAATCGTGAACTGCGTTTCCATAAATCCCAAAACCGTAGTATTTCTCAAACGAGGATACTACATTGTGGGGGCTCGTCCGGGATTAAAGAAGAAAATCGTCCGGGATTAAAGAAGTCAATCGTCCGGGATTAAAGAAGTCAATCGTCCGAGATTAAAGAAGTCAATCGTCCGGGATTAAAGAAGTCAATCGTCCGGGATTGAAGAAGTTGATTGTGCGGGATTGAAGAAGTTGATTGTGCGGGATTAAAGAAGTAAATCGTCCGGGATAACTCAATCGGTAACGCTGAGGTCGATTGGGTTGGGATCGCAGTAATATGAAGAAGTTACCAGTGAATTTAGTGTCGTAAAGATGTGTTAACAATTCAGTGCGAGTTCAGAATAGTGCGCGAAGTAGTAGAAGTCAAAGATGTACGGTGTTACTGATGAGGTTGCGGGAGGTGTTAGCGTGGTAGTGGTAGATGACCAGCTGCCCCTAATGACGGTCGTGAAGCTCAGAGAGGAGCTCAGACGGCGAAACCTCCGCGGGACAGGTCGTAAGCCGGAGTTATTGAACAGGCTAAGAGCAGCGCTATTGGTGGAACGAGACCGAGTTGTTGACGGCGAAGAGGAACCAGGCTTCGATGAAGATGATGAAGATGAAGATGACGATGAAGACGTAGAAGAAGACGAGGTTCACGATGCTGCCACTGCCCCAGGACTCGGCAAGGGTAGATTACTGAACCACCTCTTACATGAAGAAGAAGAAGAAGATGATGATGATTTTAACCAGAGTCGTTACTCGCCAGTGATTCGTAGACGAAGCGAAAAACCGACGGTATTGACCTTTAAAGAAGTGGAGTGCTGTCTAAAGAAGTTCAGCGGAGATAAAAATTCGAATGTTAAGAGCTGGTTAGCTGATTTTGAAGAAATGGCTCGGATATGCAATTGGGACGAGGCACAAAAGATTGTATACGCCAAACAATTGCTAGAAGGTTGTGCAAAGATTTTTGTAAGTTTTGCAAGGTGTTCCAAATCATGGAGAATGTTAAAGGAAACATTAAGGAGAATGTTAAAAAAAAATTAGTGTCTTGTGTCCGTGGAGAGAAAAAAGAAGAGAGTGTTTTAATCGCGGTGTAACAAAATCGACTGAGGTGTGTATGTTATCCCGACCTACAGAAGAGAAATGTCAGAACAGTGTAATTAGAGACGATAAGTTTTTAGAAGTAGTAAAGACAATTAAAAGTGACGTATCGTTATTATGTGAGCGTGTGTGTAATAACTTGATGTCCCCGCCGCAAAAACAGAAGGTGTGTATAACAGAGCCGAGGTGTGATATAAGTAGCGATAGCGTAGATATTGTCGTAGACGTAAATAAAGAAGTTAATGTGTTTAATTTAAATGAGTATTGTTGTAAGCAGATAAAAAAAACTGTAGGTTATTGTAAACCTGAGGTCACGGGTGATGTAAATAGTTGTGAAATTAATGTTTGTAAACACTTTAAGATGGTGGTTATACGGCCACACCGATTAGCTCCTTCAGAGCGGAAAGAAGTAAAAGATTTGAGCATAATACTGGAGAAGAAACATGTAATAAAAAGTAGTTTTAATAACATTGTGAGAGAAGAAAGTATATTGTTAAGAGATTTTAAGTATGAAGTAGATCGTAGATTAGACGTAAAGATGTCACAATTGTATTTTTATGAAAATAAGAGTTTTAAACGTAGTTTCAAAGACGCTGACATATATTGTATTATGATTAAGTTGTTGTATATAAAAACTGATGAAAGAAAACTAGGGATAGTTCTTATTAGAATAATGATGCAGGTACCACCTGACCGAGGACGGTTTTGACGATGGCAATTGAGGGCAATTGTCGCAGCAGGATGGCCGAATGTAGGATCGTAGAACTCAACAATCGGTAAAGGGTTGTAAATCCCAGCGATAGACACGCTTTGTATTTGAAGCTCTATTCTTAAGTTATTTATAATGTTGTAATATAGAAAGTTGTGAACAGATGTTAGGCTTAAGACAATAGTTATTACCGAAGATATTGACTGGAGTGAAATTGTTTTATAGCCGTAGTTTCTTTTAAATTGTGTATTTCTAAGAAGGATAGCTGTTGTATTGATTTCACACCACATGTGCGCTTTAGTATGGGACATACATTATTGTATTGTTTCAACTACGCATTGTTTGTAATTTTGGAGAAAGCGAAGTGGCGGATGCATGAGCGAGTGGGGCGAAGCCCAGGTATAAAGTGTGTGTCAATTTTGTGTAGAGTCAGTCGGATCGTCCTGGCTCTCGGAGTGTGCGTGTCCCTGTGCATCGTGCCCGTGCCGACCCCCTCTGAGTTCAGCTTGAAAATCCCGTTCAGCGTTCACTAATTCACGTTCGATTCGTTAGAATCGGCCGTGGATTCTTGCATTGCTGGGGAATTGCACTGTCTCTGGCCTCCCGTTGGGATCCGTCCTGACGTTGGGGTCACGGAGAGCCAGCTCCCCTAAGCCCGTGTGCCGTGTTGTGTTTGCCGCGCGTCACGCGTCTTAGTGTTTACCCGCGTACTATTGTGATCGTCCCGAGACAATGACTCCTTAAGTGTTGTGTTTGACCATCTGTGTATGTGACATACCGCGTTATGTCCGACCACCGCGAATCGCGGCCATCCAGCCGCGACCCCCGCCTTCACCCGTCCCGTGCATCATCTGGTCCGGCGCGTGGTTCGACCCGATCGAGCTCGCAGCAGTCCAGGGACCGCAAGGGATACGAGAAGAAGACGTCTGCCGCGCCTAGCAGGTCCGAACCGGACACCACTCGCGCCGGTCCGTCGCCGGCATTCCCGCGGGGGAGTACTGTTACCCCCCCGCCTGAATGTGTTCCGGTGGCGAGCCCCCGTGAGCCCGGGACCCCGGCCCGCCCTGCCGCTCCAGGTGCGGCCCCACCACTTCCACAGCGGGACACCGCCGTCGCCCCACCGACAGGTACCCCCCGCCCACCTACTGTACAAGTGCCGCGTATCCAGCATACCGCTGCTCCGGCCTCACCCCCGCAGGTGCCATCCTGCTCTTACGCGTTGGAATTGCCGAGACAGGCAATCGTCGACGCGCCAATATTGCCATCCTGCTCTCGCGCATTTGTATTGCCGAGACAGACAATCGTCGACGCGCCGATATCGCCATCCTGCTCTCACGCGTCTGTATTGCCGAAACAGGCAATCGTCGACGCGCCGATATCGCCATCTCGCTCTTACCCGACCGTATCGGCGAGACAGCAGGCTGCTACGACTCCTATGTCGTACGACATGCCCCCCCCTGCCCCCGCACCACCCGCGCTGGCCCCTAAGCGGCCGCGCGAACCCGAAGCTTCTACAAGTGTGTCCCCGCCGGCAAAACGCAGCGACCTCGCTACATCGTACGCCGCGGCGACCTCCCAGGAGCCCACCCCGGGTCATACACCGAGGCCCACCTCTCCCATGGATGCCTCCCCGGCCCCGCCGGTTATCTCACCACCGCCGACTCCCACCCCTCGCTGCCCGCCCATAGTGGTGGAGCGGCTCGAGGAGTGGACAACGCATTTCCGAGCTCTCAGTGCTACTCTAGGGCACCCACCGAACGCCAGACCGTACGGGTACGGCGTAAAATTCCTACCCAAGAGCGAAGGGGAATACCGCACAATACAAAGGTACCTTTCGGACCTTAGTAAATCCCCCACTGCCAAAATAAGCTGGCACTCCTACGCCCTCCCCCAGGAGAGGGGATTGAAGGTAGGCATATACGGCCTACCGTTCGACACGCAACCCGCCGAAATCAAGGAGGAATTGGCGACGCTCGGCTTCGAGGCCGAGCATGTCTCCCGGATCACCGGCCGGAAGGACCGACCCGGATGCATTTATTTTGCCCTCTTGAAACGTACACCAGGGCTAACCCCGGCTATCTACCAAATCTCGGTGTTCCTGCAAATGCCGGGAATTAAAATAGAGGCCTGGAAGGGTAAGGACGGCCCTTCCCAATGTCACCGATGCCAGCAGTTCCGGCATTCCAGCTGGAACTGCCACCGAAAGCTCGCGTGTGTCAGGTGCGGCGGCGAGCACGCCGCCGCCGATTGCCCGCGCCCACTCGAGGAACCCCCCTATTGCATTAATTGCAAAGGGGCCCACGTGGCCAGCAACAGGAGATGCCCGGCGTTCCTGCGGGAAGCAAGGAACCTCCGCGCCGGCCCGCTCGCGCGAACTACGCGCAACGCGGCCCCGCGCGTAAACCGCGGCCCCGCGAGACCAGATACGGAGGTACCCCCTCCCCCACCTACAGCTTCTTCACTTATGGCGGAGGCTAACGACCCCACCCCCCGGCGTGCCCCCCCACCCACTACCAGTGGGGGCGAGGCCGCCAGGAGGCCGAAGAAGAAGAAGAACAAAAAGAAAGCCCGTGCGCCGGTGTCAGGCACCACCTCAGCGGCCGTCACCGACTCCGAATTTTCCGCGCCCCCCACCCCTCAGGCTGACACTGCGCTCATGCCCCCCCCCCTTCTTTTTGGGCCCACCGCGCCCCCCCCGTACACCACGCCCCCCCCGAGGGCCGCGTAACCGAGCTACTCCAGTAGCAACCACCACTGTCGCAGCGCCCGCTGCCCCTCCCGCTATTACAGCCCCCCCTGCTACCGCAGCCCCCCCCCTCTACCGCCGCCCCTCCGCGCTCGTCCTCCCAGCGTAGGGTGCGCGTACAAAGGGACCAACCGCGCTCCGCCATGCAGGTTATCAAAGACCTTCTCGCCCTCGCCATCGACACTTATCAAAAAATAATGGCGGGGGCAAACACATTTGCCACCCTCGTACAGGCCTTCCCTCAAGGGGCCACTCTCCTCTCCGAACTGGCCTCTCAATGGACCCAGACGCCCCAACAAGCCTAAAGGTTCTTCACTGGAACGTCCGGGGGGTCCGCGGCAAGGCGGTTTCCATCCGACATCTACTTCATGAATATGAAGTGGATGTAGCCTTGCTGTCCGAGACCCTCCTGTCCCCTCCGGACCGTTTCAGTGCCCCCGGATACATTGTATACCGTCAGGATTTCCTGGGAGGTGAGCGTACGTGCAGAGGCCTCGCCGTCTTGGTCAGAAGGCGGCTCCTGCACCAGCTCCTCCCAGCCCCCCCCATCTCTTCTTTCTACGCACACGGCGTAGAACTCTCACTCGGCTCAACCCGTACGCACATTTACGCTGCCTATAAGCCCCCGAGTTCTCATTTAGTCATCTCCGACGTCCACAGGCTCCTATCAGAAGAGCCGACTGTGATCGCTGGAGACCTGAATTGTAAACACCCAGGTTGGGGCTCAAGAACATCCAACGCGGATGGCACCCGTCTTCTCCAGGACGCAGAAAGGGCCGGTTACTCAGTGGTGGGCACTTACTCCCCCACACACTACCCTGAGAACCCCCTTCACTCCCCCGACGTACTGGACGTGGCGATCACCCACAATTTGCCAGGGGATTTCACACAGGAAGTCCTCGACGTGGCCCACGGTTCAGATCACCTGCCGGTTCTGGCCACCATACGCTCCATCCCTGCGAGCGTCCCCCCCCTCCCCTGTCGTGCTGTACACGACTGGGACATTTTCACCTCACAGCTGCACGAGGCGACCCCGAACATACCGGTCAGCTCAGCGGAGGCGGTCGAAGCGTTGGCTAACCAGATTACCGACGCGATCTCCTCCGCTCTTGCCGCGGCCACGCAGACCACGACTCGCCGGCCTTACAAAAGGCCCCCGCTGCCCCCCCATGTCGTCGCCCTCCTCAAGGAGAAGAAGAGGCTGCGACGGCACTGGCAGTACTCCCGCTGTCCCACAACAAAGAGTCGCCTCAACCAGCTAACAGCTGAGGTAAGAAAGGAGCTCCAGCACCTCGACGCCGAAGGATGGTCCCGGCGTATCCTGGATGCAGGCGAAGACTGGCCCTCCCTACACCGTTTCTGCCGCTGCCTTACCAGCACCACCACACCTACCAGACCACTGCTGCACCCTGACGGCAACCTCAGGTACCGGGCCGAGGATCGAGCGGAGATACACGCCGACCACCTAGAACGCCAGTTCTCTCCACTGCCGACCGCCGCAACGGAACACGTCCAGACCGTCTCCGAGGAGGTCAAGGTATTCCTTCTATCCCAGTCTGACCCACCAGACTTCTCCTTCTCCCCGAGAGAAGTGAAAAAACTTCTCTCGCACCTTAAAATTAAGAAGGCCCCCGGCGCTGACGGTATACCAAACGCAGCCCTTCGCCACCTGCCGTTTCGCACCGTGGCTGCCCTGACCCGTCTCTACAACGGCATCCTAAGGACCGGTCACTTCCCAACATCATGGAAGCAGGGGCTGATCATTACGATCCCGAAGCCCCACAAGGATCTTCGTCAGGCCGCGGGCTACCGGCCTATTACTCTCCTGTCCACTCTCTCTAAGTCCTTTGAGACCCTTCTCCTTCAACACCTTTCCCCATACCTCCCTCCTCGTGAGGAGCAATTCGGTTTTAGGGCACAACTCAGCACCACTCTCCAGCTGGTTCGTGTCATGAACCATCTCACCGTTGCGGCCAACAAGAAAGAGTCTTCAGTCGCAGTATTCCTTGATATGGAGAAGGCGTTCGACAGTGTCTGGCACGAAGGCCTGATCTTCAAGCTCATCCGCGCCCGCGTCCCACCTTTCCTGGTAAGGCTAGTGGCATCTTTTCTTTCCCACCGGTCTTTCAAAGTCCGTGTGGAAGGGGCCCTTTCCTCGGAGCGCCCGATCGCAGCCGGCGTCCCACAGGGCAGCGTTTTGTCCCCAGCGCTGTACAACCTGTACGCCAGCGACGTGCCGCAGGATCCCGGCACCATGGCGGCGCTCTATGCGGACGACACCGCGTTTATCGCGACGTCCCTGTCCCCGAACCACGCAGCAGTGAAGCTGCAGAGGACACTCGACCTCCTACCAGAATGGCTGAGCAAATGGAGGCTGTCAGTTAATGCAGCTAAGTCCCAGGCGCTCGCCATCAATAGGAGGCGCAGGTTGCCAGCTCCCCTAAAAATAGGTGCAGCCGAAATCCCGTGGGGGAGGACGGCCAAATACCTCGGGGTCATAATTGACCGCCGACTTACCATGAACGCGCAATGCAAGGCAGCGGTCTCGAGCGCCAGGTCAGCGATAGCCCAGCTGACCCCGGCCTTCTCGTCTCCGCAGATCCCTTTTAATATGCGTCTTGCACTCTACAAGACGTATATTCGCAGTCGACTCACGTACGCAGCGCCCGCGTGGTTCCACCTCCTCTCTGCGTCCCTTAAAAAGACGTTGCAGAGGGCCCAGAACCGCACGCTGCGCCGCATTATCGGCGCCCCCTGGTACGTGAGGAACGAGACCATCGCGAGAGATCTGCGCGTAGAAAGCGTTGAGGCATTCGTAGCGCAGCTCTCCACCAACCTGTTCGCGCGAGCGGATGCCTCGCGCCTCACCGAGCTGGCCGATCTGGCCCCGTGGCACGCGCGCCCGCCTGACCGCCATCGCCTGCCTCGTGACGCCGTTCCTGCTGCGGACCACAGCGGAGCCCCATCTCCGCCCACCAACCCCTGAAGAGGAGGAGCCCGGACAGCAGCAGCATTGTTGTCCCCCCACCCCTCTTTTGCAATCTTACCGCTGCTTCGACACCCCTACGTCGGAGCAGCCTTTATTATACCCGCCCGGGGTCTGGCACGGGGCAGCCCTATTGCCCCTGCTGCAGCCCCGAGGCGAGCGCTTCCACCCGTTCTGACCGGGTCGGAAGCTTTCCCATTTTTAATTAAAAAATTGCCCCATTTTTTCCCCGCGGTCGATTGTGTCAGTGGCATGTGAGATTCCCGTGCACGTGGGGGAGTGGCTCCAAACACGTTCCTCGACCCCCGGGGTCGAGGCCCCCACAGCCGGATAGCGTAGCTGCCGCAGGTCACAGCCGCCCGCGTGCGAGCTGTTTGTACAATCTGTACTAATCCACAGTTCTATCGTGGTTTTTCCCCGCGTTCTGTCGCGGGGATCTGTATCCTAAAACTTGGCTTTTGCGTCCAGCACTCGTGCTGGGCGCGCCACCCATTTTAATTACCCCACGTAGAGGGGATATATTTCCCCTGGCCGTGGTTTCCCGCCCGGAGCTCTGTTCGGGAGCTCTCGGTGTGAGAAATACACGATGTTGTTGTAGAGTCAGTCCTTGGGTTGCCTTGAAGAAGGCAACTTATCATAGTTTTAATATTGCCTTGATGAAGGCAACTTGTCGAAGTCCTGATGTTGTAGTGACGGTGACAACTGGTCTTTAGTTTGTACTTTTACAAAAATAAACTCGCATTGTTAATTTAATCGTGAACTGCGTTTCCATAAATCCCAAAACCGTAGTATTTCTCAAACGAGGATACTACATATATGATGTGGAATCAGAAAAATATTAAATAAAAAAAAGATTAAATAACTATAACCCGACTTCGCAAAAAATGGGTCTAAAAAGGCTGAAACAATGCCAATAGCGGGTGCGACCACGGCTTTACCTTGACCATTTTTGTACCTATGCATTTCTGGATTTGAAATTGAATTATTTTCTTGTTTCAGCCTTTTTAGATTATTTTTTTGCGAAGTCGGGTTATAGTTGTTTAATCTTTTTTTTATTATTTTCATATTTTAGAAGGAGCAAGTAGTTATAAAGAGATAAAAAAACGTTCCATTTTTAGCACATCCGTGTTCTAGTGGTTCAGAGCTTCGCTCTCGACCCGGAGGTCGTGGGTTCGATTCCCGTGTTGGAACAACAAGAAATGTTGTTTTCAAGTCTGGTTAAGACAACGCAGGCTGATCACCTGATTGTCTGACTATCTGAAAGATGATCCATGCGTCGGATGGGCATGTAAAAAGTCGGTCCTGCGCCTGTTCTCTCGCTAGTCGTGTCAGTTTACCGTCCCACTGGGTTATGAGATAAAAGAAAGAGAGAGAGTGTCTTTGTGTATTGCGCACACACTTGGGCACTATAAAGTAGCTGGGCTGGTTTCAATGAAATCGGCTACCGACGCCGAAATCGGCGAGGGGAGCTATTATTATTATTTTTAAAACCGTCTCATAAAAATTACATTAAAATTGACCCACATCAGGAACAGACCCCGTGTCAAGTAAACTCCTGGATGATAGGATTAGATACATTGTCACATGAAATCCAGGTGGACACATGTAGGCGAGGGTCAAAAATCTTGGATTAAGCCCTTTTTTGGGGATCAAAATATGATTTGGGGAAAAATTGGGGAAATTTTATATTCACGTTTCATTTACGTGGGTACAAGAGAGGAACATTTTTTTTTTACTTTTTAATCCTTATATTATAACCTGCACAGTGAAAATTATATTTTATTTATTCGCGTGAATAATAAAAAAAAATATTTAATTGAGCATCAAATAAATAATTGGTAATTACAATGATCACTTTCCAAATTAATATTAGGAAATTAATTGAAAAAAAATACATAATTTTTGTGATTTTTAATCAATCAATCTAATCAATCTATGTACATAATATTCTCTTTCGTCATGGCCTACCATCCCATACAATCTATCTTTAATACAAAAAAATGCATTAGATGTCACTACTATTAACGTTTGTAAATTATATAATGTAAATATGCCGAATTAAGTACAAATATTAAAATAAAAATAAGCATATTTTTTAAGCATAACATCACATTAAGCTAAATTCAACTCTTTAATTAAGAAGAAGATAAGAAACGAAATTAGTAATTAGTATTTCCCAATAGTGGCGCTAGATGGCGGTTTCCGGAATTTCTAAGGACTTCACCGTTTGCCAGTCGAATTGCCAGTATTAGGGTACCATTTTCTAGCACTAGGTCGTGTCTCTGTTATATATCTACTTTGAGCTTTCGTGAATCAGAAATTGATTATCCGTGTTAAAACATAACCATTTAGATATTGACTTTTGATATATTAGTAATAAGAATTTATCAGTTGAATACATGCCAAAATATATTTTTTGGCAATTTGTAGAAAATTTACCATTATAATTGAAATTCCCAAAATCAGAGTACTTCTATAGTGCGTCCGAGATCTATTTAACCCAAACGTAAACAAACCCGTCTATGACACAACCATAGACTAGTCAGTGATGCCAATTGGCCAATATTAATGGAATGATGGTTATTGGCTACATGAATCCATAGACTATAGACTATTATATACTACAGTCGGCAGTGTCAAAATAGCGTATTTTTACTGTGAAGGTTTTTCATTTGATGTTTCAATATGTTTATTATTGTTTAATTGTTATAAAATGTATTGGATAATGAAGTATGATCCTTTAACATACCTGTAAAAGTGTTGATAAGTGTGCACAATATGTGAATAAGTGAATATTTCGATGTTTTCTGTTTGTTTACCTTTAGGTTAAATTTATAAGGGACGAAGTATACAATGATCACTAGCAGATCGAACTGTGGCTGTTACAATAAAAACACCACAGTTTTAAATTGACTAAACTCCCAACGCAAATAAAAAATAGATAAAAAACCGGGCAAGTGCGAATCGGGCTTGGGCACGAGGGGTTCCGTGGAACACGGAAAAATTACGTTGTAAGCACATTATACAAGATATCTGTTTATACATAATGATTCATGGTTGATATATCAAGCGGAATATAGTGTGAAGAGAATGACGCGTGGAGCTTTTTTTGTTTTGGCACCTCATTTAAATAAATTAGTATAAGAAAAGCGAGAAATATTGCAAAAACGGGGAAAATTATTCACATTTGAGGACTTTCGTTGCGTGCGCTGCATAAACGGTTTAAGTCACTCAAAAACCACGCGAACAAAGTCGCGGGCACAGCTATAATATAATATCTTGTAAAATGAGCTTACTAGGAACATTAGGGGCCGGTTTCTGAAATGCTATTCAAATGCATACATTTGAATAGCATTTCAGTTAATTCAAGTTAACAACCCATATTGAACGCTGATTGGTGCAACATTTGTCAGAGAGAAAGAGAGGGACGTATATTATATACCTGACGCTCGCACTCGCAAGGCTGGTTAATTCCACAGATAAAGTTAATTCACCAAAAGACACCGATTAGTTGACATACTATTTGAATCAACCATATCAACACCATAGTGTTCAGCAGTTCAGTTCAGCTGATCTCGAGTTTTAACGGAACTGACGAACAGCAATTGATTTTTATATAGCCTATGTTACTCAGTGATAATGTAGCTTTCTAATGAAAAAAGAAATATTAAAATCAGTCCAGTACTTTTTGAGTTAAGTCGTTACATACAAAAATACAAATCTTTCCTTTTTACAATATTAGTGTAGATAAAACCATTTTGAATGAGAACTGATTATCACATTTTGATGTGATTTTGATCATATTTTTGCATATTGTCGACATATTAAATACACAAGCATCGCACATATATATAGTTTCCGAGACGTAAACCTTTGATTGACGTTGATTTGATTTGCTACTAAAAATCCATTATTCCTTGTGGATTCACATAATAATAATAGCTCCCCTCACCGATTTCGGTGTCGGTAGCCGATTTCATTGAAACCAGGCCAGCTACGCAGATGTTATTTTATAGTGCCCAAGTGTGTGCGCAATACACAGAAGCACTCTCTCTTCCTTTTACTCTCATAACCCAGTGGGACGGTAAACCGACACGACTGGCGAGACAATAGGGGCAGGACCGACTTTTTACATGCCCATCCGACGCGTGGATCATCTTTCTTCTCAGACAATCAGGTGATCAGCCTGCATTGTCCTAACCAAACTTGAAAACAACATTTTTTGTTGATCCAACGCGGGAATCGAACCCACGACCTCCGGGTCGAGAGCGAAGCTCTGAACCACTAGACCACGGAGGCGATTAGATCCATATTATTATGAAGACAAAGTCACAGCTAGTGATATAGGTCCGGTATGTGACCTACGGTATTCCAAACCATAACAGTTCGTTAACTATGGCAATTAACGGTTGCATGTGTTATGCCCAAAGGGAGGGCAAATAATCCAAAAATAACGAACTGGCAATTAAATACAGCTTTGTAGACAAACAGACAAACAGTTGGACATCAAAGCAGTCTCATTACTAGATTGATTTGATGTTGTTAGAGGGTTATTTGTTTTTTAGGGTGGCCATCCACGTGACTTACTTTTTACCCGACTTCGGCGAAGCCAAAAGGAAGGGTAATGATATTGGCAGTCTATGTATGTATGTATGTATGTTCCCTCGTAGCGGCTAAACTACTGGTTCGATTTTGATGAATAAGGTGTCAATCGATTCGTATTAATGTCGCAAGTAACATAAGCTATATAATATTTAGAAAAATTTTGAACTTTTAAATTAAGATATTTGCCTCGTGTTTGGTATCAAAAGATAGGTCTTAGCAAGCACATTACGAATATGTTATTTATATTTTTTATTTATTACTATATTTTATTGTTAAATTCAAAATAAAGGCTTAAAATGCGGTCGTACAAGTAGTATGAGTTGATACTTTCTATGTAATGGACAATTAAATAAAAATATAATGATTATTATATTTGATGTGGAAACTGAAAAATATTTAAAAAAAAAAAGATAATAAAATATAAGCATTAGTTCACACCGAAATACTATATATAATATAGTAGAAAAAAAATTCAAGACTTGATGCCAATAGCGGGTGCGACCACGGCTCTACCTTGACCATTTTTGTACCTACGCATTTCTGGATTTCTAATTGAATTATTTTCTTGTTTCAGACTCTTTAGATGCATTTTTTGCGAAGTCGGGTTATAGTTTTTTGCAGGACCGATTATAATCGGTTTTTTTTAGCATTGTATTTGTAGACAGACATACAACATCAAAACAATCTTGTTACTAGATTGTTTTTTTTTTGTAGTTTAGGGTGTCCACGGCCAATGATCTTTTTGCAGGACCGATAATCGGTTTTTTTTATTTATTTATTTGTAGACAGACATACAACATCAAAGCACTGTTCATCAAAACAGTCTTGTTACTAGATTGTTTTTTTTTTGTAGTTTTGAGTGTCCACTTTTTGTAGGACCGATAATTAATGGGTCAGATTTTTGCTCCATATTATTTCTAACCGACTTTCTGTATGAGAAGTTCGTTATTATTGTTATAGGTATTTTTCGCGATCCGACAAAAAGTCGGATACCAAAAGGTAAGCTTAGTAGACAGACTTACAACATCAAAGCTGTGTGTCTTATAACTAGATTGGTTTTATTTATTTGTTACTTAGAGTGCCCATTCGCGGCCTACTTTTTGTGGGGCCAATAATGGGACTGATTCTTTCCCCTACAGGGTGATTCACGGTGCATATATGAACCCGTATATAGAGTGAAAAGAAGATAAATCACGATTAAAGATCTCCATAAAAGTCACAAAACAGATGAGTTTCAATCCTGGTCAGGTGTTAGGTCAACGACCAGTGCGTTCGTGTGTATAGAAAAGGAGGTCGCGAGCCCCAGCATAGTAAGATTCACTCCTTGTGGTCATTTTAGACTTTTGAGTTATGGTAAGTAATTTATAAGAGGTGCCAAAACAAAAAATGCTCTACGCGTCCTTCTCTTCACACTCCGACTCATGACGAACTCCGTAGTGCAATGGTTGAGCGCGTTGGTGCTCGAGCGAGGGGTCGCGGGTTCGGATCCCGCCGAGGGAACAAAAAGTTTTCAACGTTCCTGGGTCATGGATGTGTATTATTATTTGTCTATAATATAATAAAAATATTAAATATATTGTGTATAGTACAAAAATATTAAATATATTTCCGTTGTCTGGTACCAGTAACACAAGTTCTTCGGATACTTAGCACGGGGCCAGATTGACGTGGTGTGAAGCGTCCATAGATATTATTATTCTCTTCACAATATATTCGGCTTGATATATTATGAACCATGAGACACGCTGTATAGCGTTTCAACACAAACCTAATGTATAGTGCTGCTAATAATAATTGTATCCTCTTAAATGACACACAACAAAAATGTCAAGTTGTGGACATAAATAATTTTAGTTTTAATAATAGTAACATAAAAAAAAATAAGTATTTCTTATCAAACTATTGTAAGAGACATATAGCTAGGTGGCTATCAAACTTTTTATTTTTTAAACCAGCCAAGGATTTGGCTTCTTCGACTACTGTTTTTATTGAACAGAATACTAGTTGTAGTATTAACGAATTGGAATATGTTCCAAATACTTATTTAAATTAGATAATAAGACAATGGAGGACGTCTCTTGCAGAAATAGGTTAAGTCTAAGTGTACAAAATCCTACCAATGACTTAAAAAAAATTAAAGTTTCAAATAATAGCAAATGTAATTCGATTAATCTGGTGCATCAAAATTTACAAGGAATGGTAGGTAAAGAACTTGAAATTGAGTTATTCTTAAAGGAATTTAATATTGATATTATTTGCATATCTGAACATTGGTTCAGAAACCATGAACTCATTTTCAATTTCAATGATCACCAGGTAGCTAGCTCGTTCAGTAGAGAGAATTCTATTAGAGGTGGCTCGTTAATATTAATTAAAAAATCCTTGAAATGTAAGGAACGTAAAGATATTGTGAGTCTCTCAACTGAACGAGTAATTGAAGTGGCCTGCATAGAGTTGAGTCATCTTATTATTGTGTGCGTATACAGGCCTCCATCTGGGTTATACGAATCATTTGAACAAATTATGGAACAATTATTGTCAAAAATATGTGCATCTAACAAAAACGTTATTATATGTGGTGACTTTAATATTAATTTGTTAGACCTAAACTCCACTACGGTTAGATTCACATCATTGTTTAGATCATATAACCTATTTAATTTATTTCAAGAACCAACAAGAGTATGTGATACGACTGCTACTTGTATTGATAATATATTTACTAATCTTATTCCAAGTAAAAAAGATATAATTAATAAACTCAGCTCTGATCACTACGGACAGTTAGCTTCTTTTAATATATATTGTGACACTAATCTAAAGGAAAATCAAGTGTTTATTCCTGTGAATACTAAACGTATTGAGAAATTTAGGAGTAATTTAAGTTCAAATATTAAATTATTAGATGGGTCAAGTAGGTCAGATGAAGCTTTTAGTAAATTGTTTAAGATAATAAGAACCCAATTTAATTTAGTATTTACTCCTAAATCGGTTAGAAATAGCAACAAAAAAGGTAACTTTATTGAGTGGGCAACTGCAGGAATTAAAATAAGCAGACAAAGACTATATGAATTATACAGTGAAAAATGTATAAATAACAGTGAAACTTTTAAAATATATGTTAAAAATTACTCAAAAATTTTCAAAAAAGTTTGTAAAGCTGCAAAGGCTCTTCATATTAGAAATAAAATACAAAATTCTAAAAATAAGATCAAAACTACATGGAAGATAATAGCTGGTGAGACTGGAAACGTCACCTGTCGTAACACAAATTATGAACTTAGTTTTGAAAATAAAAAAATAACTACTGATCTAGAAGTTGCGACGGTATTCGAAAAGTTTTTTGCTGACATTCCGGTCTCAACTACAAAAAGTCTAGATTCGTCTCCTGCAGCTGCTGAAAAAATACTTAAAGATAATGTAAAGGAATGTGATGTCAATTTTAAGTTCAAAGAAATTGATTCCAGAGAAATTGTTAATACATTTAAGATGTTAAATATCAAAAATACTGCTGATCTCTGGGGCATGTCTACAAAAATTATAAAATCAATAATTGACATCGTAGCTCCTCATTTAGCAATGATTTTTAATGATTGTACAAAGAGTGGTGTTTTTCCTGACTTAATGAAGCATAGCAAGGTTATACCCTTATTTAAAGCTGGGAATAAATCTGATCCGACAAATTACAGACCTATATCGATTTTGCCGACTTTTAGTAAAATATTTGAAAAATTAATTTTAAATCAGTTATTAGTACATTTTAATATAAACAATATATTACATAGTAATCAATATGGTTTTACTAAGGGTCGATCCACAACGGACGCTGGTATAGGTCTGCTTTGTAATATTTTTGAAGCTTGGGAGAGGTCGCAGGATGCGTTAGGTGTGTTTTGCGACCTTTCCAAGGCCTTTGATTGTGTTGAGCATGCTACATTGATCAGGAAATTAAAGCACTATGGCATAAGGGACTCAGCCCTCAGCCTTTTGAGTTCTTATCTTACAAATAGGATTCAAAGGGTGGAGGTAAATAGTAAACGGTCCACTGGGACTAAAATAGAATTAGGTGTCCCACAGGGATCCATTTTAGGCCCATTTCTTTTTCTCATCTATATTAATGACTTACCTTATCTAGTTAAAGATAAACATGAGATAGTATTATTTGCCGATGACACTTCACTAATTTTTAATGTGAAGCGACAACAGTCAAATTATGACGAGGTAAATAGTGCTCTCTCAAAAATAGTACATTGGTTTAATGTTAATAACTTATTATTAAATTCTAAAAAAACTAAATGTTTAAAATTTACTTTGCCCAATGTTAAGCAATTACAAACCAATATACTATTAAATGATGAGAAAATGAAACTAGAGGATTCCACTGTGTTCCTGGGTATAACACTTGATAGCAAATTACAGTGGGGTCCTCACATTGCCAATCTTGCAAGTAGGCTCAGTTCTGCAGCATATGCGGTTAGAAAAATTAGAGAAATTTCTGACGAAGACACGGCGCGATTAGTATATTTTAGTTATTTTCATAGTAGGATGTCTTACGGCATCCTCTTATGGGGAAATGCCGCCGACATTAACACAATATTTGTGCTGCAGAAGCGGGCAATACGTTCAATTTACAAAATGTCCTCTTTTGAATCTCTAAGAGAGAAGTTTAAACAAATTGGTATTCTGACCGTTGCTTCTCAATACATTTTAGACAATGTGTTGTACGTTAAAAAGAATTTAAGTAATTTTAAAATGAAAAGCGACAATCACAATAGGAACACTAGAAATAAGCACAAGCTAGATTTACCGGTGATCAGACTGAGTAAAGTTAGTAAATCATTTAAAGGTCAATGTATTCGCCTGTACAATATAATCCCAAATAAAGTTCAGAGCCTCCCTATCAATAAATTTAAAATTGTAGTTAAAGAACGTCTGTGTGCTAAAGCTTATTATAAGGTCAATGATTTTATTGACGATTGCACACCTTGGGAATAAGATGGCCACATGCAAGGCTACCTCAATGTACTTTATGTACTCTGACTTTTGTTAAATTAAGTTTTACATTGTAAACATATTATGTATACACTTTTTTTAAAAAAAAGAACAATTTTCCATCTTTTTGCTAAAAGATGGCCCCGTCCGAGTTTCTTACGCCGGTTCTTCTCGGCGGGCTAGGGTTGAACCGGTGGTAGCCTTTTTGTTGACTTTCCGAAAATAGCTTTTTAAGTTTTATTTGGAAATAAAATTTTTTGAATTTTGAATAAACATGTGACTTTGACTTTTGTTCCATACAAAATCTGCCAAAGTCACATATTTATTCCTAAGATAAAAAAACAAAAAAAAAAAAAAAAAAAAAAAAAAAAAAAACGTCTATCTTTCTGCACAACAAATAAAGTTCAATTTTGAATGTCAAAAGTGCCACGTTCCTTCACGTCTAAGTGTGAACAAACCCGAAGTGAATATCAAAGGAACTAAACACAAATTTAAACTCTACAACCGCACCAAATGAAAATATAATAATATAATAATAGTTAGCTCTCCTCAGCGATTTCGGTGTCGGTAGCCGATTTCATTGAAACCAGGCCAGCTACGCAGGAGTTATTTTATAGTGCCCAAGTGTGTGCGCAATACACAAAGACACTCTCTCTTCCTTTTACTCTCATAACCCAATGGGACGGCAAACCGACACGACTGGCGAGAGAACAGGCGCAGGTCCGACTTTTTACATGCCCATCCGACGCACGGATCATCTTTCTTGTCAGACAATCTGGTGATCAGCCTGCATTGTCCTAATCAAACTTGAAAACAACATTTTTGTTGTTCCAACGCGGGAATCGAACCCACGACCTCCGGGTCGAGAGCGAAGCTCTGAGCCACTAGACCACGGATGCGATTCTGAAATGAAAAACAGTTCGTAGCTTAACATAGCCGTGTAACTTAATGACTGCTTTGAAATGTAATATTTGTTCATCACATCACAAATACAAGCAGACTAAGGGTGCACACCCACGAGCGATAATTGGTGATTGACTTTTCGTAGATGAATTAAATGCTTCGAGTGAATTTCAAGACTATTTAAAAGAGTCCAAACTCGACGGTTTTATTTTAAACTAGCTGTTCCCGCGACTTCGTTTGCGTGTTTCTTGAGCGACTTAAACCATAAACGCAGCACACGCAACGAATGTCTCCCCGTTTTTGCAACATTTCTCACTGACGCTTCGCTCCTATTGATCGTAGCGTAATGTTATATAGCCTAAAGCCTTCCTCTATAAATGGACTATCCAACAAAAAAAGAACTTTTCAAATCGGACCAGTACTTCCTGAGATTAGCGCGTTTAAACAAACAAACTCTTCCGCTTTATAATATTAAGTATAGATATGCTAAAAAGTAGCGTACTTACATGACGTAAGTATAACATAACTTCATGAAGTTGTCTAGGACTTACAAAAAATCTGAAATAAACCGCTTTGAGTCTGGGACGGGAAAATAAAACATTCGCTTTTAGAAATGTGACGTCATGAAAGGATGCCCTCCCCCTTAACATGTGACGTAATTTATGAAAGGACCGTTAACCTCGCTATCCGAACTTCAAAATCAATATCAATTTAATTTCCAAATTTTAATACTTAACAAGCTGTTTTCGGAAAGTCAACAAAAATGCTACCACCGGTTCAACAGGAAAATTTATATTTTTTTAACCCCCCACGCAAAAACGACGGGTTGTTATAAGTTTGACGTGACTGTGTGAATGTGTATGTGTCTGTCAGTCGCATCGTATCTCCTATCGATGATCGGATTTTAATGCGGTTTTTTTGTTTGAAAGGTATATCAGTCAAGAGTGTTCTTAGCTATGTTCAGGTCTTCAAGGTCATCAGGTATGTTAGGTGTGATAGGAATGTTACACGCTATGTCCTGATTTCTTCATGTTAGTGCTACCGGCTTGTTAAAATACCATGCCTTCTCATTCATCGATAGGAATTACGAGAGGGATAGCATGATATTTAACGAAGGATTAACTTTAACATTGCCTGGTGAACGCCCTAAGTCAGGGTTTTTTTTTAATTTTTAACTTAGTTTTATTCTGAATCGAGCTGTAAATGATAATGTCTACAAACTAGTTGAATTTTATAATTTAGATTATTGAAATGAATGAATGAATGAATGAATGAAAATGAAATGACAATGTATACAGAATATGTTTACACGAATATCAGTCAGATCGAGACCCAGGATGTGACGCTCTTGTGACAACCAGGATCAGGCCCCGATTCCTGTAACTAGAACTTCGATTCGATCGTCTTTCCTGCTTGCACTCGCACTAAATCAAATTGCAAGAGCGGGACACACTGATACTCGAAACGAAGAGACCCGACAATTTTCTCTCTACCGATTCTATTAATACTTTATTACTAATTTTTACCAATAATCGAATCCTGTTATCAAATAACATATCTAGTAAATATTTCACAATATTATACAACTTAGGGTCAGCAGCCCAGTCACACCGCGACGCGAAGAAACGCGGCATTTTAAAAATTCCAATTTTTTTCTTTACCTTTCATTACTTTACCTTAACCTTTCACGGCTCTAGGTCGAAATTCAAACGCCTTTAACAATAGTGAATCGTACAACCATTAAAAAAAAACAAATGCGAATTCTTAAATGCAAAAAAGCCTTTGCTATCCAGACCATTACGTAAACAGGATGTAAAAAGAGCAGTCACTATAACTTCGTGGGGTAATAACCAGGCAAGAGATAAATCCATTGGTACTAGACATTTGCTTTTAATCCACTGTTTTAAAAATTTTAAAATTTTCAATCGGCAATGTACAACGTGCACAACACAGCCATCAGCTGATTACGCTGAGAGGTCAATAGCACGCGTAAGACGTTCATTACGTACTAGGGCAAAAATTATAAAATTTAAGAATTTAACGCAGAACGTTGTTCCAAACAATTCAGCCTTGCGACTAAAAATAATAAATTGCAGAAAAAAATTTTTTTTTTTTAAATAAATAATGAAATAAATTTATTTCTAGAATGAGAAAAGGTCCTTTAATCATATTCCAAAGTTATAGTGACTGCTCTTTTTACACCCTGTATATTGACACTTTTATCATCAAAATCGGATCAGTTGTTTAAGCACTACGATGAAAAAAACATACATACCTAATATAATATAGATGATAATTTTATTATAAACTGCCAAAATCATTACCTACGGTAGGCTGATTATGTATCTTGCAATAGCAATTCGACAGGCGTAACACAAACACGTTTGTACACTTGACAGCGATATTGTACACAGTTGAACAATTTAGTATAATTGTTGTTGTTTGTTATATAATTATTAGCCTACCTGTCAAGTCACAGACTCGGTTGATTACGTAAAAATAGCGATTAGCAAAAATCACGCGATAAACGTGCAATCGATTGCTGAACGTCAAAAAAGTGCTAATATCTCGCTATTGTTTGTGCTGACGACCTCCGTAGCGCATTGGTTGAGCGCGTTGGTGCTCGAACGAGAGGTCGCGGGTTCGAATCCCGCCGAGGGAACAAAAAGTTTTTAATGTTCTTGGGTCATAGATGTGTATTAAATTTGTGTATAATATAATAAAATCTTAAATATATGTATAGTATAAAAGTATTAAATATATTTCCGTTGTCTGGCACCTGTAACACAAGTTCTTCGGATACTTAGCACGGTGCCAGATTGACGTGGTGTGAAGCGTCCATATATATTATATTATTATATATCCTATAACTGCGCTTGCCAATTGTGTTTTAATGCACATCTGCTTCATTTTTGCTACGACGCCAGCGGCAAAAACAATTTAGTAGCAATCATAGGAACTATTAATGAAATGTTTCGTCAAACAAGCATTGACGCCAAATATTTTTGGCCCCCGACGCAAAAACGACGGGGTGGACAAGTTTGAAGTGTCTGTGTAAATGTGTCTGTCTGTTGCATCGTAGCTCCCAAACGGATGATCCGATTCTGATGCGATTTTTTTGTTTGAAAGGTTTATCAGTCGAAAGTGTTCTTAGATAATATGTTTGGTGGAAATCGGTTCAGGTATTCAAGTTCATCAGGTCGTTTGTTAGGTGTGATAGGAATTCTTGAAGTGTTATTTAATAACCTATATGGAAATAAAAAGTTATGAATTTTAAATTTTGAATTACAAGTTGTTTTCCTTCTCTAGGGCCCTATGAAAAAAATTAATAGACATTATTTCGTCACTATCTTTAGCGCGTTTCTCTTCGTGTCTCGCTATGCACTGACCTTTAATCTGTTACCTGTAAATAAGCCGTTAGATAAGGTACGATAGCTCTTATCAATGTGAATCAATGTGTATATTCACGAATTTTATCACTAGTAGAACGTGTTCATTTTTGTACAAACCTGTGTCGTATTACATATTAGTGTTTAAGTGTTTTTATATTAAAAACTGTAAGTACGATTGAAATATCATGAATATATTACAGTAGATCCTTAAGACGAAACATCACGGTCTATTGAAATTCTATTGCTGTCCCCCAACTGCCTGATGAAACCGATAGAGACAACTGCAGCTTGAACTGAAATTACCTATTAAAATCACGAGAATCGACAATTAGAATATCCTGTTTCCTCCTCCAAAACTAAACCGATGTAGGTACTTTTTTCATTATAAACTAAGGCCAGTATAATATATTATATATATTATATAACTATCTCAAACTCAACCTCACCTTGAGAACCAATTTTACATATAAAAAAACGTTACGTTTCACTTTTTTTAAATTAAGAATTTTACTTATGTTACATACTTTAATTTTTTTCTTTCTTAAAACGTAAAAATAAAGATTATAAAATATGCATTATACTTATTTTATTGACGGTATAAAAAGAAAATAAATTAAAGTACTATGTAACATTAATAAAGTTGTTCACTTTTAAAAGTGAAACGAAACGTTGTTTTATCTGTCAAATAGGTTCTCAAGTGAGGTTGGGTTTGAGATTGTTTTATTTATACGGGCAAAAGGCTTGAGCTTTTATATGGTATAGTTTGTCATTCACTTCTAATGATGTGTAAGCCTATAATTTGGTACACAGATCAGATCAAAATTTTGTATCTCTTCATTTTATCTAAGTATTTAATGTGTGTACTGTTTGTGTACCTTAATAAATAAATAAAAAAAAGGTAAATAAATAAATTTACCAATTCCAGTGACCATGAACTCCATAGCAGTGGGCCCTAACGCCGCGAACCTCTCCTGCCCCTCCTGCGGGGAGAACATTGTCACCAAGGTGGACCTGGTCTCCACGCGGAAGACGCACATAGTGGCGATACTCCTGTGTGTGTTCCTGTGAGTAATTTGTATGTCTGTGAGTCGCAGCGACGCCATCATCAACTGCTCCATCTGCGTGAGGAAGACCTTGATCAAGGTCTACCTGATCTCCATGCGGAAGACGCATATAGTGGCGATACTCCTGTGTGTGTTCCTGTGAGTATGTTGTCTGTCTGTGAGTCTCAGTGCTGCCATCATTAACTGAGCCATCTGCGTGAGGGAGTCCTTGATCAAGGACGACCTAATCTCCACGCGGAATATGCACATACTGGTGATACTGTGTGTGTTCCTGTGAGTATGTTGTCTGTCTGAGGGTCCCAGCGACGCTCTTATGAACTGCTCCATCTTCGTGAGGAAGACCTTGACCAAGGACGACTTGATCTCTACTTATAAGACGCATATATTGGCTCTACTCCTGTGTGTGTTCCTCTGAATATGTTGTATGTCTGTGAGTCCCAGTGGCACCATCATCAACTGACCCATCTGCTTGAGAAAGACCGTGCTCAAGGTGGACTTAATCTTCTCGCGGAAGACGCATATAGTGGCGATACTGCTGTGTGTGTTCCTGTGAGTATGTTGTCTGTTTGTGAGTCTCAGCGTCGCCATCATCAACTGCTTTATCTGCTTGAGGTCTTTCTCTAATTTTGGTGATCAAGGTGGACTTAGTGTCCACGCGGAAGACGCATATAGTGGCGATACTCCTGTGTGTGTTCCTGTGAATATGTGAGTTCCGATGCCTCCTATAAACTGCCATTCCTGCATGAGGAAGACCGTAACCAAGGCGGAAATGGTATTACGAACATAGTGGCGATACTTTAAAGTACCTAAACTAACAAAACTTTGGGCCATAGTTGCTCTTATAAAGAATTTAAGTCCGTTCAGTACTTTTGCCTGATGAAGGAACAACATACGCTCACTTTTCGCCTTCATATAAAGTGCGATATTTTTTATCAGAACTTATTAATTCCAGATGCTGGCCCTGTGTATGTATTCCGTACTGCACCAAGTCCTGCCGAAACTCCGACCACTACTGTCCCTCATGCAACGCCTACATAGGATCCTATAGGAGATGAGAATAATTATAGTATAAGTTTTGTTATAATAATGTTTCATTTATTACCAAATGTATTCCGCTACTGCGTACGTAAAATTATATATCTCGCGGGTACCGTTACCTTTTATTGCAGTAAAATACAACCTATATGTTAATACAGCATGCAAGCTACTACCATACCAGATTTTATCAACATCTGTTCAGTAGTTTTGACGTGAAAGAGTAACAAACGTCCATCCAAACTTACAAACTTTATGATATTACTATGTTATTAGTAGGATTGTATACCTATTTCATTCAAGGGGTAACTTATTATAGGTCCTCCGTGGTCTAGTGGTTTAGAGCTTCGCTCTCGAACTGGTGGTCGTGGGTTTGATTCCCGCGTTGGAAAAACAAAAAAAAATTGATTTCAAGTTTGGTTAGGACAATGCAGGCTGATCACCTGATTGTCTGACAAGGAAGATGATCCATGCGTCGGATGGGCATGTAAAAAGTCGGTCCTGCTCCTGTTCTCCCGCCAGTCGTCTCGCTTATCCGCCACTGGGCTACGAGTGTGAAGGAAAAGAGAGTGTTTCTGTGTATTGCGCACACAATTGGGCACCATAAAATAACTCAGCTGGTCCGGTTCCAATTAAATCGGTGTGGGATGTATTACTTATGGTATCATCTCATGGGTACACCGTTTCGTTACGTAACGCGTTACGGTGCCAGTCTATCTGTCTCTCTCTCACGCATAGCGCACCGGTAAGCAGACTCCTCTCACCCAACAACCACACACCACGCTTTTATTTTATTTATTATCTACAAGAATAACTACTGTTTATAAAACTAACTTAGAGGCTAACAAAACAGTGATAAGTATAGGTGTGCTTATCAACAGATATCTGGTAGACGTTCTGTGACATTGAGAAATACAATGACGAACACGGATAGTAAAGTGCATCCTCTTTTTAACCGACTTCCAAAAAAAGGAGGAGGTTTCTCAATTCGACCGTATATATGTTTTTTTTTATGCTTGTTCGCGGATATCTTCGTCGTTTATGAACCAATTTGAAATATTTTTGTTGTGTTGTGTAGGGTATGATTTAAATTTGGTCCTATTGTCACCAAAATGGTGACCTGATGATAGGATCCGTGAGGAATCGAGGGAACTCTTCAAAATTTAAATGGAAGCATATATCGATTTTGATTTTGTCTGAAGTAGCCCAAGCATATTATGTTACCAAACAGTAAGGTTTTGCACCATATCCTGGACCTAAAAGTACTGAACAGTTTTTTGCTTTTTAGTTCACCGTTTGAAGTCGGTTTTTTTTTGTTTAAAATTTAATTTGAACTAAACAAACCAATAACACCGTCATAATAATATATTCATTATTGTGAAAGTGAATACTTATCAACACTTTCATCGGAATATCAAGGATCATACTAAATGATTTAATTAATTTTAAACCAATTCAACAATAATATAAAAAAATAAAATAAAAAACGTTATATTTCCAAATGAAACTTAACAGGCTATTTTCGGAAAGTCAACAAAAAAAACAAGCTACTATTAATATAGATACTAATATTATTTATTTAAACATGTAATTAAAAACTTTCACAGTAAAAATATTATGCCATTTTACTTTATTGACTAGGTGACCCGTGCCCGCTTCGTTGAAAATACAAACCGTTTAAACCTTCCCTGGACTTCCACGAATATTTCAAGACAATAAATAGCCGAATTGGTTCAGCCGTTCTAGACTTTTAGCAAGACTAGTGAACAGCAATTAATTTTTATTTATAAGATAAGAATATATTATATTATTATGCATTATAGACTATATACAGGGTGTAAAAAGAGCAGTCACTATAACTTCGTGGGGTAATATTATAACCAGGCAAGAGATATATCCATTGGTACTAGTCATTTGCTTTTAATCGACTGTTTTAAAAATTAAAAAAATTTCAATGGGCAATGTACAACGTGCACAACACAGCGATCAGCTGATTACGCTGAGAGGTCAATAGCACGCGTAACACCCGTTCATTACGTACTAGGGCAAAAATTATAAAATTTAAGAATTTAATGCAGAACGTTGTTACAAACAGTTCAGCCTTGCGGCAAAAATAATAAATTGCGAAAAAAAAATTTTTTTTTTTTAAATAAAGATAAACATTGGGTCGTATCAAGAGGTCAAAAGTAAAGCACAGGACAGAGAAACATGGCGCTTACTCCACCGACAAGAGCCTAGCTCTTAAGATTTGAATGAATGAAATAAATAATGAAAAAAAAAATCATTTCTAGAATTAGTCAAGGTCCTATAATCCTATCCTAAAGTTATAGTGACTGCTCTTTTTACACCCCGTATATAAGTCAATCGATTCATAGTAGCATACAATACCCATTGTATTACGAGTATATTTGCATCACTAAGAGCTAGTCTATTGGTGTGGTTGTTTGGTTCTTCTCCGTTTCGGTTAAAGGTTACGGGATGTACTATAGTTCTGGGGGCACGGTCGTGCCCCCGTCAAGACGAGCCAAGCGAAGCGCAAGGCCACCTACCTTTTCTCGAAAGGTTTCGTCGTTTTTTTGTACTACTTTAACTCCCATAACTTTGCTTTGGATGATGCTAAATAGTTGAAAATTTCAACATATAATGACACCAGTAAATACATGAATTATACTAATTACAGTTTGAATGTCGTAGCTATTATACTTTAGATTTTATCGGTGTCTAAAAACCCCTGATTTCGTCACTGACTCATTTATAGATCATCAAAATTCTTAGGTTACTTCCGGAAATCTTAGAAAGCTGAAGTTATGTATGTAAGCTGTTATTCCTACAAAACCAACAAAAAAAATATTAAAATGTAAATGCCGCCATTTTGAATCCAATATGGTGGACCACCATATTGGATTCAAAAGGATGTTTATTATAAGGATCTGATGATCTTTAATTCATAAAAGGAATATAATATACAAGTACATAAAAAACCTACGACCTACTTTTTTAGGACCAATAATCGTTTAGAGTTTTGCTTTGCTTTATGTCCGACTTTATGTATGTTGAGTGCGTTGCACTACTGCAATCAGTATATTATTATATTATTCATCTACAAAAAGTCACCAATTATTAATCGGTGACCGACTTTTACCTAAGATGAAAAATATATTATTATATTATTTATGAGAGGAAAATTTGTTCTTTATCCACTTATTTAAAATTTGCACGAATATGCAGGCAGCTAATAGTCGTAAATTGCTGGGCGTCAGTAGGCGTCGTGGCGCTGGGCGTCGGTAGGCGTCGCGGCGCTCGGCATTGCGGCGCTGGGCGTCGGCAGGCGTCGCGGCGCTCGACGTTGCGGTGCTGGGCGTCGGCAGGCGTCGCGGCACTCGACTTAGGCGTCGGCAGTTGTCACGGCGCTGGGCGTCGGCGTCGAGGCACTGGGCGTCGTGGCGCTGGGCGTCGGTAGGCGTCGCGGCGCTGGGCGTCGGCAGTTGTCGCGGCGCTGGGCTTCGGCAGGCGTCGCGGCGCTCGACGTCGCGGTGCTGGGCGTCGGCAGGCGTTGCGGCGCTCGACGTCGGCAGGCGTCGCGGCGCTCGACGTTGCGGTGCTGGGCGTCGGCAGGCGTCGCGGCACTCGACTTAGGCGTCGGCAGTTGTCACGGCGCTGGGCTTCGGCGTCGAGGCGCTGGGCGTCGTGGCGCTGGGCGTTGGTAGGCGTCGCGGCGCTGGGCGTCGGCAGGCGTCGCGGCGCTCGACGTTGCGGTGCTGGGCGTCGGCAGGCATTGCGGCGCTCGACGTCGGCAGGCGTCGCGGCGCTCGACGTTGCGGTGCTGGGCGTCGCGGCGCTGGGCGTCGGCAGTTGTCGCGGCGCTGGGCGTCGGCGTCGTGGCGCTGGGCGTCGGTAGGCGTCGCGGCGCTCAGTGTCGCGGCGCTCGGTATCGCGGCGCTGGGCGTCGGCAGGCGTCGCGGCGCTCGACGTCGCGGTGCTCGGCGTCGGCAGGCGTCGCGGCGCTCGGCGTCGTGGTGCTGGGCGTCGGTAGGCGTCGTGGCACTGGGCATCAGCAGGCGTCGCGGCACTCGTCGTCGCGGCGCTGGGCATCGGCGTCGAGGCGCTGGGCGTCGTGGCGCTGGGCGTCGGTAGGCGTCGCGGCGCTGGGCGTCGGCAGTTGTCGCGGCGCTGGGCGTCGGCGTCGTGGCGCTGGGCGTCGGTAGGCGTCGCGGCGCTCAGCGTCGCGGCGCTCGGCATCGCGGCGCTGGGCGTCGGCAGGCGCTCGGCATCGCGGCGCTGGGCGTCGGCAGGCGCTCGGCATCGCGGCGCTGGGCGTCGGCAGGCGTCGCGGGGCTCGACGTTGCGGTGCTCGGCGTCGGCAGGCGTCGCGGCGCTCGGCGTCGTGGCGCTGGGCGTCGGTAGGCGTCGTGGCGCTGGGCATCGGCAGGCGTCGCGGTACTTGACGTCGCGGTGCTGGGCATCGGCAGGCGTTGCGGCGCTCGACGTCGTGGCGCTTAGCGTCGGCAGGCGTCGCGGCGCTGGGCGTCGGCAGTTGTCGCGGCGCTGGGCGTCGGCATCGAGGCGCTGGGCGTCAGTAGGCGTCGTGGCGCTGGGCGGTGCTCGACGTTGCGGTGCTGGGCGTCGGCAGGCGTCGTGGCACTCGACGTCGTGGTGCTGGGCGTCTGCATGCGTCGCGGCGCTCGACGTCGCGGTGCTCGGTGTCGGCAGGCGTCACGGCGCTCGGCGTCGCGGCGCTGGGCGTCGGTAGGCGTCGTGACACTGGGCTTCGGCAGGCGTCGCGGCACTCGTCGTCGCGGCGCTGGGCGGCGCTCGACGTTGCGGTACTGGGCGTCGGCAGGCGTCGCGGCACTCGACGTCGCGGTGCAAAATCAAAATCAAAATCAAAACATTTTATTTCCATATAGGTTATTAAATAACACTTATAGAATTGTCCTACATGATGCCTACCACCGGTTCGGAAACTAGCCCGGCGAGAAGAACCGGCGTAAGAAACTCGCACGGGGCCATCTTTTAGCAAAAAGATTGGAAAATTGTTCTTTTTCTTTTTAAATATAATATAATATACAATATACATAACAATGTTATGACTTAAAACTAAAATTATAAAAACAAAGTGTACAAAGTTGTAACCTAGCATAGAGGCACCTTATTCCCAGGGTGTGCAATCATCAATGAAATCATTAACCTTATAATAACCTTTAGCACACAAACGTTCTTTAACTAATTTTTTAAATTTATTTATACAAAGATTTTGAACGTTTTCTGGGATTCTATTGTATAGGCGTATACATTGACCTTTAAAAGATTTACCTACCTTGCCAAGTCTAATCACTGGTATATCTAATTTGTGCTTATTTCTAGTGTTTATACAATGGTTGTCGCTTTTTTTTCTGAAATCATTTATATTCTTTTTTACATACAACACATTGTCCAAAATGTATTGAGATGCGACGGTCAGAATACTTATTTCTTTAAACTTTTCTCTCAGAGATTCAAAAGATGACAACTTATAAATAGAACGTATAGCTCGCTTCTGCAGCACAAATATAGTATTAATGTCCGCGGCATTTCCCCACAAAAGAATGCCGTAGGACATTATGCTATGAAAGTAACTAAAATAAACTAGTCTCGCTGTATCTTCATCTGAAATTTCTCTAATTTTTTTTACTGCATATGCTGCAGAACTGAGCCTATCTGCCAGTTTTACAATATGAGGACCCCACTGTAATTTACAGTCTAGTGTTATACCTAGGAATACAGTGGTGTCTACTAAGTTCATTTTCATATCAACCCCTACAATATGGGTATCAAATGATGAGAGAGTTTGAGAAAACAAATACAATTCATACAAGATTTCACGAATGCCGCCATTTCTAATCCAAAATAGCGATTTATCGTTTTCACAGGTACTCTCACAATATGGGTATCAAATGATAGAGAAATACAATAAATCATTTAAATTCCAGACGAAGAATAAGGCGAAAGTAATTGCCCGGGGTATTTTGCCCTTACAAAAATAAATTAAATCCCACCAAAAACATTTTCATGTAAAAATGTTGCCAAGACGAGTCTACATAGCTTACCCTGTGAAAAAGTTATCAGATATCGTATAAAGCCAAGCTCTAAAGACTACTCGCCCTAAATCTACAAGCACCTTGATCAAAATCTATCAAAAAGTGGACAAATCTCATGTAGAACCTAAGTTCTTGTTCTATGCGCCCTTACTTTACTAAGTTTAGCTTCACTTAGGTACTCTACATTTCATACTTGGCCGTTTTATTTCACACACGATAAATGAATGCCTTTAAAATCTTCGTAATGGTAGCAAAACCGTTTTATTTCACACACAATGAAAACGATACATATGCAATCTTCGTAACGTAAGCAAAACGGCCAAGTATCACGTTTTGACTGAAATATAGAGTGTGTGAAGTTAGGCCTGGTAAAGTATGGCGCATAGAAATATAAAATAAATAAATTTCCAGGATGACAAAAGGTAGTATAATCATACCACAAAGTTATAGTGACTGCTTTTTACACCCCATAAATCTACTTGCATCAACTGAAAAGTGAAATTGCTATTTAAAATGCGCAGGCGCATACATTTTAATAGCAATTATTCGTTAGGTTTGCTAATAATTCTCTACAATATAGAGATGCCATTTTCGGCTTAACAATCTAATCACCATTATAATATAATTACGATCTAATAATAATAATAATAATATAATAATATAACCTTTATTTCAGGCTGCATAGGCCCATATTATAAATATCTTACAGACTAACATACATATTATAATTAAAACTAGACTTCATCACGTATCACGGCGACGTGATGTGCGCCTCGCTCCGGAGTCTCCCCCGGAATCTTCGGTAGACTACACCCATCGGCCAGAACTCCTCCACCTCGAAGGTCGACAAGCGATGTGTCGGTACTCTCACCACAAAAGAACTAAAGTTAACTTTATGGCGAGACTCCAGACGCTCGACCCTCAAGTTGAAGGATGTCTTCTTCAAGATGTAGCCCACGACATCCTCGACCTTCGTGGACCAGTGCAGGCGGGACACGTACAGCGGCGTGGTGGGTATTTCACACCGCAGGCGCTGCTCGGGTCCGCAGGGTGCGGTGCCGCGGTGGTTGCGGACGGCGGGCTTCCTCTTCTTTCTTCTCTCCACCAATGTGAAGCCCTCCTCATCGCACCTTTTGCTCTCACCCTCGTTAGATCGAGGAGGTTCAGCCTTACGGCTATCCTTAGCCTTGCGGCTCTCTATCACCCCTTTTGTCTTCACCCGCTGGGGAGGTGCGGGGGAGCGGGCAGCGACACCCGCAAAACTTTTCTGCTGAGTCGATGGTTGACTCAGCTTCGGCTCGACCTCGAGGGGAATGCGGGCGGGAGCGGCGGCGGTCGGTGACACGTCGGATTCCGCTGACGCGCAAAAGGTGTCAGTTTGCGCGCCGCGGCGACGCGTATTTACGAAGGTCGAATGCTCGGGTGACATACATAATGAATTATTACTTTTCATTTGCAATAATTCATGACGCAAATCACGGATGGTGGATTCCGATGCATTCAACCTACCTCGCATCTCGTCCAGCTCTGCCTTCATACTATTAAAGTTATTCACTAACTTATACCAATCGTTTATTCACTGAATGTTGTAGCTATATATATAGTGTTTCACTTCGATCATCACACTAGATATCGTGTCAGCACAAGAAATCCGTCTCAACGAATATCAGCTCACTTGAAAAGTGAGCTGTTATTTCATTTAGTTTTAACACTGACAACGTCCACACGTGTCACAATGTAATTTAAACATTTGAAGTGATGTAATTAGCGATTTAAAATCACCAAATCAACTTTGAAATAATATAATAATATATATAGACGCTTCACACCACGTCTATCTGGCCCTGTGCTAAGTATTATATATTATATATAATTTCCTCGTTTTTGCAACATTTCTCACTGATGATTCGCTCCTCTTGGTCGCAGCTTAATGTTATATAGCCTAAAGCCTTCCTCTATAAATGGACCATCCAACAAAAAAAGAATTTTTCAAATTGGACCAGTAGTGTCAGAGATTAGCGCGTTTAAACAAACAAAAAAAAATTCCGCTTTTTAATATTAGTATAAATTTTTAATATATGAATACACAAATTTAATACACATACGTAGCCTTAACTTCTGTCTCAGTTCGATAACAGACAAATTGCTCTATTGGCATATACCACGCGGACACATTTTAGCATTGTTTTTGTATGGGACACGTCATCTAGTGTATCGTCGAAGGTATTTTACACTACACTACGTAGGCGTTAATATGCAAACAATAGGTAAACAATGTTTTTATAATATGCTATTTTTATGTTGTTTTTATATTATTATACCAAATAATAAAAAATACAAAACTGTAGATGCTTCATAACTAATTGAATGTGTCTAGACTTAGACACACAAAAACAAATGTGGGCGGAAGAACATTTAATGTTTTAGTATCACCATCACCAGCTTCTTAGCATCACCATCAGCAGTTTTTTTGCATCACCATCATCGGCTTTTTAGCATCACCATCAACAGCTTTTTTGCATCATTATCACCAGCTTTTTAGCATCACCATCACCAGATTTTTAGCATCACCATCACCAGCTTTTTAGCATCACTATCATCAGCTTTTTAGCATCACCATCACAAGCTTTTTAGCATCATCATCACCAGATTTTTAGCATCACCATCACCAGCTTTTTAGCATCACCATCATCAGCTTTTTAGCATCACCATCACAAGCTTTTTAGCATCACCATCACCAGCTTTTTAGTACCATCATCACTAGCTTTTTAATATCATCATCACCAGCTTTTTAGCTATGCCATGCGCTACTTACTACTACTAGATAGTCAGTTACACTGGTATATGAGAGTTAAGGAAGTGTGCCCTTGTGAATTGCGCACACACTTGGGCACTATAAACTGTTGTGTACTCAGACTGGTTTCAACGATCCAAGCCATCGCCACCACTTAGTCTTTCTTTGTCACAGTCCCATTTTTTATCTATACTGGCACAAAGGATTGTAAAACAAAGCGTTCGTTGATAGTACGTGGTATTAGGTGCGGGCGCCGGTCCTTGACCTACCATATTCACTATTTTGAAGTGCCAGGGCTGTATTGTAAAGTAGGGAACGGTGGGATATATTCAAAGAAAGGTTCGCAGACTGGAGGAGGAAAGCAAGAGACAGAAATACTTGGAGAAAACTGGGGGAGGCCTACGCCAAAGAGGCGACTTCCATATTAAAATATTTCAATAATATATAAAATTTTAATCTTAAATAATAATACAAATTATACAATAAATAATATAGATGTTAATAATAATAAAACTAATATTTAAAATGTTATATTTGTGTTTCAAATATTAATAATTGTAATTTAAAACTGTTATATAATATGTATTGTATTGTATTGTGGTAGAATAAAGGCTATTTTTATTTATTTTATTTATTTAATTTTTCTAAAACATACAGACGAATTGAGAACCTCCTCCTTTTTTTGGAAGTCGCTTAAAAACTTGACTATGGCTGAACCGATTCAGCAATTTTTAGTTTTGATATATTCGTGGAAGTCCAGGGAAGGTTTAAACTGTTAAATTGCTCAACGAAGTGGGCATGGGTCAGCTAGTGTTTTGGTAAAAATGAGATCAAAACACTCATATTGTATTATATGTAAAATTAAAATGATAAAATATCATAGCTAACAGACGTTTGCTTAAAACCTAAATCTAAATCGGTTTTTCCGTTTGGGAACTACGACGCGACAGACAGACACACGTCGGTTGACAGCGGGGGTTATAAACGGCATCAGATAATATGAGTCTGTCCCGCATGATTTGGAGCGCGTGCGAGCGTGACAGACACAATCGAAACGAAGTTTGAGAATCGTAAAACTCAGATTCTCGTGACTTGAACTTTATTTCGATTTTATTCCGCTCGTATACATGTCAACGTACGAGCGGTAAAAACTGACTGATGATCGAATCGAGCTACGAGAATAGGGGCTAGAATAGGGGCTCGATTAAAATATGGTCGGATAAAACATGTCTGAATACGGCCCTGCATACCCAGTTAGAACGTTCTTAAAATATTGAACAAATGATGTCATTTTCGCATGTGGTCCATAAATTACTTAATACGAATTTTGGGAACTAGTCGTCAAGGACACTGCGAGTTAGGCGCCTTTAAGACGTTAATTGGATTAATACAATGATATTTGGGTATTTAAGGGTCAGTTCACATTGCAGCGCGACATTTCTTAACGTTGTCGTTTAGAAATTTCATGCGCTATAAGTTTGAGTATGCGTCCTGAACGGATGTAGCGATTTTGATTTTGTGGCTTTGTCAAGCTGACTTGATCCCGAGTGATATCACAGTTTTGAATCTGTTTGAGAATTCGGAGGTTACTTAAATTTATTTAGTTTGTTATCATTTCTCGTTCGTTTGTTTTTGTGGCATCGTGTTTATGATTGACGATTTGGCGACATCTGTAGTGCAGTATGTTGTTTATTGTAGCCAAATCTGTTTCCTAGATAATTATTTAAACACAGCGGAGAGTCTGGCCATTTTTTTAGGGTTTAAAATGTCCATATCTCTTTAAATAATAAATTTATTAAAAAAGGAAAAAATAGGGACGTACAAACAATATTCATAAATATTCAGGAAAAAAATTGTTACTATAGAGGTGTTATCCAGGGAGGAAATAGAAATCCCCTAGATCCCTATTTTTGGATGGAAAAAAATTCGTAGTGTTTCCTCTTAACTACTAGACGGATCGTTATAGTAACTATAGACAAAATAGTAACTATAGACAAAATAGTAACTATAGACAAACTAAACAGTTTCGAGAAGTCCCCACCCAGCACCGCTGTTCAAACATTCCTACAACAATACCATATTGTATAACATAACAATATGTGACCTTGAGTCTACTGCGGTCGTGCTAAAAGCGAGGTGTTTTTGTTAAACGCTACTATAGATATAATGGGTTCTCGACAAAAACTAGGAATTGAAATAGAAACGTTTGCTGTTTGTAGGTTTCTACGCGTTAATCTCGGGAACTGCAGGAACCTTATTCGAGAAGAATTATCACTAACGAAGCAAATGAGTGCAGTTTTTCACGGGACATTCCTAGATATAATATATTTAAATTTAGTATGCTATGGATTTCAGCAAAGTAACGCCTGATTCTATTAACACATTATTGTATTGATTAAAAATGAAGGTACTCTACCAACACGGATTTTCTTTTGTTTCTCGCCGAAGCCGCTACCTACGGCTTCAACTGACAGGCGGAAGCAATGATATAAGAATTTAACAATCAGGGTTTTATCCACTGGACTTATTTCAATAACATTTTGTATGCTGGAGGCTGATGAACTGGACAACATTACACATAGGCTTATGCCTCGAAAGTATACAGTTGAATTGAATGTACTTTGAGCGTAGTGCGAGTTTTTGTCGCTGCTTACGTGAGGAAGTTAATTGCAATTTGTTTGGCTTCGAATTAGTTGCCATAGTTTGGCACTAGGGGGCGCTGTTTCGATTCCATACAAATTCTAGTTAACTTCCTCACAGCGAGCAGTGACAAAAACTCGCACTAGGCTCACAGTTATTTCTTTCACGTACACAAGGTGTCAAATAAATAAAATGAGTGATAATACTTTAGGGTGTGTATGTGCCTCCTATGTAGAGTTTACAGTAAAAGTACCAGTGCGTTGAAAGACTTACTTTTGACTTTCATGTTTGTATGAGAAATGCCCCGACATCATAAATTTTCCCATACAATAATTTAGAAAAAAAGTACATTTTTCAGCGCTGGTACTTTCACAGTAAAAATACGGGACCCATGCACACCCTGAAGTATCACTCATTAATATTAAATAAAAATTATGTATAGTTACATTTCATTTATAAAATATAATATATTTACTTTCATAATATAATTATCACATTTCCATTAAATCACACTAATTAATATTATACACAACGTTTATTGACACTTTTCTACTTTATTGCGCTTTTGATAGTTTTAACAAAACACGACCGGTTTCGATTAAATCCTCTTTTGGTAATGCTCTGCTGGTATCACCCGATGTAGAAACTGTATTCATACCAGTGGTGCCTTGAAAGATGAGGAACCCTAAACTTGCCCATACTAATTTCCTTGTTTTTTTCATCACAAATAGCTTGCCTCGAAACTGTCTAGACAAATATTGATATTATATCTGTACTCTGTATCTTCTTATATAATATAAAAATGAATTGCTGTTCGTTAGTCTCGCTAAAACTGGAGAACGGCTGAACCGATTCGGCTATTTTTAGTCTTGAAATATTCGTGGAAATCCAGGGAAGGTTTAAAACGGTTTGTATTCTCAACGAAGTGGGCGGCTCAGGTAGTTATAATATAATAATTACCCATAAGGGTGGGCACATATTATTTCTACTCGTATGACCGATTTATGTAGGCGCGCACGTCCTACAAAAAGTAGGTCATAAAATCGGTCATATTTGTATAGTAACAATCTGCTTTAGAATCGGTTAAAGAATCGACCTACATAAAGTAGGACACCACTAGACTGGGAATGAAATTATGACCGGAGATGCTCCGGAATCCATAAGGACGGAGATAAAATAGAACTTGTCTAATACTATACAAGGTGTAAAATAAATAAGTGATAATACTTTAGCGTGTGTATGTGCCTCCTATGTAGAATTTACTGTGAAAATACCAGTGAAAGACCTCCTTTTGACTTACATGTTTCTATGAGGAATGCCCCAACATCATAAACTTTACCAGTAATTAAAAAAGTAACTGTATCAGCGCTGGTAACTTTTACAGTAAACTCTATATATCCGGACACACACACATACACACCCTAAAGTATCACTCATTATTATTATAGCCTGTAGAGTTGTAAAACTTTACAACTACATTTGTGATTTTGAATTCTATTCTTGCAACTTGGTAGGTTAGTGTGGAACAAATCTTGCGGGTTAAATTAGGACCACTTCCTATCGCTAGATTAGGTTAAAATTTGGTTTAACAACGTCACTTCGGTGACAATGCATTTCTATGGTAATATAAAACTTGTTTTCAAGATGGAGTCGGAAGGTGGGCATAGGAACTCCTAAACTAAACAAGATAAATCCATCGAATTTGGACTCGTTTGAATAGTCTTGACAAGTACTCAGAGCAATTTTATAAAGCTTGTTTTTAAATTATAAAAATTAAACGTTGATTTTTTATTATATTATTATTATCTAAGTTAATTCAATAAAATTATAATTGTCTTACTAAATATATTTTATTACTTATGAGATACATAACTAATATATTTTTTTTATCTACAAAGGAAATAAAATGTCTTGCGCAAACTAATACTATAATATTACACATATAAAAAAAAATGCTAAATTATAGATAGCTATAGCTTAGCTAATTTTATATAGCTAAGCATAACTGTTTCATAGCTTAGGCTTTAAATATTAAAACTTAGCTTGCTAGCTTAGCATGACTTAACTTTATTGATTAAGCATTCTAGCTTAGCCTAAGTTTACTTCTTATAGCTTAGCATTAATAACTAAACTTTGCTAATAGTGTTACTTATAATACTGTCAAGTGTTTTATAACTAATCAAAAGTAAAAGTTTTGTAATAATAAAATACGCAAAATTTTGGCAATTCTATAATTTTCTATTTTTCTAGTTTAGCTCTAACTCAAGTTTAGTATTAATTACATGTCTTAACTTTCTAGCCTTAGTTTAGTTTAGCTTTCTAGCTATCTAAGTTTTGTTTTCCTTACTTTATAGTTTAAGTTTTAGCCAAAAAAGTTTCTAGCTTTAGCTTAGTATAGCCTCCTTAGTTTAGTTTAGCTTGCTAGCTATCTTTGTTTGGTTTTCCTATCTTTATAGTTTCAGTTTTAGCCAAATTAAGATTCTAGCTTAAGCTTAGTATAGCCTAGCTTTCTAGCTTAGCTCAATCTTTGTAGCGGCCGATGTAAGCGTTGCAGTTGGGGCAGTAGTGGTCGGCGCTCTTGCAGGAGTCCACGCAGTAGGGGATGCACACGCAGGGCCAGCAACTGGAAAGTGGAAGAAAATAATGTCAATTATAATAATGTCAACTAATAATATAATAATAACCTTTATTTCGGGCTGCATAGGCCCATATTATAAATACTATACAGACTAATTTACTAAATAAGGATGCGTGCTCGCTATAAGCTGAAAATTGGAGTACTTTGAAACCTTGTTTATCAAAAATGGGGACATATTATGATATTTTACAATACCAGCCTGGTTCCAGGCAATTCAATAATACGGCCTTAAACTGCCTTGTTCTTTTTCATATTACAACAACATGTTATTGTGAATGGGTCTACCCTAGTTTGGCTGTCTGAAAGAGACATTCGGAAGCAAGTCCAGTGTCAAGTGTCTGCTAACTAGCTGTCATCATGCAGTTATTATGTGATCGTAATACGAAAATTCCAGGCAGCCATGTTGTATGGTGTAAACTGGCTGGAATTAAGAGCTTGTAATAGGCCCCTTGGTCTTATTGAAAAATCCCAAAAAAATACAATAATCTGAAATTCGCCAAGTTGAGCCGTACCATCCTTTTCTCGAAGCAGTTCATAATATTTTCAACCCCCTATCCTATAACTTTGTTGTACAACGGTACATTTCAAATTTCATTCAGTTTCTAACAGAAGTTTAAGAATTATGACTTCTGAAAGTTTCTTAACTTGTCTCTGACTTACTCACTCACTGACCATCAAAAGTATCAAGCACTTTTAGCAGACATAGAAGCTTCAAATTTGGAATACAAGTAGTCTTTAGTGTATAACTAAAGGAAAAACTTAAGCCTTTTGGTTTTTCTGTCTAGTTATCTAGATACGCCAACTACAAATATAACTTTGAAATTCCATATAAATGTATATTTGCACCGTAAAATGTTTTGAGATCAATGTGATGCCAAGCTTTTTTTTTTTTTTTTTTTTTTTTTTTTTTTTTTTTTTTTTTTCGCAAGGGAAATGCATTACGCATCCCCCCGGGAGGGTCCCCGAGGGGTATGTGGGACTCCCGGCTCGCTACGGCCGGTTTACCCACTAAAACCACTTGCGGATTGCCATCAGCCGTTATGTTGGGTGGAGTGCCTGGATCTGTCTATACACAGGCTACTCCTCCCTCGACCGGCCGGTTCACCTCTACAGGGACCGGACTTCCATCAAATTAAGAGAGCGCTCCGGCAAACTGAAGCGCTCTCCTCGGCGCCGAGACTGACAAAGCCGGGGAGGTTACCCATCCCTCTACCCGGAGCCCCGTACTAGACGTGAGATGGGAGGGCCGCAAAACGACGCCTCCGCACCCCCGTCCTGCGCCGGCGAAGCGGAAGAGAGAGAGGATCAGTCTCTCTGTCCCGCTCCGAGGCCTCCTTCTGCGACATGACGAATTCGCAAAAGGAGGCCACCGCCTGCCAGGCCTCATCGCTCTCGAGCATGCAGCGAACCACACTCGATAGTGAGAGGTCCCGCCCAATCACTGCCACTAGATCGTGGCGCTGCACGACCCATCGTTCGCACACCTCTAAGGTGTGCTGGGCCGTGTCCTCCGAATGTGATGCCAAGCTGGGGTAAGTCGGTCTAACAACACCTTATAGTGATCATATCAATATTATTAAAAATAAAACAAAAATATTATTTATGTTTTAAATAAATAGGATATTGACTTAGCAATCGCATTAAACAAACTTGTGAGATAGATAATAATATGTAACTTTTAGTTCACAATGTTAAACCTAGATGGCGTTGTTACTTTTCTGCAGTTTTCTACATCGCGCTATCGAAAACATTAGTGAAATATAAAAGTATTGTGAAGAATTTTTATTGTTGTGTGGGACAATGTTCGGAAATATTATTCTTATTAGTAACGAGTTTGAGTTATTATTCGAAGATTCGAACCCCACCACCCAAAGGGCCAAGTGAGTGTTGTTTAGGGGTTATTAGGTTTTTTTCGTTAAGGAATTTCTGGATTCGGTCCCCACGCTCAAGGCCCGCGATAGAAGCTATGCAATAGCTTAAAGAAGAAGGAAATATCTTACCCAAAAACGCACAGCAGCAGAGCAAACATATGGGTCTTCGTCACAGCCTGTCTCTCAACCCTCGTGACTATCTCCTGGTTGCAGGACCTGCAGGTGTAAGGGGCGGGGTGGGATCCCATGGGAGTCTCCATGATGATGACCGGCTGAAGGGCCACTGGTGGTGGTTCGGGTGGTCCCGGATGTGGACCCGGTGGTCCGGGTGGTGGTCCATCGTACTTTGGTGGTAGTTCTGATTTGTCCATTGCTGAAAAAGATACGTTCTTTCCATGACGTCTCTATACATAAAACTCATAAATAGACATAAAACTCACAAATAGATTACAATGACATAATAATAATAATAAATATATACAGGGTGTAAAAAGAGCAGTCACTATAACTTTAGGATATGATTAAAGGACCTTTTCTCATTCTAGAAATGATATTTTTTGAATTCATTTAATTTTTAATAAAAAAAATCTTTTGCAATTTATTATTTTTAGTCGCAAGGCTTATGAACTGTTTGGAACAACGTTCTGCATTAAATTCTTAAATTTTATAATTTTTGCCCTAGTACGTAATGAATGTCTTACGCGTGCTATTGACCTCTCAGCGTAATCAGCTGATCGCTGTGTTGTGCACGTCGTACATTGCCTATTGAATATTTTTAAATTTTTAAAACAGTGGATTAAAAGCAAATGGCTAGTACCAATGAATATATCTCTTGCCTGGTTATTAACTCACGAAGTTATAGTGACTGCTCTTTTTACAACCTGTATATAGTGTGGGGTTGCCATATGTAAATAGAGGGATGCCTGTTCATGTACCTAATGTGCCTGATTTAACCCTAGATAACTAATCATTCGTCTACACGACTACGCTACTACCCACGATAGTCGAGTACACCTAGTTCCTCGTACCCCCCGCTCACGAATCTTTTTCTACCTTCCTAAATAGTCAATTTAGTACATCATGTGAGGAAATTTCAATCATACGATTATTAGAAATTGAATTACGGTCATATCGTCGTCCGGTCGACGATAGTTTAGTAATTACGTAGTATGTTTTGCAAAGGTGTATACATTACTTTTTATTATTTTTTTCTATATAACATAAGAAACACACAATATTTTTTATAATAAATATAGTTTATCTATATTTTACCAAAAACTTATAAAAAATAATTATATAAAGATATACTTTGTGTACTTCAATTAGAAAACCTATGTAGTTTTCTTTGTTTGTTCATAGGAAACTAAGTTATTAGCCATTTTTATATTTTTTATAAACGGATATGAGGAACTGAGCATCTGAGAAACGGAAGATGTGGTCGACAAGCAGTCTGACAATTCGGGAGACTGAGGAAATTTTGAGGGATAAAGATCATCACGACACTAACAGAGCTTTATAGATTGTCCTAGTGAATTTTTAGATTCAGAAAACGTTATCATACAACCAAACGAGAGTAAATAACATCAAATTATAGATTCTAAATCAGAAATAATCAAGTTTTATCATGATAATAATGGCGCATTAGTCTCAGTTTATCAGATGTGCCCCAATACATGTACTAACAGAAAAACTTAAACATAGTTGCTATTCATTTTTATAATATTATATGCTAAATCTGTTTATTTATTAATAACACGATAAACATAAAAAAACCAATGTCAGGGCGCGATTTTTTAATGAATGTGGGAGATCAACTGATGGAGCACTGGCTGCGGCAGCGCATTTAGACGGTGACTTTGCGGAGTGATATTAAAGTCATAATACAAGAAATTTTTTGGCGATTGTTTCAACATATAAGTTATTTTTCCTACTGTTTCAATCGTGCGCAAAATCTGCATGTCATGTCATGTCCATCGAAAGCTCGTAGAATGACAAAACATCGCTGCATAAAATGCAAAGAGCTATTTGAGGCTCCCACAATATTATCATATGTAGCTTTATGATGAATTAAATAATTATTATTACTCTTATTTTTAGTTTATATTAAACCAAACTTAAGTGACATGTAACAATTTCCTGGTTTTATTAAATATTTTTGATAATATTCACGTTTTTTACAGCGTAGTCCGCTTGACGAATGTTTAGTTACTATGTAACTGTAAATATAGTTTAGTTATCTAGGGTTAAAAAAAAAATGCCTGTATAAAGCAAAACTCTGTGGGTAATAACTAATAAGTAAAAGATATCGCGTAATTTGAAAATGCATGTCAACCAATGCCGGCCGCACGCCTGTCTAAACCTTAAAATGACTGTCAAATGCGGCAAACGTCTGTCTTATGGTAACCCTATTCCCGTGGTGCTTTCACTTAATTTTTTGGCCTTTTATGTCATTACAATTTTGTACTGTCTCCCACTTTGCTTGGGGAGGGAAACTAGGATACTTCCTATTCCTCCTTTTTTACCCGACTTCGGCGAAGCCAAAAGGAAGAAATTAGATTTTGGCAGTCTATGTATGTATGTATGTATGTTCCCTCGTAGCGGCTAAACTACTGATCTGATTTTGATGACTGAGGTGTCAATCGATTCGCGTTAATGCCGCGAGTAACATAGGCTATAAAATTTGTTGAAAAATTTTGTACTTTGAAAAATATACCTCAAAAACTATCACCAAAAAAATTAAATTAAGATAATTGTCTCGTGTTTGGTAATAACTATTGTTTGGTACTAGTGTTTAATATCAAAATTGAATTATATTCTTGTTTCACCCTTTTTAGACCCATTTTTTGCGAAGTCGGGTTTTAGTTTTTTAATCTTTTTTTTATTTTTTCTACTGAATTAATTTATTAAGCGGTTGGAACCACGAGCAAATGCTGGTAAAATATAGAATTACTGAGATAACGACAATAAATAAATATTTTTTCCAGGTTACTCGAGTTATCTACCAACAAGCACTTGCCTGCACTCTAGATAGTAATTAAAAGAAACATAATTATGATTAAAAATATTAAAAAAATAACAATACCTATACGTCATACTCTGAACATTATACTATAGAACGCCTCCGTGGTCTAGTGGTCCAGAGCTTCGTGGGTTCGATTCCCACGTTGGAACAACAAATAATGTGGTTTTCAAGTTTGGTTAGGACAATACAGGCGGATCACCTGATTGTCTGACAAGATGATCCATGCGTCGGATGGGCGTGTAAAAAGTCGGTCCTGCGTCTGTTCTCTCGCCAGTCGTGTCGTTAATCCGTCCTACTGGGCTACGAGAGTGAATGAAGAGAGCGTGACTCTGTGTATTTTGCACACACTTGGGCACTATAAAATAGCTCCTGCGTAGCTGGCCTGGTTTCAATGAAACTAGCCACCTTCACCGAAATCGGTGTGGGAGGCATTATTATTATATTATACAGGATGTTAAAGCAGCGATCAATATAACTTTGAGATAATATTTTAAAATTACCTTTTCTCATTCTAGAAAATGTCTATACTTACATTTAATGTGTATTTTACTTAAAAAAAATACTTTTTATCACTTTTTAGTCGTAATAATTACAAAAAAGGAAAAAATAATAATAAGAAAAGGCATCATCTCAAAGTTATAGTGACTGCCCTTTTTACATCCTGTATTATAATAATCACAAATTTATTATTCAAGTTGTTCATTTTATTGCGTATCAATTATAATTTTTAACATTTTAATTCTTTTAAATTAAAAAATATAAAAAATACTTATGAACTTACCTAATTTATTTTATTGCTTCAACTAATTTCAACTAGTTTCACTTGGGCACGAGAGCATGTAGTAATGCGAATCGACACCACAATCAATATTTATCATATCTAAAGTCCTGCTTATCAGTTTATGAATAAACTTATCGATAACAGATAAATGGCCACTTCTAGGAATACTTTATTTATGTACATTGTACTAGCTGTAGCGGCGAAGCTTATACCGCCAAGGCATGAGCGCTGAGCAAAACTTGCCGGCGGCGGCGTGTCGATAGATCAAGGTGTGGCGGCGCCGCGCCGGCGCGAATATAATCATCTGCAGCTGCAAAATCCATACGAATATTAGTGTAGCGACGCCAAGAGATCTTCGGCGCGTATATAAGCGTACTCTCAAGTAGTCCCGTTTGCGTAAGATAAATGCCATCAAAAACATAACTTGTAAAATGTCCCAAGTCTCGCTTATTAGTTCTTCTACCGTCAAAAGTTGTGAGATACCAAGTAGGGGCTAGTCAGTCGGTCTAACAACATCTTTTAGTGATCATAATCAATATTATTAATAATATTTTATGTTTTAAATAAGTGAGTATACTAATTAGTTGTGTAAAAAGTTGTGAGATACATGTTATGCCAAGCCCAACCCCTTCTTGGCATAACATGTATCTCACAACTTTTTACGGTAGAAGAACTAAGTAGCGAGACTTGGGACTTTTTACAAGTTATGTTTTTGACGGGATCTCAGTACTTTGAGTAGAAGATTAACTAAGCGTGTTTTTGTCGAAAAATGCGTCATCAAATTTGAAGCTTCTATGTCTGCCAGAAGTGTCTGACACTTTCGATGAACTGCCAGTGAGTGATTGAGTCAGTGACAAAATTAAGAAGTTTGATAAGATTCTTAAACTTTAGTTTCAAATTGAATAAAATTTGAAATATGCCGTGCTTATACAATGCCTTATTTATTTTTACTTATTTATAGTTTGTAAATGTACACTGTACAGGGTTATAGTTTTATCGACAACGAAGTTACTAGTTGTCGAAAATGGCCTGAATTGTTTCGAGTAAAAGATGTTACGGCCGTGCTCAACTTGGCGGGGGCATTACCGTGCCCCCAGATAATACGCGGTCATTTGCCGTGCTGATAGTTGAAATTGTCACCATTTTAATAGGAAAAACAACGTCACAAGTAGTTCGGCGCACCGATTGGGATCCTCGGTGCCGCGGCGGCGCGTATAGTATCTATATCTACCTGTAACACGAGTTCTTTGGATACTTAGCCACCCGACGTGGCTTTTACCAATACTGTTACCAATTCGACGTGGTGTGAATCGTCTATACATATTATTATTATTATAATTTAACCCTTGTGTAAGTCATTTCCGCAGGATTATTACATATATCTTACATAAGCAAAGCAATCACAAATATTTTGACTCTTGAAATTTATCGACGGTCAAAAGGGCATAAGTGCCAAAAACTAACTTAAACAGGAAAGCAGTTTTAAAATTCAGCAAAATTGATTTGGAACCAATGTTTGTTTGAAATTGTTTTTGGCGCTAGTGTCACAGCAAAAATTAATCATCGCGCGATTTTTGCTAATCGTTTTTTTCACGTAATTAGCCAGCTGAATCCACTACACACACGCACAAACAATTTCATGAAGATTAGAGAACTTCTGCCATATACACGTCATAACAGCGCAGAAGAATTACTAATCACCCTTCGATCCTACGATCAACGATACACATAACGTGTCCCATACAAAAACAAGGCTAAAATTTATCCGTCCAGTATATATGCCTCAGATAAAAGTTTTAAAACATTTCAAAGTTGATTTTGTCCACCAAATCTAAGACAAAAGTTTTAAAACTTTTCTCTCAGTTCGTTATTAAACAAATGTAGTTCTATTGGCATATAGCACGCGGACAAATTTTGGCCTTGTTTTTGTGTTTGTGTGGGAGTGGGACACGTTATCTAGTGTATTTTTTATCGAAGATTAGGGGCCTGAGGGTTCCTTGTACTACGGCTCCCTAACAAAGAAAGCACAATGCTATCTTGTCCAAACATCAAAAAATCAATAATGACGTAAGAGATTATTATCATTATCAATATATTTACTTATTGCGTCCGTGGCCTAGTGGTTAGGTCGTTGATTCGCATTCGTGTAGGTACAGGCTTGATTCAAGGTGTCATCGGTATTATCATTTACGAACTTCGAAAACAAATTATTTGGAATTTGACATAATCTTCGCTAAGTGATAAGTCAAAGTCAAGTCAAAAATTTTTATTCAGAATAAATTTTACAAAAATGTTTTCTGAACGTCGTTTCTATATGTTGCCTACCACCGGTTCGGGAAATAGCCCAGCGAGAAGAACCGGCGTAAGAAACTCGCATGGGGCCACCTTTTACCAAAAAGATGGAAAATTTCTCTTTTAAAAAAATATATATATAAGACACTTAATTCAATTACAATAAAACTTCCATTTGTTTCTCTGTAAATAAAGAAACGACAATAAAAGTTTATTGTTATCATCTCTCGATTAACACATCTTAATAAACTATAACACTAAATCATAAATAAATTATAATAAAATTAAATATCTTAAATAATAACAGAATGTCAGACGCGACATGTCACGTAAAGCGTGGGGTGCGCGCGCATATTAAAATTAAAGAAACCATTTTCTTTACATCTCCCTCCTCCAGAGTGAGAATTGCTCCAGTAATTCTCATTGTAACTGCACCTACTAATAATTATATTACAGCATTATCCTCTTCATCGTTAATCTCGTCTTCCATTCGAATAAGTTTTGTAATATGGTATAAGCTTGTATCTTTCTTTATTCTTCCTGTGTTTATTTTATATATTGTATTCGATATTTTATCTATTATTTCAAATGGACCGATTCTTAAATTATCCAATTTTTTCCTATTTAATTTATTACCGTTTTCAATATAAACTAGTTCTCCTATGTTAAATTCACTTTGTCTTCTGCCTTTATCAAATAATTTCTTGTTATATATATGTGATCGAATCGTTCTTGCTAATGCTTCTTTTATGTCTCTAATCCAAGTTTCTGTATTTGTCAGTTGTCGTAGTTCTTGTGGCAAGATGCTAGTGACCTTACCCTCTAATAAATACACTGGTGCAAAACCTGTGACTGAGTGTTCGGTTTCATTATACTTATCTGTACATTCTTTTGCGATCAATGCCCAAGATTTCTTTTCACTTTTTTCATTTATTTTACACCTCATTTTATTAACTAGTGTTTGGTTCAATCTTTCATTGAGTCCGTTTGAAAATGGAGTATCAACTGCAGTAAAGATTAGTTTTACATCATTATTTTTCAAAAAATCTTTAAATTCTTTTGAATTTAATCCTGGGTATTGATCTGCTAGTAATATGTCAATTTTTTCCGTCTCAAGAACTTTTTTTACCAACTTAATGAAATCTGTAGCATTTTGTGTTTTTGATGTTAAGATAAACGCAAATCTTGTAAAATGATCAACTAACAAGTGTAGATATTTCTTCGTTGATCTTTGTCCCCCAAAGCCACCAATGGTATCTATAGACATTATCTGAAATGGTTTTGATGCTGGCCCCAGGTGTGACATCAGCCCATATTTATCTTGACCTCTCGATTTATTCTTTATACAGATTTCACAATTCTTGCATATGTTTTTTATATTTCTTGTTAAACTCTTTGCTGTATAATAAGGACTGATTTTATTTATCATTTGGTTGATACCCAAATGGCACCATTCACTGTGTATTTCTTTTATTAACTTTACACTTGATTCTTCAGATAAAATAATTTTTTCTCTATTTCGTGTCTTTTTGTATAGTATTCCATTTCTTTTAGATATAAATCATTAAACATTAAATTATCATCTTCATCAAAATAAGTTTGTAACATTTCATCCGTGCATGAAATCCATATCGTTCTCTCTTGACTTCTTTGATTTAAACTTTTTTTCACTCTTTTGTATGCTTCTGTCTTAGTTAGTGCTATGTGACGACTTGCGTATCTATCAGTTTCTAGCAGTATATATTTTTTGTTATTCTCTGTTGTAATGGAGGTAATGGCAATCACATTCGTCTTACTGTCGGTTTGTGATGCCTCATATCTAAATGCAAACTGCAATTTTTGTGCCATTATAAACAAGTATTGTCGTTTTATAAGACACTTAATTCAATTACAATAAAACTTCCATTTGTTTCTCTGTAAATAAAGAAACGACAATAAAAGTTTATTGTTATCATCTCTCGATTAACACATCTTAATAAACTATAACACTAAATCATAAATAAATTATAATAAAATTAAATATCTTAAATAATAACAGAATGTCAGACGCGACATGTCACGTAAAGCGTGGGGTGCGCGCGCATATTAAAATTAAAGAAACCATTTTCTTTACATATATATAAAATATGTTTACATATAAAAATAGTCAATACTACAACAATTAACAAAAAAAAAGTGCATTTTTATGCAATGAAATAAAAGAAAAAAAAGCCTTGCAGGGGGCTACTTTATTCCCAAGGTGTGCTATCATTAATATAATCACAGACTTTATAGTATGCTTTTGCACACAAACGTTCTTTAACTACTTTCTTAAACTTATTATTTGAAAAATTTTGAACGTTTTCTGGGATCCTATTGTAAAGGCGTATACATTGGCCTTTAAACTAATTCATTACTTTACTAAGTCTAGTCACTGGTACATCCAGTTTATGCTTACTTCTAGTATTTCTATTATGTTTGTCACATTTTTTTTTAAATTGATGAATATTTTTCTTAACATATAATACATTTGAGAGAACATACTGAGAAGCTACAGTTAATATTCCAGTTTCCTTAAACTTTTCTCTAAGTGAAGTGTTGGGGGCCAGCTTGTAGATTGCCCGAACAGCTCGCTTCTGCAGCACAAAGATACTATTTATATCTGCAGCGTTGCCCCATAGCAGAATACCATAGTACATTATACTATGAAAGTAACTAAAATACACTAGACGTGCAGTACTTTCATCGGAATATTGTCTAATTTTACTAACTGCATATGCTGCTATATGATAATATGGACGCCGCGCCGGGTACGCCGCCCCGATTTCGGACGGCACCGCCGCCGCCGAAGATCCAATTCGTGTGGCGTTTTTCTGCCTATTAAAATACTCACAACTCCTACTACTTATTATTATTATTTTATTACGATAGTACGCTTACATACGCAACGAAGATCTCGTGGCGTCGCTCTACTTACATTTACACAGAAACCTGCAGCCAATGATTATTTTCTCTGATATAATAGCTCCCCTCACCGGTTTCGGTGTCAAAGAAACCAGGACAGCTACGCAGTAGATATTTTATAGTGCCCAAGTATGTGCGCAATACACAAGGACACTCGATCTTCCTTTTACTCTCATAACCCAGTGGGACGGTAAACCGACATGCCCATCCGACGCATGGATCATCTTGTCAGACAATCAGGTGTTTAGCCTGCATTATCGTAGCCAATCTTGAAAACAACATTTTTTTTTGTTCCAAAGCGGGAATTGAACCCACGACTTCCGGGTCGAAAGCGAAGCTCTGAACGGCCAGACTACGGATGCGCGAACGAAAAAACGAACTTTGAAATGTTACGGTAAACAAACATTGATGACAATTTTTTCTGAGTTTTAAAACTTTACACTCCTCTCCTGTATAATTTAGTTTTATGTTTAATTCTCCTGTTAAATATACATTGTTCCATTTTAACAGTCGATAAAAGTTTAAGAGCTACATTTCAGCAATTTTTGCAATTGCTTTTTGCAAGATATATTTTGACGACCTCCGTAGCGCAGTTGGTTGAGCTCGTTGGCGCTCGAACGAAAGGTCGCGGGTTCGAATCCCGCCGAGGGAACAAAAAGTTTTCAATGTTCCTGGGTCATGGATGTGTATTAAATTTGTGTATAATATAATAAAAATCTTAAATATGTGTATATTATAAAAGTATTAAATATATTTCCGTTGTCTGATACCTGTAACACAAGTTCTTCGGATACTTAGCACAGGGCCAGATTGACGTGGTGTGAAGCGTCCATAGATATTATTATATTATTATTATAGTGTGTTTTAATTAAAATAAAATATACTATATAATGTACAATACTTTATTTACACAATGTACAAAATTATCTAACATGGTGTTTGTCTGTTGCACTCAAATTTCTAGTTACAAAAGTATAACTAAACTGAGCTTAGTATACAAGAGTTTACCACGTTACAATAATGTTAAACTAATAAAATTACACTTTGTTAGCCAACAATGAAATATAACGGGTGTAAAAAGAACAGTCACTATAATTTTGGGATATAATTATACTATACTGCCTTTTCTCATTAAAAAAATATGTGTTGAGAAAATTACACAGTAAAATAAGAAATAGTAAAAAGTAAAAAAAAAAAATTTGGAAAAAATATACATTTCCAAAATGAGGAAAGGCAGCATGAACTTATCTGAAAGTTATAGTGACTTTTTTTTTTACAGCCTGTATAATGTAATTAATACATAACAAACAATAACGGTATTTAAACAGCATCTTTGCTGAAAAAAAAAAGATTAAAAAAACTATAAGCCGACTTCGCAAAAATGGGTCTAAAAAGTCTGAAACAAGAAAATAATTCAATTTGAAATCCAGAAATGCATAGATACAAAAATGGTCAAGGTAGAGCCGTGGTCGCACCCGCTATTGGCATCGAGCCTTGATTTTTTTTTCTGCCGTATTTCGGTGTGAACTAATGCTTAGATTTTATTAGCGGTCCAACCGCGGCTCTACCTTGACCATTTTTGTACCTATGCATTTCTGGATTTCAAATTTAATTATTTTCTTGTTTCAGGCTTTTTAGACCCTTTTTTGCGAAGTCGGGTTATAGTTGTTTAATCTTTTTTTTATTTTCTATTTTTTTGTTTCCACATCAAATATAATAAATATTATATTATTTTTTCATTGTCCATTACATAGAAAGTATAAACTTCAAGAGACTACTTGTACGACCCCATTTTAAACCTATATTTTGAATTTAACAATAAAATATAAATACATATTCGTAACGTGCTTGCCAAGACCTATCTTTTGATACCAAACACGAGACAAATATCTTAATTTTTTTATTTATATTTTTGAGGTATTAGTTTTCAAAGTCCAAAATTTTTCAAAAAATTTATATAGCCTATGTTACTCGCGGCATTAATACGAATCGATTGACACCTCATTCATTAAAATCGGACCAGTAGTTTAGCCGCTACGAGGGAACATATCACTCATTAATATTACAGTCTGTATAGTATGTTATATAAGAACTTTTCAAAGTAAAAATGGACGATGCATTATGTGTATAGCACACCTTGGGAATAAAGTAGCCCCCTACAAGGCTACTTATAGGTACATATATACAGAATGTTTTCATGTTATTTAGTTTTAGTATTGAGATATTTACTTATATATACTATGTAAATTTACACTTTTTTTAAAGATAAATTATCCATGTTTTTGATCAAAGATGGCCCTGTGTTTTTTACGCTGGTCATTGTCGCTGGGCTAGTTCCCGAACCGGTGGTAGGCATCACATAGACACGACGTTCAGAAAACATATTTTGTAAAATTTACTCTGAATAAAAATATTTGAATTTGATTTTTTTTTCAATTTTCCATTTGTTACTTCTCTAGATTTTCCATAGTCCATCTACTCTGCTTAGTATATTCTATGGGATATAGGATCCTATGAAAGTGTCACAGTTCGGACAGTAGTGGTCCGCTTGCTTACATCCGTTCGTGTAGTAGGGGATAATTGCGCAGGGGAGGAAACTGGAACAAAATATGTGGTTAAAATATGCCGATTCGAGTTTTTATTGTACTGAAGACTGGTTATTAATGGTTGAAATATCTATAATATAACACTAGAATAGTGTTTCTGCAACCTTTCAAGAGGCATACTAGAGTGGGACAGTGACAGACCTAAAAAGAGATCTCCTACTGAGCGAGGTATGCTCAGCCCACTGTACTTTCAGATGCTGTATATTATGTCGCAGTCATCGGGTTAAATCTGCTTATTTGATTCTTCGACCTCACGCGTAGAGGGGCTCATTAGCCTCGGGTCGTGGTTCCCCCGCCCCGGGCCACTCGGGCTCGGCGTGCGAGGACAGCATAGGTAGCTTATTTTTATTTTTTATTAGGCCTGACCGAGCATATCACCCCACTCGGTCGGAGATCTCTCTTTGGGCTTCCACTTGTTTTACCACATTGGTGACCCTCGACAAAATACGCCTCCTTCATCATCAGCGTCTTTGTGACAAGGCGTCATTATCATCATTTCAGTTATGACGTCCATTAAAGGACATAAGCCTCACGGAAGAGTTTTATACTGGTTAGTGGCTTTAACTCGCCACGCTTGTACAGTCCAGTTTTCATCAACCGTCATTTCCGTGGGTGTGGAGATGCTAATCATCATCGCCACACCACGACACAGATAAATCTATAATATCTATACTAATATTAAAAAGCGGAAGAGTTTGTTTGTTTGTTTGTTTGTTTAAACGAGCTAATCTCAGGAACTACTAGTCCGATTTGAAAAAATATTTTTTGTTGGATAGTCCATTTATAGAGGAAGGCTTTAGACTATATAACATTACACTGCTACCAATAGGAGCGAAGCGTCAGTGAGAAATGTTGCAAAAACGGGTAAAATTAATTACATTTGGGGACTTTCATTGCGTGCGCTGATCACTCTAAAACCACGCGAACGAAGTCGCGGGAGCAGCTAGTGTATTATATTTTGTGGAGTGCCCAAATTAGTGACGAGGCGACTTGAATTGGACAAAAACTTACCACATTAAGCAGAATCCTGCAGCGAAAAAGTGGGTCTTGAATGTTGGCTTACGTTTCACTTTGGTCACGATCTGCTGGTGGCAGCTTTTGCATTCGAAGGGGGTTGGTTCGTACACCATCTGGTTGAGAACTATGAACCCTGGAGCCACAACCGTCATCATCCCTTGCTGTCCCACCATACCAACGGTGCCAACACTGCCAACCGCACCTTGTGCGCATACAACAGACATTTGGGGTTGGTTTGTTACAGGTGGGTTTGAGTATGGTGGTGGGTCGTTTGGCCTTTCCTCGATTTCTTCTATTGTTTCTGTTTTTTCATGGATGTTCTGTTTAGTATCACTCATTTTGTCTCTGGAAAATGTAATAATAATAAAAAATGTTACTCTAATGGCATTGTCCAGGAAGGAAACAGTAGTCACCTATTTTTGTATGGAGAAAAGGCTGTTAAGGGCTTGGCAAGGGGTTACCATCATGTAAAGTGTCTGGCAGTTAGTGCCGTGATTTTTAAAAACCAAAAAATCACACTTTATAATTTGACGAAAGTTGATTTTTTTTCACACTTTTAGCACCGTTTATCTCCCAAAGCCACCACAACCTAAACTTTATAATAGGCCACATTCTTATCTGTGTTAGGAGCATGAGCTGAGAAATTTCCAGCTTTTATATAATAACGAAAGTCTGGCGTTCGCGGGTTCTGGCACTATTAATAACTATACGTAATATCACTTAATGTATATAAGTATATATGTGTATGTATTTGGGTGTGTTATATTCTCCATTAGATTGTGTGGCTACAGTTGTTGATGATATTATAATAATGGCATCTGATTCGTAATCTTTTGAAGAGATCTCATCTCAAACACAATATGTCCAGTAAAATAATGGTGCCATCAATTTAGGTCACATGTGTTAAATATAACAGTAATGATTTTTATAAGACTAAGTGCCAATTTTAAATTTCAGCAACTCATGTTAAAGTTAATCATTCGTTAAATATCATGCTGTTCCTCTCCTCTCGCGAATCCTATCAATGAATGAGAAGGCATGGTATTTTAACAAGCCGTTAGCACTAACATGCGTTGGTAAAATCGGGACTTAATATAACGGTGAATATTTTGTGAGTGAGTTATGACATCCGTTCCTAAGGATACTGGGAACATACCGAGCGTCCTTAATGCTACGCGCGAAAATTTATTACATTAGTGTTAAGAGGAAACACTACGAAATTTTTTGCATAATAGGGGTATATGGGATTCCTGTTCCCTCCCTAGATAATGCTGCTAGAGTAACAATTTTTGTCATGAATACCATGTATAAAATCAAAATCAAAATCAAAATCAAAACATTTTTTTTTTTTTTTATTCAGAATAAATTTTTACAAAATGTTTTCTGAACGTCGAGACTATTTGATGCCTACCACCGGTTCGGGAACTAGCCCAGCGAGAAGAACCGGCGTAAGAAACTCGCGTGGGGCCATCTTTTACCAAAAAGATGGAAAATTGCTCTTTTTTAAGATTTACAAATGTCAGAACTAAAACTAAATAACAAAAGTACAGTAATTTTATAGTATTTAAATATAGCCTTGCAGAGGGCTACCTTATTCCCAAGGTGTGCTGTCATTCATAAAATAATTTACTGTATAGTAAGCTTTTGCACACAAACGTTCTTTGGCTATTTTCTTAAACTTATTGTTAGAAAAATTTTGAACGTTTTCTGGGATCCTATTGTATAGGCGTATACATTGGCCCTTAAACGATTTTTTTACTTTACTAAGTCTAGTCACTGGTACATCAAGTTTATGCTTATTTCGAGTATTTCTATTATGGTTCTCACTTTTCTTCTTAAATAAGTGTAAATTTTTTTTAACATACATTAAATTTGAAAGGACGTACTGAGAAGGTACAGTTAAGATTCCTGTTTCCTTAAACTTTTGTCTAAGTGAGGTGTTAGGGGCCAGTTTGTAGATTGCCCGAACAGCTCGCTTCTGCAGCACAAATATATTATTTATATCTGCAGCGTTGCCCCATAGCAAAATGCCATAGGACATTATACTATGAAAGTAACTAAAATACACTAGACGTGCTGTACTTTCATCTGAATATTGTCTAATTTTACTAACTGCGTATGCTGCTGAACTGAGTCTGTCGGCCAGCCTAGCAATATGAGGGCCCCACTGAAGTTTTGAATCTAATGTTATACCTAAGAATACTGCTGTATCCACTAGTTCCATACGTTCATTATTTAATAGCACATTGGTTTCAAATTGCCTTACATTTGGCAATGTGAATTTGACACATTTTGTTTTTTTATTATTTAGTAAAAGATTATTGACACTAAACCAATGTACTATCTTTGAGAGAGCATTATTTACTTCGTCGTGGCATGTATTTTGTCGTTTCATATTAAAAATAAGAGACGTATCATCAGCAAATAATACTATCCCATGTTTTTCATTTATGAGGTATGGTAGGTCATTTATATAAATTAAAAATAAAAAAGGACCTAAAATAGATCCTTGTGGGACCCCCATCTCTATTTTAGAGCCTACAGATTTTTTTCCATTTACCTCAACCCTCTGAGTTCTATTTGATAAGTATGATTTCAAGAGGGCGAGTGCCTGACCCTTTACCCCATAGTGGCCTAGTTTCCTGATCAATGTTGTGTGCTGCACACAGTCAAATGCCTTGGAGAGATCGCAGAATATTCCAAGAGCATCCCGCGATCCCTCCCAAGCATCAAAAATGTTACTTATCAAATCGGCGCCTGCATCTGTTGTAGAGCGTCCCTTTGTAAACCCGAATTGTTTATCATGCAAGATGTTATTGATATTAAAATGTGCTAGCAATTGATTAAGTATTATTTTTTCATATATTTTACTTAGCGTTGGTAGAATAGATATAGGTCGGAAATTAGATGGATCCGACCTACAGCCAGATTTAAACAGAGGTATTACTTTACTATGTTTCATTAAATCAGGAAAAGAGCCACTTTTTATACAATCATTGAAAACAGTTGATAAGTAAGGTGCAATAATATCGACTATCGATTTGATAACTTTCGTTGATAGGCCCCATAAATCTGTAGTATTCTTAATATTTAACAAATTAAAGTTTTTTATTATGTCTTGGGGCCCTATTTCTCTAAATCGAAAGTCGACTTCACACTCTTTTACATTTTCTTTCAGAAGTAATTCAGCATCAACGGAAGAGGCATTTAAATTTTTTGTAGTTGAAACCGGAATGTCAGCAAAATATTTTTCAAAAACAGTAGCAACTTCAATGTCAGATTTAATGATTTTATCATCTATATTCAATATAAAATTTGAGTTGCGACTGGTGACTTTTCCAGTTTCATTTGCAATTATTTGCCATGTAGTTTTTACTTTATTGTTTGAATTTTTAATTTTATTTTTAATGTGAAGAGATTTAGCTGCAGAGCAAACTTGCTTAAATATTTTAGAATATAATTTTACATAATTTTTAAATTCTTCACTTTGATTAAATGTTCTTTCATTATAAAGTTCATACATTTTGAATCTACTTTTCAAAATACCCGTTGTTGCCCATTCACTGAATTTACTTTTATTGTTAATTGTTACTGTCTTAGAGGTAAAAATAGTATCGAAATGATATTTAATCAACTGAAATAGTTTATCAAATGCCCTATCTGGGCTATAATGAAATTCTAATTGACCAATGTTAGCCTTTATTCTACCTCTAAACTTCTCAATACGTTTAACATTTATTGGTATACATGTATTTCTGTCTTTTTTTATTTGTTTACATTTACTGTTTATATTAAAAATTGCTTGCTGTCCACAGTGATCAGAGCTTAGCATGTTGATAATTTCTTTATTAATTGGATCTATGTTAGTAAATATATTATCAATGCATGTAGCAGAGTTGGTACTGATCCTAGTGGGTTCTAGAAATAAATTACTTAGATTATATGATTTTAACAAGGATGTGAATCTAACTGTGGTAGAATTACTTTCTAAAATATTGATATTGAAATCACCACATAATAGTATTTGTTTGTTAGATTCACATAATTTTGTTAATAATATTTCCATATTTTTTTCGAATGAATCATATAATCCTAATGGAGGCCTGTATACGCTTACAATAATAAAGTCTCCCATCTCTATGCAGGCTATTTCAGTTGTTCTTTCTGTAGAGAGGCTCACTATGTCTTTACGTTCTTTATATTTTAAATTCTTGTTAATTAATATAAGCGAACCACCTCTTATCGCTTTTTCTCTGCAGAAAGAACTTGCGAGCTGGTGCATACTAAAATTTAACAAAATTTCATTTTTCTTGAACCAATGTTCTGTGAGACACAAAATATCTATATTATTATTATTTAAATATAATTCAATTTCTAGTTCTTTACTAGCCATTCCTTGTATATTTTGATGCACCAGCTTAAGTGAATGTTGTTTATTATATTGAATAATGGTATTTTCATGATTACTTAAATCTATAGTGCTAGATACTTCCTCTGTTGTCTTAAAGTCTAATTTAAATTATTATTATTTGGAACATATTCCAAGCTGTTACAATTTGTCATATTATAACTAGACTGCTCAATAGAAGCAGTTGTTGTCTTACTAGCCAAATTCTTGGCTGGGTTTATATACAAAAAAGTTAATAGCGCACTAGCTATCAGTCTTGTAAAGTAAAAAGATAGAAAATATCTATCTAATGTCAACTTACATAATTTATAATTTAAAATATTATTAATGTCAATAATATTAATCTTATTGTCATATTTATTTAATAATATGCAGTTATTATTAACAGCAGCATACAATTGGCTGTTAAGATTATGTCTAATTTGATTTTCCCGTGGCAAATGCTTTGAGTAAGGAAATGTAAATAATATAATTTTGTTAATATTCTGAAGTTTGTTTAATAATTCTATATAATTATCCATTTTTGTCTTATTGACATTTCCTCGTCTCCCCACTAATATTATAAGTGTTGTATTTGGACAGTGAGCTGTACATAAAATTTTTTTAGCTATTTGTTCAAATGTTGCACCTGGCATACAGGTATTATATACAGACTGTCCATCATACAACTTGTTCAATTGCACCCCGACTCCTCGACCAAGCTCATCGCTGTAAATACTGATTAAGCCTGAGCTTGAAGCAGATGATGCAATCAAGATTTCTTTCATGGAGGGTTTAGTAGGAGTCTCCACACCTACACTATAAGAATTATCCATTGAATAGCTTACTTTGCAATTACACACAGAGTTAAGTCTCAATAAAGACTCAACCCTTTCTTCATTGTAATGTGAAACTTCCAGTAAGGTATTCAATGCAGATATATGACTAGATATCTCTAATTGGGCCAATTCATATTTTTTAGTTATCGACTTTAGGGAGTTATGTAGTTGTGTAATTTCAGTTTGGAGACTGCATACCTCTGCCTCATATGTACATTTTGTATCTTCTAGATTTTTAGTACTAACTAAGTACTGATTTTTAAAATACAATTTATCCTTTGTTAACTTGGATAATTTCAATATATTTTTCTTATTTTTTAACAACAGTTTTCTGGTTTTTTTAATGTGCTTGTTGACTTTAACATATTTTTTTAATTTATTTTTGCTGGGAAATGTATGGGAGGGCATAGTATCGTCACCTGTCAAGTCAATAGTTGGTAAAAAATTTGTTTTATTAGTGACATCTTTTTCAAAAATACTAGGATCCCTTCCAAACATTTCTTGGAACTAGTTTTGTGTTTTTGAGGAATTGTGCTCCTGTATTTGACTTTCCAATGACTTGATTTGAGTTTGGGCTTCATGTAGCTTCCGCTTCCACATACTAGTGTTACTCAGGGCTTCCTCATACTCATCCCTACACTGATCAAAACTGTCCACAATATCTTGTAATTCTGTGCTTTTTTGATACAAATTATCATAATTAACATTTAACCTACTAAGTTCAATTTTTAGCTCAGAATTTTTATTAATGATTTTTAACATCTCTTTTTCACTATCTTCACGTTCAGAAAGCAACAGTTCATTTTGTTTCTTGTAATCTTTTAGTTCCTGAAGCGTCAGACGGAGTTGCTCCTCAGTCTGACGGGCCAGGTTTCCTCTAGTCATCATGATAATTTATTAAGATACAGAAACTATGAGATAATCAGTTAATTAATAGACTAATCTGTCTATCAATAAGCTAATTACCTAACTAGCTAGCAGATTCAACACTTTCCAATACCTCCCAAATAGTCCCAACCACTCGATATCTATAGATGTTGAGATATTTGCTCGGTGTAAAGCGGTCACGCAAGCTAGAGTGGTGTATGTAAGATGTTAAAAGAAGATATCAGTCTGTGCCAAACCTACAAGCTAACCTAGCAATAAATTTTATCTTACTAGTTATAAATATCAAGAGAAAAAATTAAACTGATTTCGAAATAAACTACTATGTCAGTGGAATCAACAATACCAAGTTCTCCTTATATGATCCTGTCACTCGATATCTTTAGATGGTGAGATATTTGCTCGGTGTATAGGGGTCACGCAAGCTAGAGTGAGGTAAATAAGTTGTTAAAAAGGAATAACAGGGTCTATCAATCCCACTGACCGGCCTAAGTAACCTATACTAAGTTTTTAAACAGCTGATCTGTTGCTTCCTTTCAGCGTTAATTATTATCGCCTATCGTCAACCTAAATCAGCTTGTAGGTAATTATGGTTATAATTACTACACTAGCTGAGAAATATTTTGATTTTTAAGTGTTTTTAATAATTTTAATACGAAAATTTGAATTACCTTGACAGCTGATCGCCGTTGACGTAAGGCACTTATTAAATTGATAATAACACAAATTCACTTGAACACAGCACAATAACTTATTATTTTCCTTATTAATAATACTTAAAACAATGTTATTATCAACTTTTTATTATAAATACAATAAAGTTTATATTTATTTTACAATTTTTAGTTGGGAGACTTTACAATGTCAAGTTTACGGTATATTATTTGTACTTCCCTATTATTATTATTTTTTTATAAATTGATTATTTAAAAATGTTTAAAAACGTAAAAAAAATGGCCAGACTCTCCGCTATGTTTAAACATCTAGGAAAAAGATTTGACTTCATTACACAACAAAATAAAAAAATAGAAACCTAGCTCAATTCTTTCTTTAAATAAAGAAAAAAATATTTAAATCAGTTAAGTTGTGGAGAAGGAAACAGGAATTCCCTAAACGTCGATTTCTGGTACTTTTAACAGGTAATTTCAGTTCAAGTTGCAGTTGTCTCTATCGCGCTAGTGCTGGCTAGCTAAGGCACTGCGAGACAGCAATAGATTTTATAAATGCCTATTTTGTATTCTCTCAACCGTGCTGTTTCCTGTTAAGTTCTGTCTCAAGACCAAAAAGACCTATGAGACTGGTTTACCTAGCTGTACTGTCAGTGTAGCCACTTACATTATTTTTTAGTTTCAAGGTGAAATTCACCATTAACTCACTCCAATACCACTCACAAACACTATTGGTCACGAATTTACACAATAAATGGGCGTTCTTACATCCGAAGTAACCCTATCTTGCACACGTCATGCCAATATATCAATAGATCCGGCTTAAATATTAGTTATCGCCTGAAATAGTATATGATAAGCGTATCAACAATCGATATATTAAGAGATATGGTTGTTTCGAACTATCTAAGTACCTATTTCATTGCTTTGCGGATTTGCCAAGGTTAGGGCATACCGTTGTGACTCTGCAACATTGCCAGACCAACCAGGAACGATTGACAGACGTCTTCGTGACGTAATCGAATGACAATTATTAACACCGTCAGGTCACAATCACAAATCAAAATATTTTAGTTCTAAGAGTAATTTTATAAGCTTTTTTCGGAAAGTCAACGATAATGACTACCACCGGTTCAAAACTAGCCCGCTTAGAAGAACCGGCGTAAGAAATTCGAAAGGGCCATCTTTTAGCAAGAAAGAAAATTTTTCCTTATAAAAATGCTAGCTGACCCACTTCGTTGCGCATAAAAACAGTTTGTGACGAAATTCGACTAAAAAAAACAAAAAACCGGACCCAGAACCCGCAACGCAGAACCCGCAAACCCGGAACCCGCAAACCCGGAATCCGCGACGCGGAAACCGCAACGCGGAACCCGCAACGCGGAACCCGCAACGCGGAACCCGCAACGCGGAACCCGCAGACCCGGAACCCGCAACGCAGAACCTGCAAACCCTGTCGAACGGAATAAATAGTATCCTATGTCCGTCTCGCCAATTTTCAGCCATATCTTACCAATATGCCGTTCTTGAGTTATAAATAGTGTAACTAACACGACTTTCTTTTATAACGGGTGTAAAAAGAGCAGTCACTATAACTTTGGGACATGATTATACTACCTTTTCTCATTGTAGAAATGATTTTTTTTCTTATTTTTACAAAAAAGGACTCTGTTCTCCATCTCCGGCCGGCCAGTGAAGGCAAGCCGGAGATGGAGAACAGAGTCCTTCCCCTGGGAGCACTCAGGTACGTGGGGTCGCTACTTCCCAACAGCTCGCCACAAGCTGCCCTGCGGGCAACTTTATGATACATGTAACCACGTCGTATCTGGCAGACGCCATAGTCCTTCCATAGTCATAAATCCAGTATTGGACCCAGTCCACTAGCACCTCACCCCTATAGCCCAGAATCTTTTATTATTATTATTATTTGGAAATACAAGATTTTTCATTTTCATATTTTGCCAGTACTCACCACGCTTTGGCTGGTGGGTTTGGCGAGCAGTATGATCTCGGGTAATCCCCGGAAATTGATATCAAAATGTTGAGTCAGCGCATTGTTGTAAATTCAATAATATAATTGTGCAACAATTGTTTTTATCGATATTGTTATCGATATATTAAAAATTTATTTGATTAAATTATTTTTGTAATTTTTGTAGACCACACAGACAACATCATGGGCAGGTCCCACAGGCCAAAGAAAAAGAGGCAGACCAAATTCACGCTGGACAGACGACATTATAAAAACGGCAGGTACTAACTGGATGCGAGTTGCAAAGGATAGAGAACAATGGTCATCTCTGGAGGAGGCCTTCACCTTCCGTTGAGAGGGGTTCTTGCTATAGCTATATTAAATTGCAAATTAATTTTATTATATTTTTATGACGTATTATTATCAATTCTTATTACAATTTTTTGACATTTGTAAAATAATTATTATAACATAGTATGAATGTGAACTTTTTGAAAATAATTAATAAAATTTTGAAATTGACAAATTCATTAAAATAAAAAGTTTGTAAACTATTTTAAATGCATTAAGTAATAATTGTAAATGTTAACTGTAAAAGCAAGAAATAAAAGGCCTTTTTATTTTTATTTTATTTATTTTTGTAAATAATCTCGCATACGTGATCTAGTGATTCAGAGCTTCGCCCTCGACCCAGAGGTCGTGGGTTCGATTCCCGCGTTGGAACATCAGAATGATGTTTTCAAGTTTGGTTAGCACAATGCAGGCTGATCACCTGATTGTCTGACTAGAAAGATGATCCATGCGTCGGATGGGCATGTGAAAAAAAAGTTAACAACTATAACCCGACTTCGCAAAAAAGTGGTCAGAAACAAGAAAATAATTCAATTTGAAATCCAGTTATATATGCATAGGTACAAAAATGGTCAAGGTAGAGCCGTGGTCGTTCCCGCTATGGGGGTTGTATATTTCAACAGCAGACAAATATTATTATTTTTCAAGTTCTCTTTTTTCTACCGTATTTTTGTGTAGGGTGACACTCAGATTTGCCACGACCACCACGGTTCTACCTTAACCATTTTTGTACCTATTGCATTTCTGAATTTCAAATTGAATTATTTTCTTGTTTCAGCCTTTTCAGACCACTATTTTGCGAAGTCGGATTATAGTTTTTAACTTTTTTTCTGTTTTCTCATCAAGTATATTTTCATTAAACTAACTATCAGGTACATAGTAAGTAACTAAACAACTCCTAGATACTATTTGTACGACCGCATTTTAAACGTTTATTTTGAATTTAACAATAAAATATAATAATTATTTAAAATTCATATTTGTAATGTGCTTGCCAAGACCTATCTTTTGATATCAAACACGATACAATTATCTTATTTTTTTTTGAGATTTTTTTTTGTTTTTGAGGTATAATTTACAAAATCCAAAATTTTTAGAAAAATTATATAGCCTATGTTACTCGCGGGACCACTACGAATCGATTGACACCTTATTTATCAAACGGACCAGTAGTTTAACCCCTCCGAGGGAACATACATACATACATACATACATACACTGCCAAAATCATTACTCTTCCTTTTGGCTTCGCCGAAGTCGGGTAAAAATAACAATCGCTATAACTTTGAGGAACGATTATACAACCGTTCCTCATTTTAGAAATGTGCCTATTTTTTTGCAAAAACTAAAAAAAAATGTTTTTATTTTTTACAAAATACATTTCTAGAATGCGAAAAGTTACAATCATAATATCCCTAAGTTATGGTGACTGTTCTTTTTACACCCGATAAAGCGACGTTTGGCATTCGACCCCGGTTGTAGTAGACTGATCTTTTCACTGTTCGCCACGGCAGTCGCAACAGCATCCCGAAAGCGTTAATTTATTTCCCCGACTTCGGCGAAGCCAAAAGGAAGGGTAATGATTTTGGCAGTCTATGTATGTATGTATGTATGTATGTATGTATGTATGTATGTATGTATGTATGTATGTATGTATGTATGTATGTATGTATGTATGTATGTATGTATGTATGTATGTATGTATGTATGTATGTATGTATGTATGTTCCCTCGTAGGGGTTAAACTACTGGTCCGATTTTGATAAATAAGGTGTCAATCGATTCGTAGTGGTCCCGCGAGTAACATAGGCTATATAATTTTTCTAAAAATTTTGGATTTTGTAAATCAAAAACAAAAAAAAATCTCAATATGTATGTATGTTCCCTCGTAGCGGCTAAACTACTGGTCCGATTTTCATGAATGAGGTGTCAATCGATTCATATTAATGCCGCGAGTAATATAAGCTATATATTTTTTTGAAAAATTTTGGACTTTGAAAATAATACCTCAAAAACTATCTCCAAAAAAATTTAATTAAGATATTTGTCTCGTGTTTGGCATCAAAAGATAGGCCTTGGTAAGCATATTATGAATATGTATTTATATTTTTTATTTATTTTATATTTTATTGTTAAATTCAAAATAAAGGTTTAAAATGCGGACGTACAAGTAGTATCTAGGAGTTGATACTTTCTATGTAATGGACAAGTAAATGAAAATATAATAATTATTATATTTTACGTGCAAACAGAAAAAATATTAAATAATAAAAAAGATTAAAAAACTATAACCCGACTTCGCAAAAAATGCGTCTAAAAAGTCAGAAACAAGAAAATAAGTCAATTTGAAATCCAGAAATGCATAGGTACATAAAAGGACAAGGTTGCGCACCCACTATTGGCATCGAGCCATAAATTTCTTTTTACCATATTTCGGTGTGAACTAATGCTTAGATTTTATTAGCGGGTACGACCACGGCTCTACCTTGACCATTTTTGTACCTATGCATTTCTGGATATCAAATTGACTTATTTCTGACTTTTTAGACCAATTTTTTGCGAAGTCGGGTTATAGTTTTTTATTTATATAATATTTATTTAAGGTCGCTTGGATACTAGAGTCATCAGCGACCACAACATGAAACTAAATTAAATTATATACATTACAATATTTGAGGTATTTTAGAACATTAGTACACATATCTGGATCGGTTAACAAAACATAATATTATCTATCATTACTAAAATTAAATAACTGTCTTTCGGAACTAAAAAGAGTGCAATCAAATAAAATATGTTTCACAGTGAACGGTGAACTTCATCTTCTGTAGCACGATTCTCGGGCAGTGGAAAAAAGTTCGAATATTAGTATATCCCGCTCGCACGCGCGCTAAATATCATTTGCATGAGCGGGACAGACCGATAGTAAAAACTATGTCGAGGCCTGAGAATCGCCGCCCAGGGATCTAATTCTCAGGCCTCGAACTTAGTAAAAACTATCGGTCTGTCCCGCTCATGCAAATGAGATTTAGCGCTCGTGTGACAGGGATATACTAATATTCGAACTTTTTTCCACTGCCCGAGAATCGTGATCCTGGTCTGAGGAGTGCTGTTCGAATATATGAGAGTGACATGCATTGGTGTGGCCTATTCTTAATCGTGTAATTACACATTGGTCTTTTCTGCTTAACTTATATTTCGTTTCGGTTTTTGAAATATCGCTATGAAAGCGTTATTGTACTGTACACGCAGAACGTTGTAGGCCCGGCTCATATATGACACCCACAGGCCACAATAATAAACGCTTTACGCCTTTTAAATGAAAAAATAAATAAGTTTCAATCAATAATAGTTATGATTTAAAAAATACTTTAAAAGTGGTGCAAATTCAGTTATTTAGTTGTAAATAACTGAATTTGCACCCTTTTTAAATCATAACTATTATTGCTTGAAATCTCTTATATATAAAAATAAATCGCTGTTCGTTAGTCTCGCTAAGACTCGAAAACGGCTAAACCGATTTGGTTATTTTTGGTCTTGAAATATTCGTGAAAGTCCAGGGAATGTTTAAACTGTTTTTTTTTTGCTCAACGAAGTGGGCACGGGCCAGCTAGTTTTTTCATATTTTATTTTAAATGTACTTTTTTTTTTCATTTAGAAGGCGTAACGCAATGGATATCGTTACGCCTAACATCTCTAAGCCGTTCTGAGGGGCGACCAAAAATAATCGCGGACGCTTATATTAATAGATTACATACTTCTTCGCTGTTTCCCGGTTGATATCAATACTCAGCTATAACATATACGTTTTAATATTGCTTTATTATCTACTTCGTATAGCCAAAAGCATGTATACACATACATACACCCACACACGCACATTTTAACTGAAGTTCTCAATATGTTAAACTAATGCTCTAAACTTGTTACCTAAATTATTATTAAGTCCCGATTTCACCAACGCATGTTAGTATTAACGGCTTGTCAAAATACCATGCTTTTTCATTCATTGACAGATACGAGAGGGATAACATGATATTTAACATGGCGTTAACTTTAACATTGCTTGGTGAAACACGCCCTAAGTATGATAGATTAAAGGAAGAGCGGGGCCGCCTAATACAAGTATATGTTTTACTTACCAGGTAGTTCCAATCTCTGTTTGATTGTACAACAAAAGTGTAAAAAGTTAAATAAATATTTTGATTGTAGATTTTTTGATGAGCGTAGCTTCTACCCTATAGGTGTTTTGTCAGGTTTTTTTGGTCTGATCATCAGCCATTTTGTCAGGATGTAGTGCAATAATAGAATAGTTTATAATAATAATAATAATATCTATGGACGCTTCACAACACGTCAATCTGGTCCCGTGCTAAGTATCCGAAGAACTTGTGTTACAGGCAACGGAAATATATCGAATACTTTTATACTGTACACATATTTAATATTTTTATTATATTTTACACAAATTTAATACACATCCATGAACCAGGAACTTGAAAACTTTTTGTTCCCTCGGCGGGATTCGAACCCGCAACCTCTCGCTCGAGCACCAACGCGCTCAACTGCTGTGCTACGGAGGTCGTCAAGTTTATGAGTAGATGAAGGTGATATGTGGCAAAATTCTGATTTCGAGAAAATTATTTCGAGTAGAAGAAGGTGATATGTGGCAAAATTGTGATTTCGAGAAAATTGAGTTAAAACTGTCACTTTTAAGTGACAGTTTTAGAATACGTCGTAGAGTATTAAGTTCATTAATCTAAAGATCCGTCTCTTTAATATACTTAATACGGTTACTAGATATCCTAAAATGTTAAACTGACAGTTTAAACTAAATTTTCTAGGTAATTTTTTTTGCGACATATCAGCTTCATTCATTCATGAATAAATGACGAGTGCACAACAAGCCCATAGTGTAATTACTGTGTTAGTTACAATAAATCAAATATATAAAAATGAATTGCTGTTCGTTAGTCTCGCTAAAACTCGAGAACGGCTGAACCGATTCGGCTATTTTTGGTCTTGAAATATTTGTGGAAGTTCAGGGAAGGTTTTAAACGGTTTGTATGCTGAACGAAGTGGGCACGGGTCAGCTATTAACTAATAACTGTAATAAATATACATATTGGTAGTGAGACGAAAATAATAATAAAACCATTTATATTTATAAAAATATATTTCAATTAACACAATTCATACAAGTAAACATAATTAATAAAAATAAATCTTTAGGCTTTAATTAAAATCGGCTTAAAATTAAATTAAAATTATAGTTCCGTATACACAACATAAAAATCCTTTTCTTTGTAAATCCCACTTTAATATTTTATTCAGTTTTTAGTATTTATGGGTATACAACATAAATACATTCATTAACCGACTTCCCAAAAAGGGGGAATTTGAATAAAGAAAAAGCCCGCGCTTGAGTATGTACAGTACACTGTCTGTACAGAACTCCTGGTTCTCAAAACGCGCGTTGACAAAGCGCGCGCTTGAGCATGTACAGAGTACACTGTCTGTACAGAACTCCTGGTTTTCAAAACGCGCTTTGAGAAAGCGCGCGCTTGAGTATGTGCTGAGTACACTGTCCCTGGTTCTCAAAACGCACGCGCTTGAGTATGTACAGAGTACACTGTCTGTACGGAACTCCTGGTTCTCAAAACGCGCGTTGAAAAAGCGCGCGTTGGAAAGCGCCTAATATGTACCCGCTCTGGAAGCACCTACATGATTTGGAGCAGTAGGTAAAGTCTCTGCAGCAGCTACTAGAAGGTGATCAGCCCCTATAGGAGCCAATATAGGAGCCACAATTGGAACAATAGTGGTCTGCGTCGTTGCAGGAGTTCATGAAGTAGGGAACCACCACGCAGGGCCAACAGCTGGAAAAGAATAAAGCAGTGAGAGAGCTGTTGATGATAAATTTTAAGTCAGCAGGCTTACTACCGACATAATTGAGAATTGAATCAGTTTGATCTCAATGGCTTTCGGTATTTAATTTTGTGGATTACTTTGAAATTAGCCGGGACAAAGAAAACCGTTGATCGTATCTTATACACTCCCGACTATTGATATTATGAAAATCGACTGAGAATCAAAATGAACAAACGTCAATTTCTTTCGGGAGTAGGCGATCGAATCTGAATCTAAATAAATTCAGTTTAAAGAGTAAGGCATCTGATTACTCTTGATTAACCCAGATTACAAACCAAAGAAACTACATCGAATTCGGTTCATCCGTTTGGGAGCTACAATACCATGGGCAGACAGTTAAAGTTATTTCTGTTTTTGACACAGGTTAAGGGTCAATTTCACCAACGCATGTTTAGGTTAATCCTTCAATATTTAATCATGTTGTTCCTCTCAAAACGTACTATCTGTGGGGTAACAGTATAAGAATACCACTTCTCCATCAAGCATTTCCTTAAATCGGACCGGTCGGCTGATTACATAAAAATATAGAAAAAATCTTGCGATAGACGCACAATCGATTATTGAACATCAAAAAAATAGTGCTAATCGCTCGCTATTGTGTTTTATGCACATTTGCACTAAACAAATTGTGAATCTCATCACATCGATGCCAAAATATTCATATTTTATTTATATTAGGTCCTGATTTCACCAACGCATGTTAGTGTTAAAACACCATGCCTTCTCATTGAAAGAGATTACGAGAGAAACAACATGATATTTAACGAAGAATTAACTTTAACATTGCTTGGTGAAACACGCCCTAAAGCTTAAACTGCTTACTTGTTTAATTTGGTTTTTGGCGCTTATAATATTACCTCAATTGTTTGGTCTGAGATAAATGCAATTTCTCTATATATGTCTGTGTTTGTTTGACTTACCCAATCATACACAAAGCTCCAGCACACAAGTGGGTCCTGCACGCAGGTTTCCTCTCCACCCTGGTTGTGAGTTGCATGTTGCAGGATTTGCAGTGGTTCACACAGGCTATGTAACCCATTGACTGCTGGATGTACACAGGCACGATGGTTCTCTGTATGATCACGGTTTGGTCTGGTTGTGCGCTGTTAATGGTTGCGGGTTGCGTTGTGACGGGTGGGTTTGAGGTTACGTAGTACGGGGGTGGGTTTGACGTTCCGTAGGGGGGCGGATTTGGTTGTTCTTCGACCATATACATTTCGTTGGTGTTATCTGAAATGTTATATTATATTTAAACTGGATGTTGCCAGCGGCTCGGTTATCCCACCACAAGTATTTTTATCAAGCCTCCGTGGTCTAGTGGTTCTGAGCTTCGCTATCGACCCGGAGGTCGTGGTTTCGATTCCCGCGTTGGAACAACAAAAAATGTTGTTTGCATGTTTGGCTAGGACAATGAAGGCTAATCACCTGATTGTCTGACAGGAAAGACGATCCACGCGTCGGATGGGCATGTAAAAAGTCGGTCCTGCGCCTGTTCTCTCGCCAGCCGTGTCGGTTTACCGTCCCACTGGGTTATGAGAGTAAAAGGAAAAGATAGTGTCTTTGTGTATTGCGCACAGACTTGGGCACTTTAAAATAACTGCTGCGTAGCTCACCTGGTTTCAATGAAATCGGCTACCGACAACGAAATCGGTGAGGGGAGCTATTATTATTATCCCACCACAACCGTACATTTTTCCGGTAACTTATGTCATTCTCTGTTGTACCTATATATGTCGCAGTCGTCTGATTGAATCCGCTATTTAATTGAATGACTAGCGCTTTCATTGAATCCTGTTTTTACCAACAAATTTTAGAATCCGAGACTAGAACAGCCATTTAATATTTTAGTTTTAAACTTCGATATTTCCGAATGAGTACTAATAAAACGAACATTAAAGTAAATTAATCAAAAAATATAATATCAACACATTGCTATCTGTACGAGCTGTTTGACGCCATTATGTAACTGCCTAGTGATTCAATTAAATAACCAGATTCAATAAGATGACTGCGACATATACATATTTGTGATTTTTATCAAAATCGGTCTAATAGTTTGGAGCCAATTAAAAATAAATTATCACATAGATCTTTCCTCTTTATAATATTAGTTTAGATAACTTGAAACACAAAATTACAAATACAAATTATCTAAATCTTAATCGCTTAGGCTCTCGCTATTTGAGATTAATATTATGTGTAGATCTGTGGACATAGATTTATTTACTACTTATATAACTAAAGCTAAACGATGACTTTATGTATATTTTGCTCCCGTAATGATGACTCTTTGTATAAAATATATACTTATTTTAATTTAACGAAATCCATAAACTTTATTCTTGACTAGCTGTGCCCGCGACTTCGTACGCGTGGAAAAGTGATTTAGGACACTTTTATATTTTTCAATATATTTTTAGTTTATTGGCGCAACCGCTGACAACTTTCGCCAATAGGTACTTCCCAGTGTATCCCAGTGTTGATCCCGATCCAGCAAGTCACGTACCCGGCAAGCCTCTTGGTATGCAGGGTATAATAATAATATAGTACCATCCTTTCGGAGCTCGGCAAAAGAAGTAGGCCTTCGAACAATATGTAGAAGTCAGCAAAGGTATTCGAAGTTAGGATAATATTATTCGAATGCACCGTATAGACCCAGCCAATTTTTCACGTTAATTTAGTAAATTATTTAACTTCGATGACCGTCTGTCTATCTGTCTGGTTGTCAAAACTTTAACACGTGTAGGTATCAAGTTAACAATCCTATTAAATACTCAGGGTCTTCTGTCCCTTCTGGCTTTGAAAAAAACAGACTCCTCAGCCACATCTACCAAAAGATTCAGCCGTTTATCTCTCTAATTTTGGACACTCCAAAGGGAACCAAAACCTAAATTTGATACGAAGCAACGTCTTAATAGTGCCGACATAGGATAAATTGCGAAACCATAAAATTATTTTCAATTTTTTTGAACTTACTACCGTTGTTGTCATTAATATTTTGAGATATTAAATTGAAACATATATTGCAATTATTAAGGTATTTAAAACGAAACTCTCGGTTAGACATGGGCGCAGCGGCACGCCCCGTCGAGGATCCAGCAGGCTTACTCTCGACACAACCGAGAATCGAATCAGTTCGATCTCAACGGATTTGGTGTTTTATTTGGTAGATTACTTTGGAACTAATTAGGATAAAGAAAACCTTTGGAACGTAACTTTTTGTACACCCGACGATATCAATCGACATAGAACAAAAATAAACAAACGTCAATTTATTCGGGAGTATGCGGCACGATCGAATCTGAATCAAAATCGAATCAGTTTGGGGAGTTAGGCCCCAGCTTGGCGCGCCGATCGGTTTTAGTAGCGTTTTTTTATTAACCTACCCTAAGTATAACAATAATATAAATAAATTAAATTTAGTTTTAAAGAAAATATAAAATAAAAAAGATTAAATTTGAATGTTTGCAGCGCGGTTCCTGCCGCGCTTCATACAAACGTCCAGCATTTTTTTTTAATTGTCATAAGTTTTTTATTTATGAACCGATTGAGATGAAATAAATGTTAAGTCAAGATTACTACAAATATGATTGAACCACATCTAAATCGAATAAGCCGTTTCTGAGATTAGCGTGCACAAATGCACCGACAAACAGACAAAAATAAAAAAATATATTGTTTTGGGTACTATTGAATAAATAAAAGTCTCCTATAATAACACAGACACAGTTAGCACATTTTAATAGTATTTTTTACCAAGCAGTCTACACTACACCAGCCCGGCTCGGACGTAATTGACGTCACGCAGCAGCCTGCATTACGCGGCGCCCGGTCGAATCACGGCGAAACGATTTTAATTTTGCTATATTTCCTAAACTACTCATTATATTTGCATGGTATAAAGGACAAATATTATAGTCTTCATGGAATGCTTAAGCCAACTAACGTATTAAAAATGATAAGGATTAATACCGTGATGGTATAAATAGCTTTCCAAAAACCGTCCCTTTCCCGTTCCTTAATTGCCCGTTTTTTAGTGTATCGCGAAAGGCTTTCTTTTAATTATACAGTTAATTAAGTTGATTTTATACAATAAATGATAATTTATTTCAATTTGTGAACTGTGAAGCAAGTTCAAAAATACGATTTTTATATTATTATGACACTGTGAAAACACTGTTTTCCCAGAAAAAAAAATCCTGATAGTTAGGTACTTATTTGATGTTCTAATCTACTTTAGTGCCACGTTCTATTGCTTCGCGTCACTGTGTAAGCGATCCCCCCGCGCCCCCCGCACGAACCGTTCGACCTCAGGCCGCGCGCGCGAAATTCATCCGACTTGCTTCAAATTTATCGTCACTGCTCGGCTCCTATGTATCGTAGCGTTATGTTATATAGCCTATAACCTGCCCAGGAATATGGGCTACAATCGTACCAAGTTTGGTTAAAATCCCTTCAGTAGTTTTTGTTCCTATCGTGCACATACAGACAGACAGACAGACAGACAGACAGACAGACAGACAAAAATTTTACTAATTGCATTTTCGGCATCAGTATGGATCGCCAATCATCCTCCAATATGTATTTTGAAAAAATATTCAATGTACAGAATTGACCTCTCTACAGTTTTATTATAAGTATAGATATCTCTGTTAGCTACCAGACTAGAGTTCCGTCCCAGAAATTCTTGGGCGACTCACAAAAAAGTAATGTACTCACTAAAAATTACCTTGATACTCAAAAATCAACTGACTGACTAAATTATTAATTTGTAATTCATAAAAATTTCTCTGTTGCCAATTATTATCAAAGCATGATATTGTCTTTCACCTGTCATTAGAACTCATTTTATCTTAAAACTATTGTTTGAATTATTTTTGAATTGTACCGGATGATGTTCAGTTGGTGAATCAATAAATAAAATAAAAATAAATAACCATTCTTGAGTAGCAGTTAATATGTCATCGCTGCGTTACAAAGTGATTACGGGTGCCAATGTATGGGGGAACCCAGACTTATTGAAATGAATTACGAAAAAATAGCAATTTACGATTTTTTATATTTCTATTGTAATTGTAACTTAAAAATAAATTTAAATTATTTTTTAACTCGTCTTTTTCTTTGCTGCAAACTTGTAAGCGGCTTGTACTACCTCATATTATGTTATTGTAGCAAGTGCTTCAATTTAGTTTACATTTCATGACTTTTTTATATTATAAATACAGTTTATCAACGCTTATCAAATGACTCATTTTTACGCATATACGTATTCAATGAAGATAAAAGTATTTACATAAATTTTAATAGCTTTGTAAACTGAAAATGGCAGACAATAATTATTATGATAATAATACAGAATGAATCATGGTTCATATATGAACCCGATTGTAGTATGAAGAGAATGACACGCGTAGAACATTTTTTGTTTTGGCACCTGGGGCCGTATTATGATCTTTTACAATACCAGTCTGCTTCCAGGCAATTCAATAATACGGTCTTAAACTGCCTTGTTCTTTTTCATATTACAGCGACATGTTAAACTGAATGGATCCACCCTAGTTTGGCTGTCTGAAAGTGACATTCGGAAGCAAGTCAAGTGTCACTAGCTGTCATCATGCAGTTATTATGTGATCGTAATACGAAAATTCCTGGCAGCCATGTTGTATGGCGTAAACTGGCTGGAATTAAGAGCTTGTAATAGGCCCCTGATATGCCAGCGAGCAAGCACTGTTATTCTGCCAGGGCCAATGATGACAACACATTATTAGGTACAATAACGATTAAAGATCTCTATAAAAGTCACAAAACAGATGAGAATTCCGGTCTGGGGTCCTATTACGGGCTCTTAATTCCAGCCAGTTTACGCCATACAACATGGCTGCCTGGAATTTTCGAATTAAGATCACATAATAACTCCATGATGACAGCTAGTTAGCGGACACGTGACACTTGACTTGCTTCCAAATGTCACTTTCAGACAGCCAAACTAGGGTGGATCCATTCAGTTTAACATGTCGCTGTAATATGAAAAAGAACAAGGCAGTTTAAGACCGTATTATTGAATTGCCTGGAACCAGGCTGGTATTGTAAAATATCATAATATGGCCCCAGGTCTTAGGTCAAAGACCAGTGCGTTCGAGTGTATAGACTAGGACTCCGCGAGCCCCAGCATAGACCATTCACTCCTTGTAGTCATTTTAAAACTTTCTTTTTTTTTAGTTATAATATTATTAAGTTATTTATAAGGTGCCAAAACAAAAAATGCTCTACGCGTCATTCTCTTCACACTATATTCGGCTTGATATATGAACCGTGGGACACACTGTATAGGACGCTTTCACACCACAACAATTGGGCCACTTGCTTAATTCTCATAGTACTTTTGTAACGGGCAGTAATGGGTATATGGGTATGTTCTCTCGCCAGTCGTGTCGGTTATCCGTCCCACTGGGCTACGAGAGTGAAGAGAGAGTGCTTATGTAGCGCGAACACACTTGGGCACTATAAAATAACTCCTGCGTAGCTGGCCTGGTTTCAATGAAACCGGCCACCATCAACGAAATCGGTGTGGGAGGCATTATTGCATTTACCATCAGAACTACACACAGCTGGCAAATTTCATTACTCTACTATCCTTGATGAGCCTTAGATTCCATTACATACTTACAAAGCAACCACTAATAATAGCTCCCCTCTTCGAATCCAGACCAGCTACGCAGGAGTTATTTTATAGTGCCCAAGTCTGCGCAATACACAAAGACACTCTCTCTTCCTTTTACTCTCATAACCCAGTGGGACGGTAAACCGACACGACTGGCGAGAGAACAGGTGCAGGACTTTTTACATGCCCATCTGACGCATGGATCATCTTTCTTGTCAGACAATCAGGTGATCGGCCTGCATTGTCCCAACCAAACATGATTATTTTGATGTTCCAACGCGGGAATCGAACTCACGACCTCCGGGTCGAGAGCGAAGCTCTGAAGCACTAGATCACGGAGGCGAGATTATGTACAATAATAATTTAATCAAGTAAATGAATATATCCATAACAGTATCGATGAAAAACAATTGTTGCACAATTATATTATTATACTTAAATACTTACATTTTACTTGTTTGTGTGTTATGTTAACTCAAAAACACTGATAGCACAAAGGAATGGTAACTGTCGAACTTTTTAACATTTCGTGTCCACAATTGTTTAGCGAATACGTTACTGCCAGGTGCTGGTATCGACAATCGGTCGATAAAAATTACGTGCGATAACAGATTACAGGCATTTTGTTAATTGTCGAATATACCTACATTATTTATAATGTATATTCGACAACAATTATAAGTTAAGTGTCTACATACAAAAACAAAATCTATTGCATGCTCGACTGGGCAAACTGTTGATACCAAACTTATTGTAACACCAATATTGTACACAGCTTATGCAATAAATAATTCTTTGTCTTTGTCTATAATAATATTATTTTAATTTGCACGCCATCTATATGAATGTACAAGAACTTATACATATACATTCTTCTTCTTATATATAAAAATGAATTGCTGTTCGTTAGTCTCGCTAAAACTCGAGAACGAATGAACTGATTCGGGTATTGTTGGTCTTGAAATATTCGTGGAAGACCAGGGAAGGTTTAAACGGTTTATGTGCACGAGTGAACTAGTACCTATACCTATATAAAAGCGAAAGCTGACTGATTGACTCAGCCCGATATCTCACAAACTACAAGTGCTCGGAGCCTCAAATTTTGAATGGGGGTTCCTTAAAAGGAAAAAAATGATTTTTTTAAATCTTAACCCACTCCCGTCGGCGCGGTCGTCCTTTCTCGCCATTCAATTGCCACACCCCCCCCCCCCCCCCCCACCAATCGTGGCGATCATTTGTCAAGCAATGACGTCATAACTGAAACGACGAACAAGTACTGTGAAATGGTTTTCTAAGAATGTGTTATGGCGTACGATAAGAGTTTATAAACTTTCTGTAAAAACAGAATTAGACCTAACAAAAGTGTCGTTGTACTTTTAATTGTTTCTAATTAATAAGGTCGTTGACTAAAGAGCGTCTGTGGCCTAGTGGGTAGACCGTTGAATAGCACTCGTAAGGGTGCTGGATTGATTCCCAGGTTGTGACATGTACACCAAAAATTTTTTTCAGATCTCTAGTATATTGTACGGACGCTCTAACGGTGAAGGGAAACATCGTTAGGATCGCACATGTTGGCCCCAAACCTAGTTGGTAAAAAGAAGTCACTATAACTTTGGGGTATGATTATACTACCTTTTCTCATTTAAAAATAAATTTAATTTTTACAAAAGTAATTTTTTTTTTGCTTTTTCGTATTGCGACAAAAATGGTACAATTTTTTTTTTGCGAAAATAAATTGAGAAATACATTTTAAAATGAGTATAGTTAGGGAGACTGTTCTTTGTACACACTGTATTGTGAGAATACCGTGTGTGCTGGGCAACCATGCGACATTTAAAACCGCTTGTCCCAGGCACTACAGCACTGAGAGGTTGCTTTGCCATCCAATAATAAATGCAAAGGCCTATTTTACTAACTAGACAGAAGTGGAGGATTTTGTTTATAATAATACCAGCAATCCCGTTGAATTTCGTACATTGACGCACAAACAGCAGCGCCACCTACCGGGTCCAATACACTAAAACCTTCCTCGAGAACCACTCTATCCATTGGTGACAACAGCATGAAGATCGGTGCAGTAGTCTTTGAGTTTATCGCGAACATACAGACGCGGCGGGGGAATTTGTTTTATAACTGGCTGCCCCGACAAACTTTATACCTTGACGCTCTCACAGCAGCGCCACCTACCGGGTCCAATACACTAAACCTTCCTCGAGAACCACTCTATCTATTGGTGACAACAGCATGAAGATCGGTGCAGTAGTCTTTGAGTTTATCGCGAACATACAGACGCGGCGGAGGCTTCATATGGACATCTAACAAAAACGTGTTATAAATTTGTGTGCGTGTATGTTATATGAAAAGGAACAATCACTATAATTTTGGGATATAATTTCGTTCAAAAAAAGGGTTGCATTTTTACAATGTTTTTTTTCTTATGAAAATAACAAGTTCTTTACACCCTGTTTAATGAATAATAATAAAAGGTTCTGAGTGGTGGCGAGCTTCGCTCTCGATCCGGAGGTCGTGGGTTCGATTCCCGCGTTGGAACAAACGCGTTGTTTTCAAGTTTGGTTAGGACAATGCAGGCTGATCACCTGATTGTCTGACAAGAAAGATGATCCATATGTCGGATGGACAAAAAAAGATAAAAAGTCGGTCCTGCGCCTGTTCTCTCACCAGTCGTGTGGGCACTATTAAAAATTCCTGCGTAGCTGGCCTGGTTTCAAAGAAATAGGCTACCGACACCGAAATCGGTGAGGGGATTTATTATTATTATTATAATGGATACTAAATGTATAAATAATATTATTCAGTAGCCATTATGTTCGCGTGCTTTAGGGAGCGTTGTGGCCTTGTCACACCCTGACCTCTTTTGACATGAAACAGATATCACGGGTTAGCAATCAGTACAATACCAGGAAACTGAAATCAGTCGTATATACTTCATATGTGTTACAGCTAATTAGTTAGGCTTAAAACAATGTAATCTACCTATACTAATATTATAAAGCGGAAGAGTTTGTTTGTTTAAACGCGCTAATCTCAGTAACTACTGATCCGATTTCTTCATACTTTTTTTGATGTATAGTCCATTTTTAAAGGAAGGCTTTAGGCTATATAGCATTACGCTGCGACCAATACGAGCGAAGCGCCAGTCAGAAATGTTGCAAAAACGGGGAAAATTATTCACATTTGAGGACGTTGTTTCCTCGTAAGATTCGATGTTAAATATAATAATAATAATAATAACCCCCCCGGGGGACCACCTTGACGTGGTGGGGGGGCTTAGGGGAAGGCAAGAACTTGTAAGTGGTCACGAACATCCAGACCACCAATAGTCAATTCAAACAAAGCTACTAACATCTTAGCTTAAATACCCTTCCAACTAACGTTCCCAGCCCCAAGATGATGAAGAAGAAGAACCCAAGAAAAAATAGATGATGCGTCTTAGAAATAGAGTTATACCCCAGGCGGGTACCGGAGCGTTACGCGATGGAGAATCCCGCCCTGGGCCTTCGGGCTCAGGCTGCCCTTCGTATTCTGGGGAGGGCAAAAAGTCGCACCAAGCTGTCCAGCATGGAACTGCTAGAGAACATTGTTATCATCTCTCACCAATCTCATCACCCATATCGTCATTGTTTTCATCTGCACCATCATCACCTCAATCTTACCTTGATATCCGCCAGGCGAGATCATCTACCTCATCAAATTCTTCATCCTCAACAAGTACTGGGAATGTTGTGCAGGAGGCTACTGCAGCCGAGGATACTGCACCCACCCTTAGTACACGACGCACGCGTAAAACGTGGAGTAAACAGATGAATACTTTTATTATGCGTCATTATTTTATCATAACTCAATTAGAAACAAAGAGAAAAGCCTACCTCACAGAACTTTACGCCTTATTTACAAACAAATATCCTGAAATGCAAGCAAGCAAACAACGTGTAGGTGACCAAAGACGGGCTATTATAAATTGCAACCTACTTTCTAAACAAGAATTATCAGATATTAAAGAAGAAGTTAAAAGTATCATAAGTAATCCTCAGTCTAGTAATTTAACCGAAATTCAAACAGAAACACAGAATATCACTCTTACTCAGACACGACTAAGTTGGACAGATGAACAAAACGAATACATATTAAAGAGCTATTACCGAATCACACAAATGGAAACAAATAGAACAGCATACCGGAAACCATTGCACGAAGCCTTTATTAATAATTTTCCTACACTTGCCCATCTTAGTGAACAGCGAATAAGTGACCAACTGAGAGCTATAATTAACAATAAATATATTACTGACGAAAGACTGACTACATTAAAACAGGAAATTTCTGACGAACTGACAATAATAAACGCTAACAGATTAAATACGAATACGCTTATAGAAGAAGCTAATAGTTGTAACGTCGATAATATACAAATACAAGACTTAGATCCTGCCATCCAACAACATAATACAGAAAATTTATATTTACCTGATAGGAATGCTAGTATTGACGAAACATTTAAACTAGCACTACAACATTTTATAAATACTGATCCATCTGACAGGGTATACATACCTAAACAAAAAACCTCTAGGAATTTAGCTTGTGCCGTAAACTACCTTAATAAAATAACACTCCCAGATTACATTAATGAAGACACCAACTTTGATTATTTCCAAACAGTGATATACTGTGCAGCATGGACAGCTGCCAAAGTAAATGGAACTAGATTGTCACTTAACATAACAAATAACTCTTATCCGCCCAAAAGTAATAAAAAACCACAGTGGCAAATACGACTTGAAAGAAGAATAGAAGATATACGAGTAAAAATAGGTAGAATAACACAATTCATTAAAGGAGGTAGAAGTAGAAAACTTATAGGACATGTCAATAAAATAACGGAGCTATACAAAATTCATGCCATACACGAGGAACCAAACACACAAATAACACAGATACTAGATACACTAAAACAAAAACTTTCAATATTAACGGGACGCTCAAGAAGATATAATGCATGTACACTTAGGAAACAACAAAATAGCCAGTTTATTAACAATGAGAAAGAATTTTACAGACAAATCAGGGAGGCCACCTCTAATACATCACAAAATGAAAGCACCATGCATATAGATACACCAGACCCAAGAAATTTGCAAAGCTTTTGGGCTGGAATATGGGAGCAACCTATAAACCATAACTTTGAAGCAGAATGGATACAAATAATAATAATAATAGCTCCCCTCACCGATTTCGATGTCGGTAGCCGATTTCATTGAAACCAGGCCAGCTACGCAGGAGTTATTTTATAGTGCCCAAGTGTGTGCGCAATACACAGAAGCACTCTCTCTTCCTTTTACTCTCATAACCCAGTGGGACGGTAAACCGACACGACTAGCGAGAGATCAGGCGCAGGACCGACTTTTTACATGCCCATCCGACGCATGGATCATCTTTCTTGTCAGACAATCAGGTGATCAGCCTGAATTGTCCTAACCAAACTTGAAAACAACATTATTTGTTGTTCCAACGCGGGAATCGAACCCACGACCTCCGGGTCGAGAGCGAAGCTCTGAACCACTAGACCACGGAGGCGATAAATTGGATACAAACTGAAATAAATAAATATAGTAAAGATTTAAAAGACATGTCATTTGAAACCATTCCCATTAATACATTTCAACAAGTTATTCGTAAACTACACAATTGGAAATCACCAGGTTCAGACTTTATTCACAATTATTGGTATAAGAAATTCACAAGTATCCATAAGAATCTCTACAACTATTTAAATAATTTTTTCGAAGACCCTAGTAAAATTCCATCTTACATCACATTTGGAACAACATTTATGATACCAAAAGACTACAGTCAACCTACAAATCCGGCTAAATACAGACCTATCACTTGCTTGCAAACTATTTATAAAATACTGACTTCCTGTATAACTGAATTAATATATGAACATGTAACTAAAAATAAAATATTATCTGAACAGCAAAAAGGATGCCGAAAATTTAGCCAGGGCTGTAAAGAACAATTAATAATAGACTCTGTAATTTTGAAACATGTCACTAAAACAAAATCCGATCTCTATTCTATGTATAATGTATATAGATTATAAAAAAGCATATGACTCTGTCCCGCACTCTTGGTTATTACATGTTCTGGAGATATATAAGATACACCCAAAAATTATAAACTTGTTAAAAGCTACAATGACTTCATGGAAAACTAAACTGAAACTCAAAACTTCCACCAACCTGATAGAGACTCAACCAATTCAAATACAAAGAGGCATCTTCCAAGGCGATGTCCTTAGTCCACTCTGGTTCTGTTTAGCGTTAAATCCGCTTTCCAATATCCTAAATTCTACAGAGGCTGGATATTGCCTGCAGTATAATGACCAACACAGACAGACAGAGACTATAAATCATTTATTATATATGGATGATATAAAACTTTATGCGGACAATGAGTTTGACCTATACCAGCTGACTGAACTAACTGAACAATTTTCAAATGACATTAAAATGAACTTCGGGATAGATAAAACTAAAATAAATTCTATAAAAAATGGCAGTACATTCCAACATACTTACACTCTACAGTCTGGTGAACGCATAGAACCTCTTGATGAAGGCGAAACATATAAATATCTAGGATATAATCAATCACACCAAATACAGTACAAGGACACAAAATACATGTTAAGACAAAAATTTCAACACCGGCTCAATGCAATTATGAAATCAAAATTATACTCCCGAAACACCATAAAAGCAATAAATACTTTCGCAATCCCAATACTCACATATTCTTTTGGCATAATAAAGTGGAATAAATCAGAACTTATAGGTATACAAAGAAAAATCAATACAACGATGACTAAGTACCGTAAACACCATCCGAGATCATGCATCCAAAGACTGACATTACCAAGAAAGGAAGGTGGAAGAGGCATTATCGACATAACTAATCTACATAACCGACAGATTTTAAATTTAAGACAATATTTTTTCGCTAGATTAGAATTCTCTACCCTCCACAAAGCAATAGTTGAAAATGACAGTAAATTTACTCCTCTGAATTTAAAAGATTCTCAAAACAACGAACATAAAGTAACAGATGATAAAAGTAAATTATCCGAATGGGCTAAAAAAGCTCTCCATGGAAGACATCTACATGACTTATGCCAGACAAATGTCGACAAAGAAGCGTCGAACGCATGGTTGAGCCGTGGAGATCTCTTTCCGGAGACTGAAGGTTTCATGATTGCAATACAGGACCAAACAATAGAGACCAGAAACTACCAGCGATATATTACTAAAACCCTTCCCATAGACAGCTGTAGAAAATGTCATAGTTGCTCAGAAACTATACAACATATCACAGGAGCATGTAAGACGTAAGCATGTAGATGTATTGTGCAGACCGACTATAAACATAGACACGACCAAGTTGCTAGTATAATACACCAGAGACTTGCTAAACAACGAGACTTTATTATTGAAATAGAACCTTACTATAAATACAAACCTCAAAACGTCCTAGATAACACTGCTACCAAATTATATTTTGATCGAACGATACTAACTGATAGAACTACGCACTACAATAGACCTGATATTACACTTGTAGATAAACTAAATAAAACAGCATACTTAATTGATATAGCCATCCCTAACACTCACAATTTGCAAAGTACAATATCAGAGAAACTCACAAAATATATCGAACTTAAAGAGGAAATAGCCCGCCTCTGGCATCTTCAAAAAGTAACTATAGTACCAATAGTCTTATCAACCACAGGTGTCATCCCGAAACAGTTACATAAATCTTTAAATACCCTCCAGCTACCCCCAAACTTAGTATACTTAATGCAAAAGGCAGTTATCCTAAATACCTGTCGAATAGTTAGAAAGTTTTTACAAACAGATGAGGAAGTTTCTACTCATAGACAACAAACTCAATCAAATTCACATATTCACACACTTTTACAAGATGAGCATCCAATTATACATCATCCATCTTCTATTACATCTTCCATAATACATTCTAACAGATAGTACATTAATCACTTACCTGGTGTGTACTTTGGCTTTGGCCCGTACATATCATTTTGCCGGTAAAAACCGAGAAAAAACAAAATAAAAAGATAATAATAATAATAATAATAGTAATAATAATATCCTTTATTTTGGGCTGCATAGGCCCATATTATAAATACCTTACAGACTAACATACATATTATAATTATAACTAAGATTTATCACGTATCACGGCGACGTGATGTGCGCCTCTCTCCGGAGTCTCCCCCGGAATCTTCGGTAGACTACACCCATCGGCCAGAACTCCTCCACCTCGAAGGTCGACAAGCGATGTGTCGGTACTCTCACCACAAAATAACTATATAGGTATTATCTTACTAATATAGGTATATTATCAATAGTATATAATATAATGGCAAATATGTTAACAATAGTTAATATTAAATAACTATTGTGGTTGTAGTCACAAACATTTTCAGTCGGCAAAATAAAACAAAAAAAATATAAACATCATTTTAATCTCACATTTACGTACATATTATCTTATAATTAGAAAAATAAATATAAATAAATTAATTTTAACTTTGGTTAAAAACTACTTTTTTATTTGCTTAGGCCAATATTTTAAAAAGTATAGCATAAAAAATATTAAGGGCCTTTACTGTTGGAATACTAGAAATAAGTCCATGCTAAATACGACCACATAAGACTGAATAACAAAAAAAAACAAACAGTTTTATTTATACGCGCTTATAATATAATCCTTCATTACGATCAAAAACTTTTTATTCATAAAAAAAAGTAGTTACCGAACGATTTTTTGCTAATAAAGCATCAATGAATTTATGCTTTATTAGCAAATTTTATTAGACCTTGAGAATAAGATGGGCACCTGCTAGACATTTGTACTACTATCCTGCATTTTTTTTATAATAAATATTACATTACATTAATTCACATTTCTTGTATTAATAAATAATACAGGGTCGTTTTTCAATCACCTACCAAATTTTCACGTGAGGTTCAGACTCACTAGTGTTACCGATAATTGAAATAAAAACATTTTTTTTAGAGACAGTGAACAAATAAATATTTTTAAAAAGTAACAATTTTCAATCCTTTTGCTAAAATACTGTGCCATGAGTTCTTACGCCGATTTTTCTTGGTTGCAGCCTTTGACTTCCAAAAAGTTTCGTTTGAAAATAAAATATTTTTCTCATGCACACTAAATTTGATTGTATCCATGACGTGTCAACATACACTTGTACCTGAATGTGAATTTAATGAGAGTTAGGCTCTTCATGTCTTAAGGTATGTACCTCAAACAAACAAATGCTTATTCTATCACCACTCAAACTAATTCTGTTTCAAACAGAAGTAGAGCATTACTTCCTGATTCTGTTGTTACTAAAAGATTAGGAAATAATGATTTTATTCTAGCTCTTTGTTTTTTTGATGTAAACCTTATACCATACCAACAACACCCGAATGTTACTGACATTGATACATGAAAGACAGAAATATTTCAACACAATTTACTGTCTAGCTATCATGTTTCACGATATATCGTGATACAGGCTGGTGATACAAACAGGACAGACAAAGTTACCCTTTGGCTACGGAACCTTAAAATGTTTTTAATTTATCCACACTTAACTGCATTTACTTCCAGTTCAATATTAAATTGCTGGTATAAGTTAAGAAGTGTCTCCTGCTAATTTGTTCAAATAAATGTAATGTTTCGGAAAAGCATTAGCAGGAGACACGCCTTTAGCAATATGTTTCGTTGACAGATTGATGATGATGATGGAAAAAACGGTAATTCCATTATCAATTGGTCATATTGCGGAGGAATAAGTCCGTAGAAAGATACCACCAGGTACGCTGGTGCTTCTATCCAACATAGGACCCAATATATGATTTGCAGTTTGGGCAGTAATGATCATATCTTTTTGTCTACTCCTCCGAAGAGAGAGACCATTTCTATGGTGGTCCTTCTAACCAACATAGGAGCCAATGTAAGATTCACAGTTGGGGCAATAGTGATCAGCGTTGTTGCAGGAGTCCATACAGTACGGGAGACACACGCACGGCCAGAAACTGGAAAATAAGAAAGTCATTGTTATAATAATGAGCATAGAATACTTTCTAAAAAAAATTAAACTATTCTTAAAAGATGTACCATAAAGTTTGTTTAAAGATGATAGTTTTACGTAATGACACGAAACAGTTCTAGGAATCGTCGATCTCTCGCTTGCAAGCTCAGCTTAGCTGGAACGTGACGATAAGATCAGAGACAAACTTTACGTCGACGTGGGTACATTGTCGTTCATCAATTTAGAAGACGTTGTCACGTCAAAAAGTACTACGCTACTGGAACACATACTAACGCAATTATTTCGTGGTGGGTCCCAAGACAAATATTGCAAGTCCCTCGGGCACCCCTAAGATCATATTATGCAATTTTTTTGGTAGGTTACCTCTGTCGATCCTGCATACGTGCTACATATTCCCATATTATAATACATAATATGGGAATATGTAGTTGTAGCTGTAGCCCATTAGTATTAAATCAGCAGTATTAAATTTAGGTCCAAGGTCACGTATGTTTTCTATGGAAACCTGTCTTTCAATAATCACTAAATCATGTGCCTAGAATTTCTGCAATTGGTTTTACCAAACCTCGTAATATATACGTTTTTCACTTAACATGAAATATTATTATGAATCATCCACGCACTTATCAGTAATCACTGACGTCTAACGATAACAGCTGAACAATATAGCATGATGTCAACATTTCGACATTGTTTTCCTGAAGCCTATTTCTAGCAACTTTATTTATATATCCTTAGACATTATAAATCAAAGTCCTCTGATGCGTCTGTCTGTCTGTCAATTCACGATTACTACTGCACCGATATTTGTGATCTTTTCACCAATAGTTAGAGTGGTTCTCGAGGATGGTTGTAGTGTATTCAATGGACAGACAAGAAAGTTGGTATGATTCACTAGAATTTTAAAAACTCTATCCCCACAGTTGTGAAATAGTTTAATTCTGTCCATGCGCTGTGTCACTGGCTCAGGCTGATACGCCACTTCACGGATTTCGGTGTCGATGACTGATTTATTCAAACTAATCATTTTTTATTACGTACTAGTTAATAAGGCAATAGACACTGTTGCACGTTTTCTTTGAACTCTTTCATTTTCTTGTTAGACAGTCAGGTGTCTGAATAAAATTTTTGTTATTAAAATTAAGGGCCTGTTAAACGATTTTTTATCGGTCCACATCACATTCCTACCACTGCAACTCTTGTAAGCCTGGATCGACAGCGGTAACCAACCACTGAAACCATCCTTTGGCCATCCCTGAGATCACATTAAATATGATCTCAGAGGTGCCCGAGGGATAAGTTAAATCTATCTTGGGACTCACAACGAATTTAATCAGAAGAAAAAGTAAAAAATTCAGTGAGAGCACAACGGGAATAAAGTTTAGTCATTGTAAGCTAAAAGTGAAATGATAGCCTATCCTACTTTACTTTTCATCGATGTCAGAGACAAAATAAACATTATGTAAGCAATCTGACACGTCCTTTTCGTGAAAGTATTCCTTTAGACGCAGCACTGAAACTGCGTGACGGAAACGTTATTCTTAAAGCATCTTTCTGGGGATATTTGTCGGGTAAAAACTAATATTTACTGAGATCAAGTATTTTTACTAGCGGGACTTCTTTCATACAAAGAACTCTATCAGCTGACGCTTGAGACCTTAAATATTTTATACACTTACCCTAAAACACAAAGCAGCAATGCAAACAGGTGGGTCCTAACAGCTGGCCTTCTTTCAATTCTGGTAATCACGTGTTGATTGCATGACTTGCAAACAAAATGGCTTGGGTCAGTGCCCATGTGGTTGGAGACAACCACTGCTGGTATCACCCTCGCTCCCTGGACGAATGCTGTGTTCGCAGGGTAGACCATGGCTACTGGTTGTTGTGTTTGAGGGTGTGGGTAGCTTGAAGGTTGTGGATAATTTGCTGGATGTGGATAGCCTGCTGGTTGCTGAAAGTTCGCTGGCGGTGGACCGGGGTATGGAGGGGGGTTTCCGTGGGGGTATTGCGCAGCCATATCTGGATCTCCTTGCTTCACTGGAAATAATAAATTGGAAATAAGTTGTTGTTCAATAATCTGCAGTGACATCCTATAAGCGACCGGTTAAGGCTGTGCTCGTCACTGTGATCACGAATGTCACCGCCGTCACATGGTCAGCTGACAGTTGTCAATAGCGTACAAACTTGGGCAATACTAATTCGGCCATCATCGCTATTACAGCCGTTGGAATATTGACTGTCACGATTTTCGGACTTAGAAAATTGCATTGTTAATGGTTACTTTATAAATTAATTGGTAATTAATAAAACATTTAATTCTTTTTCAGAGTATCGTTTTTACATAACTTGATCACGAATAAAAAATATATTTTGATGTTATACATAATATTATGTTATTATATTATGTATCGTATGTTTTAACTAATAGTCCTACTTATTGTCCACCTTCAGTTGTTTTTGTCATTAGAATTATAAAATAAAACAAATATTTATCATATTCAAAATAACATGTAAAGATTAATAGATACATAGAAATATTTAAAAGAATAAATGTATAATATGATAAGATATTCAAACATTATCACTGATAAGTAAAGTAATGTACTTGCGACAGTATTTCAAGAGACACATTTATTATATCTAACGGCGTGTTTTAATAACCTATCTATAAGAAAGGATAGGAAGTGTCACCGTGTCAGCGAAAATCTGTAAATTTTTTTTTGTTTGGCTGGCTATCCTTATTAGTAGGATTAAAATAAATAATAATACATGCAAATAGCAAGTAATCTAACCTACCTCCAGGGTCTAGACCTACCTACTCTATAAATAGAAGAAAGTCCCCAGGTCGTCCCCTTCTAGCAGCTACCTAGCAAAATGACAGCAGTGCCGCGTTGGATAGCAATCCATTTCAGGTCATGGGTCGCTTCCATAAGCTTTTTGGATATTACTTTGAATTTACTTTATCCTAGAAGGATAATAATTAAAAAGTGCCATATATCGAAGATACATTCAGATATAAAAGCTTAATACTTAAACTAGGCTGAGTAAATTATACAGGGGTAAAATGACCAGCCACTACCTTACTACCTTTTCTCCTTAATTTTAGTACCATTTATCTCCCAAAGCCACTGCAACCCAAACTTCATTATTGGCCAACATTCGTACCTGTGTTGGGAGCAAGTGCTTACAAATTTTCAGCCTTTATAAAATAACGAAGGTCTGACGTTTACGGTCTCAGGCTCTATTTTGTTTTGTTATTTCTCTGGACTAGGCCGACTGTGTTGTGAGAATGACGTAAGTGCCAGGCAGTATTTAAAGACTGGTTACTTCGCTCGCAGAACTCTGTATAAATAATTCAATAACGGATGCATAACTACGCCTACTTTTAGTCGGATAAGATTTTTTTTTTTGAAGATATATTTTTAATAACAATTGCAAATAAAGTAAACTATTATTAGGGTTGGTGTAAACGGTAGCAAAGAACCCTTGTTAGTGTCTGTATGTTTGTTCCATCATATTGCCTAAACTACTTAACATATTTTAATTAAAGCGGTGTCAATAGATTCGTAACAATAGCTAGGGTAACATAGGCTTTTTTTTTTTTTAAATCTATATTTAACGAGCTTGTTCACTCAGTGAACATGTCGCCCAATCACATGGTAACATGGCTTATTTACGTATTCGATTATTATCTACACTAATATCATAAAGAGGAAAGATTTGTATTTTTTTATGTAACGACTTAACTCAAAAAGTACTAGACCGATTTTAATAATTTCTTTTCATTAGAAAGCTACATTATCACTGAGTAACATAGGCTATATAAAAATCAATTGCTGTTCGTTAGTCTCGCTAAAACTCGAGATCAGCTGAACTGATTCGGCTATTTTTGGTCTTGAAATATTCGTGGAAGTCCCGGGAAGGTTCACATGGTTTCCATGCTCAACGAAGTGGGCACGGGTCAGCTAGTTGTAAATAATCGTATAAGCCGCGAATAAAACTCCTTATCTATGTATATTGTGTTCTACTTATCAGTCAATGAGGCAAGCAATGAAATACCTTTATTAGTCATGTACACTGTAACGAAACGCTTTGTTGAAACCTGGGGGCCTACTCAAGATGCCATCACTAATTATCGCCTACAAAGTTCGATAGCAAAATGTATGGGATTTGACACAATCTACGCTAAATGATCGAGATTTGGTATGCCATTTGGCGTACGTTATGTCAAATCCCATACATTTTGTTGTCGAACTTTGTAAGCGATAATTAGCGATGGCATCTTGAGTACAAAGTCACAAAGTCACAAATGTATAATATTTGTCTGCTGTTGTAAATATACAATCCCAATAGCGGGTACGACCACGGCTCTACCTTGACCATATCTGTACCTATGCATATCTGGATTTCAAATTAAATTATTTTCTTGTTTCAGCCTTTTTAGACCCCTTTTTTGCGAAGTCGCGTTATAGTTTTTTAAACTTTTATTGTCATCTGCATTGTCCAAACCAAAGATAACAACATTGTTTGTTGTTCCAACGTAAGCGCAGGAATCGACCCGATTAAAGAAATACAAAAAAATACACTTGTCCTTGATATGCAAAATTTCAAATTAATATTTATGGACACACTTCACACCACGTCAGTCTGGGACAGTGCTAAGTATCCGAAGAACTTGTTTTACAGGTACCAGACAACGGAAATATATTTAATACTTTTATACTATACACATATTTAAGATTTTTATTATACACAAATTGAATACACATACATGACCCAGGAACATTGAAAACTTTTTGTTCCCGCGGCGGGATTCGAACCCGACCTCTCGTTCAAGCATCAACGCGCTCAACCACTGCGCTACGGAGGTCGTCAAAAATACTTACATACAGCCCTAGCACAATATAATACAAATATAAAACACTAGCACAATAAAAAACAACACTTACTTATTAATGTACCGTTCTGACTAAGCTTCACTGTGTGACTACGCAATCAATATTTACAATGGACTCACTTCAACATGCACTATCGCACCGATAAGAAAAAATATAGTCACAGCAGTTTTTTTGGTCATCGAACGATTTTCCTGTAGGGCTCGACCTTGTATAATGCCAATGACCTTGAACTATTTGTTTGTAGTTACGGGTTCCGCGTTGCGGGTTCGCGTTGCGGGTTTCGCGTTGCGGGTTCCGCGTTGCGGGTTCCGGTTAGCGGGTTACGGGTTCCGGTTAGCGGGTTTAGCGTTGCGGGTTCCGGTTAGCGGGTTACGGGTTCCGGTTGGCGGGTTACGGGTTCCGGTTAGCGGGTTACGGGTTCCGGTTAGCGGGTTTAGCGTTGCGGGTTCTGGTTAGCGGGTTACGGGTTCCGGTTAGCGGGTTACGGGTTCCGGTTAGCGGGTTACGGGTTCCGGTTAGCGGGTTACGGGTTCCGGTTAGCGGGTTACGGGTTCCGGTTAGCGGGTTTAGCGTTGCGGGTTCCGCGTTGCGGGTTCTGGTTAGCGGGTTACGGGTTCCGGTTAGCGGGTTACGGGTTCCGGTTAGCGGGTTACGGGTTCCGGTTAGCGGGTTACGGGTTCCGGTTAGCGGGTTACGGGTTCCGGTTAGCGGGTTACGGGTTCCGGTTAGCGGGTTTAGCGTTGCGGGTTCCGCGTTGCGGGTTCTGGTTAGCGGGTTACGGGTTCCGGTTAGCGGGTTACGGGTTCCGGTTAGCGGGTTACGGGTTCCGGTTAGCGGGTTTAGCGTTGCAGGTTCCGCGTTGCGGGTTCTGGTTAGCGGGTTACGGGTTCCGGTTAGCGGGTTACGGGTTCCGGTTAGCGGGTTACGGGTTCCGGTTAGCGGGTTTAGCGTTGCGGGTTCCCACGTCGTGGGTTCCCAAGTTGCGGGTTCCACGTTATTTTTTTTAGTCGAATGTCATCATAAACTGTTTTATGCTCAACGAAGTGGGCACAGATCAGCTAGTTTATATATATTTTTTGGTTGCTGTGCCCTTGAACATCATTCCATGTTTGTTTCATTGTTTTTTTTTTTTTTGAAAGGGTACTTACTAATGTCATGAGAGCCGATTTAGCTGTGATGGACTACTTTAGAAACATTCCATGTTAAGTATCTGCTTCCTTTTAAGGCGAGCAGTGTCTCCTGTAGTGGTTTGTATTTATATTGTTTAAGTCTAGATTTGTATGCAGTGCTACGAGCAGTAACAGCCTCTCTTATTGTTTCTATTTGCAGGTGTTCGTGGATTTCGAGTATCGTATGAACCAGGGTGCTTTAATCATTGTTCTGAGTGCAATATTTTGAAACCTCTGAAATATTTCTACATTGCAGTTACTTGCCGATGTAGAAATATCGGTAAGCAAATAGATGGAAAATCGTTCATCAATTCAATCGCAAACCTAAACATTTGTGTACCTAATAAATTGGTCTGACAAATGATAAACACATCAAAGGGCTGTGTGACGTCACGATATGATCGGCCTTCATTTCAATCGAAGGGTCCACAAAGCCCTGTTTGTGCCCTCGTCCTGCCCATGTCCCAGCCAACCCTATGCAAGCAATCACCTAATTGAACGTATTCGGCAGGCTTATTGCGTGTATGTATCTTGCAAAAGCAGACCAATAGCAACAATTGCGCAATTTTAGCTCTTGAATAAGATGCCATAAGCGCCACCAAATCAAATTAAATAAAAAAGGCAGTTTAAAGTTTTAAAATTCAGAACATTGTTGACGTAACATTTAATTAATTCACTGTTATTGGCCTTACTTTCGAGTTAACAATTCATTTTCTAAATCTAGTTCAGAAAAGTATAAAGAGTGAATAACATAACTAATGAATAGTTCCTATGATTGCCACTAGTTTGTTTTTGGCGCTAGTGTTGTAGCAAAATTTAAGCAAATGTGCATTAGCACACGCACAGCGTTTTTGTAGCGTTGCTTGTTTTTTTTTGTTGACTTTCAGAAAAAAGCTTGTTATGTTTAATTTGGAAATAAAACGGTTTATTTATTTATTTTATTTTTTGACGTTCGGCAATTGATTGCGCGTTTATCGCGGGATTTTCGCTAATCGATATTTTGACGTAATCATCGGTTTGGTGCGTTACCCCTTAGGGTGCCCATCCACGACCTACTTTTTGTAGAAACGATAATCGGACCGATTTTTGTCCATATTCTTTCTTACCGACTTTTTATATGATATATAATTGTTTGATGTATAATTGCTATCAGTATCTTCTATGTCACATACAAAAAATCGTTCACAAAATGTATGCTGTGTGTACATGCACCCTAAATCGAATCTGTCTAGAGTTGACAGCTTACATTTATGTCAGAATTATGTACAAGCTATTAACTAAATCTATGCTTATCTTTATGGTCCAGTGCGTTAATGCAGGTCGCAGCATCGAATCCCGTTGAAGGAACAAAAAGTTTTCTGTGTTCCTGGTCCATGGATGTGCACTTAATAAATCTATACTAATATTATAAAGCGGAAGAGTTTGTTTGTTTGTTTAAACGCGCTAATCGCAGGAACTACTGGTCCGATTTGAAAAATTCTTTTTTTGTTGGATAGTCCATTTATAGAGGAAGGCTTCGGGCTATATAACATTACACTGCGACCAATAGGACGGAAGCAAAAACGGGGAAAATTATTTACATTTGAGGACTTGCGCTGCATAAACGGTTTAAGTCACTCATAAACCACGCGAACGAAGTCGCGGTTACAGCTAGTGTATAAACATCTTAAATATGTGTATAGTATAAAAGTATTAAATATCCGTTTTCTGGTACGTGTAACACAAGTTCTTCGGATACTTATCACGGGGCCAGATTGATGTGGTGTGATGCGTCCATACACATTATATATCTTCCATAATAAATTTAAAAAAAGCGAAAGGTCACTCACTCACTGAGTCATCGCAAAATCTCAGAAACTGCAAGTGCTAGGAGCCTCAAATTTTGCATGGGCTTTTTTTAAGACGTAAGTCACTAAGACGGGATTTTGTAAAATTCAACCCTGAAGGGGGTTAAATAAGGGCACAAAGTAGATATATAACAGAGACACGACCTAGTACTATGAAATGGTATCACCCTAATACTGGCAATGCTACTGGCTATTAAAGTAGATATATAACAGAGACACGACCTAGTACTATAAAATGGTATCACCCTAACACTGGCAATGCGACTGGCTATTAAAGTAGATATATAACAGAGACACGACCTAGTACTATAAAATGGTATCACCCTAACACTGGCAATGCGACTGGCTATTAAAGTAGATATATAACAGAGACACGACCTAGTACTATAAAATGGTATCACCCTAATACTGGCAATGCGACTGGCTATTAAAGTAGATATATAAAAGAGACACGACCTAGTACTAGAAAATGGCGACTGGCAAAATAAGAAGTCCTTAGAAATTATGTAAACCGCCATCTAGCGCCACTATTGGAAAATACTAATTACTAATTTCGTTTCGTATTTTCTTCTTAATTAAGGAGTTGAATTTAACATAATGTGATGTTATGCTTGAAAATATTATGCTTGAAAATATTATGCTTATCTTTATTTTAATGTCAATATTAGTACTTAATTCGGCATATTTACATTTTATAATTTACAAACGTTAATAGTAGTGACATCTATTGCAATTTTTTTGTATTAAAGATAGATTGTATGGGATGGTCATGATAAGGGTTAGTATGTTTGAAACTGTGCCATTTTAAAAGTTATTCGAATGAAGTTCAATATGAAGCTTCTTTTTTGAAACTCATGCGGTGTATTGCGTTGGTAAATTATTTTTTTGAAAATAATTTCTTAACGGGATGAAAAGCGGAATGAAATAAAAGATTTTTGGTTTTCAAATTAATTTCAATTAAACGTTGTGCTTGTGTTATATTAAATGCCTTTATATTACTTACTAGGGACGTAACTAAAAAAAATATATGTATAACTGATTGAGTGTACTGTAGTTTTATGATGGAAATTCATATTCACAATAATAACACACAACTTTTTATTTACACTTTTCCACTTTTTATTACGTGAATAACACGACCGGTTTCGATTAAATCATCATCATCATAATCGAAACCTTTTTTTTTTAACCCAAAATTGTCAAAAAAATTGAGTTACGTCCCTACAAAAAAGAAGAGAAGATTTAAAAGATGTATTCAAACAATACGATCTTTCGAAAACAAGTAACGTTATCCCAACTCTTCGTACAAAGTGACAGGGCCCTTCGGGACTAACTAACCGATACTGGATCGTGTTTGCTTCATGAAAAGGGTTAATTCTACCAACTAATTAATCTTTTTGAACGTAGAGATGTACGAAAAAGGTTATTGGATAAATGAAAGTTTTCGTTTAAAACAATGCTACGATTTCGGTGTCGGTTAGTTTTATTGAGGCCAGCAAGTCATTTTAAAGTGCCCAAGTGTGTGCGTAATACCTACATATGTCACTTTTCCTAGTCTCATAACCGACACAAGTGGCGAGAGATCAGGGGCAGTTTCGCAATTTTATTATTAATTTTAATTGTACGAGTATAATACTCAAATAAATAAATAATTACAAAAAAACATGCCTATACGACGCATGGATCGGATCATCTTGTCATACAATCAGGTGATCAGCCTGTATTGTACTAAACAAACTTGAAAACAACACCATTAACATTATTTCAACCCAAAAATCTTACGACCGAGTTAAGAAGTTCTAACTAGATCATGAAGACATTACTAGTCGAACCCATGACCTATGTACAAGCTTGGGCACAAATTCTAACTAATGAATCACGGGAGCGTTATGAATTAAGTAAGTAGAGTTACCTGTTGTTAGGCCCAAATTCTAGTCTGTGGAGTCGCGGTTGTATTATATTTCCCGTGACTCCGCGGGCGGTGGTTCAGTCGGAGTACCGCCGAGTTGTAGAGGGTATGGCTGCGTCCACTTACCATCTTAACGGACGCAGCGAGCCCCACATACCCGTGGTAGGAATCCCCGTCCTCCACGGGATGCGGCAAGAAGCATTTCTCGGCAAAAAAAGGCCCAAATTCTAACTACTGAACCACGAGGGCGTTATGAATACGCGTAAGTAGAGTTATATATAGAGTTATACGTATAGTAGTTACCTGACAGCTTCAGAGTTATTTGGGCCACTTAATTACGTCTAAGTAGCTCTTGGCAGCTAATAAATTGCAAACCTCAAACCCTCGAGTTTTATCGCATTTCATATAATACGCTTAATTTTGTGATTAAACCGCTTTTAAAGTTAAGGTTGAATTTTTGAAAATTAATATGCGGAAGGTAATCAAATAGATTTTTTGGAATTGTAGTATTATATCTATACTAATACTAGCTGACCCGTGCCTTCGTTGAGTTGAAGTCGCGGGCACAGCTAGTATATTATACACGATGAATAAGTGACATATTCCAATATGTCCGTTTTACTGCCATATGAGATGATTTAGGAAAAAATATTTTACATATTGTGTTTCGTGACTTTCAATGTAGAACTTTCTTACTAAATTTCATTCGAGAAACTTCAAAAGCGGCATGAATTTCATACCAACTAAACCCCTTTTTAACCCCTTAGGGGGTGAATTATACAAACATATTTTACATGTATTTTATGACTTTCCATCAAGAACTATCATACTGCATTGCATTAGAATAATTTCAAAAGCGGCAAGAGTTTCATACTAACTGAACAGCCGTTTTAACCCCTTAGGGGGTGAATTTTCAAAAACTCAGCTTCGTTACATATTTAACATCACATTGAATCAGAACATAATATAGGCTCTAATATTAATGAGTGATAATACTTTAGGGTGTGTATGGGTCCCGTATATAGAGTTTACTGAGAAAGTACCAGCGCTGAAAGAGATATTTTTTTTTATTTATGAAAATTTGGGAAAATTTATGATGTTGGGGCATTTCTCATACAAACATGAAAGTCAAAAGTAAATCTTTCAGCGATGGTACTTTCACAGTATACTCTACATAGCACATACACACCTTAAAGTATTATTAGTTATTTTACACCTTGTATACCATGGCTTGTTAAACATCCCAAAAAATCTTTTTCACTTTGCTCACAATATGGCTTTACACAGTACACAAAAGCTGTAATTTCAGGGGTTAAAATGAGGAGGGGGTAGCCGGAAGTGACGTTGCAAGATAATGGCCGCGGCGGGCCCCGTTGTGCAGTATCCGGGAGGTAATCTTTGACGGAGAAACGTAATTCCCAAATTGGACAGAGCTGTGGAGCGGTGTTACTATTTATTTTGTAATTTTGAACCCCGACGAAAATAGAGAAGAGAAAGTGAGAGGATAGATTTGTCCCTATCTCTCTCTCAGTGTGTGTTTATGTTCGTCAGTTCTTATGTAATTAGTGGTTAGAGCTGCAAGTAAATGTTTAATTAATTAATTCATTCATTCGTTCGTTCGTTCTTTCCTTCGTTCGTTCGTTAATTTTCATTAATTAATTAATTTATTCGTTCATTCGGAAGAATAAATGTTTCCAACAAAAAATATGTTTGATTTTTTTATTTTTGAAAAAAAAAACATTTCTAGAATGCGAAAAGGTAGTATAATCATATCCCAAAGCTATAGTGACTGTTCTTTTTACACACTGTATAAAATGTACACTGATTGTTATAATAATATAGGCTTGTGTTTTATGTATGTATGTATGTGTGTATATATCATTTAATAGCGCGACGGTTAAAAGGAAACAATATCACAGTTGAGGGAAATACAAATTAGGTATTTATAAATTGCTATCTCGCAGTGCCTTAGCTAGTCAGCACTAGCGCGATAGAGACAACTGCAACTTGGACTGAAATTACCTATTAAAAGTACCAGAAATCGTCGTTTAGGGGATTCCTGTTTCCTCCTCCAAAACTTAACCGATTGAAATAATTTTTCCTTAATATAGGTATACTAAAAAAAGGCTAGCTCAAGAGCTAGGTCTATGTTTTGATTTTATTGTATAATGCAGTCTTTGTTTCCTGGATGTTTAAATACAGCGAAAAATTTGGTGAAAATATTATTTTTGAACGTCCATTACTCCAATAATAATTATATTTATATATAAAAAAAGGGACATACATGGATATAAAGGAAAAACTTACTTTAGCGGCATTATCCAGGGAGGATAGAACCCTATTTTTGTATGGAAGAAACAGGCGTGAAGTTTCTTCTTAAATCAACCTTTTCTAAGGTCTACGCTCGATCTCATTGTGACAACTGATCATAAATATTTTTGGTGATTATAATTTCGCAATTCATTAGTCTTTTTTTTGCAGATGATTTATTGTTTTATCATTTGAACTCAAGATAAGAGAGGCCAACTGGCAGTTATATTCGCCGCGTGGGCAGATGCGTTGGTACAAGGTTGTGATAAAATGTAACCTACGATATTACCAAATATGTTGTACAAACAACAATTCTAGCTTTGAAATACAATTGCTATCTTGTATCATCTATGCCAAGTCTGAATCTGTAATAGCTCCTCTCGCCGATTTCGTTGTCGGTAGCCGATTATAGGAGTTATTTAATAGTGCCCAAGTGTGTGCGCAATACACAGAAGCACTCTCTCTTCCTTTTACTCTCATAACCCAGTGGGACGGTAAACCGACACGACTGGCGAGAGAACAGGCGCAGGACCGACTTTTTACATGCCCATCCAAATCATGGATCATCTTTCTTGTCAGACAATCAGGTGATCAGCCTGTATTGTCCTAATCAAACTTTAATAGCACATTTTTTGTTGTTCAACCTCCGGATCGAGAGCGAAGCTCTGAACCACTAAACCACGTAGGCGTTAAATCTTTATTAATTTAATTGCATTTAATGGCTTTCATTGAATCTGTAGTTACAAAAGCCATTATATTTATAAAAACTTCACTTTGAATAAGTCAAATCTATACTTAATATTATAAAGCAGAGGAGTTTGTTGTCGCACTAATCTTAGGAACTTCTGGTCCGATTTGAAAAATTCTTTTTTTGTTGGATAGTCCATTTATAGGGGAAGGCTTAAGGCTATATAACATTACGCTGCGACCAATATGAGCAAAGCGTCAGTTAGTAATGTTGCAAAAACGGGGAAAATTATTCACATTTGGGGACTTTCGTTCCGTGTCCTGCATAAGCAGCTTATGTTACTAAAACCACGCGAACGAAGTCGCGGGGACAGCTAGTAGTATACAGCGTGTTTCACGGTTCATATATCAAGCCGAATATAGTGTGAAGAGAAGGGAAGGGTATTTTTTTGTTATGGCACCCTATATAAAAAAAAGGTGGAAAATACTCCACAGCATTCCCTGTTCCTGCACCCTTCAATTCGGTGTAGTGACCTCAGCCCTACAGGCAAACAGCCACCGAACCAGCCGACACACCTGAGATCAACGCTTGCAAACTTTATAAGATCAACAGGGGCCCTTTGGTAATTAAAGATAAATATTGAGACACTTCTAACAACTTTCGCTAATTCGGATACTCTTTGATAGGTCATAAAGATATTTAAAATATACAACGTGTATATTAGCGACAATATACGTATATTATATCCCCTTGTACACAGGTTGTAATATTAATGAGTGATAATACTTTAGGGTTTGTATGGGTCCTGTATGTAGAGTTTACTGTGAAAGTACCCTTAGGATGTAGAATTTAACAGAGTCTACATCCTGAGGATGCTCCGGGGTCGGAGCGAAACGCGCGTCGAGTTTTGCAACCTGCATGGTGGTGGGGCTTTGCACGATCGTGTTAACATTATTGCATGTGTGGTGGTGGTGTTTTCACGTTTTTGCTTGTGAGTGTACGCATAAGTAGTGTGGGAAGGAGGGAGGTGCATCAAACGCATGCCTATGCGTACACTTACCTACTCATCTGCTTGCAGGTTGTGGTTATAATTTTTGCGGGATAATCTATACTAATATAAGCGGAAGAGTTTGTTTGTTTGTTTAAACGCGCTAATCTCTGGAACTACTGGTCCGATTTGAAAAACAATTTTGTTGTTGGTTAGTCAATTTATATAAGAAGGCTTTAGGCTATATAACATTACGCTGCGACCAATAGGAGCGAAGCGTCAATGAGAAATGTTACAAAAACGGGGAAAATTATTCACATTTGGGGACTTTCGTTGCGTGCGCTGCATAAACGGTTTAAGTCACTCAAAAACCTCGCGAACGAAGTCGCGGGAACAGCTTCTAGATATAATAGTTACATTTCAATTGCACAGACTAAACCTTATAACAACGAAACTAGCAAAACAAGTCTACTAGTAGGTAATCTATTTAGTATTCCGGTCAGAAGGCACTTTAGTAAGCCATTAACAAGCTGGTATCATAATGTCCGGATTCAAAGGGGACCATATAATATCTCCCCTTATCAAACGAGGGTTACCGGTTGCATAATACGCAGAAGTTATACTGTACTGCACAAGTTTGTACGCAATACATTAGGGCACTATCAGCTGTTCATCAAGCAGAACTCCAGGAGTTGGTTTATTCGCCTGTTCTTCTCAGCTGGGTTGAACCGGTGCCGCGGTGGTAGCCTTTTTGATGACTTTATTATATGTATACTTGGCACTTTTTACAAGTTATGTTTAATGGGATCTCAGTTCTTTTTGTAGAAGATTAACTTAAACTTAAGTAGTTTTTTTGTCAAAGTTGCAAATATAACTTTGTAATCCCATATATTTATAAGCGATTACAAAGTTATTTATGCAGCTGGCGTATCTAGATAACTAGACAGATATTCCAAAATATTTAGGTTTTCCCTTTATTTGTACACTAAACACTACTTGTGTTCCAAATTTGAAGCTTCTATGTCTACTAGAAGTGCCTAATCGGTCAGTGAGTGAGTGAGTGAGTCAGTGACAAAATTAAGAAACTTTGAGAAGTTATAATTCTTAAACTTCTGTATCAAATTTTAATTTGAAAATCTTGAAAATATATGCCGTGTTTATACAATGCTTACTTAGTAACTAAAAATGCAAGGTTCTAGTTTAACCCACAACAAACATATAGGGGGTTGAAAATCATTTTCTCTAAGCAGTTCAGGCCGAACTGCTTAGAAAATGATTCCCTTAGATTTTTTTTAATTATTTCTATAGTGGCTAAGTTTGTACGCAATACATTAGGATGTACTCAACTCTTCCTTTTCTCTCATAACCAAGTGGCACGCAATACATCTCTTGCGTATAATTGTGCACACACTTGTCATTTTAACATAAGTCCCAACCGTTCAGGTGATCCGTTTAGTATTCCGGTCAGAAGGCACTTTAGTAAGCCATCAACAAGCGGGTATTAAAGGGGACCCAATATTACCCCTCATCAAACGAGGGTTACCAGTTCCAGACCACGCAGAACTTATTCTGTAGTGCCCAACAATACACTAGGATCAGCTTCAGAAAAGGGAACCAATTATAAAAGCTGGATATTAAGACCGAGTGATCTTGGCCAGTTCCATTGGAACCAGCATCGCAGGTGTTGTTGTGTATTGCCCACACTTGGGCGTAATTTGTACGCAATACACTAGGACACTGTTTTTCTTGTACTATTATAATCAAATGAGTCAGTCACCTGCAAAGTGGACCATTTTTTTAACAATACTTTGTCAATTTTTTTTTTAACTTTTTACCATAATATCCATTTACTAATAACGAAAAGAATGAAATTTTTGTAAAAAAATACATAGATTGAGAAAATGTAGTATAATCATATCGCAAAGTTATAGTGACTGTTCTTTTGACACCCTGTATAATCATTACTCTAATCTATGAGTCCAAACCCACATATTATATCTTTTATCGGCTTAAAACGTGGTTTTTAAAGTCTTCTTGCCAGTTTAATACAAAAAAAATGCAAAATGTCACTGTAATTAACGTTTGTAAATTATAAAAATGTAAATATGCCGAATTAAGTACAAAATATTGACATTAAAATAAAGATAAGCATATTTTTTAAGCATAACATCACATAAAGCTAAATTCAACTCCTTAAGAAGAAGAAGATACGAAACGAAATTAGTAATTAGTATTTTCCAATAGTGGCGCTAGATGGCGATTTACGGAATGTGCCTGGAATTCACCCTTTATCTATTGGAAATCGAAGAAAACAAAAATCGCCAGTCGAATTGCCAGTATTAGGGTGATACCATTTTCTAGTACCAGGTCGTGTCTCTGTTATATATCTACTTTGTGGCTGGACGTTATTCTCACGCAATAGAGTCATCAGGATAGAGGCTAGTGTTAACAGCTCCAATTAAAAAGACATCCGAATGTTGACCCCCGCGCAGGGTCAAGCCATCATTTTAAATGGTACGGTTATTGGCGACAGACCAACGAATATTGAACGAACAAAAAGGCGTAACATTTTTAATGATTGAAAACAATAAACAAACCTTGTGACCTAACTATAAATAATAATATCTAATAATACCTATAGACGCTTCACACCACGTCAATCTGGCCCTGTGCTAAGTATCCGAAGAACTTGTGTTACAGGTTAGATACGATTATACTACCTTTCTTTATTTTGGATATGTATTTTTTTTATAATTTGTTGTCAAGAACAATATGGAATGAGAAAAGTTAGTATAAACCAACGTTTTTAAAAAAAATCATTTATTTTCCTTAACTAGAGTGAATCGGGCAGAATTCGCTTCTGGCACTCGTCGGCCGCTGCCGCGGCACGCTTTGCTCGGCTCGTGCGCAATCTTAAATGTCTCACCTAACCTAACCTAGCCATTTTTAACACTACACACGTTTTATTTTTTAATTTCACATTTTTATCTTAATCGATACGGAAGAACACAATCACATAATATTATACTCGGAAGCAAAGGAATGACACACAAATTTGACATTAGCTGTCAATATAATTCATCCAAAATGGCGAGTTGCGTTTCGTTTCACATTTTTCACATAATTACATTTGAAAAACTGTACTAAAGCATAAAGCTTACGTTCCGTTTTGCATCATTGCAATAATATTTAAGAATTTTTGAAAATTGTTCATAAAACATTTAGACGCAACTCAGGCAATATAAATTTCTTTGGGGGGATTATAACTAACTTCCTTAAGCCCCCTACACCACGAATACTCGCAAATTCAGGCGACTCGTTATAAAATCCAACCCGAGTTTGCTCCAGGCGTGACGTTTCCTCTTAACTACCGAGGAAACTTCTCGAATGTATATCAATAATAATAATAGTAAATAACATTTATTCAACAAACACATCATCAGGCCTCTGATTCAAGATGCCACCGCTATTTATCGCTTACGGAGTTTGAAAACAAAATGCATGGGATTTGACATAAGCTTCGCTAATTGAGTAGCGATTAAATATGTCATTTAGCGAAGCTTATGTCAAATTCCATGCATTTTGTTTTCGAACTTCGTAAGCGAAAAATAGCGATACATCTTGAATCAGTGCTCTGTAGTAGCTCTCAAACGAATGGCTTATTACGTACTAGCTGTGCCCGCGACTTCGTTCGCGTGGTTTTTGAGTGACAAACCGTTTATGCAGCGCACGCAACGAAAGTCTCCAAATGTGACTAATTTTCCCCGTTTTTTGCAACATTTCTCACTGACGCTTCGCTCCTATTGGTCGCAGCGTAATGTTATATAGCCTAAAGCCTTCCTCTATAAACGGACTATCTAAAAAAAATATTTTTTCAAATAGGACCAGTAGTTCCTGAGATTAGTGCGTTTAAACAAACAAACGAACTCTTCCGCTTTATAATATTCGTATAGATATATCTTGCAAAAGAAAAGCAATTGAATAAATTACGGCGTGTTTGCTTTTAAACTTTATCGACGGTTAAAAGGTAATAAGCGCTAAAAACCAAATTAAACAAGAGACCAGTTTAAGTCCCGATTTCACCAACGCATGTTAGTGTTAACGGCTTGTTAAAATGCCATGCCTTCTCATTCATTGATAGGAATTACGAGAGGAACAACATGATATTTAACGATGGATTACCTTTAACATAGCTTGGTGAAACACGCCTTTAGGTTTAAATTTCAGAAAACTGATTTTGCCGTCTTAATTACGAGTAGTTTGACGTAACATTTAATTAATAGTTCCTATTATTGCCACTAAATTGCTTTAGGCGCTAGTGTCACAGCAAAAATGATGCCAATGTGCATTCAAACACAAGCGATTAGCAATATTTTTTGACGTCTAGCAATCGATTGCGGTTTTTTGCTCATCACTATTTACCTGACTTCGGCGAAGCCAAAAGGAAGGGTAATGATTTTGGCAGTCTATGTATGTATGTATGTATGTATGTTTGTATGTATGTATGTATGTTCCCTCGTAGCGGTTAATAAATAAGGTGTCAATCGATTCGTAGTAGTCCCGCGAGTAACATAGGCTATATCAGTTTTCGAAAAATTTTGGATTTTGAAAATTATACCTCAAAAACTATCTCCAAAAAAAATTAAATTAAGATAATTGTATCGTGTTTGGTATCAAAAGATAGGTCTTGACAAGCACATTACAAATATGTATTTAATTTTTTAATTAATTATTATATTTTATTGTTAAATTCGAAATAAACGTTTAAAATGCGGTCGTACAAATAGTATCTAGGAGTTGTTTAGTTACTTTCTATGTGTTAATTTAACGTTAGTTTAGTGAAAATATAATGTTATAGTTTATGTGGACACAGAAAAATGTAAAATAAAATAAAAGATTAAAAAAACTATAACCCGACTTCGCAAAAAAGGGCTCTAAAAAGGCTGAAACAAGACAATAATTCAATTTGAAATCCAGATATGCATAGGTACAGATATGGTCAAGGTAGAGCCGTGGTCGTACCCGCTATTGGGAATGTATATTTCAACAGCAGACGAATATTATAGATTTGTTTAGCGGGTACGACCACGGCTCTACCTTGACCATATCTGTACCTATGCATATCTGGATTTCAAATTGAATTATTGTCTTGTTTCAGCCTTTTTAGAGCCCTTTTTTGCGAAGTCGGGTTATAGTTTTTTTAATCTTTTATTTCATTTAACGTACACGCCGGCCCGATTTTGATCTAGTTTTTTATTTTAAAGTTGAGAGGAATCTAGAGTAGTTTTAGTTATTATTCATCATTATCATTTTTTTATATCTATTTCATATTCCCGTTCGACACAGAACCGATAAAACCGTATTTTGTGGAAACCAAAGAGGTCTCTTTAACATTATGATAGGCCATAATATTATGTGCTAAAACCTAAAAAATAATGGTGGTTTTGTTTTTCTCCTTCTTATAACTGCAATCGGCTCAATGAAGCCATATTCAGATCCTAGTCTCTAATAATATATGACGACCTCCGTAACCTCCGTTGAGAGCGTTGGTGCTCGAGCGAGAGGTCGCGGGCTCGAATCCCGCCGAGAGAACAAAAAGTTTTCAATGTTCCTGGGTCATGGATGTGTTGTATTAAAGTGTATAATATAAAAAAAATCTAAAATATGTGTAAAGTATAAAAGTATTAAATATATTTCCGTTGTCTGGTAGTGTAACACAAGTTCTTCGGATACTTAGCACAGGGCCAGATTGACGTGGTGTGAAGCGTCCATAGATATTATTATTAGAATGCTAAAACCTAAAAAATAATGTTTTTTTTTCTCTCCTTTTTATATTTGCAATCGGCTCAACAAAGCCATAATCAGATGCCTAGCCTCAATAATAAATAAAAAAAATAGTGGCGTTTAATAAAACCAAAATTTAAAACCTAAAATGCTCCGATTCGTGTGCAAAAAGACCAAAAAGTAGACAAATGGTAACTAATAAACTGGTGGAATTTAAAAGTGTCTAAGCAAGTAATTGTTCTGCCAGTTACCTGGTGTACTCGTTATCGAGAGCTCCTAAAAGTCCATTTGAACAGCTGTGGGTACCTCCTGTTTTAGGGTGTCGTACCTCAAAACCCTTATTATGAAAAACCCATATTAAGGCCCGTATAAATAAAACAAACCCAACCTCACTTGAGAACCTATTTGACAGATAAAAGAACGTTTCATTTCACTCTTAAAAATGAAGAACTACTAATGTACTTTAATATAAATATATTAAAATTAAAATATAATAAAATAATACTTTAATTTTTTTCTTTTTTAAAATGTAATAATAGAGATTATAAAATATTGATTAGTTAATGGAATCAGGCGGCACTTTCCGGAAATCCATATTATAAAATTTTAATATAATATATCTAGCAATATCCCACGAAAAAATTTATAACCACAACCAGCAAGCAGATTGAGTGAGTGTACGTATAGGCATGCTTTTTTTAAAATTGATTAAGTATACTTAGTTTCATGTTTATATGTAATCTATAATATGAACATTACTGTTTAAAAAGAAAATAAATTAAAGTATTATGTAACATTAATAAAGTTGTTCACTTTTAAAAGTGGAACGAAAAAAAAATCTATATCTATGGATACTAAGACCACCAGACAACGGATTCATATATTTAATACTTTTATACTATACACGTATTTAAGATTTTTATTATAATGTATGTTATACTGATTCTCTTTATGTTATATATAAGCTGTTGGTTTTCCGAAATAAATAAATAAATATATTATACACAAATTACACATCCATGACCCAGGAACATTCAAAACTTTTTGCTCCGTCGGCGGGATTCAAACCCGCGACCTCTCGTTCGAGCATCAACGAGCTCAACCACTGCGCTACGAAGGTCGTCAAATGAATTGATTTTGATCAAGTTTATTTTTGTAAAATAGCTGACGTCAGCGAGCAAATAACAATTATCGTTAGTTTAAACCATGGTTTCTAAAAAAATATTTTTCTGAGTGTATTGTAGTTTATTGTACTCGGATTTAACCAGTTTTTATATGTACATAATTTAATTTATATTATAAATCCATGTTACTCTGTAAGTAGGAAAAGTTATGTGAGTAATAATTAACAGACGCACCCTCATGTAGGCGTGTCCTCAAGTTATAAAACAACTAGCTGACCCCATTTCGTTGAGTATATAAACAGTATTTTCTCACTGTTTAAACCTTCCCGGGACTTCCACGAATGTTTACAAAAAAATAGACGAATCGGTTCAGCCGTTCTCGAGTTTTAGGGAGACTAACGAACAGCAATTAATTTTTACAGTGTGTAAAAAGTCACTATAACTTTAAGATACGATTATGCCTACCTTTCCTCATTTTGGAAATCTACTTATTTAAATTTTTTTATTTTTGTCAAAAACTAAACAAAAATATCTCTTACTTTTATCATTTCTTATTTTTTTATCGCAAGAATAACAAAAAGGCAAAAAAATTTAAATGTTTATAAAAAAAAAATCATTTCTAGAATGAGAAAAGGTAGTACGATATACAAAAGTAAAAATAAGATTTTCACCACTTACTAACTTTGATTATTGACATGATAATATTGACGCGATGATTAGATCGCGATTTTTGCAATCTATCTGCCTATTCCTTATAGCCCATCTTGGTGAAGGAAAGCAAATACAAAATCATCAAAAATAAAAATTGTGCCGAAAAAAATTAAGTATCAGTAACCTAGTAGGAAAAAATATCCCAAAGTTATACTGACTGCTCTTTTTACATTCTGTAGATTACCACGCAAAAAAGCAGTATATTTTCTATTTTTTATCCGCAAAAAATCGGTCACCGATTATGAACTCTATAAACATAACCTTTCTGGCGCAGTCGGTCAATAAAAGGTCTCAAATAGAAATTGAAAAGTAATTCAGAGAAGCATAATTTAGTTTAATATTTTTATCATTTCTTTATTGACATAGCTATTATAAATCAATTTGAACCGGTTCCTAATATAGTTACTATTAAGCATCGAAATTGCTGTAAAGGTTAAAATGTGATAGATATAAATAGTAACAAGAGTAAAATTCCACGAAAATGAATAAAGTAATAGATAGAGTTACAAGTTTCAAACAGTGAAAAGTGCAAAAAAAAAACGAAAAATCCAACCAACAAAAACGAAAAGAACAGAAAAAACGATAGAATGTGAGTTTTTTTTCTTGGGGTTAGAAAAATATGAGTGAAATGTGAGTGGCTATAAAGTTGAAGGGTGCCCACGACCGATAATCAGACCGACTTTTTGTAGTTGAAAATTAAACATAATGTTTTCAATTGTTCAACGCATACGTCGAAAAAAAAGACGATCAGAACTAATAATATTGAAGAAAAATCTTCCTGATTAACGTTTCTACAAAAAGAATGGCGTGACTCGCCTTAAACCAAATAAGCTTAGCCCAGACCAATGTTTTTTTATTATGGCCTTGAAGCTAATACCTGTTTGGTCTGCGATGCGATGATACTATCTATCTGGCTTTGTTCACCATCAAAGCCAGGTAAATACAGTCAGAACTGGCTAATTAAAAATAAACTAATAAAAAATAAATAATCAGGTTAAAGAAATATAAAAAAATGTAGTTTCTAAATTACCTACCTCAAACGAAATTCTCGCGTATTTCTGAATATTATAGCGATTCGCGATCCAAAAAGAATCGCGTCTGATTCAAATTAGTCAAGAGCGATAAACTAAATATTTAAAATAGAAATACTTCATAATAAACCGCGCACCAAGCGCCCTTTTGGCCACCATACGAAACACGCTAAGGGTGAGGCCACATACATACATAGCGACAGCAAAGCACAAGTCGACATCAAATAATAATATTATTTCAGCGATGACTCCCACTGGACATAAGGCTCCCCCAAAGTATTTCATGGGGGGTAGTTACCTATACTCGCCAAGCTTAGTACCTAACGTTGGGCCTTTAAAAATTTCTAGCAATTTAAAATTACAATTATTTATCATGGAATAAAGTCGTAATTTCACTGTCGTAAAATTTTGTTCCAGTTGGACTCTAAAGTGATAATCTTGGAACATAACAAAAATATTTTGTTTCGCTTCGTTTTGGTTTTTGCCAGTAATGTTTTGTGAGACAGATAGCTTTGCGTAAACCAATGTCGAAATAAATAAAATATAGTGATAATCTTATTATAATATCATATAGAGTGTAAATAGAACAGTCACTTTGGGATATTATGATTATACCATAATATATTCTCATTCAATAAAATGTTTTTTTTTCCAAAAAAAAAAACTTACAAAAAATATTTTTGTTATTCTTGCTTAAAATTTAAAACTTAAATATTATTGAATTTATTTTCTAAAAAAATCCAAATATAAGGATACTAAGTTGTCCTAATGTTTTTGATATTATATACTTAATTTACTATGCCATAGTGTTTGATATTTCACCTTCAATTTTTGTGTGGCGAGGCGCGACGCCCGCTGGGCCGTGGGCTGTGGACTTGCCCTAAGTAGATTGGTCGTTGAAAAAAAACACATGCTATATGTATTTTAGTCGCGTGTTGTTCGGCAGACACTTTGGTTGTTAGTCCGGTTCTAAATTTAAGGTATTTTTTTTATTTATATTTTTTATTTTAGCGTGCTAGATTGTTGTTTTTAATTAACAAATACGCGGTAAATTATAGACATTTGATTATTTTAATTGATTGCTATTTGTAACATATTAAAGTATAGTTGAAACTATCTAATTATGATTAATGAATAACTTAAATATTTCATATAAAAATAATTGTTGTGTTAATATTAGATATCTCTGCTCTGCTTTGTTTTGATTTGTATATTTTTTATTATTTGTATAATTTTAATGAACACAATATCAAAAGCGTGCTAAATAATGTAATTTATATTTTATTACAAAAAAAAAGTTTTATTTCTAAAATTTAAATAAAAAAAAAACTATTTTATAATATATTTTAGACTTACGATTATTTCCTTGTTTTTCAACTTTAACAATATTGTAGTCTTCTTCAGCTTGTAGCCATTTACGACTGGCTTATTTTCACCGTTACTTTAGACTATTAAAAATGTATTATGTATTTATATAATACAACACAATGCTTATATTACTATAGCAATCTGGACTAAAAATTACTTAAAAGCAAAAGTATTTTTTTTTTAATTTTAAGTTTTATGGTCAAAGTTTGGCTAACTATAATCACTTATTTTAGTACCTAGCGATAGTTTTTTTTCTATGGTCACTTTTTATGCGTGCCGGAGTGTTCTGTTGAAGCATAATATAATCTAAAGACTAAAGCAATTTATATTTGTCTAGTTCTTAAAATATGAGGGAAAGAGAGTTGCGCCAAAAAACATAATTATTGGCCTTCGCCTACCACAACACAACAAGCATGTGGTTAGGTCTGAGCACATTTGCAATTAAATTTTTTAAATTACCACGTAACCGAGAAAAATAATTCTGATTTTTAATATATATTTTTTTTTTTGCAAAAGTTTATTTTATTACCTATTTTTCTTTAATAATTAACATGTTTATTATCAATAACACAAAAAAACTCCTTAAAAATAACATATATAAATTGAAACTATTTTAGGTAAATTATTATTATCTAAACTACAAACTAAACAAGTAATAAAAAAGGCTATATGTAAAAAACTATATCTAAATCGGCGGCCGCTGGTAATGTACCCAAAAGACTGGCAGTATTACCTCGCTGTATCGCTAATATATTAATATATTATTTTATTAACAAATTTATCGGAACCTATTTTGAATAATTAACAAAACTTTATTGGTGAAATTTTTGTTTTACATTATTAACAGCGTTTTAATTTTATTGATAGTTTTTTTTTTGGGCGTACCTCAAAAGATTTTTTTTTATTTCTTATCACTTTGTTGTTCGCCTGTCTGTCTTTCAAGACCTTTTCTTGGAATATTTAAACTAGACCAGATAATACCTACTACGTGATAATTTCAAAGGAAATCAATACTTTTATTTGACTGATAGTCATTAGGGAAAAGGTCACGCGAGGGTTGCTTTTATGGGATAGGCGAAAACTACTTTGTTGCTCTATACTATAGCAGTTTGGTTTTTTGTAAAGAGGCCAAGGTTTTTGTTATTTTTTTTCAATATTTTGACTAAATATAACTTTGCTAAGGGCCGATTTTTCAATCGTCAGATAACTTTTATTTGTTGAATAAACATGTGACTTTGACATTTGTTCCATACAAAATCTGCCAAAGTCACATAGTTATTCCTTAGATAAAAGTTATCTGACAATTGAAAAATCGGCCCTCAGAGAAGTATAATTTTGTTATGATTTTTTTTATTGCGAACTGGTTTTAGATGAGCGTGCGTAGTCTTCAATAACAAAAATTATGTATTTTTTTTGCGTATAATTTTTATAAAGTATTTAAATTTATTAAAATTATCATTTATGTGAAATAGGAAATCGTTTTTTAATGAGTATTTTTCCTTAAGTTTTTTTTTTAATAAATGTATGCCAAATTTTACAATGCTCTGTGTACAATTCTCGTAAATTGAACTTGAAATTTTTTCAACGCATAATAATATTATACAGGATGTCAAAAGAGCAGTCACTATAACTTTGAGATACAATTATACTACCTTTCCTTATTTTGGAAACGTATTTTTTTTATATTTTAACTGTCAAAAACTATTTTTTTTACAAAAAATTGAGTTTCATCAGTCACTTAAAGATTTTGGGAAAAGAAGTAACGTATTAAGTACATTAGTAGAGACGGATCTTTGGATTAATGTACTTAATACTTTACGATGCATTATAAAATGTTTAAGTGACACTTTGAACAAAATTTTCTCGAAATCATTATTTTGCTCAATATCATCTTCATCTATTCATGTCAATTGTAATAGAGTATTTCCACAGAAATTGTTATAATATATAATATAATATAATCTTTATTCAGCTCATACAATATAAAACCTTAATCTATAGCATACAATGATTAGTAACATATCAATGGTTTTATTATACACATATGGTTGGATCGCAACCAGCAGCTTAGCTAGGTTACAGTGTAACCTGTGTTAAAGCTACTGGTCCCTTTCCCAACATCAAACAAATTGATATTTATCACATTATAATATATGATTCGTGCGATAGCTAGAGTTTTACATTTTTAAAGAACAATTGAAAAAATAATTTTATATTAGAATCAATAATAGTAGAGATAATTATATCTAATATATAAATATAAATTCCATGAATAAATTCGTTTATTTATTAAAACAAAAACAATACATAAATCCAATGGGGAATAACATAAACACAAACACAACACAAAATATAGTATCAATTATAGTATGTTATTAATTAAGACTATGAAGCCAATGTATTGCTTTTAATTATGAAATGAATGTGAGTGTCCTGGTGTGATAGCAGTGATTGACTGTGATAAAGAAAATAGTTGATTAGAGTGTAGGACATATCAGTTTTTCAGTGTTATCTGAAAACTACGCTCGCCAATACACGTGCCAAGCATGGCGAGTTAGCAACTACCCCCAATGAAATACTTTGGGGTTGGCATATGTCCAGTAGATGACGTCATATCTAAAATTTATTGATGATTTAAGTAGATATTATTAGGTCACATAAAAGTACAATCACTTAGAGTAAATGGGAGGGACACGCATCGCCAAACCAAAAGGTTATGCGGCATAACCAACAATGGCTAACAAAAACAGCGGAAGATAAAACAAAATAAACAAAATAACTATCATCCGAATCGTTGGTCTCCGTATATCGCCAATGACCTTGAACGCCTATTTGTATGGCGAGAAAGGAATCGTATACAACCAGTTTAAAAAAACAATACGATAACGTCCCCTGATAAAGAGTTCATTGAAATACTGAAGTTAAATTAATTAATTAATAATAAGTAATTTTTAGACTCGCGACACTAATGTATAAAGAGAAAAAAGGTTAAAACGTTAAAAATGATACTTTGCTTATTGTTATAAGCTAATAATTAAACATTAATATTAATCAATTAATAATTGTCAATTTATAAAACGATCATCTTTTGATAAATAGGTTAAAATTCACATTCCAGATACAACTACACGTTAAAAGGATCAACCAACATACAGTATTATTTAAATTGAAAACTGACTACAAATGAATTTCATATTATTAAAATAGAACACAAAGGATATTGTTTTACTTTTCTATACTAATATTATAAAGCGTAAGAGTTTGTTTGTTTGTTTAAACGCGCTACTCTCAGGAACTAGAGGTCCGATTTGAAAAATTCTTTCATTGTTGGATAGTCCATTTATAGAGGAAGGCTTTAAACTATAAGTGTGTAAAAAGAGCAGTCATTTTAACTTTGAGATACGATTATACTACCTTTCCTCATTTTGGAAATGTATTTTTTTTTTTGTTAAAACTTTAAAAAAATTTTTTTACTTTTCACCATTTCTTATTTTTTTGTCGCAAAAATGACACAAAAGCAAAAAAAAATTTTTTTTTTTATTTTTGTAAAAAAAAACATTTCTAGAACGAGAAAAGGTTGTATAATCATATCCCAAAGTTATAGTGACTGCTCTTTTTACACCAGTTATAAAATTACGCTGCGACCAATAGGAGCGAAGCGTCAGTGAGAAATGTTGCAAAAACGGGGAAAATTATTCACATTTGGGGACTTTCGTTACGTGCCCTGCATATACGGTTTAATTCACTAAAAACAACGCAAACGAAGTCGCGGGCACAGCTAGTGAATAATATAATATTTTGTTTATAAGGAAAAACATGTTTGCGTAACAGTATTATCCTAAATATTATATTTAACGGAGTGCGGTATTCTGTGGGCGTCTGTTGATTGTTTTGTATCGTCAGGAAATAATAAGCCGCACATACAGTACCGGTATATTGATTGTAAAATAACATAGTTTCACTCTAAAATATTAACTCAGGTCGTGGATGCAAATGGATAACGATCAGAAACGCGGAGAGTTCTGCGCTCGCGTCCGTTCCGTCTGACACCCCACCGTTAATGTCATTTCAAACGAGCATAGACCACTCCCAAGCCATGACAGCTGTCCAAGTCATAGCTTGACATTTCGTAGACAGATGACAGCTACAGATGACATGTTGCACGACTGAAGCGCCATCCCGCCGACGTATATTTTAACTCTTGTTTTATAAGTTGCATTTAAATATTATTAGACTTTCCATATTGTACACACATACTATATTAGTATAGATGTATGTATTTTTTACTCATTAGGCATTAATATTATCTACAGATTAAATAATAATCCCCGGTTTCTTGAACGCTATTCAAATGTGTGATCAACTAACATGGCATTCAAATCAACAACCCATATTAAACGCTAATTCGTAGAACATTATCAGACAGAAAGAAACAGACAGATATTTTATAATTACATCTCGCTCGCACTTGCAAGATTTGTTAAAATTCCACAGATAAAGTTAATTCACCAAAGAAGTTGACATACGATTTGAATCAGCGAGCAAACGTGATGTAATTATAAAAATATCTGTCGGTTCCTTACTGTCTGATAATGTTCCACCAATCAAAGTTCAATATGGGCCATTGATTTGAATGCCATGTTAGTTGATCATTCATTTGAATAGCGTTCGGGAAACTGGGTATATGTCTGACTAGCTGTTCCTGCGACTTCGTTCGCGTGGTTCTAGAGCGACTTAAACCATTTATGCAGAGCACGCAAAGAAAGTCTCCCCGTTTTTGCAACACGCTTCGCTCCTATTGGTCGCAGCGTAATGTTATATTACCTAAAGCCTTCCTCTATAAATGGACTATCCAACAAAAAAATATTTTTTCAAATTGAACCAGTAGTTTCTGAGATAGCGTTTAAACAAACAAACTCTTCCGCTAGATAATAATATTACATAACTGCTCAACAATACCCAAAATCAAGAACATGAAACACACAAAATAACAAAATTATATCTTATTCAAAAAGACCGAATCGTACAGAACCCGTATTCGTATATCTTTTCATTGCTTGTCCGCTATTCAACTATGTGTAATTAGTATGGCGAATGGCGCCAAGACGCGTAATATGGTTTTTATCTTTTGCGTTGGCGTTCAAACAAAGCTTCGTGTATATTTATACTTCTCTACCTATACTTCTTATCTTTTTATAGTTCTACTCGATGGTATCGGTATATTGCTTTGACCTTCTATGAATGTATGTAGATCTCCATGGAATAAAAACGATTTTCATTTATCTATACTAATATTATAAAGCGGAAGAGTTTTTTGTTTGTTTAAACGCGCTAATCTCAGGAACTAGGTTCGATTTGATTTTTTTTGGGAGGGCCCCGGGTGGAAAACCACGACCAGGGATCCAGCAGATCCCTCTACGTGGGGAAAATAAAACTAACAAGTGGCGCGCCTGGTACGAATACCGGACGCAAAAGCCAAAGTTCTTAGGACCGAACCCTCCGCGACAGAACGCGGAGAAAAGCCAAAATACTGCCGAAGTGCTAACCTAAACGAAAGACAACGAAACTTGGTTCGATTTGAAAAATATTTTTTTGTTGGATAGTCCATTTATAGAGGAAGGCTTTAGGCTATATAACAATGCGCTGCGACCAATAGGAGCGAAGCATCAGTGAAAAATGTTTCAAAAACGGGGAAAATTATTCACATTTGGGAGACTTTCGTTGCGTGCGCTGCATAAAGGTGTGCTAGATAAACGAATTAAGTCACTCAAAAATCGAACGAAGTGGCGGTAACAGCTAGTTTATGTATATAAATTTTACTCGCGGTTTACGTTTTAGCGTCTTATGAAAAAATACGTTCGTACAAATATGTATCACCTCTGAAAATTGGTTAAATAATATGTCCATAAAATAAAAATTACAGGGTCAAGCCATGTAAAATTTTTAGGTGACCAAATGGCAGCTGTTCTGCGTCGATAAATTTTTTTATTCGCTCACGCTAATCGGATTATTTACCTCAGAGTAATCGGTGTACATACATTATAAAAATAAATATAGAAAACGATATTTATTACACACGTGCATTTAGGGATACACATGGTAGTTTCAGTGAGCGGTTAGATTTTGGTTAATATTTTGCAAGGACATCCTTAAGTTTAGTGGAATATTTTGGATGAATATTTTCCACATATGCGGATTGGACGACGAAGCGTTGAACGACCTCCAACTAGGTAGACATACGATCTGAAAAATGTAACAGGGAGTCAACTGATGCAGATCTGGAGGACCTATCTGAAACGAAGATCTTTCATGTGTATTTGGGATTTACTAATACAGTGTTTCGTAGACTAACGACGGGAGCATAAGATTTAACTTCTAATTCGACCGCTTTTATGTATTCATTTCCAGAATCTTCTCATGCTGTACGTACTGATGTACTGATTTATAATTTTATATTGTTTCCAGCATCATGAGTTCCATCCCCGTGGTCGGCCCCAAGCCTTCTCAGGTCACCTGCCCATCATGCAAATCCAGTATCATGACCAAGGTTCAACACAAGCCCACCACCAAAACCCATCTCATCGCCCTGCTACTGTGTCTGTGCCTGTAAGTATAACCTAGTAGTCACCAGCACTGAAGGACCATAGAAATCATAAAACACTATATATACTGTACGCAGACCATTAAATATAATAGCTCCCCTCACCGATTTCAGTGTTATTTTATAGTGCCTTAGTATGTGCTCAATATACAAGACACTCTCTCTTCCTTTTACTCTCATAACCCAGTGGGACGGTAAACCGACACGACTGGCGAGATAATAGGCGCAGGACCGACTTTTTACATGCCCATCCGACGCATGGAACATCTTTCTTGTCAGACAATCAGGTGATCAGCTTGCATTATCCTAACCAAACTTGAAAACAACATTTTATGTTGTTCCAACGCGGGAATCGACCACACGACCTCTGGGTCGAGAGCAAATTCCGAAACAACCATTATTAAGTGATGGATTCTTGTAGAACTATTTTATCAGTTTCTTGCTGACCTTGTACCTTCGGTACCCTTAATCGCCTGCGTGGTATAGCTGGACTCGACTGGACTTGGCTCTTGACATAGAGGTCATAAATTTAATTCCCACACTGGAACAACTTTGTTGTTTTCAAGTTTGATTAAGACAATGATAGGCTGATCACCTCATTGTCTGACAAGAAAGTTGATCAATGCGTCGGTTGGGGAAGTCAGAATTTGGCCATGCGCCAAATGGTCATCCATTTCTACAAGAATAAAGAAAGTGAACGTGCTTTAATTGTTATGCGCAAGCACATACTAGGTCCTGGGTTCCAAGAAATCTGACCACCAACATTGATATTATGTGGGAGCAATTAAAAGGTACGCCTTTGGACGCTGGTTTTGCTTCATCATCAAGATTCAAGCGTAGAGAACAGATTCTTTATCTGTGAGTGAGAGTATCGCCCTTGATATCTATTTACGAATGCTCCTCTTCCGTGCCCCACATCGAAGGCCGACGTCTATTAAGATATCTGAAATAATAGGTCAATGTTTGGGAGCACGCGAAAAGATTTATATTATGCTCAGATAAACTAGTTTTAGTGAACAGTAATACCTCAAGTCTATCAGCAAGATTTGAAAGTCGTATAGAATTGTCTCGGCTTTTCAAAACGGTTGGCACAGTAGGAAATTGTTATGGTTAGCATAATTTTCATACATTACTCTTTTGATAATGTCACGTTCTTGCTAGCAGTGCTAGCTCTAACAAATATGGCCATAAATACTGTTACAAAAAAACTTTTTAATTATTTTGAAAAAATAAAAAAAAAATCATTTCCAAAATGAGGAAAGGTAGTTTAATCATATCTCAGAGTCATAGTGACTGTTCTTTTTACATCTTGTACTGCGAACCGCCTTAAAATTAAGTTTTTGACGCACCAACAGCTACCGGGCGTGATTACTACACTAGAACTTTCCTCGAGAACCATTCTATCGGTTGGTGAAAATAGCACACAAATTACTGCAGCCAATGAAATATTATAGCTCTTACTATATCAAAAATCATTGAAATATTCGTGGAAGTCCAGAGAAGGTTTAAACGGTTTGTAACGAAGTGGGCATGGGTCAGCTAGTATTGTAAAGGAAAATATTGTGCAAAATCAATACTGTTTTAAAGACTAATTTGCATCAGTTGGTGTTTTCCTTGTATATCCTGGCTAATATTATTTGCAAGGTCACGAGTTTAAAAATAGTAATTTATCATTAAGTTATTTTTATTAATATGGTTTATTACTAAAGTAATAAAAGTAATATTGTAATTTTTTACATGTGCAATATTTAACAATTTATTGCACATGTTAAAAATTACAACATTACTATGATTTCTAACTAGAAAATTCTTTTAATAAAAGAGGACGTGCATAGTAATAATTATATTATATTTATCTAATAATAATTTTAATATTGTATATTAATAAATAATTTAAATAGAATATTGAAAGTTGTATTGAGCTGTTATTTTACAATGCATAGTTCAACGTAATTTAGGTATGTCATGGTTTTAATGAATTTTATTTATTTCTTAGCATAATTATGTTTCTTTTTATATTATGTACCAGGGGGCCTACTCAAGATGCCATCGCTAATTATCGCTTACAAAGTTCGATAACAAAATGTATGGGATTTGACATAAGGTACGCTAAATGACATACCAAATCGCGATCACTTAGCGTACCTTATGTCAAATCCCATACATTTTGTTATCGAACTTTGTAAGCGATAATTAGCGATGGCATCTTGAGTAGGCTCCCTGCACTGTTGTCTGTTACTGTACCTAATGAATAAAATAAAAATAAATAAAATTAACTAGGTATAAGTAGTCAATTTAAACAATCCTCTTTTTAAATTTTCATATATCTTTTATAATATTATATAGATTATGCTTCTGTAACGGGTGTAAAAAGAATAGTCACTATAAATTTTGTATATTATGATTGTGGTAACTTTTCTTATTCTAGATTAGAATGTTATGCTTTTTCGTTATTCTTGCGACAAAAAAAAACGATAAAAAGTAAAAAAAAATTAGTTTTTGACAAGAAATTTTTTTTTTCCAAAATTACGTAAGGTAATAATATTATAATCGCATCTCAAAGTTAAAGTGACTGTTCTTTTTACACGCTATATACATATTAGATAGATTCGTAAAAATACTATTTTCAATGATGTCACAACTATTAATTGAATGACTTTATTATCGTAAGCCCTTCAGTTGTCATTTTTGATGGACGACACTGATCAATTCGAGCTCGTCAGTTGCTACACTAAATACAGCTTTAAGTGAAGGCTGTTTTTACTATTTTAGCGGAATTACATTTTTATTGTTGACTTCTACATCGTTACTTTCGACTACTATTTACGTTTGTCAAACAAGAATACCTAGCTTTTTCTATCGACACGCCGCGCGTGAGCGTGTCTCTGGAATAAAAAGTACTACCTACAACAATGTGTACTTTTTCATGATCATCAGTTATACGGGGTGTAAAAAGAGCAGTCACTTTAACTTTTAGATACGATTATACTACATTCCCTCATTTTGGAAAAAAAAATAAGTAAATAATTTTTTGTCAAAAACTTCAAAATTTTTTTTTTACTTTTTACTATTCCTTGACGACCTCCGTAGCGCAGTGGTTGAGCACGTTGGTGCTCGAACGAAAGGTCGCGGGTTCGAATCCCGCCGAGGGAACAAAAAGTTTTTCAAAAATGTTCCTGGGTCATGGATGTGTATAATATCATAAAAATCTTAAATATGTGTATAATATAAAAATATTAAACATATTTCCGTTGTCTGGTACCTGTAACACAAGTTCTTCGGATACTTAGCACAGGGCCAGATTGACATGGTGTGAAGCGTCCATAGATTATATTATTATTATTATTTTGTCGCAAAAATAACAACAAAGCAAAAAAAAAATTTTTAATTTTGGTTAAAAAAAATACATTTCAAGAATGAGAAAAGGTAGTATAATTATATCCCAAAGTTATAGTGACTGCTATTTTTACACCCGTTATAGTTGGTTAAAATTATAATAAACATACGGCCATTCATATTTATAATATAGAAGATCTGTAGGATTTCATATCAAATTAATTGAATTCCGGTTAAGACTATGTCATCATCAGGTGCTTTTGTTTCTTCTTCAGATGCTGGCCATGTGTCTGCGTGCCTTACTGCGTCGATTCCTGCAGGAACGCCGACCACTACTGCCCTAGCTGTAACGCCTACATCGGAACCTACCAATCTTAATACCAGACTTTTACCTCAATATATTAATCATTATGTCAATAAACCTTTCCCACCCTTCAACACGACTAAGTTGGCACAAAGAGTTCGAGTGTTGCTGTCGTTTATAATTTTGAATGTTACATAGTTATTGTAATATTCCAAAATAATACACGAATAATACACGTTTGATAGAAATGAATCGGAGGAAGATTTGATTTGAAAATTAATTGTGGTTTGCATTTTGATACGTTTTAGACCACGTTAAGATATAAGTGCGTGTGATACCTTGTTACTCATATAAAATAAGTAATTACATTTTATACTGACTTGGCATTTATCTTGTTACATATAATCATACTACTTACTGTATAGTATTTCTATGAATCTCACACAATATAGCAACGAAAGAAATGATAATATTAATATTGCACATGTCAGTAGCTTATATGAAATTGTTTAAAATTATTAATTACTTTCGTTGTTACAGACTAATCTAAAGGATCATTTCTCACTGAATTGAGACACAACATTGCATGTTTATATCGATTAGCTACTCAAAATAAAACTTTCTGCACTACATAAGAAGATAATTTTGTTTTAAGAGTGGCGCAGCGATATGAATACCGATGCTGCTAGCAATACGATATCTTAAAATGAAATTGTATCTTCTTGTGTAGTAAACAAAGTTCGATTTTCCATTGCTCGTCTCGTCTTGGTGTGATGATGACAATTGAAAAGAATTTGAATAAAAAGATGTATTTCAATAAATGTACCTATGTATTTACAGTTTTTGTTACAAATATATAATTAAATTTTAACTATTTGATATGTTTCTGTTGTTTTCCTATACTTTGTCTATAAAATATATTTTAAAATATACATATTAGATACAATTATTCATATTTAAATAACATCATGACATCATTTTCAGCAATATATTATTATTATGTTAACGGCAATAAAGCTTATTAATTTAGCTGTTTTCCAAAAAAAGGAGGCGGATAACCGCCTATATAAAAAAAGAGAAGCTGCACACTATATGTTTGGCAATATAAATATAAATTTATATTGCCAAACATATAGTGTTCAGCTTCTCTTTTTTTATATTCAATGATTAGAGGGTATAATTTGAACTTGATTTTATTGTTATCAAGTCCTGATAAATACCTAATGAATACCTAATGATGGCATTCGTATAGAAGTAAGCGAAATCATCGAAATATGTATGGACTCTTATGTTGATTTTGTATTTATTTCAAGTAACGTATTTCAATTAAAGTATTCTACCGAAATAAATATTTTATGCCAACCTGGATCTAATTGTACAGAAGGTAATTGTTTGTTCTTCAAACATAGACGTTTGGACGTTTCGCCATGTCTAACAAAACGATAGTTGACTTTACAGCACTATACTTTTTATTCCACCAAACAGCGGCTTAGGAATAGATTATCACCACTAGTTATTGTTTATTATTTGCACAGATCTTCATATTTGTGTAGTCGGTGCTAGTCTAAAGAATACAGAAATCCCTGAATTGAAAACGATTTATTACACCTACTTATATCCTTATATAACAATATTTTATAGAGCTCACGTTCAATTTGGTTGGTTAGCAGTTCAAAAGATTGAGTGGATAAATATTTAAATTCTAGCCTTATTGAAAAGAAAAACTTTTTGAGAACAAGAATTGTATTAGTTACTCTTTATGGCGCACTTTATTGAAAATATTTTCAATAAAGTGCGCCATAAATAAAAATATTATCATTTTTTGATGTCAGTTTTTCTTCTTTTGCTCAAACTCTTTTATCTGCGGCTTTGCCCGTGTAGAATAAAAATTATCTTTTGTTACTTTAAAAAAATATATTAGGGATTTATCAGGCGTTAGAGCGTGGACGCTTCATTGACATAGCGATGGAATAACACGGGATCTAGCATGTAACCTTGGGGCACACCGGTTTTCGCGGGCGCCTAAAAATGGCGGCCCAGTGACCATGACTATGACCGTGACTTTTTGCATAAGCTACGTTAGATTTATCATGGAATTGAATAAAAAAACATGCATTTATAATGCAAAGTAAATATATTATTGTCGAATTGTGATTAAGAGGAAACTATAAAATCTATTGTCGTCTCGAAGTGCTCTAGCGAGCACTTACGCGATAGATAACTTCAGCTCGAACTGAAATTACATTTTAAAATAAGAAATCGACGTTTCGGACCCCTGTTACCTCCTCCAAAACTTAACTGCTTTAGATATTTTTTCATTATATACTAGAAAAGGCTTGAGCTAGGTTGAACCTATGTTTTAATTTTATTGTATACTGTAGTCAAAATTGTTTTGGACAAAGGCACAGCGAAAAATCTGGTAAATATTTAAGATTTTGAACGCCCGTATCTCCTTAAATAATTAATTTATTTAAAAAAATGAGGACGTACAAATAATACACTTAGATATTCAAGAAGAAAATTATTACTCTAGCGGCACTATCCAGTGAGGAAACAGGTGTATGTAAAAATAGGTGTTATGTTTCCTTTTAATAGTCTCTAATGCTTATCATCTTATTGATAAAAATATTTGCACATTGCAAGCGGTACCAACAGCCAATACTGTTTCCTTCTTGACTGATTAGAAAAGTAACTTGGCAGACAATAGAAAGACATTACTAGATAGGATAGTTTTCTTTTTGTACCAAAAACATAATCTCGTTGGTACAGCTGTAGGTTACCAGGTTTACAGGTATTTGCATAATAAATTTCACCAAATCCGTTCAGTAATTTATTAAATAACTGTACTTTACAATAATTTTTCATTTCATTTCATTTTACAATAATAATAATTTATTTGCTAGGTCCTAAGTTTACATTTAACATTTTTTTTGTCTAACTATCCTATTTAATTCTACTAAGCTAGGTTTCCCGGCTAAAACGGCATAAGTCACTATCGGATCAAAAATTAATTTCTGTCCTTTACAAACTTGTAAACAAAATACATAAGAAATGACTATGCAAAATAACAGACAAAATACCATAGAAAAAACAGAAATACATCTACATAAACAATATTTCGCAATTATAATATTAATAGGGCCCAATGTGTAAATATTTTATTAGTAAAGGAGTGAGTACAGTCCATTCATCAGCGAACATCAAAACTATTACCTAAATAATAATATTTATTGATAACGTTCTGTGTGTCCTATTACACTTATTCTTACTTTGCTTTTTGAAAAACGTAGGCGCACCTATAGGCTTGTATAAGTACCATACTTTTACCGCCTCCGTGGTCTAGTGGTTCAGAGCTTCGCTCTCGAGCCGGAGGTCGTGGGCTCGATCCCCGCGTTGGAACAACAAATAATGTTGTTTTCATGTTTGGTTAGGACAATTCAGGCTGATCACCTGATTGTCTGACAAGAAAGATGATCCATGCGTCGGATGGGCATGTAAAAAGTCGGTCCTGCGCCTGATCTCTCGCCATTCGTGTCGGTTTACCGTCCCACTGGGTTATGAGAGTAAAAGGAAGAGAGAGTGCTTCTGTGTATTGCGCACACACTTGGGCACTATAAAATAACTCCTGCGTAGCTGGCCAGGTTTCAATGAAATCGGCTACCGACATCGAAATCGGTGAGGGGAGCTATTATACTTTTACCATACCAGTACCATAATTTAAATTTTGTCTACACAATGATAGAAATACTGACATATTTTATATTAAATCATTTTTCCTTTACCAATCTATAAATTTTGTCTACTCTTTCGCAAAAATTATCTATATGTATGAAAGTAAGACGCGTGCAGACAAACGCTTAATCTACACATCTATGGTGGACTTACCCATTATTGAATTGATTTACTGTTGAATACTGAAACGTTACTTAAAGTTAACGCCCTCCTAATCACATACTGTTACTGTCACTCTTTGGCGGTGTAGGGACACAGTGCTCACATTGTATTAATCGCAGGCAATATAGTTATAAATTAGTGTAAACACTTGAAATGTGCTATGCATTGTGTATGGCCCTTATTTTTGTAACTCCTTAACAGTCGCAACACACAAGAGCTCAAGGGTTAATGTTTTATTAATATTCCCTTCTGAGAAGAGTTTTTAGATACATAACAAATCAATATTATTTCCTACAACATTATGTTCCTACTCAAAACCTAATTAGTGTAAATAAGTGATTCTCTAACTAAAACCTAAAGGCGGAATGACAAGGACAGAACGAGACTTGAGCGCCACTTAATTTAACTATTATTTAAGTAAATGCAGTACAGGAATTTTTTTAGGAAACCCAATTATTGTCAATTGAAGAATGATGGAACGTCAGCTTTTAAACAAAAAAACCTAAAAAACATTAGGTTTATTTATTTAGGAGCTCTCATATAATCCTCTGTTTGCTGGGGATTGAAAATATTAGTTACCAAAACTATTCGCATATGACAACTAAATATTTTAATGTTATTAAAGTTACTGTAAATAAATTGAATGCTATCTGGCATTTAACCATTTCGAGAGGTAGCGTTCGCTGATAAGGCTCTAATGACGTAACCTTGATTCATTATATTATGTATACAAAAACAATTTATAGACCAAGATCCCAGGTTCGCCAGACTACACTTATTATTAATTTATTTATTTTCTTACATATTCATTATTTAAGCATAATCCAATATAATTTTAGAATATTATCAATGTCTACAATTGATGTCATATTATGCCATAGAGATATATAGTTAATACTGTATTTAGTACGTCCATGTATTATGCAAAAACAACACACATTTGGTGACGTGAGCCAATTCCTCGAATCCAAAGCCGCAGGAAATTGTAGATACTATGTTTTCCTATTAGTTTTAATTGTTATGTTGCTTAGGTAATGATACTTAAAAAAATAAAATAAAAAAAAACTAAGTATTTGCTTAAAAAAATTGCCAAATTACACATTAAAAATCGATAACTTTTATTATTATTTATTTACACACCTAAATGGTGTATAAAGTGCTCAATTATAAATGTTATGTAAGTAATTTTATATTATTTAGTTCACTATTTATATTTTACCCTATCATCACAACTCCTATTTAGCAGCTGTTGCGACTTAATCAGAATAAAAAGATTTATAACTCAAAACAATATAACAAATTAAACACATTAATAACAATATTATAACTAGTTACTAACTTAAAAGTACAACTAAAAATTACTAATAAAAAATTAAGATAATAGATAAATAATGTAATATTATAAATAGCTACTAACTCAAAAGTACAACTAAAAATTACTAATTTAAATTTAATATAATAAATAATTTTAGTTGTTTGTTTTTTACTGGTTAAAGCTTGTAATTGGCATTATGTTTAATTTATTGTAATTTTTGTTGTTGCTGTAAGTTTTACTAATGAAATAATATAAATAATATAAGTGAAGTGGTCAGGCGCCATCGGATCGCGATCTACATCAGTCAGGAGTCGCGTTGATTCAACTGAACACAACAGACGCGTTCACGGTATATAGTGTTTTGTTTATAACCGGCTTCAGATCTCCAGCGCACCTCGTGGCTTCATTTCCACTTTAAATAATCAAAGGTAAGTTGATTTTTACTATTTTAAATATCCCAGAACCGGTTTTTTATTTTTAGTAACCTAAAACTTAGCATGTTATGTTATGCATACTTCAAGGTCTTCGGCGAATATCTAATACCATTTAATACCTATTGTGCAAGCTTGTGGAAAAGGCGAAAGTTTGTAATTGTGTGTTATTGTTTGTGACTCTTTCACGCAAAAACTAGTGAACGGAATTTAGTGAAATTTGGTATGGTACTTTAAATGCTAGATTAAATTTTTTTTCTATATTTTATTATATTTCTACCAAGAACTTACAGTACTTTCAATAACATAATACTAGATATTGTAACGGTACTAAACCGTATTTTTTGCAACTTTAAGGCCCGTATAAATAAAACAATCTCAAACCCAACCTCACTTGAGAAGTGAAATGAAACGTTTTTTTATCTATCGTAGTGTATATGTCGCAGTCATCTGATTGAATCCGCTATTTAATTGAATGACTAGCGCGTTCATTGAATCCTGTTTTTACCAACATATTTTAGAATCCGAGACTAGGACAGCCATTTAATATTTTAGTTTTAAACTTCCGAATTAGTACTAATAAAACGAACATTAAAGTAAATTAATCAAAAAATATATCAACACATTGCTATCTGTACGAGCTGTTTGACGCCATTATATTACCGCCTAGTAATTCAATTAAATAACCAGATTCAATAAGATGACTGCGACATATAGATTCTCAAGGGGTTAGATTCTCAAGTGAGGTTGGGTTTGAGAATGTTTTATTATATATAGTAGGTTCTTGGTAGAAATATAATATAATATAGTAAAACACAAACTACTTGCACTTTTTTCTACTTTATTTGTTATTTTACATTAATTATTATTTACAATACACGGCCGGTTTCGATTCAACATATTCATCATCAGTTGAGTCACCATGTAGCTAATAATTCATGTAAAATAAAAAATAAAGTGGAAAAAGTGCAAGTAGTTTGTGTTTTACTATCATCTGGTATTTATAATAATATAATGTTCACAATCTACTTCATGATTGTTCTTTAGTTAATTATTTAAATATCGGACTAGGTATATAACAGTATGTTTAAACGCTTCTCGGAACGCTCAGATCATTCATAACGTACACTGTCGTTTCTTTAGCACATTATTGTAAATTTTGAAATTTTCGATCTGATCGCTTTACTGCTAGTGGAACGACTGACAGATGTTAAATTTTGACTTTATTAGTTAAACGAAAAGTGTCAAAATATGTAGTTTTCGTAAGGACAACGAAGGCTGATCAATGATCATCTGAGTGTCTGACAAGCAAGATGCTTCGTCGGAAGGGCATGTAAAAAGTCGGTCCTGCGCCTGATTTCCCGCCAGTCGTGTCGGCTATCCGTCCCACTGGGCTACGAGAGTGAAGGAACAGAGAGTACTTCTGTATATTGCGCACACACTTGGCCACTATAAAATACCTCCTGGTTTCAATGAAACCGGCCAGCGTCACCGGAATCGGTGTTAGGGACATTATTATCTATACTAATATTATAAAGCGAAAGAGTTTGTTTGTTTGTTTGTTTGTTTAAACGCGCTAATTTCTGGAACTACTGGTCCGATTCGAAAAATTCTTTTTTTGTTGGTTAGTCCATTTATAGAGATAGGCTTTAGGCTATATAACATTACGTTGCGATCAATAGGAGCGAAGCGTCAGTGAGAAATGTTACAAAAACGGGGAAAATTATTCACATTTGGCGACTTTCGTTGCGTGCGCTGCATATATTTATTACGGTTTAAGTCATTAAAAAACCACGCGAACGAAGTCGCGGGAACAGCTAGTTAGAAATATTAGTATAGAAACTCTTTGGTTCAATCAAATTATATTTACGATTGTGTCAAATCTACTGTTGATGATGCTGTGAGTGACGTATTCGTGAGTTTGTTAGCAACAGTTATTTTATGTCTGTCTAAACATGATTTCTGATCCGTGATAGTTTTATTCGGCGGAAAGCTCACGCGATCGAGATGATCAGCTACAATTCATCATCAGATCTTTACGATCTGGGGGCTACTTCATTTTTTTTAAATTGCATATAGTGGCCCGACGAAAACAGTGCATCATAAGTTGTACGTGTCTACGTTTATGATTCATCATCAAGTCATCATCACCTTTTTTTTAACCCCCGACGCAAATACAACGGGGCGTTATAAGTTTGACGTGTCTGTGTACATGTGTCTGTATGTGGCATCGTACGGATGATCTGATTTCAATGTGTTTTTTTTTGTGTGAAAGGTATATCAGTCGAGAGTGTTCTTAGCTATGTTTGGTGGAAATTGGTTCAGGTCTTCAAGGTCATCAGGTCGTTTGTTAGGTGTAAGAGTAACGCTAAGTCGGAAGTTTTTTTTTAATTTTAATTTAGTTTATTAGCAGTAATCATGAGTGTAGTATGTACCAGTCGGACACTGGCCGTCATGTGGACATCACCAGATAACTGTGGCTTCAACGCTGGTGATCATGTCAGCGAATGAATTATAATTGATCATCATCGTCTTTCTGTTAATGTAGGGTTTACTTAATATACGTAGTATTTTTTCATTAATCATCAGCCGACTCATGACATGACACGCGTACATCATCACCAGTGTTATATAATAGCTCCCCTCACCGATTTCGGTGTCGGTAGCTGATTTCATTAAAACCAGGCCATCTACGCAGTCGTTTTTATAGTGCCCAAGTGTGTGCGCAAAACACAAAGTCACACTCTCTTCCTTTTACTCTCATAACCCAGTGGGACGGTAAACCGACACGACTGGCGAGAGAACAGGCGCAGGACCGACTGTTTACATGCCCATCCGACGCATGGATCGTCTCGTCAGACAATCAGAAGATCAGCCTGCATTGTCCTAACCATTGGAAACAACATTTTTTTTATTGCTCCAACGCGAGAATCGAACGCTCTTAACCACTAGACCACGGTGGTGATAGTGAGGGTTGAAGCTATTCATCATCAGTTCGCTCACTTGTCAATTTTTTTTTTTGCAGTAACCATGAGTGCAGTACCAGTGGGACCGCAGCCCACCCGTGTCATATGTCCGTCATGTCACGCGAACATCATCACCAGGGTGGAGTCTACCAACACCACGAAGACGCATCTGATGGCCGTGCTGTTATGCTTGTTTCTGTGAGTATATACAATTTTGTGTCAGTTCAAACTGAAATGGTTTCCACGAGTGATAATCGTTGACCGACTTTTTGCCAAAAATCATGGCATTTTAAACTCTTGTATACTATACCATGGCCTACCATCCCATACAATCTATATTTAATACAAAAAAATTGCAACAGATGTCACTACTATTAACGTTTGTAAATTATAAAATGTAAATATGCCGAATTAAGTACAAATATTGGCACTAAAATAAAGATAAACATATTTTTAAGCAGAACATCACATTAAGCTAAATTCAACTCCTTAATTAATACGAAACGAAATTAGTAATTAGTATTTTCCAATAGTGGCGCTAGATGGCGGTTTCCGGAATGTGCCTGGACTTCACCCTTTGCCAGTCGTATTTCCAGTATTAGGGTGATACCATTTTCTAGTACTAGGTCGTGGTTCTGTTATATATCTTCTTTGTGACTATACCGATGGATCCTAAGTATACTGAGTCAACTAACAAATTTCAACAATTTCACTTTTTGCGATAAGAATAAGAATAATTTTAATACGTTTTATATATTGATATTTTAATTTAATTTTGAAGCAATAAGCTTATTAAGTTTTATTTGGAAATAAAATAATTTGAATTTTGTGAAGACTCAAGTTCAGTTTTTGCTAATTTTATCTCAAATGTTTGAAGCAATTTTTAAACAAAATCAAAATATTTTAAATTAACAAACTTAACAAGCTTCATTTAACAAGCAAAGACGTTTTCAATATCTATAATAATAAACGTCTACACTGATTTAGTTGTCAGTGGCCGATTACTTGTCAGACAATCTGATAAACAGACTGCATTGTTATAACCAAACTTGAAAACAACATTAGTTGTTGCAACACGATACTCGAACTTACGACCTCCGAGTCGAGAGAAAAAAAACTTGAGAGGTGTCAAGGGACACCCGGATGGAACGAAGTTTATTATTTATTATTTAAAAAAAAACCTGTATACACTCAACAAAAATAATCGTCGCGACACCACACTGTTCAATGCGAAATAGAAATGAAAATATCTGGCTTGCTTACTACAAGAGAGAGAGAGAGATAGACAGAGAATCATGCGACGCCGCTCGGCTTACAATAGCTTACTATAGCAAAAAGTGTCGTGACAACTTTTCGTAAGAATTTTTTCCGTCTAGCCCCCATTCACAACGCGCGATAAGGAATTTCGTTCTAAAAATATTTCAATACTCGCTGGTCAGTCCGATACTTTGTCGGCATCAAAATCGGTCGAGCAAGGTCAGTAGATGCTTTGAGGCGTTGATTGCCGGTTGGCAAGACGCGCCGATTTTTGGCCGCACATGCTTTATATTAGTCATCTGTTAAAAATAGAACGGTATGTAACTAAAATAATCGACTAGATAGGCGTGAGAAACGAAAACCAGACAATATTTGAAATAAATTTTAATATTATCAGTTGTACAATGTGTTAAATAAATGAGAGAGAGATAATATTTAAAGTTAAGGCCGTATTTCACCAAGCAATGTTAAAGTTAACGCCCTGTTAAAATACCATGCCATCTCATTCATTGACAGGAAATACGAGCGGGATAACATGATATTTAACATGGCGTTACCTTTATTGCTTTGTGAAACACGGCCTAAATATGCATTAATTTATTTAGACACGCGGCAGCGTGTCATGTCAAGTTCTTGCTTGAACTATAAAAATTTTCTTAACAAAAAAAAAAATCAAGGAAAGGAACCATTTGGAGCCATTTTGATCCTTCTATAACTCAAAACCTCTTTAACATAAGCACACAAAACTACATGTGTTTAATTATATCTATAAGGATATCTAGAAGCCTAAATTTTATAAAGCTCAAACGGTTATAAAGAGAGGAAGGTCAAAAAGACGTATATTAGCACTTACTACTAATATTTTCGCGCGTCTTTAAAAAAAAATAAGCAATTATTATAAGGTGTCCAATAAAGCAAAGAAGCGTGAAGAAAAAAAGAGTTTAATACTAATTGTTCATAATGTTATTCTGTTCGTATAAATACTTATTTGGATTCTGCATAGAACTTGGCACTCATTTATATCTCCATTCTTTTTGCTCGGAAGCCTACAGCCATTACACACTAATAAAGACTTAAATGAAGTGAAAAAAAATGTGAAATAAAATTCAAAAATTTCAATTTCTAATAATTTCTATCTCAATCCGGAGGCAGAAAAATTTAAAATAATTGATCACAACTTCACGTATCAATGATCTACGCCATTTAGCACCTTTTTGATGATGAGCCTGTACAAAAACTGAAAAAAACTTGACTGTCATTTTTTACGTTTATTCTTGTTGTGGGCTAATATTAACATGATCATTATAAGATGTTGTTAGACCGACCGACTAACCTTGACTTGGCATGTGTCTCACAACTTTTTACGGTAAGAACTAAGTAGCGAGACTTGACATTTTTTATGTTTTTGATGGGATTATTATGCCACTGTTCTTGGGCAAGAAAATGGAACACTTCCTACTTTTTATTATTAATTTCATTGCCAAAGATGATCATTATATTATGTCCCTCGGACACCCCTGAGATCATATTAAAGGTTACCACCGTCAATCCTGGCTATACAGGAGTTGCAGTGGTGGGAGCGTGTGATGGCCATTTCTGTTGAATTCATTTTTGATAATTGACGTTTGAAGGTTTTTTAGGGACCAATTTTGTAGGAAGGGACAATTTTTCGAGGGACCAATTTTTTAGGGTCAAATAAAATTACCCCTCAATATTTGAGGGGTAATTTTATTTGACGGGTAAATTTTTTTAACAGAACAGGAGAGGAAAGATGTTAGGACACTTGATACGGCACGACAACTTTATTAGAGGCATAATTGAAGGAAATATAGAAGGTAGAAGAAAACGTGGAAGGCCGAGAAGAACTTTTATGGACCAGGTGAAGGAGAAAGTGATGGTCGTGTCGTATCAAGAGGTCAAGAGAAGGGCGGAGTGCAGGGAGGAATGGAGAAAACTCCACCGACAAGAGCGAAGCTCTTAAGTTAGAAGAAGAAGAAGAAGAAGAAGAGAAGAAATTTTTTAGGGGTAAATTTTTTGGAAGGCAATTTTTCATTAAAATAATTTCCTTTCAGATGCTTGCCGTGTGTCTGCATTCCCTACTGCATGGATTCCTGCAAGAACACCGACCACTACTGCCCAAGTTGCCAAGCCTACTTGGGATCCTACAAAGCATAAAATTATCAAGATTAAGTCATGATCATCGGAGAAGTCACGCACATCGATGATAGCCAATAAACTATGTGCCCCCACGGCATACTTTTTGCAGGACCGATAATCGGACAGATATTTGCTCTTTTAATTCTGACCGACGTTTTGCATGACGTTGCTTTGCGCTATTGCAAAATTAATGTTACCTACAAAAAGTCGGTCACCGATTATCGGTCGCAGGCATGCATAACAGATTTTTGCTCTTTTAATTCTGACCGACTTTTTGCATGACGTGTGCGTTGTAATAGTAATGTCACCTACAAAAAGTCGGTCACCGATTATCAGTCGCAGGCATGAATAACAGATTTTTGCTCTTTTAATTCTGACCGACTTTTTGCATGACGTGTACGTTGTAATAGTAATGTCCTACAAAAAGTCGGTCACCGATTATTGCTCGCGGACACTCTAATGTGAACAATGAGAGTACAAAACTGGGGGACTCTAGAAACTAATTTTAATGTCAAGGACCAATCCGATTAAAATGCTGTAAAGTCATGTGCTATTGACACTCAACTTCAAACCAACATGGCGCTGCCATGACGAACTGTCAAATCTCACAAAATGTAATAGGCAAATACATTAGAGTGCAAGCTAGCCATCTCTTTTCATCGTTTACTAAAATTGTCCCCGATTTGAAGTCCAACAGGACGGCGATTCTCAGGCCTCATCAGGGATATACGAATTGAAATTGAATTAGAGCACGATTCTCGGGAAGTGGAAAAACTTTCGAATATTAGTATATCCCGCTCGCACGCGCGGTAAATCTCATTTGCATGAGCGGGACAGACCGATAGTAAAAACTAAGTTGCGAGGCCTGAAAATATTCGAAATTTTTTCCACTGCCCGAGAATCGTGCTTCTGGTGTACTAATTTTTTACCGCTGTGCCATATTTCAATAGAGGAAGTCAAAGTAATTTTTTTTTATGAAGAATAAATTTTACAAAAATGTTCACTGCACGTCGTGCATATTTCACAGTCATCTGGTTGAATCTGCTATTTGATTGAGTGCGCGTTTTTTGAATTCTATATTTTATTTTTCTATTCTGTATTATATTTTATTTTTAAACTTCAAAATTTCCGAATGTGTAGGTACCTATTATAACGCACATTAAATTAAATGAATGAAAAAATATACACATTGCTATCTCAAAGAATTATTCATTTTTAATAACCAAAAAAAAAATCTGTGACAGTATTGACATCATAATAAGTCAGTACATGACATATAGACTAGCGTCGGGCGTCGGCGTCGTCGGGCGTCGGCATCGGCGTCGGCGTCGCGGCGTCGCGGCGTCAGGTGACGACGACGCCCGACTGGTTTTGGTCGCAGCGTAATGTTATATGGCCAAAGCCTTCCTCTATAAATGGACTATCCAACAAAATGATTTTTTCAAATCGGACAAGTAGTTCCTAAGATTAGCGCGCCTAAACAAACAAACAATTCACATTTGGGGACTTTCGTTGCTTGCGCAGCATAAACGGTTTAAATCAATCAAACAAATAAGCATATTCAACCAGATGAACTAGCCCAGCGAGAAGAACCGGCGTAAGAAACTCGCGAATTAGACAATAGCTATTCAATTCAACCAAACAAACATATTCAATACCTATGGACCTTTTACACCACGTCAATCTAGCCCTGTGCTAAGTATCGGAAGAACTTGAGTTACAGGTACCAGACAACGGAAATATATTTAATGTGTATTTTATATTAATACACAAATTTAATACACATCCATGAATGAACCAAGAACGCTGTAAACTTTTTTTTTGTTCCTTCGGCGGGATTCGAACCCGCGACACTGCGCTAAAGGGGTCGTCAATATTATCTTACCTCTTTTATATTTTATATTTAAGTTTTGATACGTATACTGTGTATAATATATTTTTAATATGATGTACTTGAACAAATTTTGATGCATTTATAAGGTTTATATTCTTTAAATCCCTATCGGTCTGCTGTGGGCCCAGCACGAACACTTTTACAACAACGTTTTTATATGAAAACCATGATAGCATAGATACATAAGGTAAAGAAAGATATTCGATAGAAATGTCATTGAACATACGAATTGCGTTGTCTAAATATATTTGTTAAGAGGAAACACAATGGCTGTTTTTTCCATACAGAAACAGGGATCTTTGCGACTCCTGGTTCCTCCCATTTTTCCTGGTTTTCCACCGATTTCGGTGTCGGTAGCCGATTTCATTAAAACCAGGCCGGCTACACAGGAGTTATTTTATAGTGTCCAAGTGTGTGCAATACACAGAGACACTCTCTTCCTTTTACTCTCATAACCCAGTGGGACGGTAAACCGACACGACTGGCGAGAGATCAGGCGCAGGACCGACTTTTTACATGCCCATCCGATGCATGGATCATCTTTCTTGTCAGACAATCAGGTGATCAGCCTGCTTTGTCCTAACCAAACTTGAAAACAAAATTTTTGTTGTTCCAACGCGGGAATCGAACCCATGACCTCCGGGTCGAGAGCGAAGCTCTGAACCACTTGACCACGGAGGCGAAGGCTATGTATGTATACTATTAGATCGTCTCTTTTGTTTCTTTTTTTTCATAAATTAATTATTAAAAGAGATTTGGACGTTCAAAAATCAAAATGGCCAAATTTTCAGCGGTGTTCAAACATAAAGATACATTTTTTTTTAATGAAATCAAAACATTGGAACATAGGTCAAGCCTTTTTGCAGCTTATAATTAACAAATATATCGGTTAAGTTTTGAAGGAGGAAACAGGGTCTCCTAAACGTCGATTTTGTGTATTTAACGGGTAATTTCAGATCAAGCTGCAGCTGTCTCTGTCGCGCTAGTGCTGGCTAGATAAGGCACTGCGAGACAGCAATAGACTTATAAATAGCTGTTTTGAATTTCTGTAGCTTGTTGTGTTTCCTCATAATCTTCCTGTCTTACACCAAATGCACCAAAATAATAAAATTAATGTTAAATTAATAAAATATATGAGTGAACCTTAGGGTGTGTATGGGTTCTGTATTAGAGTTTAATATGAAAGTACCAGCGCTGAATGAGTTACTTTTGCTTTCGTGTTTCTATGAGATGTGCCCCAACATAATAAATTTGTCCATACAATAATATAAAAAAAAAGTAACTCTTTCAGAGCCGATACTTTCACAGTAAACTCTAATACAGGACCCATATACACCCTAAAATATTATCACTCATTAATATTATAGCCTGTATAATACATCTCTCCATTTTAAACAAAGTTGAATACCTGCTACACTTATAATATATACCTAAAGCATTGGGGATTTTTGGAACAAACCATTTATCAATTATGATAAGACTAATTTTTGTGTTTTTAGAAAATGTAATTTAGTAAGTACTTGGCAGTAATATTATGTATGTGCCTTTGTTAGGATTTAAAGAAATAAAATTTTATAATATAAAAGATTTTTTTATAGACCTTTTCAATCTCCACCCTGCCTGTTAGGTATAACCATGGACAAAACATATAGTATATTATTATTGGTATTATGTTAAATTTAAGATAAAATAGAAAAGTGGTCAATTCAAACTATAAAACAATGGGTAATAATAATGCCTCCCATACCGATTTTGGTGACGGTGGCCGGTTTCATTGAAACCAGGCCAGCTACGCAGGAGTTATAGGAGCGTAAGTGTGTGCGCAATACACAAAAGTACTCTCTCTTCCTTAACTCTCGTAGCCCAGTGGGACCCGACACGACTGGTGGGAGACCAGGCGCAGGACCGACTTTTTACATGCCCACTCGACTCATGGACGATCTTTCTTGTCAGACAACCGAACTTTAAACTGCTTATTATGTCACTTAAATTTAATAATCTAAGTTTCAACACTACAATGCGTATTTTTTGTTGTTGTTCCAAGACGACCTTCCTAGCGCAGTGGTTGAGCGCGTTGGTGCTCGAACGAGAGGTCGCGGGTTCGAATCCCGCCGAAGGAACAAAAAGTTTTCTGTGTTCCTGGGTCATGTATGTGTGTTAAATATGTGTATAATATAATAAAAATCTTAAATATGTGTATAGTATAACATTATTAAATATATTTCCGTTGTCTGGTACCTGTAACACAAGTTCTTCGGATACTTAGCACAGGGCCAGATAGACGTGGTGTGAAGCGTCCATAGATACTAATATTATATGATGCATTTAAAATACACATAAATAATCTTCCATAAGAATACGGTACAACATTATTTTCATTTAATATTAAAAGAAAATGTCCTGATGTTGAATTAGGTGCCTGATCTATTATAATAGCAAAGTGAACAATCATGTTTTGCTAATGTAATGAATTTTACCGCTGACGTGCTCTGCTTGACTTTACGAAATCTGGAAACGCTCGCTAACCCGCCTGCCAAACGTGGCGAATATATTATGCAACTAGATATCGTGTCAGCACAAGAATCTCGGCCAATATCAGCTCACTTGAAAAGCGAGCTGTTATTTCATTTCGTTTGCTTGGAACACTGCCAGCGTTTAATACATACTGTCACAATACTTTTTTTATTAATTTTTTTTTTAGTTTTTGACAAAAAAAAATATAAAAAAAATACATTTCCAAAATGAGTCAAGGTAGTATAATCGTATCTCATAGTAACAGCGACTGCTCTTTTTCCCTACGGAAAGTACTCGGTGCTTGATTTCCATTATAAATATGTAATAAAAGTAGGTACTTAATTTTTTACCAAATTTTCCTTTAAATGATTAATGAATCATGGATACTATGAAAATTACGCGGCTAGGCAAGTAGGCATACCTGTGCAGCCGGCGCGGCACGGCATGGCACGGCGCGGCACGGCACGGCACGGCGCGGCACGGCACGGCGAGGCGCGGCGCGGCGCCGTGCGACATCAACGTAGTTAGTACGGGCGCGTTCCTACCCGCGGTGTCCATGTGTTGGGTAAATAATTATTCAAGTTTAAGCTACATTTACTCAGTGATTAATTGATATTATTTTTTTGTCTCGCTAAAACTCGAGGACGGCTGAACTGATTCGGCTATTTGAAATAGTCAGGAGTAGCCGTTTAATAGGTGAAAGTGGGGAGGAACAACGGAATGTCTGCAAATATACTTGAGTGAGGTCTACTAGCACAATACAAAGTAATTTGTTCAAAGAAAATCGGTGGAGCTCTAAAAACTCTCTGTTTTTACAAAATCGGGGGTTAATAAAATGTAATTTTGTATTTCGTGACTCCTACAATAGACCCGTCGGAATAGGTTTTTAGGTTTCAAAAACTAAAGTTTTTTATTTTTGGCATATAGTTTCGGGACCATTTGCTGAGCCTAAAATCTGATTTTGTGTCATTTTGGACTATTGCGTTAGTAGATATTTAGGTATTTCTCTTTTTGGTCGCTGTCGGTCGAAAAGAAAATTATAGTTGAAAATTTAACCTTTGTGATGTTACTGAGGTAGTAACTGATCTATAGATGTATTTTGTGTCAGATCCATCCACGGGTTTTCGAGTAATTATCTAAGACCGAGAACATCGCCTAATCAGCCCAAAAAAAATTACAATTTGTAAAATTGGTGTTACACGGTTTATATGATTGACCTCTATTGCTGTACAAGTTTTGTGTCACATTCATCCACGGGATTTAAAGATAATGAGGTTTTTTTAATTAAACAACTCGTAGAAGCTGCAAAAGAAATAGATCAAATAGATCTTAGGTAATCAAATTGAATTATATATTTTGAATTATACTGTGTTTATACAATGCCACAAAGTAGATATAAAACAGAGACACGACCTAGTACTAGAAAATTCTATCACCCTAATACTGGCAAGGCGACTGGCAAAGGGTAAAGTCCAGGCACATTCCGGAAACCGCCATCTAGCGCCACTATTGGAAAATACTAATTACTAATTTCGTTCCGTATCTTCTTCTTAATTATAGAGTTGAATTTAGCTTAATGTGATGTTATGCTTGAACAATATGCTTATCTTTAAAAGTCAATATTTGTACCTAATTCGGCATATTTACATTTTATAATTTACAAACGTTAATAATAGTGACATCTGTTGCATTTTTTTTGTATACAAGATAGCTTGTATGGGATGGTAGGCCATGATAATCACAGAAGAGATGACAATGCCTAATTAATATAAAAAATGTTTAAAAGGCAGGCTTATAGTTTTATTTACAACGAAGTTATTAGTGCCCTGAAATATTTCGGGGGCTCTGCCATGCTCCCAGATAAATAATCAAATCAAAAACTTCTTGAACGGAATATCCTTTTGTATCCTATCTTATCCATGCTATCATCGAATCTACATCATCCTCCTTTGACAAGACTTGTCGATATGGAACCACGTTTGCGTGAATGGATGTTTGCGAGGCGGATAAGTGGGTTAGTGATAAACTTGGTGCATTCAAGACGCCATACTTGGATGTAAGTTCCAATTAAATTACAGACGGTCCAAAGCAGAATGCATATTCGACGTAAGTTATGGAAATTGATGACCTCCGTAGCGCAGTGGTTCAGCGCGTTGGTGCTCGACCGAGAGGTTGCGGGTTCGAATCCCGCCGAGGGAACAAAAAGTTTTCAATGTTCCTGGGTCATGGATGTGTATTAAATTTGTGTATTAATATAATAAAAATCTTAAATATGTGTATAGTATATAAGTATTAAATATATATTTCCGTTGTCTGGTACCTGTAACACAAGTTCTTCGGATACTTAGCACAGGGCCAGATTGACGTGGTGTGAAGCGTATATAGATAAAATAATTAAAAATAATTAAAAAAAAATTAACGAACTTGTAGTAAGCTTAGGGTAGTCGACGTTCAAAAATTTTACGTCAATTTTAAAAAAAGTAGTTAAAGAACGTGTGTGTGTTAATGCTTATAATTATAGCTGCCCTCACCAATTCCGGTGTCGGTAGCCGATTTTATTGAAACCAAGCCAACTATGTAGGAGTTATTTCATAGTGCCCAAGTGTGCGCAATACACAAAAGCACTCTCTCTTCCTTTTACTCTCATAACCCAGTGGGACGGTAAACCGACACGACTGGCGAGAGGCGCAGTACCGACTTTTTACATGCCCATCCGACGCGTGACGCATCCGTGATCAGCCTGCAGTGTCCTTACCCAACTTGAAAACAACATTTTTTGTTGTTCCATCGCGGGAATCGAACCTACGACCTCCGAGACGAGAGCTAGGCTCTAAACCACTAGACTACAGAGACGTCATGTGTGCATGTGCATAGTATAAAAGTATTAAATATATTTCCGTTGTCTGGTAACCACTAGACCACAGAGGCCATTATTAAGATATACAGTGTGTAAAAAGAGCAGTCACTATAACTTTGAGATACGATTATACTATCTTTCCTCATTTTGGATATGTATTTTTTTTACTTTCACCATTATTTTTTTGTCGCAAAAATAACAAAAAATAAAAAAAAAAGATTTTTATTTTTGTAAAAAAAAATAAAAAAAAATACATTTCTAGAATGAGAAAAGGTAGTATAATCATATCCCAAAGTTATAGTGACTGCTCTTTTTACACCAATTATATTATGTCGCAGTCATCTTATTGAATCATCAGTTTAATTGAACGACTAGCGCGTGTAGTTATGTATTGACGATATTTAATTGAATGACTAAAGGACAACTCGTCAAGTTGTTGAATGTAACTTCAAGTCTTGACTGAACGGGATATAGCATACTTTGTAATGTTTGGTAGGGGTAGTTTTGACCATAAGTTCGCAACTTAAAAGGTCCTCAAAAATAAGGACATGACATGTCACAAATGAAAATAAAAATATCAACTTTGTACTATCAGTGCGAGCTGTTTGCCGCCATATTTGTTTTGACTACTAGCGCCACTGCGGGATCAAATATCTGATTCAATCAGATGACTGCGACATATACATCAGTAGGACAGAAGTACAAACATATTACGTCGAAACATAACCCAAAGAAATGGCTGAATCTCAGCAAATTAAGATGGCGTGAAGTTATTTCTAACGAGTCACTTGACGTCCTTATTAGGTTTATTACCGTGTTAATCAGCGAGACGTGGTGTGAGAGAGAGAACGAGGGAGAAAGGGACGGAGGGTGTGGACTGAGGCCGGTATTCTATACAAATAAATAAAATTGAAATGTCTGGTTGTAACTTTAAATTAGCAACGTTTTTCTAAGTACATAATGACGTTTTAAAGGATACTGAAAACGAAAATGCAATTTAAACAATTTTTGTCTGTCGGTCTTTCTGTCGGCATGTCTGTTTGTTCCGGCTAATCTATGGAACGGCTGGACCGATTTTGACGAGATTTTCACAGCCTACTTTTCATCATCATCATCATCATCATCAGTTGAATCCAAATCTTGGTCGACAGGCCAGAGTTATCCCCTAGCGAAGCCGCGGGCAAAAGCTAATAATAAACAAATCTCAAACCCAACCTCACTTGAGAACCTATTTGACAGATAAAACAACGTTTCGTTTCACTTTTAAAAGTGAACAACTTTATTAATGTTACATAGTACTTTAATTTATTTTCTTTTTACCCGACTTCGGCGAAGCCAAAAGGAAGGGTAATGATTTTGGCAGTCTATGTATGTATGTATGTTTGTATGTATGTATGTATGTTCCCTCGTATCGGCTAAACTACGGGTCCAATTTGAATAAATGAGATATCAATCGATTGGTGATAATACCGCGAGTAACATACGCTATATGATTTTTCGAAAATTTTTGGATTTTGATAATTAAACCTCAAAAACTATCTCACAAAAAATTAAAATATGATAATTAATAATTGTCTCGTGTTTGGTATCAATAGGTAGGTCTTGGCAAGCTCATATCGAGTATTTATTTAAACATTTTATTAATTACTAGCTGTGCCTGCGACTTCGTACGCGTGGAAAAGTGATTTAGGACACTTTTATATTTTTAAATATATTTTTAGTTTATTGGCGCAACCGCTGACAACTTTCGCCAATAGGTACTTCCCAGTGTATCCCAGTGTTGATCACGATCCAGCAAGTCACGTACCCGGCAAGCCTCTTGGTATGCAGGGTATAATAATTATATAGTACCATCCTTTCGGAGCTCGGCAAAAGAAGTAGGCCTTCGAACAATATGTAGAAGTCAGCAAAGGTATTCGAAGTTAGGATAATATTATTCGTATGCACCGTATAGACCCAGCCAATTTTTCACGTTAATTTAGTAAATTATTTAACTTCGATGTCCGTCTGTCTATCTGTCTGGTTGTCAAAATTTTAACACGTGTAGGTATCAAGCTAACAATCCTATTAAATACTCAGGATCTTCTGTCCCTTCAGGCTTTGAAAAAAACAGACTCCTTAGCCACATCTACCCAAAGATTCAGCCGTATCTCTCTAATTTTCGACACTCCAAAGGGAACCAAAACCTAAATTTGAACGAAGCAACGTCTTAATAGTGCCGACATAGGATAAATTGCGAAACCATAAAATTATTTTAAATTTTTTTGAACTTACTACCGTTTTTGTCATAAATATTTTGGAATATTAAATTGAAACATAATATATTGCAATTATTAAGGTATTTAAAACGAAACTCTCGGTCTAACCGAGAGGCGCAGCGGCACGCCCCGTCGAGGATCCAGCAGGCTTACTCTCGACACAACCGAGAATCGAATCAGTTCGATCTCAACTAATTAGGATAAAGAAAACCTTTGGAACGTAACTTTTTGTACACCCGACGATATCAATCGATATAGAACAAAAATAAACAAACGTCAATTTATTCGGGAGTATGCGGCACGATTGAATCTGAATCAAAATCGAATCAGTTTGGAGAGTTAGGCCCCAGCTCGGCGCGCCGATCGGTTTTAGTAGCGTTTTTTTATTAACCTACCCTAAGTATAACAATAATATAAATAAATTAAATTTAGTTTTAAAGAAAATATAAAATAAAAAAAGATTAAATTTGAATGTTTGCAGCACGGTTCCTGCCGCGCTTCATTTTGTATGACGCCTGGATTTTTTTTTAATTGTCATAAGTTTTTTATTTATGAACCGATTGAGATGAAATAAATGTTAAGTCAAGATTACTACAAATATGATTGAACCACATCTAAATCGGATAAGCCGTTTCTGAGATGAGCGTGCACAAATGCACCGACAAACAGACAAAAATAAAAAAAAATATTGTTTTGGGTACTATTGCATAAATAAAAGTCTCCTATAATAAGTCTCCTACACAGGCACAGTTAGCACATTTTAAAAGTATTTTTACCCAGCAGTCTACACTACACCAGCCCGGCTCGGACGTAAGACGTCACCCAGCAGTCTGCATTACGCGGCGACCGGTCGAATCACGATTCACGGCGAAACGATTTTAATTTTGCTTTATTTCCTAAACTACTCATTATATTTGCATGGTATAAAGGGCAAATATTATAGTCTTCATGGAATGCTTAAGCCAACTAACGTATTAAAAATGATAAGGATTAATACCGTGATGGTATAAATAGCTTTCCAAAAACCGCTTAAATGCCCGTATTTTAGTTTATCGCGAAAGGCTTTCTTTTAATTATACAGTTAATTAAGTTGATTTTATACAAAAAATGATAATTATTTTAGTTTGTGAAGCAAGTTCAAAAATACAATTTTTATATTATTATGACACTGTGAAAACACTGTTTTCCCAGAAAAAAAATCCTGATAGTTAGGTACTTATTTGATTTTCTAATCTACTTTAGTGCGACGTTCTATTGCTTCGCGTCACTGTGCAAGCGATCCCCCCGCGCCCCTCGCACGAACCGTTCGACCGCAGGCCGCGCGCGCGAAATTCATCCGACTTGCTTCAAATTTATCGTCACTGCTCGGCTCCTATGTATCGTAGCGTTATGTTATATAGCCTATAACCTGCCCAGGAATATGGGCTACAATCGTACCAAGTTTGGTTAAAATCCCTTCAGTAGTTTTTGTTCCCATCGCGCACATACAGACAGACAGACAGACAGACAGACAGACAGACAGACAAAAATTTTACTAATTGCATTTTTGGCATCAGTATCGATCGCCAATCATCCTCCAATATGTATTTTGAAAAAATATTCAATGTACAGAATTGACCTCTCTACAGTTTTATTATAAGTATAGAAGATTACATTTTATCGTTAAATTCAAAATAAACGTTTAAAATGCGGTCGTACAAGTACTATCTCGTTGTTGTTATTACTTTCTATGTAATAGTCAATTTAATAAAAATATAATAATTGTTTTATTTGATGTGGAAACAGAAAATATTATTTGTGTTTTCCGTGAGTTCACCGCTGTTATGCATGTTGTGTTGCATGCAGCCCAACGATTGCATGTTGCATTCAATTGCGGAGTCTGAATTTGAAGTGACAGTGGTTGCGTCACCAAATTAAGAGGAAACACCACGAAATTTTTTCCATACAAAAATAGGGGTCTACGGGATTCCTGTTTCCTCCCTGGATAATGTTGCTAGAGTAACAATTATTTTCCTGAATATTCATTGATATTGTTTGTACGTCCCTATTTTGTACTTTTTTTAATAAATTAATTATTTAAAGAGATATGGACGTTCAAAAACCAAAAAGAAATGGCCAGACTCTCTGTTATGTTTAAACATCTAGGAAACAAATTTGGCAACAATAAACAACAAAATCAAAAAATAGGAACCTAGCTCAATTCTCGTTTTAGCTAATAAAGAAAAAAATATTTAAATCGGTTAAGTTTTGGAGGAGGAAACAGGAATCCCCTAAACGTCGATTTCTGTTACTTTTAATAGGTAATTTCAGTCCAAGTTGCAGTTGTCTCTATCGCGCTAGTGCTGGCTAGCTAAGGCACTGCGAGACAGCAATAGATTTTAAAAATACCTATTTTGTATTTCTGTCAACCGTGTTGTTTCCTCTTAATCATTTGCTCAACCTCCTATTACTACTTACTACTGCTGTAGTGGTTAGTAGTTAGGTAGTACCTAACTTAACTTTCAGACTTTACTAATATTATAATGTTGAAGAGTTTTGAACGCACTAATTTCAAAAACTACTGATTAAAAAAACTTTTAGTGTTGCATAGCCCTTTTTCCTAAGAAGGCTATAAGCTATACAGGATGTGAAAAGAACAGTTCCTGTAAATTGGGATATGATTATACTACCTTTTCTCAATCCAGATTTTTTTTTCTTTACAAAAAATATTGAAATAATTTTAATTTTGCTTTTTTGTAATCTTGCGACTAAAAATAAATAAATTTTCAAAAGTAAAAACCTTTTTTTTGGTTATTGACCCTGACACAATCTAGAATCAAATCAGTTCGATCTCAACGGTTTTTGATATTTTATTGGATTACTTTGAAACTAATCAGGATAAAATTGTTAGATCGTATCTTTTCGTACTACCGACCATATCAATCGACTGAGAATCTGACTAAAGACACGTCAAATTATTCGGGAGTACTCGGCACGATCGAATCTGAATCAACATCGAATCAGTTTCTCTAAACGATTTTTCCAGGGAGTGAAGAAATCCCTGAAGCAGCACTTTATTTAACTATTTCAGCGTTAATCAGTCGTAGAGGAGACATAGTTAGATAGCTAATCTTCAGATAGCTATTCTTCGGATCGCTATTCTTCAGATAGCTATTCTTCGGATAGCTATTCTTTAGATAGCTATTCTTTAGATAACTATTCTTCAGATAGCTATTCTTTAGCTAGCTATTCTTTAGATAGCTATTCCTTAGATAGGTATTCTTCGATTAGCTATTCTTTAGATAGCTATTCTTCAGATAGCTATTCTTTAGCTAGCTATTCTTTAGATAGCTATTCCTTAGATAGCTATTCTTCAGATCTCCCATTCTTCGGATAGCTATTCTTCAGATAGCTATTCTTCAGATAGCTATTCTTCGGATAGCTATTCTTCAGAAAGCTATGCCTTAGATAGCTATTCCTCAGATAGCTATTCTTCAGATAGCTATTCTTCAGATAGCTATTCTTCATATAGCTATTCTTCAGGTAGCTATTCCTTAGATAGCTATTCTACAGATAGCTATTCTTCGGATAGCTATTCTTTAGATAGCTATTCTTCAGATAGCTATACTTCAGATAGCTATTCTTCGGATAGCTATTCTTTAGATAGCTATTCTTCGGATAGCTATTCTTCAGATAGCTATTCTGCAGATAGCTATTTTTTGGATAGCTATTCTTCAGATAGCTATTCTTCGGATAGCTATTCTTTAGATAGCTATTCTTTAGATAGCTATTCCTTAGATAGCTTTTTTTTTTTTTTTTTTTTTTTTTTTTCTAAATTACATTACTAAACTTCTAAATTACAACATTACCATATTTCTATTCATTATTTCTAAATCTCTCATGCTTATTACATTACTTTCTAAATTACAACATTACAATATTCCTATTCTTTATTTCTATTATTCACGTGTCTTACTATTTCTATACAAAATTGCAACAATTTCTCTCTCTTACTAGTGTCTTTACATATTTCTTTCACATTGTCTTCTCTTATGGTAGTGTCCAATTCATGCTCCAAGTCAAATCTCTTAGAGTCATAAATTGGACACTCCACCAACAGGTGAGGTATGTCCTCGTTCTTGGCGGGGTCACATGCGCACGATGGGCTCTCTTTACATTTGAACCTGTATAGGTAGCTAGAGAGCCCACCATGCCCAGTGAGCGCCTGCGTCAGTTCCCTGTTGGGGGCTACTTTCTTTACAAATTTGTGTGCCCAGAATACGTCCTCGACAAAGACTTTTGTAATTTGTGCTGTCTCTCCTTCGCGGTATCTCCGGTCCCATTCACGAAGAGATTCCTGACGGATTTGTCTCTTCGCGAATGAAACCGGACATAGGTCATAGTGCGGTTTCATTTTTCCCTTCAGTGCTGCGTCCTTTGCTAACAGGTCGGCCCTCTCATTCCCTTCCAGCCCGACGTGTGCCTTGACCCAGAAGAGTAAAATTTCTCGATTCTGACTCAAGGCACGCGCCATACTGTCTTTGGTTTCGAGGGCTAACCTGTTTGTGGTACCAGCGCTGCACACGGTCTCGATCGCCGCCCTCGAGTCACTATATATACCGATTCTTCGGTCCGGTAGTTCGAGGGCGATTTTCGCTGCCCTGTTCAGCGCTAGTAGCTCTGCCTGGTACACTGTACAGTGGTCAGCAAGCTTGAGCTTATGGTGTCGCATCTCCATGCCGTCCTTCCAGACAGTCACGGCAGCGCCCACCTTACCCTCAAGCTTGCTGCCATCGGTGTATATTTTCGCTTCGACATCCGTAGCGTCCACTTGATTTTGGTCTACCAGGCAGGTGTAATTGTGTATGGTGTTCGTGCTTGGGTGTTGTGTGTTTGTGTATTTTTCTGGCAGCTCCACCTCCGCGTCCCGGAAACAGCTCTCCATCTTTCCCTTACGGGCTAGGTAGAGTCGCGCTGTTTCCCGGACTCGAAGGTCGAGTGGCAGAATGCCAGTTAATGCTAGAGCCGAGTGCAAGGAAACAGTCCTGTACGCATAACAGATTTTTTGGGCAAAACCCCTCTGTATAGCGTTGAGCTGCTTCCTTGCACTCAGCTTTTTTGCTGAATCGGCCCACGCGCAAGCCGCGTATGTTATAATGGGCTCAACTGCCGCGTTATATATCTGCTTAGATACGTTGGCCTTCAGCCCCCAGCTAACTCGGGCCGCACGCGAGATCTGTGAGTGTATCTCGATAGCTTTCCGGCAGACATTGTCTATATGGGGGTTGAAGGTCAACTTATCATCTATTGTTAGGCCTAATAGCTTTATTTTATTAGTCATTCCAATTGGTACCCCCCCCATACTCAATCTCGGCGTGTCATATTTGAGTCTGCGAGTAATGACCATGGCCTGCGTTTTGTGTGGGGCGAATTTCAACTTGTTTTCCGCCCCCCACAAGTGCGTATACTCCAGGGCATCTCGCGCAGCCTCATTTATGACCCCCGCAGACGTTCCTGAGAATAGGAGCACTATGTCGTCAGCGAATGCCTGGACATAGTGTCCCTCTTCCGTTAGGTTTTTGAGCAGTGGGTCGATCAGCAGGTTCCACAGAGTGGGCCCACCGATCGATCCCTGCACACATCCCTTGTTAGTTACCCTAGCACACTCCTCTCCCGCGTACCTCACGACCACCTTCCTGTCCTTCATGTAGTTATCCATGACCCTCCTTATGTTTATGGGGCACTTCTCTTCCGCAAGTCTCGTCCTTATTCTCGGCCACCACGCGCTATCGAATGCCCCCTCGATATCTAATGACACCATGACAAGTATCAGCTTGTCTTTCAATTTTGCCTTTATCTGGTGCATTAATTCGTAGAGGGCATCCTCGGTGCTGCGCTGTGGGGTGAAGCCGAACTGCCGGACACTCATTTTCGGTGTTAAGTGCCACCTGAGTCTCCTCACCAACATCTTTTCGAATAGTTTCCCCATCACCGGGAGGAGACCTATTGGTCTATACGATTTCGGTGTTGCGTAATCCTCCTTGTTTGGTTTCCGCAGCACCACAACCGTAGCCTCCTTCCAGATGACCGGGAAACATCCGAGGTCGAGGCATTTGTTGAAGAGAGTCAGGTGGTACTCAGGGTCTGCGTGCACCAGTCGTGCTACGATGTCTGAGGTAAGTCCATCTCCCCCTGGGGCCTTTTTTGGATTAAAGCTATCCATTGCAGACTTTAATTCCGTCACCGTGAACGGGGGATCGCGATTATCACTATCACATTCCTCGTTCACGGTTTCTGCTGCCTTTCTTATTCTGCTGTGGTGCTCTGTATCCTCTTTTGGGTCATCCCAGGGGTAGAATACTTTTGCTATTTCCTCTACAGACTCTTTTGCACTCAGTGTTCTGCCCCCCTTTACTATCAACTTATCCTCCTGTCTTTTCCCTGTCTTCCTCATTACTCTGTATATTCCGTCCCATACCGTTTCCCTGTCCTGTTTCCCACAAAATTCTTTCCAACTCTTTATCTGATCTTCTTTTGCTTTTTTCTCATATGTTTCTTTCTGTTTCAGGTACTCTTCTATGGCGTATTCTTTCCTGTCGGGTGCGGCCCTACGTATTCTTCTTCTCAATGTTCTTTCTCTTCTTTTCATTCCTTCCAGCTCTTCGTTCCACCACGGGGGCTTTTTGCTGTTGTTTTTCACCTTCTTTTTAGGGAGGGTGTCTTCACACGCTTTCTTCACAATGTCATCGTATCTACCTATGGTATGTTCTATGTCCTGTTTACTGTTTGTGTTTTGAATTTTCTCTGTTGTTAGGTTATTTTCTATTTTTAATTGTTCCACTTTCTCTAAGAAAGTGGACCAATTAGCCTTTTTTGTATTAAATTTTCTTGTTGTGCTGCTTATCCTTTCCTTTATTTTGTGTTCTCCCATAGTAAATACGATGCCATTGTGATCTGAGCTAACCAGTCCCTCGACTACCCTCCAATCTTTTACAAGTTTCAGGAGGTCCGGGGAGCATGCAGTAATGTCTATGACGCTACTGCACTCCCTTCCTCCTCTTATTGTGTAGAAGGTGGGTTTTCTTCCTCTGTTCAACAGCTCCAGTCCCCATTGATTTAGGAGGCCCATTACAGTGTCTCCTCTGGGATCGCTCTCACGGCTTCCCCACCATATGCTTTTCGCATTTGCATCACCCCCCACGATTATGCAGTCTCGTCCAAGCTCATCCATTATTTTATCTATCCGACCCAGGTGCCCACTCACGTCTTGGTCGGGTTCAAGGTAGAATGACACAGCGGTTATTGTAGCATCTCCCAGCCCGATCCGGGCAGTGGCTATGTTTTCGGAGGTATGCTTGGCTACAATAGCGGCTTCGATGTTAGGATCGAAAACCGCTATTGCAGCTTTAACCTTTGCCACGCCCGTCTCGGACTGGAAAATTCGCACCCCGCTTGTGCCCCTCATCCTCGTCCCCGCCCCCGTGTACGGTTCCTGGACTAGGGCAATTGAAAACTGGTTGGCCATCATCATAAGCTCGTCAGTTGCTAGCTTCTTTCGCTGCAGGTTAACCTGGACGACACTGCATAACTTTTAGGGAGGGTTGTTTGTGCTATTGATTGCGTTATGGGTGCCCTTAGCAGTACGCAACCGCCGATCTGGCGATTGCGTCCCACTTTCGCCTTACCATGCAGCAGTCGCTAAATGCGTTGTGCTCCGCATCTGGCAATTTTGCCCGGATGCAATTTACGCATCTGGGAGGTGCCTGCTCCGCTAGCTTTTCGCAATTGGTTCTCTGGTGTGGGCCCCCACAGTGGCTGCATACCTCTACTGACTCGCGGCACAGCCGCTTCGTATGGCCGTAGCCCAGACATCCGGAGCATTGCACCAGAGGCGACTGGTCCGCCACTGCAATCCTCTGGATATCTATATATACTGTGCCACGTTCCGTCATTCTCTGCCATATCTGGGGGGAAACCCGCATAACCACGTGGTGGGTGTGCGGGTTTCTTGCCCTCTTCTTATACTTTATCTCTATTGTCTCTTGATCCTCTCCCAGGCCCTGCAGAATGTGCGCGTTCTGTATCTTTAGAGCTTTTATAATGCCCTCATCTGTGTTTATCTTGAGCACATTCTGCAGGACTACAAGAGGATCTTTATTTCTGATCTCTTCCACTAGCAACTTTCCATCTTTTTCTATTCTTTCTCTAATCTTTCCTATTTCTTCCTTATCCTTACATCCTATAATGACTTTCCTGTCTTTTGCTTTTCTCATTTTGTCTATCCTGACTCCTCCTTCTTTTGCCTTCACTATCGACCTTGTGTTTTCTATTACATCATCTGATGTTTTATTTTGGTCACTGGAGGCGACAGCCACAGAGTGTATGGTTTCGGCAACGCCTGCCCGTGATGTCGGTTTCCCGGCTACCACTGTGGCATACGTCGCCGATTCCACCTTTGCTGCTGTCTCCTCCAGTGCCTTCTTTAATACTTCCATACTATTTTTGTTCTCAATTAATAATCTATTATTTTCATCCAGCTTTTTCATTAGGTCCTGGTTTCTTTCATCGGTTCCTGTTGTTGCGGTGGGGTTCTCCTGTGGCATTGGGAGTGGAGGGGGGGAGGGATGTATAGGGTCCCTTCCCCTTTCCCCACTGTGTGCCTTCTTCATCAAGGTGAGTTCGTTTTCCGAGAGCTTAACCAGTTCTTGGAGCCTCTTTAGCGCTTCCAATACTCCATCCTTTATATCGCCTTTCAGGTTTCTGGAGCTCGCTATATGTTGTCGAGCGCTTCTTATACAGGACAACATCTCTTGCGTTCGTGTCTTATGTGTTCCCGGGGGACTGTTTGGTATATGTAGTGTAATTCCTTTTGTAAGTTTCTTCTTCCGAGCCAGCTGTTCGTGTTCCTGTTTCTGTTCACTCCCGGAGGGAGCAGTCGTTCGGGCAGGCGGAGCACTGCAGGATATTTCTGTGACCTCTGTGGTCTCCGTTCTATGTTCGTCCATGCTGGTATTTGGGCGCGGTGAGATGGTAAATGTGTTTTCGGTACTTTTAAGAGGGGTGTGAAACATTTTATTACAAAACTATGAGGCTTATTGTATAAAGTTATTTTTAGTTTGTATATATATGTTGTAAATGTAAATATAACTGTAGCTATAAATTATTACTTGTAGATCATAGATTTTAAAGGCCGTAGATAGCAACTATATTGTAATTTGTATACTGTAAATGTAAATATTTAATGTTAATTGTAAATTGTAACTTGTAAGATACCGGAAGCAAATATAAAAATGTAAAATGCTAATATAAATTGTGTAAATTGAATCTGTTGTAAATACGGTAAGCAAATATAAAAAGTGTAAAAAGCTAATTAAAATTGTAAATTAAAGTAATATAATTAATGTTTGTAGTAATTTAGGATTTTATAGATTGTTTCTGTAGGAGCCGTTCCAGGATCCGTCCCAGTCCTTTCGTATTCTTTTTGTAAGAAAACAAAATACTTCAGAACCGATGCCAGAACCGGGTCCCAGTACCAATCCTGTAACCTTAGATAGCTTAGATAGCTTTTCTTCAGATAGCTTTTCTTTAGCTGGCTATTCTTTAGATAGCTTTTCCTTAGATAGCTATTCTTCAGATAGCTATTCTTCGGATAGCTATTCTTCGGATAGCTAGTCTTCAGATAGCTATTCTTCAGATAGCTATGTCTCAGATAGCTATTCCTTAGATTGCTATTCTTCAGATAGCTATTCTTCGGATAGCTATTCTTTAGATAGCTATTCTTCAGATAGCTATTCTTCAGATAGCTATTCTTTAGATAGCTATTCTTCAGATAGCTATTCTTCATATAGCTATTCTTTAGATAGCTATTCTTCAGATAGCTATTCTTCGGATAGCTATTCTTTAGATAGCTATTCTTCAGATAGCTATTCTTTAGATAGCTATTCTTTAGAAAGCTATTAGTTAGATAGCTATTCTTCAGATAGCTATTCCTTAGATAGCTATTCTACAGATAGCTATTCTTCGGATAGCTATTCTTTAGATAACTATTCTTCAGATAGCTATTCTTCAGATAGCTATTCTTCGGATAGCTATTCTTTAGATAGCTATTCTTCGGATAGCTATTCTTCAGATAGCTATTCTGCAGATAACTATTTTTCGGATAGCTATTCTTCAGATAGCTATTCTTCGGATAGCTCTTCTTTAGATAGCTATTCTTCAGAAAGCTATTCTTTGGATAGCTATTCTTTAGATAACTATTCTTCAGATAGCTATTCTTTAGCTAGCTATTCTTTAGATAGCTATTCCTTAGATAGCTTAGATAGCTATTCTTCAGATAGCTTAGATAGCTATTCTTCAGATAGCTTAGATAGCTATTCTTCAGATAGCTTTTCTTTAGCTGGCTATTCTTTAGATAGCTTTTCCTTAGATAGCTATTCATCAGATAGCTATTCTTCGGATAGCTATTCTTCGGATAGCTATTCTTCAGATAGCTATTCTTCAGATAGCTATGTCTCAGATAGCTATTCCTTAGATTGCTATTCTTCAAATAGCTATTCTTCATATAGCTATTCTTCAGATAGCTATTCTTTAGATAGCTATTCTTCAGATAGCTATTCTTCAGATAGCTATTCTTTAGATAGCTATTCTTCAGATAGCTATTCTTCGGATAGCTATTCTTTAGATAGCTATTCTTCAGATAGCTATTCTTTAGATAGCTATTCTTTAGAAAGCTATTAGTTAGATAGCTATTCTTTATATAATTTTTCGAGAAATTATGGATTCGAATCGAATCAGTTCGATCTCAACGGTCTTTGCCATTTTATTTGGTGTATTACTTTGAAACTAACCAGGATAAAGAAAATCGTTAGATCGTTACTTTATGTGACCATATCAATAGACTGACAATCAAAATAAACAAACGCGAATTTATTCAGGGGTACGCGACACGATCGAATCTGAATCAAAGGCCCCAGAACCGGGATGAACTTGGCGGCTCTCACACTGTCGCAGTGTTGACATTGCGTCAGTGTGAGTTGATCCCTTGTATTAAGGGATAATTGCGTGGTACTCAACGTGCACCAGACAAAGCAAGCGAATTAGTGAATCAAGCGTTTGACCTGTGGCTTTGCGAGATGAATAGATGAGCATGTGTATATGCATGGCCTATACAATCTATGTTTAATACAAAAAATTGCAATAGATGTCACTACTATTAACGTTTGTAAATTATAAAATGTAAATATGCCGAATTAAGTACAAATATTGACATTAAAATAAAGATAAGCATATTTTTTAAGCATAATATCACAATAAGCTAAATTCAACTCCTTAATTAAGAAGAAAATACGAAACGATAATAGTAATTAGTATTTTTCAATAGTAGCGCTAGATGGCGGTTTCCAGAATGTGCCTGGAAGTCGAAGAAAACAAAAATAGCCAGTCAAATTGCCAGTATTAGGGTGATATCATTTTCTAGTACTAGGTCGTGTCTATGTTATATATCTACTTTGTGGTATAATACATAATGCCCGGACATTATGATAAATATACCCCTACTTATTTTCTTATTATATTAGGTATCTTTCTATCGTTCTACCAGTCAGTTATCTGGAGTCGCGGGAGCGAGAGCTCACCACCATAACATAGTATCATTTTTATGAACCATTCATTCGACGCATCCGTGGTCTAGTGAGCTTCGCCCTCGACTCGCAGGTTGTGGGTTCAGTTCCCGCGTTGGAACAACAAAAAAATGTTGTTTTCAAGTTTGGTTAGGACCATGCAGGCTGATCACCTGATTGTCTGACAAGAAAGACAATCCATGCTTCGGATGGGCATGTAAAAAGTCGGTCCTGCGCCTGTTCTCTCGTAAGTCATGTCGGTTTACCATCTCACTGGGTTATGAGAGTAAAAGGAAGAGATAGTGACTTTGTGTATTGCGCACACATTTAGGCACTATAAAATAACTCCTGCATAGCTGGCCTGGTTTCAACGGAATCGGCTACCGACACCGAAATCGGTGAGGGGAGCTATTATTATTAACATTATTAACCGTTCCCTGCAATAGTCGTTCACTACCCGTTGGTTCTCGCTAGGAATAGGCGCACTTCCATAGTGGGTATAGTGAGTGTCGCCGGCAAGTCACCATTAAAATTGTGGGGCCTCTGGGTGTTGGCTTCAGCCTTCCAAAGGTCCGGGACTTAATTGCCCGTGAGCAAGGAATGCTGCACACAATAATAATATGACTTATGAACAAGCCAAGTCATTAGTAATCAATAATGACCCGTACGTGCTTAATGTGTATCGGGCAGACCTAATTGGATTTGCGGAGCAATTAACGTTGGACATCCTCATTATATGCACAATGTTGGGTCAATATGGTGGCTAATTGATTAGATTCTCATTGTTGAAGGTTAGATAGTTGTGTTGGTGCACTGTTCTTCCGTCCTTACCATAAACAACACACATGCTTGGAGCACAAAGTAGATAAATTGGGTGTAAAAAGAGCAGTCACTATAACTTTGGGATATGATTCTACTGCCTTTTCTCATTCTAGAAATGTTTTTTTGCTTTATTGTTGTTATTTTGCGACAAGAAAATAAAAAATGGTGAAAAGTAAAAAAAAATAGTTTTTGACAAAAAAAAATATAAAAAATACATTTCCAAAATAAGGAAAGGTAGTATAATCGTATCTCAAAGTTATAGTGACTGCTCTTTTTACACCTTGTATAACAGAGACACGACCACGGCAATGCGACTGGCAAAGGGTGGAGTCCAGGCACATTCCGGAAACCGCCATCTAGCGCCACTATTGCAAAATACTAATTACTAATTTCGTTTCGTATCTTCTTAGTAAATTGTTAAGGAGTTGAATTTAGCTTAATGTGATGTTATGCTTAATATTTGTACTTAATTCGGCATATTTACATTTTATAATCTATACTTAATATTATAAAGCGGAAGAGTTTGTTTGCTTAAACGCGCTAATCTCAGAAACTAGTGGTCCGATTTGAATTATTTTTTTTGTTGGATAGTCCAATTATAGAGGAAGGATTTAGGCTATATAACATTACGCTGCTACCAATAGGAGCGAAGCGACAGTGAGATATGTTGCAAAAACGGGGAAAAATTATTACATTTGGGGACTTTCATTGCGTGCGCTGCACGGCTTCAGCCACGCGAACAAAGTCGCGGGAACAACTAGTAATTTATAAACTTAAATAGTAGTGACATCTATTGCAATTTTTTTGTAGTTTGTAGGCCATGCTTGTAGGTTACTTTCGAGTAAATGGCGATCAGTTTTTTCTATATTTTGTTGTCTCTATAAAACTAATAGGAATATTTCAAATATTTGTTTCGTTTAGTGCCTTTCAATGTGGACTTTGCGTGTGCGTAAAGTATTAAATATATTTCCTTTATCGTCCGTAGATATTATCAGTATTCCAAAATTTAATAATCACTAAGCAAAGCAATGTTTAAAAATCATCTTCATTCGTAGTAAAGGTTGCCAAATTGTTACCAATAAGTTTAAGAAGCAATTTGATACTGAGCCAGGATTGGCTGATATCTAATTCAAAATCTAGAACATAAATAAACATACGAGTACTAAAAAGATTTATTAATTGGCTCAAAATATGTTTGGAAAAGGACAAGGATCATTTTTGGTCATATGGTCAAGTAGCTGGCTGAAAAAAAAAAAGGTTTTACTGTGAATACAATCCTCTAGTTTTTTTAGTTTATATCGTTTTCAAGGAACAGATGAAAATCCTTAGCCACATACATACATTCAAGTCAAAATCATAACTCTCCTTTTTGCTTTGCCGCAGTCACGTAAAAACTCAAACCCAACTGTTTTTCTGTGTAATTTTAGTTAAGTAAAAAATTTTGGAATAATAATTTAATAGTAATGGTTAGTTACTTAAAAAAAGTGTTTAAACTAGCTGTATCTAAGTGAATATAATATGATTTATTTTAAGGTCATACTTATTAGGTAATCGGAACAGTTTCGTTCCGATTCTTACTTTTCGATCGGAATTCGTAACAGTCATTACAATATTTGTAAATAGAAAAATATCGTTCAGAAATCGGAACTGATCCGTTCCGATATTAGTAAATTGGTAATGATATGTTCCAATACTTACTAGGTAACCGGAACGGAACTGTTCCGATTTACTTGTTAGTATCGATTCCATTCCGATAAACGTAAGTAAAATAAAACCATTTAAGTATTTCAGGCTGCATAGGCCCATATTATAAACGTAAGTACCGTTCCGATTTTTATTTACTACCTGGTAAATCGGAACAGTATCGTTACGATTTAGATGTACTAGTAAGAATCGGAATGAAACTGTAACTATACCTAGAACTTAGTATCGGAACAGGGGGCCTACTCAAGATGCCATCGCTCATTATCGCTTACAAAGTTCTATAACAAAATGTATGGGATTTGACATAAGTTACGCTAAATGACATACCAAATCGCGATCATTTACATGTCACATTTTATTATCGAACTTTGTAAGCGATAATTAGCGATGTCATGTTGAGTATGCCCCCAGTTCATACGTACTAGTATCAAAACGGATTCACTAGTTCATTACAAAAGTTAAGTACCTTCGTCAATACGAGTATACTGCGGTCTTTCGGCAAACCGTATTAAATTCTAGGCATGCGGGATCATTGGCTAATGAAAATTCTTTGTCCACTGTGCCGAGTGACAGACAGGCTTTATCGATTCCCAAAAACCCAAACCGGCTCCAGCTATGCCTAATGTGAATTCCATTTTAAACTATTTGTGCTATTGGAACATCATTTCAACTATGTTTAAACCATACCTTTCTGAATTTACATATATCTTTATGTTATAACATTGATAACACAAAGTAGATACATAATATAACAGCGACACGACCTAGTAGTAGAAAATGGTATCACCCTGGTATAATACTGGCAAATACTGGCAATTCGACTGGATATTTTTGTTTTCTTCGATTTCCAGGCATACTCCGAAAACGCCATCTAGCGCCACTATTGGAAAATACTAATTACCTAGTTTAATGTGATGTTATGCTTAAAATATGCTTATCTTTATTTTAATGTCAATATTTGTACTTGTAATTTACAAACGTTAATAGTAGTGACATCTATTGCAATTTTTTGTATTAAACATAGATTGTATGGGATGGTAGGCCATGGTAATATATATATATGTATAAAAGTGATTATTGGATGATAATCTCCCTCATCGATTTCGATGAAGGTTTCATTGAAACCAGACCAGCTGCGCAGGGAATATTTTTTTGTGCCCAAGTGTGTGCGTTACATTGAAGAATAATCTCATTTTGTGTGACGGTTACCAAACAGAATAACAAAGTATATTACAAAGTTTTATTAACATTGTGAATAAGATTAATGTTCTCTAAGGTTGTCTGTTATACGCAACAACCAATTTGTATATTATGTATAATATACCGATTTCAGTGTCGGTGGCCTATTAGGAAACCAGGCCAGCTAAGCAGAATTCATTTTTACAGTGCCCAGGTGTGTGCGCATAGACATAGTGCAAAATACGACCTATTGACGACCTCCGGAACGCAGTGGTTCAGCGCGTTGGTGCTAGACCGATAGGTTGCGGGTTCGAATCCCGCTGAGGGACAAAATGTTTCCAATGTTCCTGGGTCATGGATATGTATTAAATTTGTGTATCATATAAAATTATTAAATATATAACGGGTGTAAAAAGAGCAGTCACTATAACTTTGGGATATGATTATACTACCTTTTCTCATTCTAGAAATGTATCTTTTATTATTTTTTTGTTTACAATAATTAAGAAAAATATATTAATTTATTGTTATTTTTGCGACAAAAAAATAAGCAATGGTGAAAAGTAAAAAAAGTTAATTTAAAGTTTTTGACAGCAAAAATATAAAAAAATCCAAATTAAGGAAAGGTAATATTATTATTATCGTATCTCAAAGTAAAGTGACTGCTCTTTTTACACTCTGTATTTTCGTTGTCTGGTACCGGTAACACAAGTTTTTAGGACACTTAGCACAGGGCCAGATTGACGTGGTGTGAAGCGTCTATAGAAAAAAAAAGACGTAGACTCTCATTGTCCAGTGGGACAGTTAAAGAGTAGACAAACGCAGGACTTACTTTTACATGTCTATTCGATGCATCATAATATTTCTTGTCAGAATGGCAGGTCCTTCTTTGTTCTAACCAAACTTGTTATATCAATGCGGGAAAGGAAACTCCGACCTCCGAGTCCATAGCCTAGCTCTTAGCTACTGAACCAGAGGGATATTCAGCCTGCTTTGTCCTAACCAAACTTGTTATATCAACGCGGGGAAGGAACCTCCGACCTCCAAGTCCATAGCCAAGCTCTTAGCCACTGAACCAGAGGGATATTCAGCCTGCTTTGTCCTAACCAAACTTGTTATATTAACGCGGGAAAGGAACCTCCGACCTCCAAGTCTATAGCCAAGCTCTTAGCCACTGAACCAGAGGGATATTCAAACCTGTGTGAAATGGAAACAAACGCGGGAAAGGAACCTCGGAGCCCATCTCTAAACCACTGTTATAACTGATTGAATGTACTGTTGGTTCTTGATGGAAATTCAGGTTCACAATAATAACACACTATTTTTTTCCACTTTCCACAAAAAGTTGAAAAGTGTAAACAAGTTGTGTGTTCTTATTGTCTAAACCACTGAACGATAAGAATATTCAAATGGAAACTCGCTAAGTATACAAAACCTTGCCGAAAAACATTCGCGTTGCGAAAAATTAATAATGGTCGTTCTTTAATCTTGTACTTTGTTGTTCAAATTTTGCTAATCGTAATTAAATTCCAAATATAAAGTTTTAATTAATTTTTAAACACACGCAAACATCCTACATTGTTACACGTGTCGGGCCCGTGAAGGATGAAACAATTTATAAAAGGACGTGGATTTGCAAAATGGTTTTTTTTTTATCTCAAAATCTACACTGCACATAAGTATAAAACATTTTTTTTAAATACTCGTATCTATGGACATTTTATACCAATCTAGCCCTGTGCTTAGTATCCGAAGAACTTGTGTTACAGGCACCAGATAACGGAAATATATTTAATATTTCTATACTATATTTTTATATTAATACACAAATTTAATACACATTACACAACCATGACCCAGCAATACAGAAAACTTTTTGATCCTTCGGCGGGATTGGAACCCGCGACCACTCGCTCAAGTTCCAACGCGCTCAAGTCAAAAAAAACAGCGAAAGTTAAGGATATGATATATAATTTAAACTTTTTATGGATAGTTCTGTGTGTGATATGCAGGTATTTTTGTTTCTTACATAAATCTTGGCTCTGTTTTCAGGCCCTGGGGAAGGTCTATCAAAGAAAGCCCAAATTGAGAAATAGCCCCCCAAGGGTTCTCAGTTATAATTTCGGTATAAAACAACCAACATTATTCCAGGTTTGTATACAGACACATTTTTGTGTTAAAATACGACTTGAATATTTTAATACATTAAAGGAATGTAATAGCTCCCCACGACGATTTTGCTGTCGGTAGCCGATTTCGTTGAACCTGGAGTCATTTTTAGTGCCCAAGTGCCCAAGTGTGTGCGCAATACACATGTACACTCTCCCTTCCTTTTACTGTCATAATCTAGTGGGACCGTTAACTGACACGACTGGCGAGAGAACAGGCGCAGGACCGACTTTTTACATGCCCATCCGACCTCAGGTGATCAGCCTGCATTGACCTAACCGAACTTGAAAACAACATTTTTTTGTTGTTCCAACGCGGGAATCGAACCCACGACCTCCGAGTCGAGAGCGAAGCTCTGAACCACTGGACCACAGGGCGCGATAATTTACATATTATCAAAGATATAACCGAGACGATCTTTACAACAGTATACTTTTTTTCTTTTATTTACCGACTAGCTGACCCGTGCCCACTTCGTGCACACCTTCCCGGGACACGAATGTTCGAGACCAAAAATAGCCGAATCTGTTCAGCTGATCTCGAGTTTTAACGGGACCAACGAACAGCAATTGATTTTTATATAGCCTATGTTACTCAGTGGTAATGTAGCTTTATAATGCAAAATGAATTAATAAAATCGGTCCAGTACTTTTTGAGTTAAGTCGTTACATACAAAAATACAAATATTTCCTCTTTACAATATTAGTGTAGATTAAGAGATTTATAAAAATACACGACCGGTTTCGACTAACTCATCATCAGGTGTGGGTAGATTTAAAATTTATAAACAATTCGTAAACACTGTGCAGATAATATTAATGTTGCCAGCTTAGTGAAATTTATCGTCGGAATTAAAAAAAAGGTTATAAGTTGTTCATTTGTTTGTAAGCGACGGCGACAATCCCACACACACACACAATATTATATAACCCCTCTGTTTATTGGGGGATAATCCTAAATACATATAAAATACATGAATACTATACAAGGTGTATATGAGTAATAATACTTTAGGGTGTGTATGTGCTTCATATTATGTAGAGTTTACTGAGAATGCACCCGCGCTGAAAGACTTTTGACTTTCATGTTTGTATGAAAAATGTCCCAACATCATAAATTTTCAGCGCTTTTCAAAGTAAAACGGGACGTATACACACCCTATAGTGTTATCACTCATTAAAATTATAGTTTGTATAAAGATCTTGATTACTTATAATATTATAAAAGCGTCTAAAACCACTGAGGCTTGTCCAGTACGGGCTTATTAATCTATACTAATATTATAAATCGTAAGAATTTGTTTGTTTGTTTAAATGCGCTAATCTCAGGCACTACTGGTCTGATTTGGAAATTTCTTTTTTTGTTAGATAGTCCATTTATAGAATAAGGCTTTAGGCTATATATCATTACGCTGCGACCAATGGGAGCGATGCGTCAGTGAGAAATGTTTCAAAAACGGGGAAAATTATTCACTTTTGGGGACTTTCGTTGCGTGCGCTGCATAAACAGTTTACGTCACTCTAAAACCACGCGAACGAAGTCGCGGGCACAGCTAGTATAATATGAATAAAACACTAGTAGGTTAGTCTATTACATTTTTAGTTGAACAGTTTTAAATGTATACTTTTCAGTAATTTAAAAGTTTGTCGTCTCTTTCCTGTCAGCCATATATTGGGGGGACACTGGATAAGGGGGAGGCTGTCCGGCTTATCGGAATGCCCGCTGTCAAACGTGCAGGGACGCACATTCTTCACTGGACACCATTTTTCACCCGCTATTGGTTTTTAACCTAATGGGTTAAGTTTTGAACCAATTTTCTATACGGACTGTAATATGAATGTAATAAAACTTAAGGATAACTTACTCCCATATAAAGAGTTTTATATTTTACCAGCTCTGAAATGGGTTCTTTTTTTACCTATAGTATGAGCAAATTTATGATGTTGAGACATTTCACATACAAACATGAAAGTCAAAAGTAAATCTTTCAGCGCTGGTACTTTCACAGTATACTCTACATATGCACATACACACCCTTAAGTAGTATCACTAATTTATTTTACACATTTTAAAAAATTAGGCCTTTGAATTCGTTATTGGATAATTTATACAGTACTAGCTGACCCGTACCCACTTCGTTGAGCATACAAACCGTTTAAACCTTCCCTAAAACTAAAAAGTGGCCGAATCGGTTCAGCCGTTCTCGACTTTTATCGAACAGCAATTCATTTTTATGTATAAGAAAAGAAGATTTTTCATGACTAAAAATATCTGAATCGGTTCAGCCGTTCTCGAGTTTTAGCGAGACTAACTGACAGCAATTCATTTTTATATATAAGATATTCTTTTTTTCACTTAGGCACTTTAAAATCCTGCGTTGCTGACCTGGTTTCAATGAAATCGGCCTCCTTCACATCATCATCATCTAGACGATATTTTTTTTTTTTTTAAATTTATTTATTCATTATAAAAATATAATATTTCTAATACAAATTTATCTCGCCAAACGAGTGTTTGACGGCGAGGTTTAAAGATTTACTATGTGAAACCACATACGAATTAAACGCCAGAACATCACACAAATTACAAATGCAATACAAATTAAAATGCAGTAGAAAATAGTATAATTTGGTAGAAAAAACTGCACAAAATTCAAATAAATTTCACTAAGCTAGCCACATTAATATTATCTGCACAGTGTTTACGAATTGTTTATAAATTTTAAATCTACCCACACCTGATGATGAGTTAGTCGAAACCGGTCGTGTATTTTTATAAATCTCTTAATCTACACTAATATTGTAAAGAGGAAAGATTTGTATTTTTGTATGTAACGAATAAACTCGGAAAGTACTGAACCGATTTTAATAATTCTTTTTTCATTAGAAAGCTACATTATCACTGAGTAACATAGGCTATATTTAGTACTAGATTACTATAGAAATCTTTAGAAATTCCTATTAAAACCAACCGAAGGTGTAAAAAATATTACCATTAAAATTTTTGCTGTTCGTTAGTCTCGCTAAAAATTGAGATCAGCTGAACTGATTCGGATATTTTTGGTCTTGAAATATTCGTGGAAGTTCCTGAAGGTTTGAACAGTTTCCATGCTCAACGAAGTGGGTACGGGTCAGCTAGGTAACTAATAAAGTGGTAAAAGTGCACGTAATTTGTGTATCATTGCTGTGTAACATGTATTTCCATCAAGAACATACAGTACTAGTCAGGGTTCCCCCATACATGATTTTCACTTGATTAGTATCAAGCTAATTTTTCTTGAGTAGCTTCATTTTGATGAGTCGCCCAAGAATTTCTTGGACGGAACTCTCGATTGTGGTAGCTAACAGAGTTACCAAGAATAAAAAAAAATGCTCAACTTTCGAGCGTAGGACCGGGATAACGTACCACGCAATTTGTAGGACAATTATGTCTGTTGAATTACATTAATATTAACTAAGTAATAAAAACAAAATCAGCTGGTTACTAATAATTTAAGATGACCTCGTTATCGATACAAGTTGGCAAGAGGGAACTCATTGATCAAACCATAGATTTTGAAGGACAAATATTTTTTCGGATAATTTAGATCATTATCTTGACATTTATCAAAAAAAAAAAATAGATATTTTGGAATCACAATTCCACAAACTTTATTCTTCCTATCTCTGTTAGCTACGACAGACAAGAGTTCCGTCCAAGAAATTCTTGGGCGACTCATCCAAATGAAGGTACTCACGAAAAATTTTGCTTGATACTAATCAAGTGGAAACCATGTATGGGGGAACCCTGACTATACATTCAATAACATACCACACAAATTGACCCAGCCGGGCGAAACGCAAACAATTCGGTGTAGAATTTTAAATATACACCGCTTGTCAAAATCATACATGGCATTAATATGCATGGGCATTGAAACGCCGACAGTTAGCTGTGAATATGTTCCGGGAATGTTTGTCTCTCTCCCTCCTGTAGGGTGAGAAAGGGAGGGAGAACCCCCCAATCGTCTGTGTTGATTGACAGAGCAATAACGAATCATAACGTATGTTTTTACTGTCAAATGATGAACGAACATCATATCGTTTAGCATAATAATAATGTTAAGGACCTGTGTAGCGCAGTGGTTGAAAAGGTTGGCGAACGAGCTGGAGCCTAGGTTCAAATCCCGCTGAAGAAACAAAAAGTTTTCTGCGTTACTGGATCACGGATGTGTAAAATACAATAAAAGTATAAATGTATATTTTTTAATATTAATATACATGGTGTAAAAAGAGCAGTCACTATAACTTTGGGATAGGATTATAGGACCTTGACTGATTCTAGAAATGAATTTTTCTCAATTTTTTTTTTTAAAAAAAAATAAAAAAATATTATTTTATTCGCATGGCTGAACTGTTTGGAACAACGTTCTGCATAAAATTATTAAATTTCATAATTTTTGCCCTAGTACGTAATGAACGTTTTACGCGTGTTATTGACCTCTCAGCGTAATCAGTTGATCGCTGTGTTGTGCACGTTGTGCATTGCCTATTGAACATTTTTAAATTTTTGAAACAGTGGATTAAAAGCAAATGACTAGTACCAATGGATATATCTCTTGCCTGGTTATAACCCCACGAAGTTATAGTGACTGCTCTTTTTACATCCTGTATATTATATATAGACACTTCCCACCACGTCAATCGGGCTCCGTGCTAATTATCCGAAGAACTGAACCAAGAATCAGCCTGTAGAACTCGCTCAACGCAGAAATTATATAATAATATTCTGTATACTAATTAAATTTATATTATCATAAATCTACATCCTCATAAATATTTAATACGCGTAGTCAGGTAATACATCAACCAAGTTCGAACTAAGATATCACATAGCCACTTAAGAGGAAATACATCGGTCGTTTTACCATAAAAAATAGAGGTCTACGCGACTCTTGTTCCTCCCTGGATAATAATAATAGCTCCCCTCGCCGATGTCGGTAGCCGATTTCATTGAAACCAGACCAGCTACGAAGGAGTTATTTTATAGTGCCCAAGTGTGTGCGCAATGTACAAAGACACTCTCTCTTCTTTTTACTCTCATAACCCAGTGGGACGGTAAACCGACACGACTGGCGAGAGAACAGGCGCAGGACCGACTTTTTAATTGCCCAGAGAGAGGATATGGATAATGAAACTAGAGTTTTTCCCTGAGTATCTAGGTATTTTTTATTTTTTTCATAAATTATTTATTAAAAGAGATAAAAACGTTTAAAAACCTAAAAATAGATGTCCAGATTTTCGGCTGTGTTTAATCCAGGAAACAAATTGGAGTATATTTTATGATAAAATCAAAACATAGGAACACAGCTCAAGCCTTTTTTAATTGATAATTTAAAAAAGCACCTAAATCGGTTAAGTTTTGAAAGAGGAAAAAGGGATCTCCTAATCGTCGATTTCTCGTGCTTTTAATTGGTAATTTCAGTTCAAACAGTTTATTTATTTATTATTTTATAGTTAATTAAAACGGTTTACATTAATTAACTTATATCTAAGTACAATTTAAACATACTGACAAAGTATAAACTAAGTAATTAGGAACACAGTATACATTTAGAATTAGATTACAATTAACTAACTATAGAAGAAACTCTTTCATACTTTCTCTCACAAAATTCAAACAAACTTTCTTGACATCCATCCACATATCAGCAAACACATTATATCAGCAAACGCAGTTGTCTCTATCGGTTTTTATTCTTGCATCGGGACAGCAATAGAATTTACAAATACCTATTTTGCATTTCTCTAGACCGTGATGTTTCCTCTTTACATCTCGAAAAACTCTTATCAAAATCGAAATAGCTATTAATTTGTGTCAGTACCTGGTAATAAATTGATTCAATTAAAAGCCCTCTACTTCAAGTTTCAGTTAAATGGAGTTGATGTATGGGTCTTGTGCCCTTTACTCATAATATACCTCCCGTTGTGATAGCTAAAACGTTATTATATAGTACCCAAGTGTGTACGCAAGGACTTTCACTGATAACCCAGAGACACTACTGACACGAAGTGCAGGACCTACTTTTTACATGGATCATTTGTCGACCTCCGTAGCGCAGTGGTTGAGCGGTTCTCGAGCGTGAGAATGCGGGTTCGAATCCCGCCGAAGGAACAATAAGTTTTCAATATCCTTGGGTCATGGACGTTTATTAAATTAGTGTATAATAAAATGAAAATCTTAAAAATGTGTATAGTATAAAAGTATTAAATATATTTCCGTTGTCTGGTACCTGTAACACAAGTTCTTCGGATACATAGTATTATATATTATTATTATTATATCTTTCTTGTCAGACAATCAGGCGATCAGCCTGCATTGTTCTAACCAAACTTTGAAATTTTTTTTGGGAATCGAACCCACGACCTCCGTTTCGAAGGCCAACCTTTTAACTTCTGGACCATGAAGGTGTTTACGATCAAGTTACATATGTATGGACCCGTAACTTGTACTCTAATCAAATTAATTGATATACTGCCTTATATAGACCTATCTTGTTTCTGAAATCTACCTTAATAATTTACGGGGTTGGGAGATAGGGTTATCTGATTGGTGTGTTCTGAATACACACCAATCACTAAATAATAATAATATAATATCTGTGGACGCTAGACACCACGTCAATCTACTCCCGTGCTAAGTATCCGAAGAACTTGTGTTACAGGTACCAGACAACCAAAATATATTTAATACTTTTATACTATACACATATTTAAGATTTTTATTATACTAAACACAAATTTAATACATATCCATGACTCAGGAACATTGAAAACTTTTTGTTCCCTCGGTAGGGATTCGAACTCGCAACCTCTCGCTCGAGCACCAACGTGCTCAACCACTGCGCTACGGAGGTCGTCATTATGCAGATTAATGATGTTATAAAAAAAATTACTTAAATAACTTTGAGTTGTTTTATTATGTTTAAACCAAATAATGTTTTTTTTTGTTAAAAAGTTTCTTACGGTGGCGGGCTAGGGTTAAAACTAAAAAGAGCTTGTTAAGTTTCGTTCGATTTCCAGATTGTGATGTAGTAGTCTGTATCGCAACTGTCATCATGTGATACATGTAGGACCAATCCTATTTTAGTTGTTGGTTAAAATAACATTTAAGAGGAAACACTACAATTTTTTTTTTCATACAGAATTAGGGGTCTACGGGATTCCTGTTTCCTCCCTGGATAATGCTGCTAGAGTAATAATTTTTTTTCTGAATATTCACGAATCACCTAAACGTCGATTTCTAGTACTTTTAATGAGTAATTTCAGTCCAAGTTGCAGTTGTCTCTGTCGCGCTAGTGCTTGCTAGCTAAGGCACTGCGAGACAGCAATAGATTTTATAAATAACTATTTTGTATTTCTCTCAACCGTGGTGTTTCCTCTTATTTGACTTTCGTAACCATTTTTGCAAGGAAAAGTTTCTAGTTTACTGTAGGTACTAATTAAATATACCTAAGACAGAATATATTAAAATGTATAACGGATGTAAGAAGGTCACTAGGTATTACTTTGGGATATTATGATTAAACTACCTTTTGTCATTCTAGAATTTTTTTTTTCTTTTTTTTTTACAAAAATTAAAAAAAACATGTTTTTGCTTCATTGTTATTTTTGCGACAAAACAATAAGAAATGGCGAAAAAACATAAACATTTTTTTTAGTCGTTGACAAAAAAAATAATTTTTATATTTCCAAAATGAGGAAAGGTAGTATAATCGTATCTGAAAGTTATAGTGACTGCTCTTTTTACACTGTATAAATTCTTCTTTTATTAGCATATTGTTATTGATAAAAACTTAGTTTATTTTAACAAGCGGTCCATAAGGTTAACTTTACGAGACGGCGATTACGATAAAACGTTATGAGAAAAATCGAAACGATCCCATTTCATAGCAAACGGTGATAAAACAGTTGGTGTGGAAGGTTTACGATTAAACTTTGACTTTACCTAGGTAACCTTAGACAAACAACTAATAAAGTGGAAAAATTGCAAGTAATTAATTGTGTATTATTACTATACTAGGTGTAAAAAGAGCAGTCACTATAACTTTGAGATACGATATACTACCTTTCCTCATTTTGGAAAAGTATTTTTTTTTTTTTAACTAAAAAAAATATTTTACTTTTCACCATTTCTTATTTTTTTATAAATAACAATAAAGCAAAAATTTTTTTTAAAGTATAATTATATCCCAAAGTTATAGTGACTGCTCTTTTTACACCCGTTATATATAACATATAATATTTCCATCAAGAACCTACAATACATTTATTAACATATTATGTAAACATTTGATAGTTAATAATCATAATGGCGACCTCCGTAGCGCAGAGGTTGAGCGCGTTGGCGCTCAAACGAGAGGTCGCGAGTTTGAATCCCGCCGAGGGACAAAAAGTTTCCAATGTTCACGGGTCATGGATGTGTATTAATATAAAAAACCTTAAATATGTGTAGGTATAGTATACAATGTATTAAGTATATTACCGTTGTCTGGTACCCGTAACACAAGTTCTTTGGATAATTAGCACGGGACCAGATTGATGTGGTGTGAAGCGTCCATCTTCATATATAAAAGTGGATTGCTCTTCGTTAGTCTCGCTAAAATTCGAGAACGGCTGAACCGATTCGGCTACTTTTAGTCTGGAAAGATTCGTGGAAATCCCGGGAAGGTTTAAACGGTTCATTACAAACTGTTTCTATTCTCAACGAAGTGGACACGGGTCTGCTAGTACTATTCTAAAATATGATAAATTAAATGCATATTTTACTTTCATTCATTCAAATCTTAAGAGCTAGGCTCTTGTCAGTAATCGCCATGTTTCTCGCTCCTGTGCTTTACTTTTGCCCTCTTGATACGAACCAACGTTAATCTTCTCCTTTATTTGTTCTATATAACTTCTCCTAGCTCTTAGTATTTATCTAATTATTATTATTACTAATTACTTTTCCTTCCATAATGTTCTACGTTTATCTTCTCATTAATTTGTTCCATATAACTTCTCCTAGGTCTTCCTCTTCTCCCCTCTACTTTTTATTCCATAACATTCTACTTTACTCTAGAAATATTCAGTAGGAGTAGCATTGTCAGGTGTGTGTCGAATACTCCTCGCATCCACCATTCCCTCATACCCATAAATTCAAAAACGTTTTATCCGGAAAATATAGTTTCAGCAAGTCATAACCGGTCCAAATCGACATACAGACCCCTCGCTTAGGGAGCTCCCCTCGACACCTGCTGTGCGATGTGCACTGATGTGCTAAGTTGAATTTGAAGATATTTTTCAAGAGATTTGCCCCTCAATAGCATCTTTAAGTTCTGACGCATTAGGACCATAGTCTCCTGAAAAGTTAATCGAGGGTCCAAGATTGATGCATCATAAATTAATTTTCCCATTAGGGTGCATTAAGTTGATATTCCTTTGTTTTTGAATTGCGCAAGAAATTGATATTTAATCGGGTACGTCTAGATCTAGGAATAAATGAAAAAATAAAAATTTTAGTCGACGAAAGTAGGTGTATAAAATCTTCGGAAGAGAGGGTATAGTTTATGGATTGAAAAAAAAAGACAAACTGACACAAACAGTGCACTTTCAGAACAGTTTTTATCAAGTCCATGTTCTAGTGGTTCAGAGCTTCGCTCGCGTCGGAGGTTGTTGGTTCGATGTCCGCATTGGATCAACAAAAATGTTGTTTTCGTTAGGACACTGCAGGCTGATCACCTGATTGTCTAACTAGAAAGTACGCATGGATCGTCTATCCGTCCGATGGGCATGTTAAAAGTCGATCCTGCGCCAGTCGTGTCGGTTATCCGTATCACTGGGCTACGGGAGTGAAGGAAGAGATAGTGCTTCTGGGTATTGTGCACACACTTAGGCCCTATGAATAACACCGGCTTAGCTGGCCTGGTTTTAATAAAACCGGTCACCATTATCAAAATCAATGTGGCAGGCATTTTTTCTATTATTATTTCAGAACAGCAGAATAACTAGAAAACATATTTATTTGGTTTTGTTTTATTATCTCTTAACGTAAGATGGTATGGATGGTGGTACGTCTTTTCTTTACGTATTTAGTCACAGAATTTCAAATTTTCAACAAATATTTTATACTAGCTTTTGCGCGTGGCTTTGCGGCTTTACCTATGTGAAATACATTTCATCCCCTTGGGGGACAAATTTCCAAAAACCCTTCCTTACCAGAAATACGTGTGTGAAATTTCAAGTTTCAAGCCTGAAGGGTTTTGCTGTTCGTTGATATATCACTCAATCAACTTTAACTTTTGTATTATACTAACTTTGCCCGCGGCTTCGCCTGCGTGGAATAAAAGGTCCTAATACTAATACTATGTTACTTCTAATATCTCCAAGAATATGTGTACAAGGTATCATGATGATCGGTTAAGTAGTTTTCGCGTAAAAATCCTACATACAGGCTATAAAATTAATGAGTAATACTAGTCTCTCTACTCGTTAGTCTAGCTAAAACGCTAGAACGGCTGAACCAATCCGGCTATTTTTAGTCTTGAAATATTCGTGGAAGCCAGGGAAGGTTTAAACGGTTTGTATGCTCAACGAAGTGGGCACGGGTCAGCTAGTATAATATAGTATAGTATTGCATGTTTATATATCTAGTTAGATAGGTTTGTCCTAAATAATAATATCATATGTCTAGAATGGAATAGAATATAATTAATAATATTTATTTGTGAAATGAAGGTACATACAATGTCATAGATGTTAAACTTAATTATTAGTTTCACTACACTACCTTCGTCAAGGTATACAAATATTTATTAGTGACCGAAATTAGAACATGCTATACATAAGCTTTAAAAACAGTACTTTTATAACTGAATTTCTAAATGATACGGCTCTAAATTGTTAAACATGTTAAGTATATGTCTAACTATTTCAGAGCCGTATCATTTAGAAATTCAGATAGCGAGTAGTACGATCTATCCACAAGCATTCTTTTTGAAAGCCTTAGAATAGAATAGAATAGAATAGAATAGAATAGAATATATTTATTGCAAGAATGTAGTATTACAAAGATCTTTACAATTAAAACATGTTCTCGTACATCCTGCCATACAGATGGCGTGCAATTGCAAAAGACAATAATTATTAATAGTTTTAACATTTTTACATAAATATAAATAGTTATAGTTATTTTGTTACTTAAAATTGACAATATATTATGTGTATTTTAGCATTAAAATTAATAAAATTACATTCATAACAATAATACAATTTAAGACATGCACAAATTATTACATTGATAAAAATAATTGAATAACATTACATTACATTGGCTCTGTGTGAGACATGTATTCGTTAAGGCAATAAAAACAGTGTTTTAGTAACCATTTAGATATCTCTCTTTTAAAGGATGTGGATGGTAGTTCTTTAAATCGATTGGGCAGCTTATTATATACTCTGACAGCATTAACGTAAACATTTCGCTTGAATATTTCATATCTACATTGAGGTAAATATAGTTTAAATTTATTTCGTGGAGTAACATTTCTATTAATTACGTCAGAGTTTAATAAGAATAGTTTAGGATTTGTTTTCACAAAAGTACAGATGTCTCTGATGTACATACAAATTAACGGTAAAGTCTGAGATTTATTAAACAGTGGTTTACAACTATCCAACGACCAGGTACCATAAACCGCTCTGAGGCATTTCTTTTGAACACGAAAAGCTTTACTAAAGTCCACGGAATTGCCCCATAGTATAAGACCGTAAGATAGCGTTGAGGCCACATACCCGTGGTAAGCATTTAGTGCAGCTTCAGTAGATACCGTCAAACGTAATTTTTTAATAGCATATACAAATTTGTCAAGCTTATTACATATGTATTCCACGTGCGATTTCCAATCACAATGTTTGTCCACTGTTAAACCTAAGAATTTAGTAGAGTGAACTTCTTCAATTTTAGTATCGCCGTAACAAATGTCAAGATCAATAGTTTCCTGTCTAGGATTTTTGAATTGTATCATTTTCGTCTTACTTAAGTTTATTTTTAGATTATTATTGTGAAGCCATTTAAGAATTTTGTCAAGATTTATATTTATTTCATTTTGGTACGTTTTTTTATCTTTACATGTAATTATTAAAGTAGTATCATCAGCGAATAATATACTTTTATGACTAGTGACTTAACTGAGAAAGTCTTCAAGCCATTCGGAATTTTATTAAATATTTTTGTGCCATAAACAGTAGCTTATGGCACAAAAATATTTATTTTATATATTAAACAGTAGTTTAATAGTTCCGTTTTACAATTTCCAATGTGTTTGAACTAAAGATATTTTTAGACTTAGATCTACTCTCTGTTACATAATGCTATATAATTATTTCATTTCATTTCATTTATTTATTTATTTCAATTGTAGTTATACAAAATGGTGTTACATTGTCATAATATTGGTTTCTGTTTGTGAACTACAATTAGCCTCAGAGGCGTGCAATATACATTCATGCAGTCATATTAACATCCTTATTATTATTATTATTAGTCTACTTATATTTTATTTTTAGATTTATCATGTTACATTCTGCTATTTAATCAATTACCTAATTTGTAATCATAAAACATTAATGGTCTTTTTATGTATGTATATCGTCTAAATATTCTTTTAAATTGTAGTAACCTTTTGTTGTTAGATGATCTTTTAGTTTACATTTAAATAATTTTAGTTCTGTAGTATTTTTAATTTCTTTTGGTAACTTGTTATATAATTTGGGTGCAGTACAAATAACACTTTTCCTTTTAATTTCTGAATTAGATTGTATTGCTAATAGCCTATTTCTATGTCTAGCAGAGGAGCATGTTTTGTAATTGTCTAGATTTTGTCTGACATAAAGAGCACATTCATATATGTACATTGATGTCACCGTTAATATTTTTAAATTAATAAAATGTGGTTTGCACGTTTCACTTCTACCTATATTGCAGATTGCGCGGATGCATTTCTTTTGAGCCCTAAATACTGATAACCAATCAGTAGAGTTGCCCCAAAACATTATGCCGTATCTAATATTGGATGATACATATCCATGATATGCCGTCAATAGCGTCGACATATTTGTTATTGCCCTAAGTTTATAAAGGGCGTAGGCACTTTGATTAATTTTTTTGCTCAAATATTCTATGTGTGGTTTCCATGTTAGTTTTTTGTCAATTATTATGCCTAAAAACTTTGTTGTGTCAATCTCCTTTATGTTATGTCCGTGGTAATTAATGTGAAGGTTATTTATTGTATTAGATGTCTTAAGTTTAAAATTCATTATTTTAGTTTTTTCAAAATTTAATTTTAAGTTATTTGATTCTAGCCATTCTACAATTTTGTCAATAGTTAAGCTAATATTAATTTCCATCATATTTATATATTTTTCTGTAAACAGTACTGTACTATCATCAGCAAATAAAGTCATATGTTGATTCGTGCATTTAGTAATGTCATTAATATAAATGAGAAAAAAGAGAGGTCCTAGAACACTCCCTTGAGGGACTCCATATTCAATTTCATGGGTCTCAGAGAGATGCTGGATTTCACATCTCTTTAAAGGACAATAACTTTTTATTTCTGTCACTTGTTTTCTATTAGTTAAGTACGATTTTATTAATTCATATGTAATTCCTCTGATTCCATATGAGTATATTTTACGTAGAAGGCGTTTGTGATCCACTCGATCAAATGCTTTGGACATATCCATAAATAAGGCTATAGTTATATTTCGACTGTCTATGCCATTATAAACCTTATCGAGAAAGTTAAATATAGCGTCGTTTATATTTTTATTTTGCCTAAAACCGTATTGTTCGGGAACTAATATTGAATTTTTCTCAATAAATTTGTATAGCCGATTATATATAACCTTCTCATATACTTTTGAGACTGTTGGTATTAAAGCCACCGGTCTATAACACTGTATGTCACTTTTGATACCATTTTTGAACATTGGAATAATTAGCGAAAGTTTAAGTCGCTCTGGATATATTCCGTTTTCTATGCTTAAGTTAATTAAAAAAGATAATATTGGACCTATAATGTGTGCTACACCCTTTAATATTTCTGTTTTAATGCCGTCTAACCCCACACTATTTGTATTATTAAGTGAGAGGATAATTTTGTTTACTTCTTTAGGTGTAGTATAGGATATATAGCATGAATGTAAAATATTGTGTGATATGGAATCATCCTTTGGTTTATTTGTTTTATGATTATCCGTTTTAAGTTTTGCTATATTAGCATAGTAATCATTAAATCTATCAGCTATGGTTTTTGGATTTTTTTGGATAAATCCATTGTCATCGATTTCAGTAATGTACTCTTTAATGAATTGTGTTTTAGTGTTATTTATTACTTTCCAAACAGCCTTTGATTTTATTTTTGATTTTTGTATGTAGTAATTGTTTTGTGCGCGTTGTGTGTTTTTTATAATTAACCTGTATCTTTTATAATAAGTCTGGAATATATTTTTGTTTGTCTCGTTAGGATTTTTCCTGTAGTTCCAGAGAAGCTCTCTCTTTCTTTTGCTACATATTTTGATGCCTCTGGTTATCCATTTTGGACGAATTTTGCTATAGATTTTTGTTCTAATAATAGGAAAACATAACTTGTAAAACATAATAAACAAGTCATGAAAACCATCAAATGCTTTATTAGGATCAAGCTCCATGTAAATATCTGAAAATTTTAATGCTTTGAGGCAATCTGAAAACTTTTTTTTATTGTGTTTACTATAGTCACGGACTTCCTTGTACCAATACTTTAGTAAACTTGTCTTTCTACACGGACATTTGAGTAATTGAGCAGTGTGGTCTGACAGAGCAGTGTCAATGATTTTGGATTCGCTTCGAGGTATATTATGAAATTATACAGGGTGTTTTGGGGATGAGTGTAGGCATTTTGCAGATGTATAGGGTCAGCCTTTGCGATCATTTTCTAGTATGGGAACTATAGTCCGATATCCTTTAGTTTTTAAGTTAAGAGCAAAAAACTGCGTTTTTAAATACTTAACACTTTTTGGGTTATCAAGCTAAAAAATAGACACAGTTTCATATTAAATACAGTTTTTTTTTTATTTGACGATTTAAACACATAACACACGATGAATTAAAAGTCTTATAACTATTCCGATAGCAAAAACAATCAAATTGTGGTGAAGAGAAAATAATCATAAAACAAATCTTAGTGACTTTCATACATTTCGATGTGTATTTAAGAAAAAATCGGACTATAGTTCCCATACAAGAAAATGATCGCATAGACCGACCCTATCCATCTGCAAAATGCCTACACTAATCCCCAAAACACCCTGTATATTAGGTTTAAAACAATGTAATGTCAAATATGACGTTTGACTTTAAAGCATAAGATAGTCTATATATTAGTCCTCTTGTAGAGGCCATAAAGGTGAGACCTATGTACCTAGCTATAAGATATTGTATATAATATCTACGTGAATAAAGCCAATACGATTAACTAGAAGTGTTTATTATTGGACGTATATAGGGACTCTAACACATGCAGTGACATCGCAATACTCTCAAACTAAACATCCAAAAACACCCCAGCCAGTCTTGAAGCAATAGTATCTACATTATCAGCCCTGCAGGATGTGTCACTAATTTGGTGCCTTCTTGGAATTAAATGGCACTTACCGAGGGACGGAGACAAAAACACGGCTCACTACTAATTGCTGTGTTGGTCTCTTGCCAATGTTCTGTTTATTTTTAATGCAAAACAATTGCGAAGTGTTGTGCCAGAACATAAAATTAGTAGACTCGTTGGTGCTCGGTTTGAATCCCACAAGAACAAAAAAATATGTGTTCCTGGGCCATGGACGTATATAATACAAGATATAAAATGAGTGATAATACTTTAACACGTTGACGGACAGAGTACTACTGCACCGATTGTGCTGCTTTGACACTACTTTTTTTCATACATTGCCTATAGGCGCAGTGTCACAACACATAGTAAATATATTATGATATATGACAGAACGCCCGAAGGCGTATACGTCGTAAGACGTTGTCAAGTAGTTAGTACGAAAAATTTATCATCTTAAGGCGTTCTGCCTGCAGTAGCTCAACATAAAGTCTTACGCCGAGAGGCGTTCTGTCATATCACTTTTTTAGTCTTTACGTCTGTGGTACTGTCCGTCAACGTGTTAATGTGTATGTGTCTTCTATGTAGAGTATACTTTGAAAGTAGCAGAGATGAAAGACTCACTTTTGACTTTCATGGTTGTATGAGAAATGCCCCATCATCCATTTTTCCATACAATAATCTTCAGCGCTAGTACTGTCTCAGTAAACTCCATATACGGGACCAATACATACCCTAAAGTATTTTTACTCATTAATATGACTGTATATGTACAATATAATTAAATTCATAAATAACGGGTGTAAAAAAAACAGACACATACTTTGGGATATGATTATTTATACTACCTATTCTCATTCTAGAAATGTTTATTTTACATTTTATAAATGATTTTTTATTCCTTTTTTGTTAGTCCTGCGACAAAAAAAAATAGAAAAAAATATATTTTTTCACAATTTAGACAGCATTAAAAAAATACATTTCCAAAATGAGGAAAGTCGCTAGTCAGACAAACTCGAAGTTATAGTGACTGTAATTTGAATGTTCTAAAACTGTCGATCGTCCGTCTCAAAACCGATCGATCGTTTCGTTATTTACGACGTAGCCTTAACGTATATTATTCGGGGGCCTATTAGTTTAGTTTCCGTCACGTAAGGCCCGTCCCCCGTCCCCCGTGGGTCCCGAATGAGACGACAAAGGACGTTCGTCCCCTGATTTATTCGCTCGCTCGACACCCGGTAGGTAAATTGTAATGCAAACGTGCACGTAAATCTACCCCCCACAACCCCTTTCGTTGTTTACGACACTTCCGCACTTTAATCTTTTAGGGGTACAAATGCATCTTTGCGTTTTGAAGTTAAACTTGTTAAACTAAACTGTCAATGATTTTGTAATAAGAATAAGCTGACCCGTTTTTTGAGCATACAAACCGTTTAAACCTTTCTTGGACTTCCACGAATATTTCAAGACCAAAAATAGCCGAATCGGTTCTGCCGTTCTTGAGTTTTAGCGAGGCTAACGAACAGTGATTCATTTTTATATATACGAGATATAGCTGACCCGTGCCCACTTCGTTGAGCATAAAAAAAATAAAAAAAACCTTTTAAACATTCCCTGGACTTCCACGAATATTTCAAGATCAAAAATAGCCAATTCGGTTCGGCCGTTCTCGCGTTTCAGCGAGATTAACAAACAGCAATTCATTTTATATATAAGAAGAGAAGATACATCTTTGGGTTTTGAAGTATAAAATTGTCAGTAAATTAATATGATATACATAGTCAAATGAGGTTGTATAAATTAATATTGTAGTTAAGTTCATGTAGGCGAGTAGATATTTAAGAAAAAAAAATACGAAATAAAATATTAAATTATTTAAGGAGCAGTAATATACTGTGTTTCTTCTGTGTAATAATCCAGATCCAGATAATTATAATACACATCCCGATTGCTTCTAGTAATATAATATTTTCTTCTACCGATATATATAAAACGAATTAATGTTCTTTAGTCTCTATAAATCTCGAGATCGGCTGCACCGATTCGAGTACTTTTAGTCTTGAAATATTCGTGGAAGTGTAAGAAAGGTTTAAACGTTGAGAAAATATGTAAAATATGTAAGGAAAATACTTAAAACGAAATTTTTCTAAACTTACGATAATCGTATAAAATAATATACACAATGGTCATAGATTTTAATATTGTCATGAATTGCTCGACGTCATAATATATTGTCATATTATATTGTTCAGCTAGTTCTTATTTAAATATGTCTTCTACTACGAGGCTACGATATAGCTACGCCGTAGCATTGCTACGCCGGAGTATTGCTACGCCGTAGTATAACTACGCTTTAGTGCTACGCTGTGGTGCTACGCCGTACTACTACGCCGTTGTAGCATGTCTACGAAAACTGTAATAAAAAATAAATAAAACTGTAGCTACAATACTTTATTTTAATTATTTATTTTATGCTTGATTTTATGGAAGACTAGCTGTGCCCGCGACTTCGTTCGCGTGGTTGTCGGAAACACTATCGCGATTATCTTCTGATTGCTCACGTTGATTTTTGTCATCATGTTTATTAAAAAGCAATAATTCTTTCCTACATATTTTTTGAGTAACTTAAACGCACGCAACGAAATTTCCAAATGTAAATATTTTCCCCGTTTTTGCAACATTTTTCACTGTCGTTTCGCTCCTATTGGTCGCAACGTAATGTTATAGCCTAAAGCCTTCCTCTATAAATGTACTATTTAACAAAAAAAGAATTTTTAAAATCGGACTAGTAGTTCCTTAGATTAACGCGTTTAAACAAACAAACAAACAAACTCTTCCGCTTCATAATATTAGTATCTAAGATAATATCTTTAAAACTACGCCTACAAATACTACATTCTAAACGGCGATCTCTAGCAAAGAAAAAAAAGCTATTAGGATCGATAAGCTTTATATTTTACTACACGTTTCTTACTACTTCGTCTATAAAAAATAAAGTACCCTAGGAACCGTACGTTTCGTAGCCAATTTTTTAAGAGTCAGATAATTCCATACCAAATTATATCAAAATCACTCCAGCCAGACGTGATATAGTAACAAATATACATACTCACAAACTATCGCCTTTATAATATTAGTGTGATAAGAGTGATTAATTTAGTAATGCTGTGTTAAATATTTAATTCGGTTAAATAATAGCTCCCCTCACTGATTTCGGTGTCGGTAGCCGATTTCATTAAAACCGGGCCAGCTACGCAGGAGAAATTTATACTGCCCAAGAGTGTGAGCAATACAGAAAGACACTCTCTCTTCCCTGTACTCTCATAACCCAGTGGAACGGTTACCCGACACGACTGGCGAGAGAACAGGCGCAGGACCGACTTTTTACATGCCCATCCGACGCATGGATCATCTTGTCAGACAATCTGTGTTATGAGAGTAAAAGGAAGAGAGAGAGTGCCTTTGTGTATTGCGCACATACTTGGGCACTATAAAATAACTCCTGCGTAGCTGGCCTGGTTTCAATGAAATCGGCTACCGACACCGAAATCGGTGAGGGGAGCTATTATGTTCACAATAATAAGACACAACTTTTTATTTACACTTTTATTACGTTTTTATAAGTTTTTACAAAAAACACCACCAGTTTCGATGATTATTTAATCAAATTCGATAAATAAATAAAATTGGAAAAAAAGTGGAAAAGTGTAAATAAAAAGTTGTGTCTTATAAAACACTACCTGTTTCGATTAAAAAATAATCGCCACGACACCACACTGTTCAATGCGAAATAGAAATGAAAATATCTGGCTTGCTTTCTATAAGAGAGAGAGAGACAGACAGAGAAACATGCGACGCCGCACAGCTTACAATAGCTTACTATAGCAAAAAGTGTCGTGACAACTTTTCGTAAGATTTTTTTCCTTTCACAACGCGCGATAAGGAACTTCGTTCCAAAAGTTGTGTCTTATTATTGTGCACTATTTAGTAGATGGACACTTTATTCATTAACTCTGACATAATGAACCTGCGTGTACGTAGCTTAATCAGGCATACGCCTAAACGCCGCCCTTCTGTGCAAATAAAAGGGTTGCACGTTAAATCCACGATATTGGTGCTCCATGGGGACTGGAATCCCAAATATACGTGTTTAGCCATACCTAGACCATAGACGTAGGAAAGATTAGATATAGTAGGATTTTGTGTGGGATCCCGAAGTAATAGCATCCATCGACAATATTCTTTCCTGTGGGTGTCGTAAGTGAGAGAGTGAATCCGGAAATGAGCAGCACCATTCCACTTGAGGAGACTTATGTCTATGTCGCAGTCATTATAGAAATCGCGATTTCATTAAGTGACTAGCGTATTTATCGAATGACGACATTAAATTGAAAGACTCAAGGACAACTCGTCATGTTGTCTATTGTAACGTCCAACGTCTTGACTGAACGTCATTTAGTCATTTAGCGTAGACGACGAATTAAAAAAATAAAAAAATCACCTAACTAGGTTTTCCATGAGTAGGTTCATGGAAAACCTAGTTAGGTGAATTTTTTTTCTAATTTGCGCTCCTACTACCGATATATTTTTATCGATAAATGTAACTTTCCAAATTCTACTCGTAGTATAAATAATTGACAGATAAATAATATAACATACATTCATTTAGTGTAGATTTAATTAAAAATTATTAACACGCACTGTGTTGATAATTTATCAGAGCGAGCTGTTTGACGCCATATTTGTTTTAGTGACTACTAGCGCCGAAGTTAGAAAAAATTTCAATCACCTGACTGATTTTAGGTCCGCTCTATTAAACGGGCTATGTTACAATCCGCTAACTAATTGGACGTTGAGTGACGATTGTTCAATCAATGTTCGGCCTAGTCTTTCATTTCAATGTCGACATTCGATAAAAACGCTAGTCACACAATGAAATAGCGATTTCAATTAGATGACTGCGACAACTATAAAAAGTGTAAAATAAATTAGTGATAATACTTTAGGGTATGTGTATAGGTCCCGTATAAAGAATTAAAAAATTAACATAAAAAATAAAATAATGTAAGAATGTATCTTATTCTACTTCGTTCTCAGGCTGATTCCTACTTTACGTATTCTAAATAATTTCGAAACACGGCGAAGGATTAATTTGGGCGGGAAAATCACAATGAGCGACCGAACTACGTTGCGTCCCGTAGTTACGTGCACAAGACCGTAGTTACGTGAACACGACCGTAGTTACGTTCACGTGAACTGCCGTAACACCGTGAGCCGGGATTATCAACTATCGCTAAATAACTTTGTTAAATAATGTTAGTGTTTTACGAACTTTGAACCAACTTTCGTCTTTGTAGTCTGGAGTCTTAAATACAGAGTATTTAACGGAATTAAATATTTAACACAGCATTGTATTAGTCACTTTTATCACACTAATATTATAAATGCGAAAGTTCGTGAGTGTGTATGTTTGTTACTACATCACGTCTTAACGGCTGGCTTTTAATAAAATTTTGTAAAGAATTATCTGATAACCTGGAATAACAAATATGCTACAAAATGTACGGTTAACATGGTGTTTTATTTTGTGTAAACAAATTAGCGGAAACATGTAGTATAATGTATTATACTACATGTTTCCGCCTCACACCGATTGTGATAGCTTGTGGGATTATTTTTGATTTTTCGTTATTATTGCGAAAAAAAAGAAATGGTAAAAAGTAAAAAAAACATTTTTAGTTTTGTTTTTTAAAAATGAGGAAAGGTAGCACAATCGTATCTCAAAGTTATAGTGACTGTCATTTTAAACCCTGTATACAAAACAATATTAATAATTATACGACTGACGCTTATTGACGCCTCCGTGGTCTAGTGGTTCAGAGCTTGGCTCTTGACCCGGAGGTCGCGGGTTCGAATCCCGCTGAGGGAACAAAAAGTTTTAAATGTTCCTGAGTCATGGATGTGTATTAAATTTGTGTATTAATATAATAAAAATCTTAAATATGTGTATAGTATAAAAGTATTAAATATATTTCCGTTGTCTGGTGCCTGTAACACAAGTTCTTCGGATACTTAGCCCGGGGCCAGATTGACGTGGTGTGAAGCGTCCATAGATATTATTATTATTATTATTATTAATTATAAAATATTATTATATTTTATAATAATAATAGCTCTCCTCACCGATTTCGGTGTCGGTAGCCGATTTCATTGAAACCAGGCCAGCTACGCAGGAGTTATTTTATAGTGCCCAAGTGTGTGCGCAATATATACAAAGCCACTCTCTCTTCCTTTTACTCTCATAACCCAGTGGGACGGTAAACCGACACGACTGGCGAGAGAATAGGCGCAGGTCCGACTTTTTTACATGCCCATCCGACGCATGGATCGTCTTTCTTGTCAGACTATCAGGTGATCAGCCTGCATTGTCCTAACCAAACTTGAAAACAACTTTTATTTTTTGTTGTTCAAACGCGGGAATCCACGACCTCCGGGTCGAGAGCGAAGCTATGAACCACTAGACCACGGAGGCGATAAACTTATTTTATAACTAGCTGTGCCCGCGACTTCGTTCGCGTGGTGTTTGTTTGACTTAAACCGTTTATGCAGCGCATGCAACGAAAGTCCCCAAATGTAAATTGTTTGTTTGTTTTAACGCACTAATGTCCCGTATATGATGCCCAACGCCGCGACGACCGACGCCGCGACGCCCGACGCCGCAACGCCCAACGTCGTGGAGTCGACGCCCGACGCCGCGACGCCCGACGCCGGGACGCCCGACGCCGCGACGCCCGACGGCGCGAAGCCCGACACCGCGACGCCCGACACCGCGACGCCCGACACCGCGACGCCCGACACCGCGACGCCCGACGCCGACGCCCAACGTCGCGACGCCCAACATCGCGACGCCGACGCCCGACGTCGCGACGCCCGCCGTCGCGACGCCGACGCCCGACGCCGCGACACCCGACGCCGCGATGCCCAACGTCGTGACGCCGACGCCTGACGCCGCGACGCCCAACGTCGCGACGCCGACGCGCGACGCCGCGACTATAATGTCCCGTATATGATGCCCAACGCCGCGACGACCGACGCCGCGACGCCCGACGCCGCAACGCCCAACGTCGTGGAGTCGACGCCCGACGCCGCGACGCCCGACGCCGGGACGCCCGACGGCGCGACGCCCGACGGCGCGACGCCCGACGGCGCGACGCCCGACGGCGCGACGCCCGACGGCGCGACGCCCGACGGCGCGACGCCCGACGGCGCGACGCCCGACGGCGCGACGCCCGACGGCGCGACGCCCGACGGCGCGACGCCCGACGGCGCGACGCCCGACGGCGCGACGCCCGACACCGCGACGCCCGACGCCGACGCCCAACGCCGCGACGCCCAACATCGCGACGCCGACGCCCGACGTCGCGACGCCCGCCGTCGCGACGCCGACGCCCGACGCTGCGACACCCGACGCCGCGATGCCCAACGTCGTGACGCCGACGCCTGACGCCGCGACGCCCAACGTCGCGACGCCGACGCCCAACGTCGCGACGCTTACGCGCGACGCCCGACACCGCGACGCCCGACGCCGACTCCCAACGCCGCGACGCCCAACATCGCGACGCCGACGCCCGACGCCGCGACGCCCGCCGTCGCGACGCCGACGCCCGACGCCGCGACACCCGACGCCGCGATGCCCAACGTCGTGACGCCGACGCCTGACGCCGCGACGCCCAACGTCGCGACGCCCAACGTCGCGACACCGACGCCCGATGCCCGACGCCGATACGCCCGACGCCGCGACGCTGACGCCCGACGCCGTGACGCCGGCGACGGTATAACATTAATATTTAAAATCGATTCATAAACGACGAAGATATCCACGAACAAATATAAAAAAAACATAATATATTTACGTATTGAGAAACCACCTCCTATTTTGGAAGTCGGTTAAAAATATTATGTTGATTATTTCATGTTACAATCTACCTTTGTGCCAAGTTTCATTTAAGTACGTTGAGTAGTTTGGCTGAAATACCGTCAAATAGGTAGTTACAATTTTTTGAAGATCCCACGGGAACCCTTTCGTTTTTCGGGATAATAATTTCCAATAATGCTCTTCAGGTCATAAGCTACCTGCCTGCCAAATTTTAATTTAAATACGTTGAGTAGTTTGGCTGAAATACTGTCAAATAGATAGCTACAATTTTTTGAAGATCCCACGGGAACCCTTTCGTTTTTCGGGATAATAATTTCCTATAATGCTCTTCAGGTCATAAGCTACCTGCCTGCCAAATTTCATTTAAATACGTTAAGTAGTTTGACTGAAATACTGTCAAATAGATAGCTACAATTTTTTAAGATCCCCCGGGAACCTTTCGTTTTTCGGGATAATAATTTCCAATAATGCTCTTCAGGTCATAAGCTACCTGCCTGCCAAATTTCATTTAAATACGTTAAGTAGTTTGGCTGAAATACTGTCAAATAGATAGCTACAATTTTTTGAAGATCCCACGGGAACCCTTTCGTTTTTCGGGATAATAATTTCCTATAATGCTCTTCAGGTCATAAGCTACCTGCCTGCCAAATTTCATTTCATTCTATACAGTGGTCTTAGCGTGATGCGACGACAAACATTCCCATATGGACAGACAGACAGACAGACAGACAGACAGACAGACAGACAGACCGACATTTTTTTCAAAAATGTTATTTTTAGGTTCTGTGGCTCTTATAGACCCCCTTTTTTTGATTTTCACTTAAATATTCTTAATGTACAGACATGACCCCTCTACAGATTTATTATATGTATAGATATATCACGATTAAGAATAAAGCTATTGTCCAATATCTCTTCTGAATCGTTGAGGTTGAATGTCACATAGAAATATCCTTATTCACAGCCTTCTGAAGGGCAGCATGAAAAGATTTTGGTTTATCCTGAATGGGGGCTGGAATCCCTTTAGCCCTCTCGTGATGAATGGTGTCTTTTCATTCCATTAACACCAGTGATATTCTGTATAGTAAACATTTTTAATTCCGAGGAACTTTTATAATATTGGGGATCACTCATTTATGTGACGACCTCTGTATATATCCGAGATAAATTTAACCCAAACGTAAACAAATAATAATAATAATAGCTCCCCTCACCGATTTCGGTGTCGGTAGCCGATTTCGTTGAAACCAGGCCAACTACGCAAGAGTTATTTTATATTCCGCAATACACAGAAGCACTCTCTCTTCCTTTTGCTATGATAACCCAGTGGGACGGTAAACCGACACGACTGGCGAGAGAACAGGCGCAGGACTGACTATTTACATGCCCAACCGACGCATGGATCATCTTTCTTTTCAGACAATCAGATAATCAGCCTGCATTGTCCTAACCAAACTTGAAAACAACATTTTTTGTTGTTCCAACGTTTTTGTTGTTGAAATTTTTGTTTTGGCTCCTCATATAAATTACTTACCGTTACGCGACAAATCACCATTCAAGATCTCCAAGTCACACAACAGATGAGTTTCAATCATGTCTAGGTCAACGACCAGTGCGTTCGACTAGGAACCCCAGCATGATAAGATTCACTTGTAGTCATTTGAGACCTTTATATTTTTTTTATCGCGTTATTGTAAGTAAGAGGTGCCAAAAAATGCTGTACGCATCATCCTCTTCACACTATATTGGGCTTAATATATATAAACCATGAATTGCCCTGTATATTAAACAAACAAAATAAGTAAGTACTGTTTATTTAAGGCTACATAGGCCCTTATTATAACTACCTAAAATACTAATATACATATTTAAAATACTTAAAAACTTACTACGCGTGTTGTCAGCGAAGTGTAGCGCGCTTCATTCCTAAGTTTATGTAAAGATCTCTGTTTTATTACACTAATACAGAGCGCTTTACATAAACCTGGCTTCTGACTATCGATCACGGATTTCCTCTTTAATTTGCCATCTATTTAATAATTAATTCAGCGGCGCAAAAACGAAGACACATAATCCTGTTAGACTCCTGTCCGTGGTTTATCCGTCCACTGCGAGGGATCAGCGCGCATTAGTCCCTCGTCCCTCGTCCCTGTCCCTCGTCCCTGTTCCTGGTCCCTCAGCGAGGAACATTAATATTCTATGTGTGTCGAATGTTTTATTTACACCTCCTACCTGTGTAATTGGGTTTTTGTTTCGTCGAAATAATTAAATACGTCTGTAAAGGATTGTGTTGTGCTTTTAAAATTTTAATATGTACCTGATACATCTATATTAATATGTAATATACCTTTTTACAAGAGTTGCGTTGAGTATTAAATTTACATCCTATATTTATCTGTCGTATAAACATGTGATTTTGACATTAATTGTTTCATATGAAATTAAATCTGTTAAAGTCATTTAAGACGATTGTAACCACTTGTAACGTACTGATCCAAGGAGACGATCTAGGCAATCAGTAAAAATGAGTTTTAAGATATTTATATCCGACCAACCCATATAAAACAGCAAAGAGCTGTTAAATATATCTCTCGAATACACCCTCCGGGCATCATTAGCGCTTTCAAATTACCCTAAACACAGTTCTAACATATTTTATTAGTCGTCCGTTTTAAATCTTTTTCTTTTTGAAAAAAAAATATCTAAAATATAAGAGAGAACAACAGAGGGAATTGAGAGAGTGAAAGAGAGCTAGAGAGCAAAAGAGATCGAAGGATATCAAGAGAGAATCGAGGAGTAAAAGAGATTATCAGAGAGATCGAAATATATTAATATATTACTATAATATACTCTCTTAAAAGAGAGAGCGATGGAGAGTCAGTTATAGCGGAAGAGAGAGCTAATATCTCCTCTTACAGATTTCGGTGTCGGTAACCAATTTCATTGAAACCAGGCCAGCTACTCAGGAGTTCTTTGATATTGCCCAAGTGTGTGCGCAATACACAGAGACACTCTCTCTTCCTTTTACTCTCATAACCCAGTGGGACGGTTTACCGACACGACTGGCGAGAGAACAGGCGCAGGACCGACTACAATATATTATTGTCACTATTTTTTTAATTTCTTGTTCACCTCTCTCTCTTTTTGTGTATGTTGTGTTATGAGATAGTGAAAAAGATGAAAAAAGAGCGAAAGAGAATAAGATAGTGCGAAAGAAAGGGGTTTAGAGAGAGCTAGAGCAACAAAAAGAGAGAGAGGTGAACAATAAATGAAAGTAATAGTTACATAATGTGTTATTTGTGCTTGTTTGTACATTTTACACTGTACATTTTGTAATTGTCAACTTATTAAGTGCCCGGGAATAAGAAACGGTTTTCTTGTGTCTCGTTGAGAAAATAAATCAAGATTAAATGCAGTCTCTGAGCAAATAAAAAAGGGAAGAGCTTTGTGAAATAAAAAGTAAGGCTGGTTTTAATGTGTGTAAGATTGACTACGCACACATACAAAGAGATATACCGCGACGGTTCGCCTTATGAGGCGTAGTTTTCTGACTTAAGTGTGTGCGTGGTGCTGCGTAGTTAAGATTGGTGGGCATATTTTTTTTAGAGGTGCAGACCATTTTCCGAGTATACTATTGACCAGTTGTAAAAAAAAATAGAAACATATTTTTGAATAAAAAAATATTATCTTTACTTGTTTGTTTGTTTAAACATGCTAATTTTAGGAGCTACTGGTCCAATTTGGAACAATTCTTTTTTTGTTGGAGAGTCCATTTATAGAGGAAGGCTTTAGGCTATATGTATAACATTACGCTGCGACCAATAGGAGCGGAGCGTCAGTAAGAAATCTTGCAAAAACGCGGAAAATTATTTATATTTGGGGACTTTCGTTGCGTGCACTGCAACGCTTTCAGACACTCAAAAACCACGCGAACGAAGTCGCGGGCCATTCAGTAATAAAGTCACATTTATTTATAGATAGTTGGAAATTTTCTAAAGCTGAAAAATATCTTACCTGCGACTTGAAACAAAATGGCGCAGAACGTTCCTAATTGCGGGTAGATGCGAGATAAACATGAGTTATGTCCGCTGACCGAAGTCGGGCAAACTTTATTTTCTTACTTTGTCACCTGTTCCACGGAGATAGTGGAATGAAGATGAGAAAAATTGCAAGATTTGTGGCTTGGACACCGATAAAATTAATTTTATTCTGTTATTAGTTTTTTGGCACTCAAGCCAAAGGTTGTGGGTTTGCATCCGACAAAAGAAAATATGTTTCTACAGGGTGTCTCATTGTTCATAATATAATATCAAGCCGAATAAAGTGTGAAAGGACGCGTCCGACCGACACCGACACCGACACCGACACCGACACCGACACCGACACCGACACCGACACCGACACCGACACCGACACCGACACCGACACCGACACCGACACCGACACCGACACCGACACCGACACCGACACCGACACCGACACCGACACCGACACCGACACCGACACCGACACCGACACCGACACCGACACCGACACCGACACCGACACCGACACCGACACCGACACCGACACCGACACCGACACCGACACCGACACCGACACCGACACCGACACCGACACCGACACCGACACCGACACCGACACCGACACCTACACCGACACCGATACCCATTTACGTGTTTATAATGATATTGAAAATGTACTTTATTTATAACATTCGTGCAGGACAATAACGAAGTTACCTCGCTGGACGATTTATTTTCGAATCTGATAATAAGATTCTGATATTCACTTTACATTCGTAAACTATTTGCAAATGTTTTTTAACATGCTTTTATAAGCTTGAATATACAAGTATCTATGATATTCAGAAAAAAACTGTTAGTGTAGTGGCATTATCAAGGAACGGATCAAGGGTCCCTTAAACCTTTTTTTGTAGGTTGAAAAAAGGCTGTTGTTTTATGCTAATTAGGGCTTATAACCTATACCTGATGATGACTATGTCGAAACTGGTCGTGTATTTTAAGAAATAACTTGTAAAAAAACTAAAAAAATAATAATATGTATTTCCATCAAGAACCTACGGTGCATTCAATAACATATCTTATAAGAGAGTCAGATAACTTTCATCTGAGGAATAAATAACTGACTGATATTTTGTTATGAAACAAATGACAATGTCTCATGTTTATTCGACAGATATACAGAATGAAATTTAAATATATTACCTATATCTAGCAATATCCCGCGAAAAATGATAACCACAACCTGTAAGCAAATGAGTGAGTGTACGCATAGGCACGCGTCCCTCCTTCCCACACTTCTTATGAGTCGCAAGCAGGAACGTACAAACACCATCCCCACACAAGAAATAGTTAATGAATGAATATACTTTATTGTGTCCAAAACAAATAAACACACAGGAAATAAATATACAGTAATAATGTCAACACGATCGTGAAAAGCCCCACACCACACACCACCATGCAGGTTGCAAAACTCGAGGCGCGTTGCGCTCCGACCCCGGAGCATCCTCAGGATGTAGACTCTGCGAACAATAATAATAGCTCCCCTCACCGATTTCGGTGTCGGTAGCCGATTTCATTGAAACTAGGCCAGCTACGCAGGAGTTATTTTATAGTGCCCAAGTGTGTGCGCAATACACAAAGACACTCTCTCTTATTATTACTCTCATAACCCAGTGGGACGGTAAACCGACACGACTGGCGAGAGAACAGGCGCAGGACCGACTTTTTACATGCCCATCCGACGCATGGATCATCTTTCTTTTCAGACAATCAGGTGATCGGCCTGCATTGTCCTAACCAAACTTGAAAACAACAGTAGTTGTTCCAACGCGGGAATCGAACCCACGACCTCCGGGTCGAGAGCGAAGCTCTGAACCACTAGACCACGGAGGCGCACTAGGCACGGCTCTGCGAACAATGTTCGTTAAGTGATTCTGGCGATTGAAAAATCAGCCTTTCAAAGAGAAAATAGTTACGGAGACTATTCAATGCATTGAATAGGCTCCAAAACTACAAAAATTATGCAACAGAACAAAAAATTACACTAAACACGACCTATTTTGGATGAAGAGGCTTTTGCTGCATGAAAAATCATGTTTTTCATCATATTTTTGCATTGAAATTTAAATTTAAGAGTACTTTATTTATGTCAATTGTTAGTTTTGTAGGACTTGGTTGCATTTGGTCAGAAAATCGACAGAGAAACTGCCAATTTGTGTCAAACTAGCTCTAGCGACATTTGTGTAAAATAACAGTTTCAAACACCGATTTTGAAACACTCTTTATTGATTTTGTTAATGATTACACACCCTGGAAATTCTTATTCCCATTAATAATCGTCGTGGGCTACATCTTGAAGAAGACGTCCTTCAACTTGAGGGTCGAGCGTCTGGAGTCTCGCCATAAAGTTAACTTTAGATCTTTTGTGGTGAGAGTACCGACACAACGCTTATCGACCTTCGAGGTGGAGGAGTTCTGGCCGATGGGTGTAGTCTACCGAAGATTCCGGGGGAGACACCGGAGCGAGGCGCACATCACGTCGCCGATTATAATACGTGATAAATCTTAGTTATAATTATAATATGTATGTTAGTCTGTAAGGTATTTATAATATGGGCCTATGCCGCCCGAAATTTTGTATGTATGTTAGTCTGTAAGGTGTTTATAATATGGGCCATGTAGCCTGAAATAAATGGTTTTTTTTTTATTATCTATACTAATATTATAAAGAGGTAACGTTTGATTGTTTGTTTGTTTGTTTGTTTGTTTGTTTGTTTGTTTGAATGGAATAGGCTCTGAAACCACTGAACCAATATGAAAAATTCTTTCACCGTTGGAAAGCTACATTCCTAGCGCTGAACATAGGCTATATTATATGTTTCAAAAAAGTAGGGTTCCTTACTAAAACCCCAAAAATGTAGCCCAAAGTGTAAAAAAACGACCTCCAAAATTTCTTACGTCGTGTGCGCTTCGACAACGGCTTGACCAATTTCGCAATTTTTTTTACGGTATGTTCGTTATTGTTACGAAAAGGTTATTATGAAAGAAAATGTTGAAAAAAATAAGCAGAAAATTAGAAAAAAGAAGAAAATACGTGATGGTCACGCGGGGTTTGAACCTGGGCTCAATCGATTCACGTCGTTGCCAGTTTATATGACACGGGTGTCATGGTAACGACATTGTTTACAAATGGAAAATAAAAATTATGAAATGCTATAAATAACGTATTAACATAAACTTAAACTATTTGGATTCATTAAACTATTTGTCCACCACTAATAAATAGTCGGGTCATTTTAATAGGTAACATTTGACAGTTTATCAAAAATGAGCGACGTAACGTTGTAACGACGACATAATAAAATAAATATTTTCTTTTTGTTAAAACTGCAGAATTTACTGAACTTTATTTAATAATTATTAGATATTTATTGTCAACATAACCAATATGAGTTTTTTTACGATTTGCTTTCACTGATAAACGATCTTAAATATAATATACAAATTATGATTTAATGAAATAAACGTCGTGATAATGTTACGTCAGTTAACACTTTTTCTTATTAAACACTAGAGACTTACTCAAAAAATCTATTAATCTTTTAACAACTATAAATATACCTATTTAAAAAAAGTACTTAACTTATAAGTTGTAATAAGAATATATTATAAATGTTAATTTAAAAATCAGATCGAAGGAGTTAGATCCATGGTCATAATTCACGAACAATAAAAAAAAAATCGAAAACGTCAAGACGCCACTATGTCTTTTGTCGTCATTTGTCTTTGCGCGAAGTTAGCGTCTGTCTGTTCTGTCTTTTTTTTTTCTTGCTACTGAAAACGAAAATGCAATTTAAAAAAAATGTCTGTCTGTCTGTTAGCGTGTCCCTTTGCTCCGGCTAATCTCTGGAACGGCTGGACCGATTTTAACGAGACTTTCACTGGTAGATAGCTAAAGTTATAAGGATTAATTTAGGCTTCTTTTCATCATCATCATCATCATCGTTATCTAACTAATGATCACCGAATCGGCTGGACCGACTGTGACGGGAGCATTCACCGGGCGTTAGCTTATGTTAGTTCCATCTATACATCAGCTATTTGTATTAAAGTAAGTCGTGTTAGTTAAATTATTTATAACTCAAGAACGGCTTTATCGATATGGTTGAAAATTGGTGAGGAAGTAACTTAGAGCCAGTAGACGGACATAGGATACTATTTATTCCATTTGACAGCGCAGAACCAGCAACGTTCACGGAAGGGTTTGGCGTTGTGGGTTCCGCGTTGCGGGTTCCGGGTTCCCGTGTTGCGGGTTCCGGGTTCCGCGTCGTGGGTTCAGGGTTCCCGTGTTGCAAGTTCCGGGTTCCGCGTTGCGGGTTTCGGGTTCCCATGCTGCGGGTTCCGCGTTGCGGGTTCCGGGTTCCCGCGTTGCGGGTTCCGGGTCCCCGCGTTGTGAGTTCCGGGTTCCCGCGTAGCGGGTTCCGCGTTGCGGGTTCCGCGTCTCGGGTTCCGGGTTCCCGCGTTGCGGGTTCCGGGTTCCCGCGTTGCGGGTTCCGGGTTCCCGCGTTGCGGGTTCCGGGTTCCCGCGTTGCGGGTTCCGGGTTCCCGCGTTGCGGGTTCCGGGTTTTCGCGTTGCAGGTTCCTGGTTCCCGCGTTGCGGGTTCCGGGTTTCCGCGTTGCGGGTTCCGGGTTCCCGCGTTGCGGGTTTCGGGTTCCCATGCTGCGGGTTCCGCGTTGCGGGTTCCGGGTTCCCGCGTTGCGGGTTCCGGGTCCCCGCGTTGTGGGTTCCGGGTTCCCGCGTAGCGGGTTCCGCGTTGCGGGTTTCGGGTTCCCATGGTGCGGATTCCGGGTTCCCGTGTTGCGGGTTCCGCGTTGCGGGTTCCGGGTTCCCGCGTTGCGGGTTCCGCGTTCCCGCGTTGCGGGTTCCGGGTTCCCGCGTTGCGGGTTCCACGTTGCGGGTTCCGCGTTCCCGCGTTGCGGGTTCCGGGTTCCCGCGTTGCGGGTTCCGGGTTCCCGCGTTGCGGGTTGCGGGTTCCCGCGTTGCGGGTTCCGGGTTCCCGCGTTGCGGGTTCCGGGTACCCGCGTTGCGGGTTCCGGGTACCCGCGTTGCGGGTTCCGGGTTCCCGCGTTGCGGGTTTCGGGTTCCTATGCTGCGGGTTCCGCGTTCCCGCGTTGCGGGTTGCGGGTTTCGGGTTCCCATGCTGCGGGTTCCAGGTTCCCGCGTTGCGGGTTCCGCGTTCCCGAGTTATGGGTTGTTTTTTTTAGTTGAATTTCATCATAAACTGTTTTTATGCTCAACGAAGTGGGCAAGGGTCAGCTAGTTATTAATAAAAAAGCCCCCTTGGGCAACCTTAAAGCCAGTTTCTTACGCCGGCTCTTCTCGGCGGGCTAGGGTTGAATCGTAGTAGCTTTAATATTAACTTTTTGAAAAAGCCTGTATAACTTCATTTCAAAATAATATAATTTATTTTCATTGGCGTTCTGTTTCCATTTGTATCTTAAAATTATTTATCTGTAGACACGGAGAGATACTCATCACTTACGAGGCGGATGTCATTCTTAAATCACATTTGATATCCCGACTTGACGCAGCGCCACATAATCTCTGTAATTACCAGCCCGCAGGATATTTGCATTATTTAGCATTTGAGAAATGCTAAATCTTCAATTTATTAGCGATAAACACCTTATACTTGTGCAAAAATAAATTCGAAGATTGGAAAATGGAAAAGAGTTTATATAATTGTTCCCACGACTTCGTTCGCGTGGTTTTTGAGTAACTTAAAACGTTTATGCAGCGCACGTAACGAAAATCCCCAATTAATGTGAATAATTTTCCCCCTTTTTGAATATCCCATTGACGCTTCGCTCCTATTGGTCGCAGCGTAATGTTATATAGCGTAGCCTTCCTCTATAAATGGACTATCCAAGAAAAAAATAATTTTTCAAATCGGAACAGTAGTTCCTGAGATAAGCGCGTTTAAACAAACAAACATACTCTTCCGCTTTATAATATTAGTATAGATTACCTGGTTATTGCATGCGACATCGTACTGTTATATTATACTCTTTTGATGCCTCCGTGGTCTACTGGTTCAGAGCTTGGCTCTTGAGCCGGAGGTCACGGGTTTGAATACCGCTGAGGGAATAAAAAGCTTTAAATGTTCCTGAGTCATGGATGTGTTTTGAAATTCGTGTATTAATATAAAAAAATCTTAAATATATGTATAGTATTAAAGTATTAAATATATTTCCGTTTACTGGTACCTATAACACAAGTTTTTCGGATACTTAGCACGGGGTCACATTCACGTGGTGTGAAGCGTCCATAGATATTATTATTATTATATAGGTACTTGTCAAGTATATATAATAATGCTTAGCACCCACTTTTCCATATGATACCTATACAGTGTGTAAAAAGAGCAGTCACTATAACTTTGAGATACGATTATACTACCTTAACTCATTTTGGAAATGTATTTTTTTATTTATTTTTTTGTCAAAAAAAAAACAATAAAGCAAAAAAAATTTTTTTTTAATTTCTTGTAAAAAAAAACGAAAAAAAAATATTTCTAGAATGAGACAAGGTAGAATAATAATATCCCAAAGTTATAGTGACTGCTCTTTTTACACCCGTTATACAGACCGAGAAACTAGTAATTTATGACAAACTAGCTTTAGCGACATTTGTGTAACATAGCAGTTTCAAACACCGATTTTTAAACATTCTTCATTGGTTTGGTAAAATTTGCACACCCTTAAATCCCCGCAATCGGTCCCGTCACTCAATTCCAATCCAGCCAGTATCCAGACAATTCAGTTCCTCAGTTTATCCGCGCGCGACATTTGCCTGGCTTAATTATTAATTATAAAAATTGTAAACTCTTTTAGTAAATGATAATCTTTTACTAAAAAGTGATTTTCGAAAAACCCTAAAACAGTACGAACGAACAGAATTTCTAAAGAAACTCTAAATTATGTCATAATCAAATAATAATGTTTTAATTTACTCCTGAATAAGAATAGGTAGCATAATCATAATATACCAAAAATGTAGTGACTATTCTTTTTACACTGTAGGTATATTATTTTAACTTTTCTAAATAAACCAAAATTATTCTGTCCTCTTTAAATTATTTTTAAATTATGACCCGTATTATTATTGAAAATAAAGCTAATGCTAGAAAAATATTTTCAAAATGACTATGATAATAAATTGAAAAACGTCCGTCACCATCTAACAGAGTGGCTAGCAAACTGACACCGTTGCCTCCTTTAAAGTTACAATGTAAAATAATAAAAAAACCCTTGATAAAAAACCCTAAAAACTTAATCATCCCAAACCACCATTCTAAATACTCAACGAAATGAAATCGCAAACACATTACAAAGGGCTTAAAGTATCGTCTCGATCGTGCAACATTAATGATGGTATAATTAAAACCGTGTTTAGACAAACAGGGAGCCCTCACATCAAAGTAGGAGCATGCGTCTGCGCCACGTGCCTCTATACGGCTCCTGATCAAATATGGGATAACGACTGCGAGGCAATAACACTCATAGGACACAGAAAAAAAGGTCCAGAATCGTTTGATGATGCATAACATATATTTCGTGACGACAACAAAACAATAGCAATTGTAACACAGGGGAATAAGATCCAAAATAGTCTGACGATACAAAATATAAATTCGATGACGACAGTAACATAATAACACTTGTAATACAAGAGGAATAAGGTGCAGAATCATTTGACGATGCATGTGATAACCGCAATGAGATGGACTTAGTAGAAGTTGACATTGCAACTAGTGAACTATCAAGGGATTTGTGTACGGTGGGGGGTAGATAAGGTTGTGTACGTAATTGTGTAGACATAATGGTTTATACGCTATGGTCCAGTGGAGCTGGGCTATCAGCTTTGAAGGTTCGATCCTATCATTGGAACGACAAAAATGTTGTTATCTAGTTTTGTCAATCCAATCCACCTGACTGTTAGACAAAAATTATAGTTGTATCGCTTCCGTGGTCTAGTGGTTTAAAGCTTTCGTTGGAACAACAAAAATGTTGTTTTCAAGTTTGATTAGGACAATGCAGGCTGATCACATTGTCTGACAAGAAAGATGATCCATGCGTCGGATGGGCATGTAAAAAGTCAGTCCTGCGCCTGTTCTCTCGCCAGTCGTGTCAGTTTACCGTCCCACTGGGTTATGAGAGCAAAAAGAAGAAAGAGTATCTTTGTGTATTGCGCACACACTTGGGCATTATAAAATAACTCCTGAGTTGCTGGTCCTGCAGGCCTGGTTTCAATGAAATCGGCTACCGACACCGAAATCGGTTATTCTGGTTGTATCATCAGGTCTCTTGGTAATAAAATTTGTAAGCAGTCCTCGAGTCCAGTGGGGGAATTATAAGCAATGCCCTCATTGTATGGGTAATGTTAACAGTACTGGAGACTGGTGGGTCGAGTGGAAATTACTATTAAGTAGTGTCAGAAATAATTGGTAAATATTTTTTTATAGATTTTTGCTGATTTAATCAGCTCTTTTTTTTCTCAAAACTTTGTATTGACCTAACCCATGACGTGGATATCATTTATAAAGATGTGGGAATACTAGTGGAAGCCCCAAAGGGAGATCTCCGACCGAGCGAGATGGTATGCTCGGTCAGGCCGAAGCCCCACTGTACTAGGTGGTACTAGTTTTCAGATGTCGTATATATAGCGCCGGACTTAGAAAACTTCGATAGCGCGATGCAGGATGTGGCGCTAGTAGTACCGCTACAAAGAATTATGAAATGTGTAGTCCTATTCAACTCCGACGAATTTTCACATAATGGTGTACAAACTTGTATTTATATGAAAAACGTAAGCCTATGCATCTATTAATGGATAATTTATACAGTATCCTCCGAGCGAAGTAATCACTCTTTATTGTACTGGGGCGGGTGGTTTTAAATGTCGCATGGTAGCACATACGGTATTACTGTGTGTTTCCTGTGCGGGTTTCCTCACGATGTTTTCCTTCGCCATTAGAGCGTCCGAATCACCTCGAGATCTGAAAAAATTTCATTGATTTATGCCACAATCTGGGAATCGAATCTGGGGCCCAATTCCATCGCTATTATTACTTACGAAGTTCGAAAAGAAAATGTATGGAGTTTGACATGAGGTTCGAATGACAAGCGCATCCGTATGTCACTTAGCGAAGCTTAATATCAAATCCCATACATTTTGTTATCTAACTTTGTAAGCGATAATTAGCGATGGCATTTGATTTTTGATAGTCAATTTTGAAAACAAATTACGCTTACCAGTTACCACCCTTTAGGCCGTGTTTCACCAAGCAATGTTAAAGTTAACGCCATGTTAAATACCATGCCATCTCATTAATTGACAGGAAATACGAGGGGAATATTTAACATGGCGATAACTTTAACATTGCTTGGTGAAACACGCCCTTAGAGTGCTAATTAACAGTCTACCCACTATACCACTGATGCTCTATTTATGTGAAAACGGTATAAATCATCACTTACGCGTACTCGCCACTGTGATGGTTTGAAATTGGCCAATTTCAAGGAATTAGTATTCCATTCAGGCCGCTGCCGTCTGAGCCGGACCATCCTGTCATTACGGCTATTAATGTCAGTACTTCCGGAAATCGCCCACATTTCGATGTGACTTCCTCGTGGACAAAGGGAACTGAAAATATTGTAGTTGAAAATGGTGGACCTATTTTTGCAAATTTTTAAAGGAGTGATAGTGTCATAATGTTGTAATGTTCATCATCATCAATCGCCTCCGTGGTCTAGTGGTTCAGAGCTTCGCTCTCGACCCGGAGGTCGTGGGTTCGATTCCCGCGTTGGATCAACAAAAATGTTGTTTTCAAGTTTGGTTAGGACAATTCAGGCTGATCATCTGATTGTCTGACAAGAAAGATGATCCATGCGTCGGATGGGCATGTAAAAAGTCGGTCCTGCGCCTATTCTCTCGCCAGTCGTGTCGGTGTACCGTCCCACTGGGTTATGAGAGTAAAATTAAGAAAGAGTGCTTCTGTGTATTGCGCACACACTTGGGCACTATAAATTACTCCTGCGTAGCTGGCCTGGTTTTAATGAAATCGGCTACCGACACCGAAATCGGTGAGGGGAGCTATTATATTCATCATCTTTTCAGCTATGACGTTCACTACTGGTCCTTACTCTCCAAAATGATTCGATTTCGATACAGATTCGATCATGCCGCGTACTCCCAAATAAATTTACGTATGTTTATTTCGATTGATGTGGTCGGGAGTGCAAATAGTTACGATCTAACGATTTTATTTCTCCTGATTAGGTTCAAAGTAATCCACCAAATAAAATACCAAAAGCCGTTGAGATCGAACTGATTCGATTCTCGATTGTGTCGGGAGGAAGCCTGCTGGACAACTATAAACCTACCACTAAAGTATTGCATAGTAGGTAGTTGCCAATATATAATACTTGCCACGCTCAGAAGGCGGGTTGGCAAGCGTAGTTTTCTGAGTAAAACGTAGAAATACTGCTGCCCATTTTCAGATGTGTAGGCTATAATATTAATGAGTGATAAAATTAAGGGTGTCCCGTATATAGATTACTGTGAAAGTACCAGCGCTGAAAGAGGTACTTTTTAATTTATAACTGGTACGATCCACGGGCCCATCTTTTAGCAAAACAATGAAAAAGTTATCTTTTATAAAATACTAGCTGACCCGTGCCCACTTCGTTGAACATGGAAACCGTTCAAACCTTCCCGGGACCTCCACGAATATTTCAAGACCAAAAATAGCCGAATTAGTTCAGCTGATCTCGAGTTTTAGCGAGACTAACGTACATCAATTGATTTTTGTTAATTTCATGATATCTTTTGAATGAAATGTCCAATTTTAATAATTCAAAAAGTAATCATCAGGTATCGAGACAGTTTTGAATATTAAATTATTTGTTTGGATAAACATTAATAAATGGTATGGATATCACGTTATGATTTTGATCGCCATTTCTGTCAATTTGTTAAATGTAAAAAGTAGTTATAGTGACGTAACTACAATAGTTAGACGTATGGTCTCGAGAAGTTTTTTGTAGATATTGATATATTCTATAATATTGTCGATTATTTTTTTGTCTTATCATTAATACTCTTCGCAGCGTATGCGATGAAAGACATTTTATAGCAATTTTTTTTACACATTCGGTTGGTTTTAATAGGATTTTCTAAAGATTTCTATAGTAATCTAGTACTAAAATATATAAGCTATGTTACTCAGTTATAATGTAGCTTTCTAATTAAAAGTAATTATTAAAATCGGTCCAGTACTTTTTGTGTTTATTCGTTACATACAAAAATACAGTATATTTCCTCTTCATAATAATATTATATATGCAACGACGGAAAAGATTGAATCCAGGTTCAAACTCCTGTGACCATTACGTATTTTCTTATTTTTTATAATTTTCTACTTATTTATTGTAACATTTATAGCTAAAAATAAAAATACGCTACTTAGAGCATTCAATAACTTATTCATTTTCATTTAAAAACATTGATGTTACCATGGCAACCGTGTCATAGACTGACAATATTAAAACCTATAACAATTTGTATATTATTTATTCTAATTTGCTGCTTATTATTTTAACATGGAACGGGTCAAAAAGTATCCTATGTCCGTCTCCTGGCTCTAAGGTACCTCCTCACCAATTTTCAGCCATATCGGTAAAGCCGTTCTTGAGTTATAAGTGGTGTAACTAAAACGACTATTTTATATATACTTAGAGATTTAATTAAATTACACTAGTCAAATAGCTAATCCATCTATACCTTTATAAGCTTGTGTATTAATTGAACTCTCGGTTCTTTGGCAAATAAAACAAAACTCCTTTCCAGTCTAAAGTTGAACTTCGATTGGCTCCATCAAATTAGCGAAATGTTCATTTCCACGTTTTTCTACTTCGCCATTGGGAGTTGAACTGTCATTGTTCAGGTGTTGTCTGGTTCTGAAGGGTTTTTAGGATAAAAAAAAAGTTTTGCTCCAAAAATCGCCATTTTGTATTTTTCATTTAAAGGGCCCAGGGCCCCGACTCATACTATCGTTAATATCACTGACGAAGTTCGAAAATGAAATGTTTATGATTTGACATAATCTTCGTTACCTCACATTATGCATTCACGAGTTACTTAGCGTTGACTGCTCTATACAATGGAGTAAGTAGAGATTAGTCTAGGGAATAATTTTATTTTATTGATTTTTTACTAACACTACTAACATTACAATTATTATTTAAAGCCAAGTTTTGTAACTAACACACTAATTACTCTAAAGGGCTTGTTATATTAGCCTGAAATAAATGTTTTCTATTCTATTCTATTAGCGTAGCTTATACAGTGTTCCTCATGGGTATAAAGAGTATAAAGAGCATTTTCTGTCATGGAACCTCATAATATAAATTACTTACCATAACGAGATATGTAATGCAAAGGTCTAAAATGATCACAAGGAGTGAATCTTATTATACTGGGACTCGCGGTATCCTAGTCTTATGTACACGAACGCACTGGTCGTTGACCTAACAAGTTACCAGGGTTGAAACTCATCTGTTTTGTAACTTTCATGGATATCTTTCGCGATTTGTCGCGTTATGGTAAGTAATTTATATGAGGTGCCAAAGGAAAAAATGTTCTACGCGTCATGCTCTTCACACTATATGAACCATGAGACAGCCTGTATTATGTCAAATCTATACTATTATTATAAAGTGGAAGAGTTTGTTCGTTTGTTTGTTTAAACGCGCTAATCTCAGGAACTACTGGTTCGATTTGAAAAAAAATTATTTTTATTAAATAGTCTATTTATAGAGGAAGGCTTTAGGCTATATAACATTACGCTGCGACCAATAATAGCGAAGCGCCAGTGAGAAATGTTGCAAAAACGGGGAAAATTATTCACATTTGGGGACTTTTGTTGCGTGCGTGTAGGTGAACGGTAATATTTTGTTTTCAAATTTCTGCGAGGGCCCCAGTACATAAAGATTTGGAGATCATGTTATGGTGGTCACAGCTTTCGGCGGGGTAGACAATGTCTATAAATAGGTAATACGGATTGTGAACACGTCTAACGAGTCTGACTGTGCGATCGATCCGAGCGATACACCTGTTCGAAGATGTAACGGCTGGTTTCTAAGCGCGCGTGTTTCACCAAGCAAAGTTAAAGTTAATCCTTCGTTCAATATCATGATGTTCCACTCGTAATTCCTATCAATGAATGAGAAGGCATGGTATTTTAACAAGCCGTCAACACTAACATGCGTTGGTGAAACACGCCCTTAATGTATGATCCACTAACATTGCATACAATCCATATTAAACGGTGATTGGTGGAACATTTATCAGAGAGAAAGAGAGGATATACTATAATTACATCACGCTCGCACTCGAAAAACTCCACTCTAACAATAAATAAACGAAGCTTATGTCAAACCTTTTACTCTTACTAAAAATGTTATGTTGATTATTTTTTATGGAGATCTTCAATTTACTTATCTATTTAGTCAGGGTTCCCCCATACATGATTTTTCACTTGATTAGTATCAAGAAAATTTTTCGTGAGTAGCTACATTTTGATGAGACGTCCAATAATTTCTTGGACGGAAATCTCGATTGTGGTAGGTAACAGAGTTAGCAAAGATAAAAAAAAAAATCTCAACTTTCGAGCGTAGGACCGGGATAACGTACCACGCAATTTGTAGGACAATTATGTCTGTTGAATTACATTGTTATTAACTAAGTAATAAAAAAAATCAGCTGGTTACTAATAAATTAAGATGACCTCGTTATCGATACAAGTTGGCACGAGGGAACTCTTTGATCAAACCATAGATTTTGTAGGACAAATATTTATTTGGATAATTTAGATTATCGCCAGATTTATCAAAACCCTGACTGATAATTGTGTTTGAACTATGTAAACGTTTTTCATTAATAACTTAATCTAATTAAGATTAAGTTATTAATGTATATAAAAAAATAAGTTGTTGGTGTATCTATTGAATAAGTAAAAAACCTACATAGATTTTGCTATCGAACTTCGTTGGTGGTAATAGCGATGAATCAGGGCGACTCGATTTCTGTAAGTGGAACATAACAATCTAATCCACATCATTTTATATCAAGCTAACCTACTGTTCTAGTTCCAAAAATGATATCGTAAATCTTCATACAGCCAGCGTGACTGTACAATTTAGCTTAGGAGTTGGGCTGTTTTCGTCCCGCACGTGTGAAAACAGCCTAACTCCGACGTTTCATTACAATCATGTTTTATAGGCCCCGGAGGTGCGTCGCAATGTCAACCTTAATGTAACGGCATAAGAGCTACGTGAAGAGATTGTGTAGGTTTTGTTTATTTTTAATCCGACGTTAGCCAATTTGAAACTCAAATATTTTTGCTTTTATTCGGCTGTGTGGGTTTAACAATTTGAATGCTATACACTTCTTCTTACCGTTACATTATGCTATGCCATTATTAATTATTAGACTTAAAACAATGTAATGTCAAATATGACATTTGACTTTGAAGCATACGATAGTTTATAATATAAGAGTCCTCTTAGAGAGGCTATGAAGGTAGGACCTACGTACCTAGTAGTAAAAAGAGCAGACACTATAACTTTGAGATACGATTGTACTACCTTTCATCATTTTATAAATGAATTGAATTACTTTTCACCATTGTGATACAGTGTGATAACTTAATCTATAATATTGTTACAAAAGTCAGAGTACATAAAGTTCAGTACCTCTTTCAGCGCAGGTAATTTCACAATAAACTCAATAAATAATAACACAGTACTATTAATATTGTAGCATGTATAGTGTATCGAAGTGTTGATCGAAGATTGTAGATTTAGTTACTCATAAAGTAATACCCACACAGACTAAGTCACGTCAGCACTTTAAGTCTTGCCTGTGCAATAACTTCGGTTTTTATGAAGCAGTTGTGGCGTGATTCGTTTGCACCGATCCGTGAAAAATATTTACTTTCACCGAATTTCGGGGTGCAAATTTCTCACGCGATTATAGTATTTACGAGCTGCGATTGGAATACAAAGTGGCAAAATGTTGTACATTTTCGGCGATATTTTTTATATTTTGGGTTGTGCCCCGCCAAGACGAGACAACTGAAGCTCAAGGGCACCAAACCAACCTTTTCTCGAACCATTTTGTCGTTTTTTGAACTCTGATAACTAAATAGTTGAAAATTTCATGATATAATGACACCAGTAAAAAGATGAAACATACAAAATTTGAATATCGTAGCTATTATACCTATACTTTAGATTTGATAAATTTCGGAAAACCCCCAATTTCGTCACTGACTCACTTATAGATCATCAAAATTCCTCAGGTACTTCCTGAAGTCCTAGAAAGCTGAAATTTAGTATGTAAGCTGCTACAAAAACAAACAAAAAATTTAAATGCCGCCATTTTGATTCCAATATGGTGGTCGATACAAAATGGAGACTTATCATTTCTATAACAACCCCTAAAATATGGGTATCAAATGGTGAGAGAGCTGGAGAGAGAAATACAATTTTTACAAGATTTTATGAATGCCGCCATTTTCAATCCAAAATAGTGATTTATTGTGTTCACAGGTACTTCTACAATATGGGTATAAAATGAAAGAGAAATATAATAAATTTCCAGACGAAAGATAAGACGAAAGTAAAAACCCGGGGTCAAAATACGTTATCTTTAAACTCTTACCAAAATAAAAGAAATCCCAGCAAAAACATTTTTATGCAAAAATGTTGCCAAGACTAGTCTCCATAGCTTACCCTGTGAAAAAGTTATCAGAGCTCATGTAGAGCCAAGATTCTTGATCTATGCGCCTTTACTTTACCAGGCCTAACTTCCCACACTCTACATTTCAGTTAAAACGTGATGCTTGGCCGTTTTATTTCACCCACGATAAATATTCAACCTATAAAATCTTCGCGACAATAGCAAAACTACCAAGTATCACGGTTTGACTGAAATATAGAGTATGTGAAGTTAGGCCTGGTAAAATAAGGGCGCTTTTTGAATCTAATTTCAATATACATTTGAGTACATTGATTGTATTTAATCATCTTATCTTTAGCGTCATGTTTTAGATTATAAAAATTAGGCCTTGTGTCCTATTGGATAATTTATACAGTATTCTCCGAGCAAAGACCACTCTTCAAAAACTTTAGTGCAAGGAACAAGCGGTTTTAAATGTCGCATTGTTGCCCAGTACATTCTTACAACACAGTCGGGCTAGTCCAGAGGAATGACTGGTCAATACGTCTGGGGCCAACCATGTGCGGGTTTGGCTTCACCGTTAGAGCATCCGATTGTATTTGAGATCTGAAAAAGTCTCATTAGTTCACGCCATAACCTGGGAATCGAACCTACACCTTGTCGAGTGCTAATCAACGGTCTACATTCACGGACACTATTTAACTATTTTAAGTTAAGATTAGTAAGATTTTTAAGAGAACTGTCTCTGTCCAATCAAACTCCAATTTAGATCCAATCAAGAATAGGCCTGACTTAAATTTTTATTAGCGTATCTTAATCGTACTTAGCGGCAATAAGTCAGTGCACTGTACCTTAACCGATAATTTTTAACTAAACTTGGCAGGGGTACTAAGCAAGATTAACAAGCCGAGGGCGGAAAGTAATTACCAGTATTATTGGCAATCGATGGGGTCTTACCAGATTTAGTACTTCAAGTTAGGGATTTCAACCATCCATTCTTAAGTAGTCCCTGGGGAGAAGGGAATGTAAAACTTCGGAGGGCTCAGCTTATTTTGGTCTGGATCATTAATGGACTAAGGTCCCAGATCTGCCAGACCACCCTTATATAGTGATAAAATGTGTAACTGTAAAAAGAACAGTCACTACACAGGCACAAAAAAAAACAAGAACAAAAATCTTGATTTATTTCTGTGACAGCTGATATATGTTAATATTACCTTTTTCATCCTGGAACTGTATTATGTAACTATTTTTTTTTACTATTTATTATTATATTGTTGCAAGAATAACAAAAAAGCTAATGAGAAAGTTAGTATAATCATATCCCAAAGTTATAGTGACTGCTCTTTATAGCCCTGTCGCTTTGTCACATTCTGTATTTCATTTTGTATTGCCTACTATAGTTAATACTATAGTAGGCAATACAAAATTATATTATTATTTATAATATTTTATTAAATTTGTATTTATTAATATTGTTATTGTATTTATTACTAGTATTATTTTATATGATATGGTTAATTTATTATTTTACTATATATTAATTAATGTAATTTATTCGTTTTGTGTTTACATGTTTTTAGCTGTACAAGTAATGGTTCTACTTATTTTAATCCCTAAATCACGTAAAAGGACTGGTAGATAAAGCCAAAATTTATTGCCATAAGCAAATTTTTAGGTTTCAGGTGCTAAAGTTGCGAAATACTGAACAAATTGAAATTATTGACTGTGTGGTTCTCAAGCGTTTAAAATATATTTAATTTTTATAAGAAATTATAATATCAAAATATGTAAGAAAATTAAGCCCACTTTTGGCGCCCTCTATTTGAAAATTGGCTCACGACAACTAGAGATGAACTTATGCACCCAGCATACGTTAATTATACACTCTAATATTTAAAAATTAAATACATTTTATCTGTAAGAATATAAGGGTAGCCTGGTGGACGTGGGATCTTAGACTATACTAGGTGGGTCATATAATCCGGAATTTGCGCAGGCATCGTTAAATTTTACAGGGTCTATTACTGGCAATTTGTTAGGTGTTGGGAAAAAGTTACTTGATTAGATCGCAATTCGCCTATATCCGATTTATGAAACTAATTTCCTGCTACTGTTTTAAAATACTCCATTCTTTAATCAAGAGCAAAAGATGTCTAGGAAGATTTTATAGCAATAACAATAAAAAAGTTACAATAAGTTTTCTTTAACCCTGCTGTATCATCTTCGTTAGGCGTTAAACAGTTATACTTGTGACGTACAACGCGCAACTTACAACCCGCAACGGGAAACGCGCAACCTACAACTCGCAACTCACATCTGTCAAGGGCAAACGTGACACCTGTAACTAGCAACTCACAACCCGCAACGGCAAACGTGCAACCTGCAACTCACAACTCACAACCCGCAACGGCCTACGTGCAACCTGCAACTCGTAACTAACAACCCGCAACGTCAAACGCGCAACCTGCAACTCAAAACTCACAACCCGCAACGAGAAACGTGCAACCTGCAACTCACAACTTAGAATCCGCAACAGCACACGCGCAACCTGCAACTCTCAACTCACATCCCTCAAGGGCAAACGTGACACCTGTAACTAGCAAGTCACAACCCGCTTCGGCAAACGTGCAACCTGCAGGTTGCACGTTTGAAGTTGCGTATTGCGAGTTGCGCATCCTGCAACTCGCAACTCGCAACTCACAACCCCCAACGGCAAACGTGCAACCTGCAACTTGCAACTCACAATCCGCAACTTCGAAACGCGAAACCTGCAACTCACAACTCACAACCCGCAACCGCAAACGCGCAACCTGCAACTCGCAACTCACAATCCGCAACGGCAAACGCGCAACCTGCAACTCGCAACTCACAACGCCCAACGGCAAACGTGCAATATGCAACTTGCAACTCACAATCCGCAACTTCAAACGTGCAACTCGCAACTCACAATCTGCAACTCGAAACGCGCGACCCGCTTAAATTCAATACAAACCTGGCATAAAAGGGGCATATCGAAGCTAAGGGTTCGTGAAGATAATATGGAACCCAAAAAAATATGTTATTACAGTTTTTTCTCGATATGTCGAATGGTAAATTAGCAGTCACTCTCACAAAGTGCCAACCATTAGTCTAAGCGGCTTACAGCGTGTTGGCTGCGAAATATTTTCGCCGGGTTGAAGATCGGCTAAAACATTAGGCGTTTCACACACGGCAGCGCGTATCGCTGCGATAGTGAGTGAACCTCGTATCGCATTAGCTTCAATTGAATCTGACCTTACATACGTATATCGCGCAACCGCACGGCCATGCGTTCCTTTTGCCATAATATCAGTTCTATCAAACCGAATAATATGATTTTTTAAAGTCTTGTCAATCAGTCCACGTGGTTGAACCGCCTTACCACGCGCGCACAGTGTCATCCTACTAATATAATAAGCCCGAAAGTTTAAAAGTATAGATGTTTGTTACTATTTTACGCAAAATCCACTGAACGGATTTTGATGAAATTTTGTAAGGTAGAAGTTTACATGCTGGATTAAAACATAAGTTACTTTCTACCACAGCAAAATATCCGGCGGAATTTTCTTTTACGAATGAAGTGGCAGGAAACATCTAGTAGGTAAATAATGTAAACACAATCAAAATATTGAATTAACCAACTTTGTAGAAAATGTTTAACTGTCAAACATTGACTGAAATTATAGCTAAGAAAATAAGCACGTAAGTCACATTTAATACAACAATAATTAAATTGTTCTATCTTTTTGGGAGATATGGTAACACAGACGAGCGGTAGACACACAATATAGGTACAGAATACAGATACTCGTACAACATACCCGTGATCTGCTTTTTGTAGAACATTTTTTCCAAATTTTTATACAGGGTGTAAAAAGAGCAGTCACTATAACTTTGGGATAGGATTATAGGACCTTGACTTATTCCAGAAATATATTTTTCATTATTTATTTTTTGAAGAAAAAAAACCAATTTACGAGTATTATTTTAGTGGCAAGGCTGAACTGTTTGGAACAACGTTCTGCATTTCTGCATTCTTAAATTTTATAACTTTTGCCCTAGTACGTAATGAACGTCTTACGCGTGCTATTGACAGCTGATCGCTGTGTTGTGCACGTTGTACATTGCCTATTGACAATTTTTAATTTTTTAAAACAGTGGATTAAAAGCAAATGACTAGTACCAATGGATATATCTCTTGCCTGGTTACCCCACAAAGTTATAGTGACTGCTCTTTTTTCACCCTGTATTATTATGTTATATTTTTCACCTACAAAAAAGTCGGATACAAACCCCTCTTTGCGTCACCATTAAAATCCACTTGACCGCACACCGCAGCGGCGTGCGGTATGAAGCGCCTTATCGAAGGCTTTTCCGTGCCATTGACGTCGACACGGCGGATCGTGACGTGCAAAATCCCCGCTGACGCTACACGCCTTTATTGCTGTACATTATGCGCGGGAATTGAAAAATGACGACCTATGAAGACGCCATGTTAATAGCCGTAGACAACCTCTATAATACAAGGTGTAAAATAAATATATTATACTAATGTTGACGGCCATTTTGAAAAAACCGGATGGACGCCTCACACCACGTCAATGTATGTCTGGCCCTGAGCTAAGTATCCGAATAACTTGTGTTACAGGTACCGTACAGCGGAAATATATTTAATACTTTTATACTATACACATATTTAAGATTTTTATTATATTATATACAAATTTAGTACACATCCATGACCCAGGAACATTGAAAACTTGTTGTTCCCGTTCTCTCGTTTCTCTCGTTCGAGCACCAACGCGCGCAACCATTGCGCTACGGAGATGGTCAAGCGGAAGAGTTTGTTTGTTTAAACGCGCCAATCTCAGGAACTACTTGTCCGATTTAAAAAAAATATATTTTTGTTGGATAGTCCATTTATATAGGAAGGCTTTATGCTATATAAAATTACGCTGCAACGGAGCGAAGGGTCAGTAAGAAATGTTGCAAAAAAGGGGAAAATTATTCATATTTTGGGACTTTCGTTGCGTGCGCTGCATAAACGGTTTTAGTCACTCAAAAAATATGTCTGAAAGATTTATTCCTTTTTAATAATCATAATAACAAAAACCAACGTGAGCAATCAAAAGATAATCGCGATAGTGTTGCCGACAACCAGTCAGTATTACTTTAGGGTGTTTATGTGTCTCCTATGTAGAGTATATTGTAAAAGTACCAGCGCTGAAAGTCTTACTTTCGACTTTGGTCTAGTGATTCAGAGCTTCGCTCTCGACCCGGAGGTTATGGGTTCAAAAATATGTTCTAAATATAAAAATAAATTGCTGTTCGTTAATCTCGCTAAAACTCGTGAACGGCTGAACCGATACGGCTATATTTTTTAGCGTTGAAATAATCGTAGAAGTCCAGGGAAGGCTTAAACGGCTTAACGGTGTGTGCTCAGATAGAGGGCACGGGTCAGCTAGTCTTATATATAAAAATGAATTGATGTTCGTTAGTCTCGTTAAAACTCAAAAACGGCTAAGCCGATTCGGCTATTTTAAGGCTTGAAATATACGTGGAAGTTCAGAGAAGGTTTAAACGGTTCATCACAAACTGTTTGTATGCTCAACGAAGTGAGCACGGATCATCTAGTTTTTAATAAAACTATTCAGTGAATTGAATAATATGTTGTTACAAAGTTGAGAACCAACGGATGAGGGAGCAACAGCAGGTCCAGACTTACTCCCGACACAATCGAGAATCGAATCAGTTCGATCTCAACGGCTTTTGGTGTTTTATTTGATGAATTACTTTGAAACTAACCAGGATAATGAAGATCGTTAGATCGTAACTTTTTGTACTCCCGACCATATCGACTGAGAATCAAAATAAATGTCAATTGGAAAGTCCGTGGCTCGATCGAATCAGTTTGGAAAGTAAGGACCTTGAATAAAGGAAATCGTTAGATCGTAACTTTTTGTACTTCCAACCATATCAATCAATTGAGAATCAAATAAATGTCAATTTGAAAGTACGTGGCACGATCGATCTGAATCGAAATCAAATCAGTTTCAAAAGTTAGGCCCAAAATAAACAAACGTCAATTGGAAAGTACGCGGTACGATCGAACCTGAATCGAAAATGAATCAGTTTGGAAGGTAAGGCCCAAAATAAACAAACGTCAAATGGAAAGTACGCGGCACGATCGAATCTGAATCGAAATAAAATCAGTTTGGAAAGTAAGGCCCAAAATTAACAAACGTCAAATGGAAAGCACGCGGCACGATCGAATCTGAATCAAAATCAGTTTGGAGCGCCCCAGTAATGGCATCACATTAGTTCCGTCCGAATATCTTCTCCCTCAGGAGTTTTTTTCTCGCCAAGTGTTGGCAACTCGCCAGATGTCCTCGATGCCATATTTATTACAAGTTAATAATGCTTTTCAATTTATCATACATATTGTTGTTCTTTTTACTAGAAATGTTTAATTGAACTTGCTGTTTGTTCTTAGAAATTTACTTAATAATTTTCTTGTTATGCATTTTTGGATGATTTATACTACATACTCTTTAAATAATAGTAATAATAAAAGCTCCCCTCACATATTTCGGTGTCGGTAGCTGATTTCATTGAAACCAGGCCAGCTACGCAGGAGTTATTTTATAGTCTCCAAGTGTGCGCAATACACGAGTACACTCTCTCTTCCTTTTACTGTATTAACCCAGTGGGACGGTAAATTGACACGACTGGCGAGAAATCAGGCGTAGGACCGACTTTTTACATGACCATCCGACGCATGGACCATCTTTTTTGTCAGATAATCAGATGATCGGCCTGCATTGTCCTAACCAAACTTGAAAACAAAATTTTTTGTTGTTCCAACGCGTTGTCTGACAAGAAAGATGATAAATGCGTCGGATGGGCATGTAAAGTCGGTCCTGCGCCTGATCTCCCGCCAGTCGTGTCGGTCAACCATCCCACTGGGCTACGAGAAGGGAGAGAGAGTGCTCCTGTGTACTGCGCACACGCTTGAGACCTATAAAACAACCTGCGTAGCCTGGTTACCATGAAATCGTCTATCATCACCGAAATTGCTGTGGGAGGCATTATAATACCTATCAAAAATGATTCTAAACAAAAACATGGAGACACGAGCTCGTTTCCCGGAACTTGCGAAGCGGCTCACGTGACGTCACTCAGTTACCCCCCCCCCCCACTTTCCCCCCTCCTAGTTCACTTAGATTTAAGGTGGTTTACTCACTGACCAGTAAGTTCTTGTACATTTTATTTCTGATTTTAAGTCCAGGCTTAATGGAAAATGTTATTTGACATACAAAATTGCTTAAAACTGTTTTCCCAGTAGGGCTTGTATCTGTACAAATACACTAGTTTCTGTTCCATTGAAAAACATAAAGTATTAATGAATTTACAGAAATTTGAAATTCTTGTAAAATTAAAGTGCTGGAAAATGACGTCATCGCGTCGAGAATTTAAAATAAGTATATCTCGGAAACTAATGATCGTATGGTTATGGTTTTTTCATTCATATCTTTATTTTTATTTTTAAAAGTTTAGACCCAAATAGAACGGTTAACTATACTTTCATGCCTGGACGTATAAATACATTTAGGTTAGGTTCCAATTATTGAATTGCCTTAAAATTTTTTCATCCAGTAGGTCAAAAGTTTTCACCCCAAAAAAGTCAAGGGGTCAATTACTTTAGTACTTACATTACATTTAAGATTCTGGATTTCTTTGTAAAGCCTTATTAAAAACTTTGCGTCATGTTTAACTTCAAAACACCACTCCAGCTGTTGCTAACTTCTAAAATCAGGCTGTTAGCACTAACCCTAACGTTATTTAGTCAAGTGCGGTGATATAAATGTCTGGAACGCCAGGCATTAGTAGTCAGTCCCGTCGCAACTCGACCGCCGACTAAATTCGCTTGCGGCGACTCCGGACTTCAGACAAACAATCGGATAAAGAACTTTTAACTTGCTTTCTAGGAATATAAACGATGGCTCTATGTTATATTCTTGTTTCTTCTAACAAAACATTTTTAACACCCAATAAAAACACAAATTCAAATTCAGAACATTTTATTTCCATATAGGTTATTAAGAGGAAGCACCACGGGTCAGAGAAACGCAAAATAGGTATTTATAAAATCTATAGCTGTCTCGCAGTGCCTTAGCTAGCCAGCACTAGCGCGATAGAGACAACTGCAACTTGGACTGAAATTGCCTATTAAAAGTACCAGAAATCGACGTTTAGGGGATTCCTGTTTCCTCCTCCAAATCTTAACCGATTTAAATTTTTTTTTATTTATAAGCTAAAAAAAGAATTGAGCTAGATTTCTATTTTTTGATTTTATTGTTTATTGTAGTCAAATCTGTTTCCTAAATGCTTAAACATAGAGGAGAGTCTGGCTATTTCTTCTTGGTTTTTGAACGTCCATATCTCTTTAAATAATTAATTTATCAAAAAAAGGAAAAAATAGGGACGTACAAACAATATCCATAAATATTCATAATTGTTACTCTAGCAGCATTATCCAGGGAGGAAACAGGAATCCCGTAAACCCTTATTTATGTATGGAAAAAATTTCGTAATGTTTCCTCTTAAATAACACTTATAGAATTGTCCTACATGTGCGTTCACACACAAGTTCGTTTGAAGTGTGTGTACGTGTGTGTATCTGTCCGAGTCCGAAATATACTTTTTATTTTTGCCAAACTTACGGTTTTTGAAAGGCTGATCATATCATCCATCAGCTAACATTTGAGTTAACAAGCCGTTCTGAACGCTCATTGGTGAACGTAGCGAGTGAAGTTGTTGCGAGTTGTGTTCATCAATGGCGTTCAGAATGATTTGTTAATTTAAAATTAAATTCTATTTCGACGTGTAGCTGAGATAGCTCCTAAACGGATTAACCGGTTTTGATCTAGTTTTTGTGTTTGAAAGCTGACGCGCTTAGCTATAATTAATCATCATCAGTTCAGTTATCAGTTAATTTAAATAGCTGGTGCTTCTCGTGTAATCTCATTTTCAGTTTGGATGGTGGTTTTCATAATATAAAAGTTAATATAGGTTTGTCGTGATTACTTTATGGCAAAACAATGAATAACTTAGATTCTGATTCAATGTAGTTTGAATGTTAATAAAGTTTATTATAAGGATATTAAATATTATTGTTTTTTTAGTAATCGACATTTTTTTAATCGATTATTTAATCAAATAGCCACACTTCTTTGAGTTTATCGTCTAATTATATACTTACCGTTCTATATTCCGTTGATGTTGATTATAATATTATGTAAACCTTTTGTATCAAATTTGTTTCATTGTCACTGAATAACACAATGAAAAATAAATTTGTTTCTGTTAAAACATCAAAGTAAGTACCTATAAATTAATAATAATTATGAAAAAATTAAAAAATAAAAATTATTTTTATGAAAAACCGATTTTTATGACAACGAAAAATTTTTTTTTTTTGTAATTTCTCGCTCGCTCTTCGCTCTAAAAAAACGATGACATAATATTATTGAAGTTGAATAAAAATTTCTTCTTTACATTAATATCACATTGGATCGAAACAGTAATTAGTGTAGGGCCAGACTAGAGTCTAGACGAATCATTAGCGTGTAAACGTGTAGTCACACTAGTTAACTGGTATGTTACTCACGTCTTCCTTATTATATCGTCTGCTATCGTTTTGTGGTATTGTCTTTTCTATTGGATACCTATTTATAGTTAATAATAATACACAAATTACTAGCAATTTCTCCACTTTGTTATAATACAATAAAGTGGAGAAAGTGCTAGTTTCCATCAAAAACCTACAGTACATTCATTAACATATTTTCTATTAGATGTCTAATTTTATCAGAAAAAACTCCTTAAAAATAACATATTAAATTAAAACTATTTTATTTATATATTATTATTATCTAAACTATAAACTAAACAAGTAATAAAAAAGGCTATATGTAAAAAACTATATCTAAATCGGCGGCCGCTGGTAATGTACCCAAAAGACTGGCAGTATTCGCTGCCTCGCTGTATCGCTAAACTGATACGTTGGCCGAGGTAAGCGCCAGCCCTTGGGTAAATAATAAATAATTATATTGTATACGTGATAATATATTATGAAGTCATTTTATCAGAAATTACATATTAGTTTTTAATGTATGTATGTCGCAGTCATCTGAATTAGCTTAATTGAACGACTGGCGCATTAATGAAATGACGACATTTAATTGAATGACTAAAGGACAACTCGTCAACTTGTTTCATGTAACGTTCAACGTCTTGACTGACTGAACGTCATCCTTTAGCTATAGTCGTTGAATATTTGGTAGGGGTAGGTTTGACCAGTTCGTTAAAAGGTCCTGAAAAATGAGGACATGACATGTCACACCAATGAAAATGAAAATATCAATCACGAACTATCTGTGCAAGCTGTTTGCCGCCATATTTGTTTTGGTGACTACTAGCGCCACTGCGGGAAAAATTTACTAAACTTCAATCACCTGACTGATTTTACGTCCGCTCTGTTTAAAGGGCTTTGTGACAGTCTGCTAACTAGTAGGACGTTGAGTGACGCTTGTTCAATCAACGATCGGCCTAGTCAATCAATTAAATGTCGTCATTCAATGCACGCGCTAGGCATTTAATCAAATAGCTGATTTAATTAGATGACTGCGACATGTTCACCGATTACTCTGAGATTAATGATCCGATTTTCATTTTTTTTTTAATTAAAAACTAGCTGACCAGTGCCCACTTCGTTGAGCATACAAACCGTTCAAACCTTCCCTAGACTTTCACGAATATTTTAAGACCAAAAATAGCCAAATTGGATCAGCCGTTCTCGAGTTTTAGCGAGACTTACGAAAAGCAATTCATTTTTATATATAAGATAAATAAATAAATATACAGGCTGTAATAAATATGAGTGACTAGCTAAGCCGTGCCCCCTTCGATGAGCATAAAAAACCGTTTAAACATTCCGAGGACTTCTACGCATATCGAATATTTCAAGACGAAAAATAGCCGAATCCGTTCAGCCCTTCTCGAGTTTTAGCGAGACTCACAAATTTTTATTATAATATAAGATAATACTTTGGGTTATGTATGGGTCCCGTATATAGAGCTTAATGCGAAAGTACTAGCGCTGAAGGAGTTATTTTTTTAAATTATTGTATGAGAAAATTTATGATATTGGGGCATTTCTCATACAAACATGAAAGTCAAAAGTAAGCCTTTCCGCGCTGGTACTTTCACAATATACATAGGAGTCACGCACACACCCTAAATAATTATCACTTATTTATTTTACTCCTTGTATTTTTCGAAGCATCATGATGTTTATTTTGTTTTAATTATGATTTAGATACATTTTTTTTCGAATTCGCATCACATTGATTTGAAATAGTGGAGAATGAACAATTTCGTTTACCATCATTAAATTTTCACACACGTGTCGCTCGAGGTGTCGGTTACGATAAATATTGACGTTTATGAGCCGTAATGGACAAGACGGACAGCCCCTCGTAGCTACCCCAAATCAAATAAAACGGTATTTGTACATACGTTAGTATGTTGTTCAAATCTTAGATTTTGGTGAAAATAGACTTATTAAATTGGATCTATAAAAATTGTATTTATATTTTTTAATTTATGTATAAAAGCGAAAGGTTTTTTTGCTAAGGGTTTGCAGGTTCCTGGTTTGCGAGTTTCCGGGTTCCGGGTTTGCGGGTTCCGCGTTGCAGGTTCCACTATAGGTGTGATTGAAATTCATCACAAATAGGCAGGGATCAGCTAATATTATTTAAAATATACTACAATATACTAACTTATAAGCATATTACTCAATATATACTTAATAATAAATAATGCAATTTGAAAGACACACTAATAATAAGGCGAAATTTTGGGAGTAGGTTTGATACTCTATTAAAAAAACTACTGAATAGATTTTGATGAAATTTGGTATGGTAGTGGCTTATACACTTGATTACCATATATTATATACTTTTTAACACGGCAAAATGTGTGGTTCCAGTGTCCTTAGATCCGGTTGTCTTACAAACAGTACAAGGAAAAAATATGCATGCTTGAATGAGAAAAGGTATCTAGTATTATTTAAAAGTTATAGTGACTGTTCTTTTTAACCCCCGACATAAAAATGACGGGGTGTTATAAGTTTGACGAGTCTGTGTAAATGTGTAAGTGTCTGTCAGTTCAAAATTCAAAATTCAAAAATTTTTATTTCCATATAGGTTATTAAATAACACTTATAGAATTGTCCTACATGATGCCTACCACCGGTTCGGAAACTAGCCCGGCGAGAAGAACCGGCGTAAGAAACTCGCGTGGGGCCATCTTTTAGCAAAAAGATTGGAAAATTGTTCTTTTTCTCTTTAAATATAATATAATATACATAACAATGTTATAACTTAAAAGTAAAATTATAAAAACAAAGAGTACAAAGTTGTAACCTAGCATAGAGGCACCTTATTCCCTTAGGGTGTGCAATCATTAATGAAATCATTAACCTTATAACCTTTAGCACACAAACGTTCTTTAACTAATTTTTTAAATTTATTTATAGAAAGATTTTGAACGTTTTCTGGGATTCTATTGTATAGGCGTATACATTGACCTTTAAAAGATTTACCTACCTTGCCAAGTCTAATCACTGGTATATCTAATTTGTGCTTATTTCTAGTGTTTATACAATGGTTGTCGCTTTTTTTTCTGAAATCATTTATATTCTTTTTTATGGTGTGTGGCATCGTAGCTCCCAAACGGATGATCCGATATAATGCGGGTTTTTTGTTTTTGTTTGAAAGGTATATCAGTCGAGAGTGTTCTTAGCTATGTTTAGTGGAAATCGGTTCAGGTATTCAAGGTCATCAGGTTGTTATGTGTGATAGGAATTTTACACGCTAAGTCGGGTTTTTTTAATTTTTATTTCAATTTTTACACCCTGTATAGAGTATTTTTATAAAATTCGTACTGCATCTCGACTTACACTCATCATTATACTTACATCCCTGATAACATGAAAGTCCGATTACACAGATGAATAGCCCACCCCTACATCAAAGAGAGATTAGTGTTGTGCCACGTGCGGGATATCTCTACTAAACGATTGTTTGGCATTGGGGAGTTGCATTCCTTTCTACCAGTTGCATTACGCCCTTCTTAATACTCTGTTACAAATTTTGGTTGTTCAAGCGTGACTGTGCGATGTGCAATGGGAATTTAATGAGAATAAAGCGGGGATTCACTAGACGGACATGTACGCAGGAAAACCTACTAGTATGTCCTACAGGCTTCGCTACTATTAAGCGGGGAAATCACTAGACGGACATGTCCGCAGGCAAGCCTACTAGTATGTCCTTACAGGCTTCGCTACTATTAAGCGGGGAATTCACTAGACGGACATGCTCACATGCAAGTCTACACGTGTGTCCTACAGGCTTCGCTACTATAAAGCGGGGAAATCACTAGATGGGAATCCTCGCATGGAAGCCTACAGGTATGTCCTACAGGCTTCGCTACTATTAAGCGGGGAAGTCACTAGACGGGCATGCACGCAGGCAAACCTTCTAGTATGTCCTCCAGGCTTTGCTACTATTAAACGGGGAAATCACTAGATGGACATGCCCGCAGGCAAGCCTATATACAGGTGTGTCCTACAGGCTTCGCTACTATTAAGCGGGGAAGTCTATAGACGGGCATGCCCGTAAGCAAACCTACAGGTATGTCCTACAGGCTTCGCTACTATTAAGTGGGGAATTCACTAGACGGACATGCCCGCAGGCAAGCCTATAAGTATGTCCTACAGGCTTTGCTACAATTAAGCGGGGAATTCACTAGACGGACATGCCCGCAGGCAAGCCTATAAGTATGTCCTACAGGCTTTGCTACAATTAAGCGAGGAATTCACTAGACGGACATGCCCGCAGGCAAGCCTATAAGTATGTCCTACAGGCTTTGCTACAATTAAGCGGGGGATTCACTAGATGGACCTACCCGCAGGCAAGCCTACATGTATGTCCTACAGGCTTCTCTACCGCGTTTGAATCCCGCCGAAGGAACAATAAGTTTTCTGTGTTCCTGGGTCATGTATGTGTATAAAATATTTAAAATCTTTAAAATATATGTGTATAATAGCATGAAAAAAAAGTATTAAATATGATTCCGTTTTATATATAATATTATGTATATGATTATTATCAAACATTATTTTTTCTTTTTTATACGGAACCCTCCGTGAATGACTCCACCTCGCAATAGCCGGTTGATCACATTATCGAATCCCTCGTTTATATTAATAGCATGCTATTTTACGAAATTACAAACATAAAGGATCCTTTGAACGTGATTTAGATCGTCGTTACATGTTGAGTTATGATATTAAGTTTTAATTGAGAAAATTAACCGGTAAATTGATCCGGCTAATGAACGTTTTGATTTATATTTGATTATTCATGTTTGGTTCAGTCGCGAGTTAAAAGCGTAACGTACCCTAGTTTTGTATTTTTTTTTGTGTTTATTTATTAATTTCAGTATACAATTATAATTAATAATTAAATTGCCAAATTGTGAAACAGTTTGTTGGCAATAATTGCGATATAGCTCCTAACTACTATTACACATATTATTACTATTTTTTTTCTTTTTCCTGAATTTATCCCACTCTAGATGGGGTCGGCACAACCTGTTTTTCGCTTCCATTCATCTCTATTATTCGTCATCTCAGCACACACATCCTTATCACGCATGTCTTTCTTCACACAGTCCATCCAAACCTTTTTTGGTCTACCTCGACCCTTGTATCCTTCCACATCCATAGCCGTGACCTTCCTTCCAATGTAGCTTTCATCCCTCCTCATTACGTGTCCATACCACGACAACCTTGTATTCCTCAACCTTTTCAGTCACAGCTGCTACTTTTAAACTTCCTCTAATATATTCGTTCCCAATCCTGTCTATTCTTGTCACACCACACATCCATCTCGACATTCTCATCTCCGCCACGTGTACTCTTCTTTCATCGATCTCTTTTGTTGCCCAGCATTCAGATCCATACAGTACGACAGGTCTTACGACGGACTTGTAGATCTTGCCCAAAACAAAAGAACTAAACTTATGATACATTACAAAAATAATAACAAAAAATATTACAATGTAATATTATACAAATAAAAAGAAAATATATAAAAAAACATATTATGAATTAAATAAAGGACATACTGTACATAAAGTACATACTGTGAAATATACGTTTAATAAAACCGACTTTAACAACTAAAAAGCATAAAATATTTTTTTATTTCTTTTTCGGTATCAGCAAAGGTGAATTTTAAATCAGCAACTTTAGGGTGTTGTTCTTTGAGCTGACAAATAGAACATTCTTCATAAAAATAAAATATTATTATGCTTTTTAGTTGTTGAAGAGGTTTTTTTTAAAGTAGTTTCGTTTGCTATTTTCTACTTTTTAATGTCGATTCTCGAGAATCACTTATAAATGCAAAAAACTCGTAAATTAGCCGTACTGAAACCACAATAAACATTATCCATGTAAAAAGTGTTCGTACAAAATTCGACACCAACAATTTATACTACGCTAAGTCAAAAAAATTGAAAATCCGTTACGCCGAATTCCGAATGTAGTATTTTCCAGTAACAAAATCGTAACGGAATATACAAAAATTAATGTACTTTTTGAAATCACTCCATTTATGAAACGCTAAATATTCGCCTCTCCTGTAATGTTCGATATTTTAATATATAATTAGCGTAGTATAAGCTGGTGTCGATTATATGTATTACCTCTGGAAAAGCATCTTGAATCACGTCTCAGATCTAACGCCAGTCGTGTCGATGATCCGTCCCACTGGAGGTTCAGAGAGGAGGGTGGAGTATCTTTCTTTTCCTTTTGCTCTTGTGACCTCTCATTCTCCTGTGTATTGCGTACATACTTCGTTACAAAACTCCTGAAACCGATCACGGAAGGTCATCATCATGGGACCCATATACAGGCTGTAATATTAATGAGTGATAATACGTATGAATGGGTCCCGTTTAAAGAGTTTACTGAGAAAGTACCAGTACTGAAAGAGGTACTATCTTGCGACCCAATTTTGAAGCAGATACTCTCAACCGATTAAGCTGTTGTATGCACGCCTAGATTGGATGACAATACTCGATTAGTTATGTGACGTCATTCTAAATCCAATATGGCGGACCATCCAAGATGGCGGAACGGTTGTTTTTAATGCATTTCTACAATATGGGTATTAAAATATGAAAGGGCTAAAATCTTTCTTAAAAAGGTATGTTAATGTTTAATTTATTTACTTATAATACGGAAAATTAATGATGTTGAGGCATTTATTATAGTAACATAAAAGTCAGAAGTACGAGTAAGTGTTTAAGCGCTGGTACTTCACAGTATACTCTACATGGGAGGCACATACAGGGTGTAAAAAGAGCAGTCACCATAACTTTGAGATACGATTTTACTACCTTTTCTCATTTTCGAAATGTATTTTCTTTGTCAAAAACTTAAAAATAAATTTTTTTCACCATTTCTTATTTTTTTGTCGCAAAACTAATAATAAAGCAAAAAAAAAATTTAAAAAATTTAAAAAAAGATGAATAAAAAATACATTTCTAGAATGAGAAAAGATTTAAGAGTTTTAAAATTAAAGTTATGGTGACTGCAGTATTCACACCCGTTATACACCCTCAAGTATTATCACTCATTTATTTTACTCCTTGCAGAGCTCAATTCATCCTTTTTCGTAAATATTTAAATTCTCACACATTTATAACCCAAAGTAATTTAAGATGTTAGTTATAGACATCAATCACCCCTCGCAGGCGGCAGTTACGAAATGATTTCCTTGCTGAAGGACAATTTCCTAACTATGTTCCTTGATGAATCGGTGTTAGGGTGTGACTTTGAAATTCGTTCGGAGGAAATTAAAATTATCATTTACATAAGTTATGACACCGATTTCAGTTTCGGCGGCGGGTTTCGAGTATTTTATAGTGCCAAGGTGTGTGCGCAATACACGAGGACATAACCTTTATTAATGGAACCCACTGACACGACTAGCGCGAGATCAGGCGCAGGATTGACTTTACATGCCCATCCGATGCATGGATCATCTTGTCAGACAATTAGAAGAGTATTGTCCTAACGAATGAAAACATTATAAATACGGGCATCGAACCCAAAACATACCTTCAAAGTGTCTGATAATAGGTAAATACGTAATAAACGCCTCCGTGGTTCAGTGGCTCTCGACCCGGAGATCGTGGGTTCGATTCCCGCGAAACAACAGTATGTTGTTTCCAAGTTTAGGACAACAGGCTGATCACCTGATTGTCTGGCAAGAAAGATGATCCATGCGTCGGATGGGCATGTAAAAAGTCGGTCCTGCGCCTGATCTCCCGCCAGTCGTGTGGGTACGATCCACTAAATTATGAGAGTAAAGTAAGAGAGTGTTTGTGTATTGAGCATACACTAGGGCACGTTAACCGACCAATTGGGTTACGAGAGTAAAGTGATCTTGGAGTGCATACACATGGACACTATAAAATGACTCAGAATAATCGGCCACCGTCACCGATATCGATAAGGGTAGCTATTAAATATTAATTTTTGCTACTGAAAAATAATAAATAGTAAAAAGTAAAAAAAATAGTCTATGATGAAAAAAAAAATACTTTTCTAGAATGAGTAAAAGTAGAATTATCATTATATACCGAAGTTATTATATCTGGTCGTTTTACATCCATCTTCCTCTACCACTGTGACAAAATAAAATAAAGCAAAATAACGAATCTATTCCATATATTTCCAGCGAGTTTATTTGTACACACGTGCATATTTTATGGTAACGTTAAAATAATACGGGAAAAATTAAATAAACTTCCATTCGACGGTAACAACATCAAAAGAAAAATGTTTACAAAACAATTTTTCCGGCGAAATGGTATTACCCGGGGCTGTGGGGAGAAAGGGAGGGAACGGTGTGGAGGGGGGAGCTCTGTGCATCGGGAGTTAAATCATATGCCGCTGAAAATACGAATGAGTAGACTTTTAAATATTTTAAATAAAAACGTGTAAAGTTGAGTAAAAAAGAATTGGTTTAAAAATATAAAAATACCAAGCTTTTATTTACATGTTCGTGTGTTTTACGTATCTACGTTAAATCACCCACTTTTTCGATTTCTATGATGAAATTTTTCATACCTATCTACATTATATAATTAATACTGTTTTACTCATCACGAAGTCACAAAAAAAGTACAAATGCGGACGTACGTAATATTTTTTAAGCTATTGTATAGCTTCTATCGCGGGCCTTGAGCGTGGAGACCGAATCCAGAAATTCCGTAACGAAATTAACCTTACACCCCCTACTCCGACCGGCACATCGGTAATAGTTTTTATTGCCATCTATCGACGAATAGCAGAACTTTTAGTGATTTTTTTGAAATATCGAGGTTGTCTCTTTAGTTCAGCAACTCGCCTCGAGATGGCATTGGTTGTATCGGATAAGATGATAAAAAATTATATGCAATAGCTTTACCGCGGCAGTCCCCGAGTGCAACACGTCTTTTTTTTAATACGTAGGGTAGTTTGCAAGATTTTAAAACACACGAACATGTACATAAAAGCTTGGTATTTTCCATACTAACACAGCATACTAACACACCTATGTACATTTATAAAAGTCCTAGTATAAGTTAATTTTAGAATAATTATTGTACATGAAGAATAAATAAATAAATAAATAAATAAAGCATTTTGCAAAATTCGACCCTTTACAAAACAGATGTGCTTCAATCCTGATCAAGTCTTAGGTCAACCAGTGCGTTCGTGTGTATAGACTATTTATCATAGTGATAGTAAGATTAAATCCTTTTAGTCATTTTAGACCTTTGATTTTTTTGGGGGTAAAATGGGGATGACAAAGAAGAATATCAGGGACTGTGGTAACCCTCAGTCATTAACCTGCGTGGACTTCGATTCAGCGATTTTAGCATTACACCACCTACCTATCCCTGAGCATTTTATAATTTTTTATATTTTGATGTTTACCGTATTTTGTATTGTTGCTTTCCTTTTAAAAAAAAATGTTAATTTTTCTTTCTTTTCCTTGTCATCCTTGTCACGTGATTGTCTGTGTATACTTTTCTTTTAAGAAAAGGTAGTAGGTACTTATCATCTTATACAAAAGTCATAGTGACTGTTCTTTTTGCACCCATTACGGTATTTTTATCGCGTAAAAAAGCAATATACTGACGTGGAGTAATAATTGTTTGAAATTAAAAGTTGCTTTCGTCAAAACATCTATTTTTTTGCGAAAAACACTTAAACACTAAACGAGGTACAAACTTAACGAAGCAACAAATTAACTAAACGAGAACTCTCTAAGTATGTGGGGTGACGTGGCGAGGTAACGGCGGGGTAAATTAGCCAAAAGCCGACTGTCTTGAACATGTAAACTGACAACGTCTTCATTTCATTAAGAGGGGTCTAGTTGCGTCGCGATACCAAACGGTAGTAAGCCAGATTCTGTAAATTTTGAACAACTCAAATTGATTTGTTTTGTTAGCTTTTTTCTATTTCATTTTACTTGACTACGGCTAAACCAAACGAAAAGGGTATTTTGGCAGTCTCACTACTTCAAATTTCAATTAATTTCAATTAATATCAATTCGTTATAAAGTCTTTATAGTTTGTGTAGGCAGCTTATATTATTTAATATTTTCTTTTTTGTAACAAAAATTGTGTTCTATTGATAAATAATATTATATTAAACAGCGATTTATTCAAAATCTAGAAATGTTTTAAGTAATTGTACTTAAATCAAAAATTTTATAAATTCTTATGTTTTCCTTAAGAATACAATCTACAAACATAGGGCCGGTTTCTAAAAGGCTTGTCAAATCTATCATCAACTACATGTTACTTTTCAAGTACACAACTAAGAGAAAGAGAGACAGACTTTATTTAAATTAATACAAGGCTGATTACAATTCCAAGTTTAATTCACCAAACGGTATTTCAACTAATCGGTAGTTTACATACCATTTGAATTAACCTTATCTGTAGTATTTTAACCAGCTTTGTGTGTGCAAGCATAATGTAAATATAATAATATTTGTCTCTCCCTTTCTCTCTGATAAATGTTTTACCAATCAGCGTTCAATATGGACTGTTAACTTAAATACCATGTTAGTTGATCATAGATAAAATTACCGTTTAAAAAAATAATCAATTTTTCAAAAAAAAAAAAATTGCCAATACCGTACACTTTACTGCTTTAATTAATTATAATTATAAGGCTTTAATTTACAAAACAGTCGCATACCGCAAGGAGATCTCAGGTTCACAAAACTACTGTTATAAAGTTTATATTTTACTGAAAACATTAATTTGTTAACATAACCTCAAAAAAGATATTTTAATTTTGACTTTTTATGACTTACAGTTCTTTGCTTCTGTGTTTCAGTCTCGTATGTATATTGCACATTGCATTTGGTTTGTATACAGGCGCTCTGCCAGTGATAATTGTACTCGTAATTCTGTGGTAATAAATGACGGTTAGAACTTAACGTTTAGAATTACTGTAGAGTTTAGACAGTAATAATACACAAATTGCTTGCACTTTTTAAACTTCATTAGTTGTTAAACATAAGGTTTAGTGCGTGTTTCACCAAGCAATGTTGAAATTAACGCCATGTTAAATATCATGTTATCCCTCTCGTATTTCCTGTCAATGAATGAGATGAAAAAAAATAATATAAAAAATAATCACTAAGTAAATGTATCTTAAACTTGAATAATTCTTTACACAACGCATGGACACCGCGGGTAGGAACGCGCCCGTACTACCTACGTTGATGTCGCACGCCGCCGCCGGGGTGCCGCGCCGGCTACAGGTATGCCTACTTGCCTAGCCGCGTAATTTTCATAGTATCCATGATTCAATTACATAAAGGAAAATTTGGTAAAAAATTAAGTACCTAATTTTATTACATGTAAAATGGGAATCGAGTACCGACTACCGAGTACTCTCCGTAAGTATTGCACATGGCTCACCAGTCAGCATGTATACCCAATTCATCATCATGAGTTTGATCTCTCCTTGACTATTAAACTATAAAAGTTGGAAGTTATTTTAATAATTCAACTTTGTTTATACTATAGGATCACAATATTCTTATACTATAGGATCAAAATAAAATTTTATGAACAATCACAAAACATTGCTATTAAAACGGAATAAGAAAACACTAGACACTTGGCAACATTTATGAAATGCTTTTACATTAAATATATTTTCTAATAATTCTCCGTTGAATGTAAAATTAAGCCTTTGGACAGCCACTAGCTGTATTTCATGACACTTCTATTTTCCAGCGACGCACGATTTTGAACTCTGTTATCAAGGGGTAGAATCAAAAATAGTATAACGTTATAATGTTAGTTTTATTTATTGTAAAGCTTACCTTTACAATAAATAAAACCACACTAGGTAAGGAAGACTTAGCAGACAGAAAAATATTATATTATTTGTATGATATAATAGACTGTGTGACATAGAAGACTAACTCCCATAGACGCTTGTCCGGAAAATTACGTTCCTGCTAACCCTACCAGGGTTAGCAGAAATGTTATTTTCCGGACACCGAGATTCCGTATTTACAATTAGGACAAGAAATTAAATATATTTTATTACCAGATTTTATGTAGCTTAATATTTTGGTTAAAATTCGAAAAAGTAAATTAATTAAATTATGTTAATAAATTTTAGCAATAAACGTTATTTGAACTATTTTAGTGGAAACATTTTGAGCCTTTTTTAAGATTTTATTTTATCTAGGCGTGTACATTTATTTACTTACTTTGCTAAGCACGACATCGTGATAAGCTAATCTAAGCATGATCTAGCATGTACCTACTGTTCTATCAGCCTCAAATTTGTCTCTGAACGATATTCCGGACTTATGTCATCCCCTTACGGTCCACAATTGGTATATCAGTCTACATTTTTTCATCGTTTGAAAAGACGCTCGTTACTTTCGATGATAAGTAATATTATTGTGATTTCAATTTCACTATTGTAACCAACCAGCTAGAAAGAAGTTTAAAAGGATTTCATTGTTCAGATTCAGAGGTATACTCATTAGACTACACATTGAACTTATATTTGCTTACTTTGCTGAGCCTTATCATCGGTATTTTCATATTTCTATTAGCTATACATCTACAGCATGAATTTTCATCAAGGACCTACATTTAAAATATAATACCTATTTCTATTGTTCCATTTTCAGCACCAAATTCTCCGGACAGCGAAATTCCAGACTTATGTAGTCCCACCCTCAAGCTCCACACTTGGTATCATTCTACAGTTTTTCATCGTCTGAGACTCTTGTTACTCTCGAGATAACGATACTAATGAAATTTCAATTTCTGTAACGAAACCAATCAGCTTCTTGCACCAATTAAGAGGATTATGTTCTTTGACGTTGGATAGTTCCCCGGTTGAATTTCTTGTTTGTTATTGAATTTCATATTGCGTTATCTATTTCGATATCATTTTTGCTTAGTATTATTTTTACCGATAACATAAACAGGGGCGTAATAAGTTTGTGTATAATAATAATAATATAGTATATAGACGCTTCACACCACGTCAATCTGGCCCTGTGCTAAGTATCCGAAGAACTTGTGTTACCAGACAACGGAAATATATATTTAATACTTTTATACTATACACATATTTAAGATTTTTATTATTTTAATACACAAATTTAATACACATCCATGACCCAGGAACATTGAAAACTTTTTGATCCCTCGGCGGGATTCGAACCCGCAACCTCTCGGTCGAGCACCAACGCGCTGAACCACTGCGCTACGGAGGTCATCAAATGTGGTGTGTCAAAGAGGTGTATGTGTGTGTATAGGCATGTAGTTAATAAACGGATTATGCCCAATGGAATGGATTATTTTAAAAAGAATTTTAACTTTAAGGTTCTTCTCGGCGGACTGGGGTTGAATCGTAGGTATTTTTGTTGACTTTTCGAAAATAATATTTTGATGATTTTGGGATTTGCAGAGAACCCTTCCTAGGCGTCGATTCGTACTTGGCTGTTTTTTTTTTCATTTCATTTTGTTTGATTTCAAAAAGAACGCTATTTACAACCATTATAATTTATTACTTCCAACAAAACAAAAATAATCAAAATCAGTTTCTAAACCACGAAGTTATCAGCGAACAATCAAATAAGCATAATATTTAAATTATACTGTATAAGAGATATATGAGGAACCTCCTTCCTGCTCCTTTGAAGTCGGTTAAAAAACCGACTAAGTCTCACTCACGAATAATTAATCACAATCTATGAGAGCCTCTATATAGTTATTATATAATATAACTAAGTATGAGCAAAAAAAGGAAAAAAAACGTCACTTTTGTTGCCTTCCAATAATATTTTTATTTTGTTTTTAGTACTGTATTTAAGCTATCTCCTATACCCTATTTTTTTTTAATTATTTCAAATATTTATAACCCTTCTAATTTCCAGACGATCGTAATCACAAAATTCACATGAAGTCCCTCCCCCCGTGAGTGCCTTTCCAAACTAAACAGAAGTAATAAATTTGTCTCGCAAGTCAAACAGACGGACCACTTGCGGAGTCCTTACCGAGAACCGCATTCTCTAATTGTTTCACAGTTGTTTGTTAGCGATTGATATATATTTCCTCATGCCTGATATAGGGATATACAGGGTGTAAAAAGAGCAGTCACTGTAACTTTGGGATATGATTAAAGGACCTTCTCTCATTCTAGAAATGATTTTTTTTATTGTTTATTTTTGGAAAAAAAAATTTTTTTTGCAATTATTATATTTTTTAGTCGCAAGGCTGAACTGTTTGGAACAACGTTATGCATTAAATTCTTTAATTTTATAATTTTTGCCCTAGTACGTAATGAACGTCTTACGCGTGCTATTGACCTCTCAGCGTAATCGGCTGATCGCTGTGTTGTGCACGTTTTACATTGCCTATTGAAATTTTTTAAATTTTTAAAACAGTGGATTAAAAGCAAATGACTAGTACCAATGGATATATATCTTGCCTGGTTATTACCCCACGAAGCTATAGTGACTGCTCTTTTTACACCCAGTATATTCTATCGTTAGGGTATACCTATAGGGTTCTTCTCGGCGGGCTAGGATTAATTGAAGACATGAGTGGATGAAGGTATACATGTCGCAAAAAAATTCTACCCAGAAAATTGTCTTTAAACTATCATTTAAAAATTTTATGATATACTTACTACGTTCAAAGACAGATCTTTAGATTAATGTAGGTAATCGATACGTTACAAAATATTTTAAAATGTTAAAGTGACAGTTTGACCAAAATTTTCTCGAAATCAGTATTTTGCGTATAATATCACCTTCATCCACTCATGTCTTCAATTATAATTGTATACCTATTGAAATAAATAAAATCGGTGGTAGCCTTTTTGTTGTCTTTCCGAAAATAGCCTGTTAAGTTTTATTTGGAAATAGAATATTTTGATTTGTATCTTGCAAAATAAAATCACAAAGGCGCACTTTTTTGGCGTATCAAGTTGCTTATAATAAAAATATTAAATTACAAATTTTTAGAATACATGCCTCTTAAATTCGCAATAAAATAAGTTGATCCGCGATGCAGTTTAAAAAAAAACTACATCAAAATCGGTATATCCCTTTTGAAGCTACGATACCAGAGGCAGACACGTGAAACTTATAACACCTTATTTTCGTGTGAGGTTGAAAACGTACCAAGTTGCTTATAATAAAAATATTAAATTACAAATTCTTAGAATACAGTTGCCACTTAAATTCGCAATAAAATAGTCTACGGAATCTGAACGAAAGATGGAAAACATAAAAAAACATATAATACAGTCGAATTGAGAAACCTACTTTTTTGGAAGTCGGTTAAAATATATTATCAAGCCTACACTGTTGTTGTAAAGGCGAAAGATTGTGAGTAAATTTGTTACTACCTCACGCACTAACGTCTAGCTGCTGGTAGTGCCGCGCGCGCGGACCAACCTGATGCAGCTGGCTCCGCTCACGCGGGCGCTTCGTACGCTAAACGCGGTCGCGGACAGTTTAGATTTATTTTAGATGTATTTATTTATTGGACGAGTTCACCAAGGTCACATATTGTGTAGTGAGTAAGCTAGATGATAAGATAAAGTAATTTTGATTTTTGTTACACTCAATTGTATTAGGTTAAGTATCTGTGATGATAGTTGTAGTTTGTAAATAAATAAATATTTTTTAAACGGGCATTGGCCCACCTCACATTCCCATCACTGCAACTCCTGTGAGCCAGGATCGACAGCGGTAACCGACCACGACAAACCCTTTGATATGATCTCAGGGGTGCCCGAGGGACAAGCTAAATCTGTCTTGGGACCCACAACGAAATTAATCAGAAAAAAAGGAGGAGTAGGAAGTTTATAAATACGTCTAGACCAATTTAAAAAAAATTTGCTACACAAGAAGCTGACTCTCTAATAACTTTTAAACACACATTTATCCCGATAAAGTATTCCCGTGGGATATTACGTGAACGGGCAAAGCCTATTTAACAGTAAAAGCCTAATGGTGAAAGTTTTTGAAACGTCACGGGACAAATCAGGTTACAAATTGCGAAGTCAGTTTAAAAAATCACCTCAACTTTTTCCATTTCTCAACGCGACTAAAGACAGTATTTGCTTTCAATGAATTTCGTTTGAATAAAACATGAAGCAATCGGTTTTAGTGATTCCAATTTGTATGATAATGTGTCTTTGAGTTTTTTGGCTACCGTACTTTGTCTATTGAATAATATTCTTTTGTCTAAACCGTTTATCTTAATAAGGCCTACATAAAATATACTATACACCCGCATTAATTGCATAATATTTTCCAAGCGTCTGTAAATTACTTACCATAACTAAACATAAAATCACAAAACAGATGAGTTTTAATCCTGGGATTTAAGGTCAACGACCAGTGCGTTCGTATGTATAGATTTGCCCGCGAGCCCCAGCAGTAAGATTCACTCCTTGTGGTCATTTTAGACCTTTGTATTTTTTATCGCGTTATGGTAAGTAATTCATATGAGGTGCCAAAACAAAAAATGCTTTACGCGTCATTCTCTTCACACTATATTCGGCTTATATGAACCGGGGGATACATTGTATAATAATATGGTTTGTCTATTTTATAATTAATGTCTATTTATATTCATAACTATCTGATAAACCGCTTAAACCTTCCCGGAACTTCCACGAATATTTCAAGACTAAAAATGGCCGAATCTGTTCAGCCGTTCTCATTGTAGTAACAGTAACGAACAGCAATTCATTTTTACGTATAAAAATGTATATATCGCAGTCATCTGCTTGAATCTGTTTATTTAATTGACTGACTAGCGCGGTCAATTAGTGTCGTCAAACAGCTTGCACAGATAGCAATGTGTTGATATATTTTTTGAGTAATTTATTTTAATGTCCGTTATAATAGTATACACTCGGAAATTTTTAAGTTTCAAAATAAAATATCAAATGGCTAGGACAACCTCGGATTCGTTGAATTTGTTGGTAAAAAATTCAATGAACGCGCTAGCCATTTAATCAAATAGCAGATTCAACCTGCGACACTAATATTATAAAGAGGAAAGATTTGTATTTTTGTATGTAACGATTAAGTCGTTACTCAATAAAATAAAAGATTAAAAAAACTATAACCCGACTTTGCAAAAAAGGGCTCTAAAAAGGCTAAAACAAGAAAATAATTCAATTTGAAATCCAGATATGCATAGGTACAGATATGGTCAAGGTAGAGCCGTGGTCGTACCCGCTATTGGGATTGTATATTTCAACAGCAGACGAATATTATAGATTTGTTTAGCGGGTACGACCACGGCTCTACCTTGACCATATCTGTACCTATGCATATCTGGATTTCAAATTGAATTATTTTCTTGTTTTAGCCTTTTTAGAGCCCTTTTTTGCAAAGTCGGGTTATAGTTTTTTTAATCTTTTATTTTATTTTACATTTTTCTGTGTCCACATATACTATAACATTATATTTTCACTAAACTAACGTTAAATTAACACATAGAAAGTAACTAAACAACTCCTAGATACTATTTGTACGACCGCATTTTAAACGTTTATTTTGAATTTAACAATAAAATATAATAATTAATTAAAAAATTAAATACATATTTGTAATGTGCTTGTCAAGACCTATCTTTTGATACCAAACACGATACAATTATCTTAATTTAATTTTTTTTGGAGATAGTTTTTGAGGTATAATTTTCAAAATCCAAAATTTTTCGAAAAATTATATAGCCTATGTTACTTGCGGGACCACTACGAATCGATTGACACCTTATTTATTAAAATCGGACCAGTAGTTTAACCTCTACGAGGGAACATACATACATACATACAAACATACATACATACATACATACATAGACTGCCAAAATCATTACCCTTCCTTTTGGCTTCGCCGAAGTCGGGTAAAAAGTACTGGACCGATTTTAATAATCCTTTTTTTATTAGAAAACTACATTATCATTGAGTAACATAGGCTATATTTTTAAAAATCAATTGCTATTCGTTAGTCTCGCTAAAACTCGAGATAAGCTGAACTGATTCGGCTATTTTTGGTCTTGAAATATTCGTGGAAGTCCCGGGAAGGCTTACACGGTTTCCATGCTCAACGAATTGGGCACGGGTCAGCTAGTATTATGTAAGATAAAAGAAGAAGATATATTACCAGAGTAAGATAGAACAGACGAACGAAACTATAAGGGTTCCTTGTAGCACAAAGAAAAAAAAACTTGTCAATACTGAACCACAATAAAACCAGCCTAGAAAAGCTATAGCTAACTCGTAAACTCATTTTGTCATATAAAATTTTAATTCTACTAACAAATTTATAATGAACACTTTGTCGAGTACCTACTTGAAAAATTCTCTGCCACAAAATTATTAAGAACTCGCAATAAACATCGGACGAAATGGAGTACCACTTAAGGCACTTTCGTCTCAATAAATTAGCGTGATTTATTGACAAAACTCAAAAGTCTCGAACGTCGGAACTTTTGTCGTTTGCGGGAAGAAAGTGGAACTAACGAAAGTCCGTTTGCAGTAAGTGGAGTTTCCTGGAATATGCATGTTTTATTTATATGGTAACGTTGGAAGAAAGCAATTTTTGTAAAAAAAACTCCTAAAAAATCTTTATAAAAGGTGTAAAATAAATAAATAATACTTTAGGGTGTGTATGTGCTTGTGTAGAGTATACTGTGAAAGTACCAGCGCCAAAAGACGTACTTTTGACTGTCATGTTTGTATGAGAAATTCCCTTACATAATATTAAAACCTGTATACAGGTTTGAAGAGAATGACGCGTAAAGCATTTTTGAAGTTATACTTCTTTTGGCGCGATGGAGACAAATGATGAGAGTGAATTTTTACGATGCGCGCGCACACCGACACTTAAATTTAACAGCATGAAGTTAGTTCTAGGTGGTATGAAAATTGATAACTATGATCAAGTTGTATATTCTAGTATTTTTATATGTAGAACACGTGTTTCGTAAGGGTACAATTAAACAGTGTGAATAAATAAATATTATTTTGGTGTTTTTATTAAATCAATTTCATATACGACGGTGATACTAATAATTTATTATTTATTAGTATATCTATATATTCAATATATAGGTATATATATCTATATACCTATATATTGAATATTAGTGATAAAACTGATTTGAATAAATTGTTTTGAGTGCATTTATAGATTTGAGGTTAATTGTCGGTATGTATAATTTATTTAGTATAACTTCTAACGCCTGTACATAGTAGTAGTACACACACTCTTTTTTTGTTTTAACACCTCTTATAAATTACTTAAAAAAATACCACAAGCAGTGAATCTTACTATGCTGGGGCTCGCGGGCTCCTAGTCTATACACACGAACGCACTGGTCGTTGACCTAACTTCTGAGCTGGGTTCAAATTCATCTATTTTGTGACTTTTATCGCGATTTGTGGCGTTATGGTAAGTAATTTATGTGAGGTGCCGAAACAAAAAATGCTCTACGAGTCCTTTTCTTCCGTTCTTTTCATTCGGCTTGATATAATAATAATAATAGTGCCTCACACACTGATTTCGGTGAGGTTGGCCGGTTTCATAGAAATAAGGGCTACGCAGGAGTTATTTTATAGTGCCTAAGTATGTGCGCAATACACAGAAGCAATCTCTTGTACTTTGCTCTCGTAGCCCAGTGCGAGGGATAACCGACACGACTGGCGAGAGAACAGGCGCAGGACCGACTTTTAACATGCCCATTATACTCACGGGACTTGATTGACGTGTTATGAAGCGTCCGCAGATATGATTGTAATATGCAATATAACAACGATTGAAAAAGATTTACTTTTGACTTTCATGCTTGTATGAGTAATGCCCCAACATCATAAATTTTCCAATAAATTAAAAAAGTACCTCTTTTAACTCTGGTACTTGTACAGTAAACCCTGTATACGGGACATGGGTCGTGAAGTGTATGGATACTCCCTAAAGTATTATCACTTATTAATATATGTTTAATAATTATATAACCTCTATAATGAGGCAATTCTTCATTGGGATTGTATTGAACAGAAAAGATTCGATTGGTTTGGAAATAAAAAATTCAAGATGGCCAAGGATTATGCCTCTAACTGCTCTGCTCTATGATGAACCCTCATTCAGACGCCTCCTTGGTCTAGTGGTTCAGAGCTTGGCTCTTGACTCGGAGGTCGCGGGTTCGAATCCCGCCGAGGGAACAAAAAGTTTTAAAATGTTCCTGAGTCATGGATGTGTATTAAATTTGTGTATTAATATAATAAAAATCTTAAATATGTGTATAGTATTAAAGTATTAAATATATATTACCGTTGTCTGGTACCTGTAACACAAGTTCTTGGGATACTTAGCATGGGGCCAGATTGACGTGGTGTGAAGCGTCCATAGATATTATTATTTACTCTTTAACTTCAGCATAGCTTGCACGACAGCTTTTTATGTGCAATGATAAATAGCGACATTATGCAAAATACCGCCATTTTCTCAAGCGACATTACTCGCAACTTAATCTGAATAATTACTGCACGTGCTGTACGCTGACCGCAAGTTTTTGTCATTAGTCGCCGTGAATATCTATGGACGCTTCACACCACGTCAATCTGGCCTTGTGCTAAGTGTGCGAAGAACTTGTTTTACAGGTACCAGACAACGTATTTTTAATGTAAAAACTATACATATATTGATGATTTTTATTATATTTAATGGAGTCAGGCGTTTCTTTGCGGAAATCCATAGCATAAAATTTAAATATGTTATATCTAGCAATATCCCGCGAAAAAATTATAACCACAACCTGCAAGTAGATGAGTGAGTGTACGCATAGGCATGCGTTTGATGCACCTCCCTCCTCCCACACTGCTTATGCGTACTGTTATATCTTTCCGCTGTTCCCTATAGTCCTTACCTAAGTCATATCCATATTCCTTCCATTGTAGTCAGCAATCCTATTCCCCTTATATAAACATCCTCCACCGTCCCAAGTCAGTCTCATTCCATTCCAAATCCAAGACGGTTGTGTGCCGCATTTCTAATTCGTGTTTTAATTAATATTTTATTCTAAGTGCTATTTCTAGTTTAGTAATAAAATCCTTTTTTAAAAAGGGCTTTTGAAAGGGCCCTATAACATTTATGGTGGCAGCGGTGGGATAGTAAAAGCCCCAGGTACGCCTCGCGAACGCGAACATAATACCCTCGAACTATTCAAAAAATCAGTGCAAATCTACTAAATCAGTGCAAATCTACTAAATCAGTGTAAATCAGCTAAATCAGTGCAAACCTGTGCGTGGTCTATAAAATTAAAACCCTCATTAAACCAGTCTATCCGCGACTAAACGCGAATATCAACGGTTCCCGAAGCTTGGTGTCATCAAAGATTGATATCCATCAATCTCGCCGGGTCCAGCAGCGCAGCGCTCCGAGTTCCGAGAACGTCCAGCCGCCGTGCGACGGGATGTTTATACAAGCCGTCCTTATCGCCGCGTTCCTGTCCCAGTAAGTGACGTGACTCTAGTACATCGATATATTGTAATACCATTGATATAAAATAATTAGATAAGAAACATTGATATAATATCTCTAGATTAAGCTAAATAAATACAATCATAATGTCAGAGAGTCGAGTACCAAGTCCAAAACCGGAAGCCATGTTGGGTGAAGACGACGCTATGGATTGTCTTTGTCCACCACCTCCTACTACGTCTGGACCTAATACACGGTCAAAAAAGGTGATAAGTAAAACTCCTTGCTGTATTCATCCACGTGCAGAAGAAAATGATACAATTCCCACAGGTGTTCTTTTTAAATTCATAAAACCCTTTGATGGGTCCCGCGAAAAACTCCAACCATTCATTACAAACTGCGACAACGCGATTAGTTTAGGTAATGAAAGCCAGAAAAACATAATATTTAAATTCATCCAATCTCAGTTAGAAGCAAAAGCAGAAACAGCAGTGTCCATAAAAGAATTCAATAACTGGCCCCAATTAAGAGAATTTTTACAGACACAATTTGGGGAGAAAAAGCATTATACACATTTGTTAGCTGAATTACAAAATTGTAAGCAGCTACCCAATGAACCTATACACCAGTATTCATTAAAAATTGAAACATCGCTTTCTAAATTATTAACAGAAATTTCAATTGCAAGTAAATCAAAAAAAGAACTTCCAGGCAGAGTAGCTTCCATGGAAGATTTAGCATTGCATACATTTCTATTAGGACTTAAACCAGGTATATCCAACATGGTTAGGTGTAGGGATCCTCAAAACCTAAATGAGGCCATAAATCTGGCATTAAGTGAGGAAAAAATTCAAAATATGCTATTTCAAAAGAAAATCCCTACGCCGCCAGTACCCCAAAACAATTTCCAACAACCTAGGCAGATTCAACGTTTTCGCCCTCCTATGCCTCAAACAACCTTTTGCAGATACTGTAAAAATCCAGGCCATACAATTGAAAACTGTCGCAAACGAGAGTTTAATAATAATAAATTTCGAGTTAACCAAGAAACTAGCAACCCAAGGATTAGACAAATTCAATATAACACCAATTATATTGGTGAAGAGTCACAAGATCCTTGCAGTATCCAAATGCCAATAGAAGAGGGCTATGACACAATTGATACACAAAAAAACTAAACACTGTCCCGTTACGGTGTCGGACGGGGCAACATATGTTACCAGACACCATATCATTCATCAATCAATCTCCTAAATCCAAAATTCCAGTCGCTGAATCTACAAAATCTACTAAATCCACTGAATCTCCTAAATCCAAAATTCCAGTCGCTGAATCTACTAAATCTACTAAATCCACTAATTCTCCTAAATCAAAAATTCCAGTCGCTGAATCTACTAAATCTACTAAATCCACTGAATCTCCTACATCAAAAATTCCAGTCGCTGAATCTACGAAATCTACTAAATCCACTAATTCTCCTAAATCAAAAATTCCAGTCGCTGAATCTACTATATCCACTGAACCTCCTAAATCAAAAATTCCAGTCGCTGAATCCACTAAATCCACCGAATTTCCTAAATCCAAAATTCCATTCATTAAATCTACCAAACCTACTAAATCCATGAAATACCTTAAATCTACATTAAAAAATACCGAACCCGCTGAATCTCTTGAATCCACTGAATTTCCTAAATTTACCAAAAATACTGTAAATAACACAGAATCAAATATATTCGAAATATCAAATAATCCTACAAAAACTTTATTACCTCATGTGTTAGTCGAAACATCTGTATCAGACATCCCGCTAAATTTGCTCGTCGACTCAGGCGCCTCAGTAAGTCTAATAAAACAATCCTGTTTGTCTCAGAAACCTAAATTGGAAAAAGAATTTATCAACATAAAAGGCATTGACTCCTCAGTTGAGTCAATCCAAACTGAAGGTCATTTCAAACTAAAAATTAAATTACCGAAATCCTTTACATCTCATAAATTTCATGTTATAAATAAAATCAACTTACCTTACGATGGTATAATAGGATCCGATATGTTAAATGATAATAATTGCAGTATTAACTATAATAAAAATTTATTATACATCAAAGATACATCCTTACAACTACATTTCTTTGAACCTGCTTATATTATACCTCCTAGAACTGAAATGGTTATTGAATGTTCAGTTAAGAATCCTCAATTAATGGAAGGTCTTATCCTTGATCAACATCTAAGCGAAACTTTATATGTATCTAATTGCTTAACAAAGGTAAAAGAAAATAAAAGAATAAATTTAACCATTCTTAACTCCTCTGAGGAACCGGTTACCCTTAAATCTGACCTTCAACTTACCTTGTATCCTATTGACTACGCATCTCAATCTCATCAAATTAACTACTCTAACAAACCCTGTTTAGATAAAACCACTGAGGTTTTAAAACTACTCCGTGTCTCACACTTAAACAATGAAGAATACAATGTTCTTTGTGACACATGTTCCAAATATTCCGACGTTTTCCATTTGCCTAGTGACATACTTACATCAACTGATGTTATCCAACATGAAATCCGTACCTCTTCCGACCAACCCATAAACGTCAAATCTTATAGATTTCCTGAAGTACACAAACAAGAGGTAAATTCACAAATCAAGAAAATGCTTGAACAAGAAATCATCCAACCGTCTCTATCCCCATGGTCCTCACCAATTTGGATAGTACCAAAGAAAACCGACGCTTCAGGTCAAAGAAAATGGAGAATAGTAGTCGATTACCGTCGCCTCAACGACATTACTATAGGTGAAACTTATCCTATTCCTAACATAACTGAAATTCTTGACCAACTAGGAAACTCAAAATACTTTTCTACTCTCGATCTGGCGTCCGGCTTTCACCAAATCAATATGTCGACAGAAGATGCATGCAAAACCGCGTTTAGTGTCCCACAAGGTCACTTTGAATTTACTAGGATGCCATTCGGGCTAAAGAATGCACCAGCGACTTTCCAACGTCTAATGAATAAAGTCCTTACTGGCCTTCAAGGAGAACGCTGTTTTGTTTACATTGACGACATCGTCATATATTCTCCTGATCTATCTACTCATATACAAAACCTAACTGCCGTTTTTGAAAGACTCCGCTCCTTTAATCTCAAGCTACAGCCAGATAAGTGTGAGTTTTTGAGAAAGGAAGTTGGCTATTTAGGGCATATTATCTCAGAAAATGGACTTAAGCCGGATCCAAACAAAGTAAAAGCTGTTCAAGAATTTCCAATCCCTAAATGTCCTAAAGATATCAAATCCTTTTTAGGCCTCATATCCTATTACAGACGATTTATTCCTGACTTTTCTAAAACTTCAAAGCCGCTTACATCACTCCTAAAAAAAGATATTCCTTTTAACTGGACCAATGAACATCAACTATCCTTTGAAACTCTAAAAAATAAACTCTTAACTGCCCCTGTCCTCGCATATCCAGATTTTACAAAACCCTTTAACCTTACCTGCGACGCCTCTAATTATGCTATATCTTCTATTCTATCCCAAGGTCCTGTTGGTAAAGATCATCCAATAGCCTATTCATCGAGAACTCTTAATAAATGCGAAACCAACTATAGTACAACAGAAAAGGAACTGTTAGCCATAGTTTGGGGTTGCAAAACATTCAGACCATATTTGTTTGGACGCAAATTTACTATTGTAACTGACCACCGTCCATTGAAGTGGTTGTTTAATCATACCGATCCAAGTAGCAAAATGCAACGATGGCGTCTCCAACTTTTAGAATACGAATATGATATCGTGTACCAAAAAGGAAAATTAAATTCAGCAGCCGACGCACTTTCTCGCTATCCCGTTAATCCTATATTACCAGAAAACGACCTACCCTTAAATCCTGAAAATCAAGAAATTGATCCAAATACACTAGACCGAGATTTAATGGACTTGCTTATTTCCCCATCATCCTTTGATCCCGAAGAGCTTATAACACCCGCGGACCTCAACATAGAAGAGGATGAGTTTCTAGAATTAGAACCTAGTTCTAGCCTACAACTCCCAGAGCCTGACTTACATACTCCTCCTCCACTGAATCTAAGTCCATTGCCTCCTCGGGAACCTGAAATAATAAATAATCCAGATATACCTGAAATCCCGACTCTTCCATCACCTATATCTTCACCTTCTACCTCTTGTGGTCCAGTTTCTCCTTCAATTATCCCGCAGCTAAGTCAACCTGAAAAAAATAAAAATGATGAGTCCTATTCTAAATTCCTACGGTTGAAAAATGATTCTAACAACACGCGTATAATACAGCATAATGAGGATCCACTCAAAGGACCCCATAAACTAATAATAATCCCGACATCAATAGATATGGATGAATCCATACCACATGTACAAGAAATTATTAATAACTGTCCTGCACCAGTACGTGACGACTTTGAAAAATTAGAAAGAACATTATTCGAATACTTACCGCTAGAAAATAATAATAAAACTTACCTTTTCCTCTTCACAAAAGTTCACCATTTCGATACTTGCACTTACCCTGATATATTTAAGTCACTTAAAACCTTAAGAGATCAAATAATTCTGAATTATCCAACTGTCAATGATGTTAGCATCACAGATTTCCGAAATCCATTTGACAGACTTTCATTCGTCAAAATATTTAATATGCTAAGTTATATCTTTGATGGAACAAATATCTCCATCCATGTTTACCACAATAATATAATTTATCCCGTTCCATCTGAAATAAAACAAATTCTTAAAGAAAATCACGATATTCCTATTGCCGGTCATTTAGGAATTAACAGAATGTTTAGTCGTATCAAAGAAAAGTATCTCTGGAAAAATATGCGTAGTGACATTGAAGCCTACATAAAAAGTTGCCCTTCGTGTCAAACTAATAAAGCTCTACGCAAGATCAACCGCGCTCCTATGATTATAACATCTACTTCAACAGCACCTTTCGAGAGGCTAGCTATTGACGTGGTAGGACCTCTTCCTGAATCAGGCACAGCAAAATTAAAATATATTCTGACAATGCAAGATGATCTCACTAAATTCAGCTTAGCTTATCCAATGCGCAGCATTACTGCTGAAGAAACTAGTGAGTGTCTCGTGCATTGCATGTCTTTATTCGGAATTCCAAAACGCATACTTACAGATCAGGGAACAAATTTCACTGCGGATCTATTTAATAAAACATGTGAATTATTTAAAATCAAACATTTGTTCTCATCCCCATATCACCCTCAAACTCAAGGTGCCTTAGAAAGGTCACACTCTACTTTGAAAGAATATCTTAAATCATATATTAATGAAAATCAAAATAATTGGCCGCGGTATGTATATACAGCTATATTAGCGTATAACACCGCCATACACTCAACTACACACTACTCACCCTATGAGTTATTGTTCGGACACAAACCATACATTCCAACATCAGTATACGATGATGTTTCATCCACAACCTACCCCGAATATGTTAAGATGCTGCAACATCGCATGAAATACTCTCGTGAAAATGCACTTGAGTATATCATGAAATCGAAACAAACATCAAAACAATATTATGATTCACGTACTCGCCCAACAGAATATAAAATAGGTGATTACGTTTATTTAAAGAACCATTTAAGACTAAGAAAGGCTCTTTCACCTATATGGAAAGGGCCCTACAAAGTAGTTAAAATTCACGGAAACCACACCTTATCCTTGTTAATAAATAGACGTCATGTGAGGCATCATTTTGATGAAGTCAAACCTGCTGACGTCCAAGGTCCAGCATTAATCCCAACAGCAAGCAACAATCCCTTAGAATAATAATCATAAATTCATTAAGATAGTAATATAATTTAAAATTTAATTGCAGCACATGGGCTACGGATAGCCGAGGTTATGTTAAGGAAATCAAATCAAGCCCTGGTATATACTTCGACCCAATTGGACAAGTTAAAATAAGAACTGGATACCTCGACGTGGTGACTCCTCGTGATATATCGTTCATAGAACCGCATATAAAAAACCTCAACTCTGTATTAGGTACTTTACGCTTCACCTGTAACCACATAGAAATACAAAATAAAATAAATCTAAAATGCTCCAATATATTAGAACCGTTAACTATCAGATACAATGACTTAATTTCCGACTATTCATCCATATCTCACCTGACCAGTAATAGAGCCAGACGAGGAGCATGGTTTGGTGGTGTTGGAACTCTCTCCAAAACCATATTCGGAACCTTAGACGAGGACGATGCTATAAAATATGATAATGCAGTTCAAACTATTCAAAATGATCAGAAACAGTTAAGTTCTCTATTAAAAGAAAACATTCTAATCACAACATCTACCTTAACAGCATTTAATTATACACTACATAAAGTTAAAACTAATGAAGAAAATCTAATCCAAGCTATTGACAATCTTGCAGTTAAATTAAGAAACACATCCGCAACTATTAACGAGCTATATTTAAAAACTGAGATTAATTCAATTTTGAATAGTTTGGAAGCAGCAATGTTAACATTGTCATTTCAACTAGAAGACATAATAAATGCAATAATGTTTAGCAGTCAAAATATCATACATCCAGCCATTCTATCTCCAACTGTACTGTACCAGGAATTGCTTGATAATTATAGATATTTGCCTGGAGTTATGAAACTTCCTGTTAACATAGAATTAAGTAATATGTTTAAGTTAATTAATGTTTCTAGAGTTATAAGTTTCAGTTTGAATAATAAAATTACATTTGTTTTAAGAATACCATTAGTATCACCAAGTGTATATGATCTGTATCACAGCATGGCATTGCCTATTCCCCATTATAATGTTGAACCCAATCAATTTAGTTATATTATACCTACAAATAAATATATTGCTATTGATAATTCTAAATCAGAATATTGTGTACTAGAGTCACTCCACATGTGCGAAATAATAGATCAAAGCTCTTACGTGTGCGACATAACAACAGTGTATTCCACTACGGCCAACCCAAATTGTGAAAGTGAACTTATAACTAAAGTGATAAAAAGTGTACCGCATCAATGTAAAACTGATTTTATCGAAGGAAATTTAGATGTATGGAAGGAAATTTCAAATAATAATTGGATTTTTGTACAAACCCAATCTAATAAACTATATATAGAATGTATAAATCAAACTACACTGAACTTAAATATAATTGGTACAGGTATTCTCTCTCTACCAACAACATGTTCCGCTTATTGTAAAAGTACCAAATTAATATCAAACTCTAATGTTATAAAGATAAATTCAGTGGTAGTTCAACCTGATTTTAATATAATTAACGATTCATGTTGTGTTCTGGATAATTTAGAAATAACCAAAAGTAATGAGCCCCTTATCAATTATGAAAATATAGATTTAGATTCATTTACTTTAGAAACCAAAACAAAACTAAAATCATTAACACAAGAAGCAGACAAAATAATTAACAAACATCAAATAATTAGATACGAGACTCATTACTCAGTTATTACCTTAATATTAGTCATTGTTGTTATATGCTGTGTTGTCTTCAGATTGTATCTCTTAATAAAAAAGCACAACCGTCAATCCCATCTTCTGTCTCCAATAACCGTTAACTTACCAAATCCATCAGAAACTCCAAATACAAACCTCAGTCCTACTCCCAAATGCAGACTCCATCCTCTCAAAATTCCTATTCCTGTAAATTCTAACCTAAATCCTATTCCCCAATCTAACCAAACTTCGGAAACTAACCCCGAAGTTTAGTCTTGGCCGGGGAGGTGTTATATCTTTCCGCTGTTCCCTATAGTCCTTACCTAAGTCATATCCATATTCCTTCCATTGTAGTCAGCAATCCTATTCCCCTTATATAAACATCCTCCACCGTCCCAAGTCAGTCTCATTCCATTCCAAATCCAAGACGGTTGTGTGCCGCATTTCTAATTCGTGTTTTAATTAATATTTTATTCTAAGTGCTATTTCTAGTTTAGTAATAAAATCCTTTTTTAAAAAGGGCTTTTGAAAGGGCCCTATAACAGTACACTCGCAAGCAAAAACATGAAAACACCACCACCACACAAGCAGTAATGTTAACACGATCGTGCAAAGTCCCACCACCATGCAGGTTGCAAAACTCTGATGATATTTATTATAAACACAAATTTAATACACATATATGACCCAGGAACATTCAAAACTTTGTTCCCTCGGCGGGATTCAAACCCGCGACCTCTCGTTCGAGCACCAACGCGCATCATCCACTGCGCTAAGGAGGTCGTCTAAACCAATAGACCTTGGTACTTTTGAGCCTTCTGTACTTTTCCTATTGCCGCATTATGCGAAACGACTTCAAGAAATTGCTCGCAGTATTTTCAATGGAGTTTGAGAGGCAGCATTTAATTTAACCGACTATCACAATGATGATTTAACGACGCGAATAGTCCTGCATTTTAATGGACTTTTTAAAGCTCGGAGCAGAGCGAAACTCGAATATTTTCAAGCCCTATTCAACCAGAATTGAATTGATTTAATGTAATCACAGTTTAGTTATTAATTCAGTTGGAAATATTCGGGAGACATTTTACAGATAATAATATAATAATAATGATATATATAAGGTGTAAAATAAATAGGCTTTAGGCTATATATTATTACGCTGCGACCAATAGAAGCGAAGCGTCAGTGAAAAATGTTGCAAAAACGGGGGAGACTTTCGTTGCGTGCGCTGGATAAATGGTTTAAGTCGCTTAAGAACCACGCGAATGAATTCGCGGGAACACCTAGTCTATAATACGTGTTTAATACATTCATTCCTATTGTAATCTATACTAATATTATAAAGCAGAAGTTTGTTTGTTTAAACGCTTTAATCTCAGGAACTATTGGTCCGATTTGAGTAAATCTTTTTTGTTGGATAGTCCATTTATAGAGGAAGGCTTTAGGTTACATAACATTACGCTACGACTAATAAGACCGAAGCATCAGTGAGAAATGTTCAACAACGGGGAAAATTATTCAAATTGGGGGACTTTTGTTACGTGCGCTGCATAAACGGTTTAAGTCACTCAAAAACCACGTGAACGAAGTCGCGGGCACAGCTAGTCTATAATATGCGTTTAATCCGTTTGTTCCTACTGTAACACATTTATAACATAACATTATATTAACCGCCATGTTGCAACAGCCATTTGCCTCCATTTCGTATATTTTGGCGTTTAATCTTAATTTGTAGAACATTTGTCGGACGCGTAATGATCACATTATGTTAACATTTTAGGTGCACCGAGTACGGTGTGCAAATACCTTCCACATTAGATCCCTACTTTTTGTCGGACCGATAATCTGGCAAGATTTTTCTCACAATATTTCTGGCCGACTTTTTGTATGTGTGCTTTGCACTATTGGAAATAGTATGTTATATTTTTCAACTACAAAAAATCGGTCGCCGACTATCGTTCCTGGGCATCCACACAAAGAAACCATATATTCGTAAGCCCGTCTTTCCAAAACTTAACTAAGAAAATGCTTAAGCTGTGTTTCTATGTTTTTATTTTACTATACAGGTTGTAAAAAGAACAGCTACTATAACTTTTAGATACGATTATACTACCTTCATCATTTTGGAAATGTTTTTCTTTATTCTTTTTTGTCAAAAAAAAATTTTTTTTTCTTGCAAAATTAACGAAAATTCAAAAAAAAATGTAACTGTAATTTTTGTAACAAAAAAACGTTCATATGCAAAAATGTCCCCATTGCCCTGATTCTAGATGCCATAGCTATTATCACTTACGAAGTTCGATAATAAAATGTATGGGTTTTGACATAACGTTCGCTAGATGACAAGCGAATTTGTATGCCACTTAGCGAAGCTTATGTCAATAGAATCTCCCAGAAAACTGTCGTTTCGCTAAAAAATGTGAGATGCAATACTATAATATCACGATTAGAAATATGTTTTCAACCGAATATTATTGATGTCTTCTTAAAACATTGACAACTGAATACTTAATACACTTACTTAAATTAAATGGTGTTTAAGTATCCTTGTCATTTCACTAAAAAGTTACAGTGACATTCAGAAACCCTTACTTCTTCACGACGACCTCCGTAGAGCAGTGGTTGAGCGCGTTGGTGCTCGAGCGAGAGGTCGCGGGTTCGAATCCCGCCGAGAGAACAAAAAGTTTTATAACTTCCTGCGTCATCAATGTGTATTGAATTTGTGTATAATATAATAAAAGTCTTACATATTATGTGTATAGTAGAAATGTATTTAACATATTTTCGTTGTCTGGTACCTATAACACAAGTTCTTCGGATACTTAGCACGGGGCCAGATTGACGTGGTGAAAAGCGTCCATAGATATTATTATTATTATTATATTTGGCTATAAGGCACTTGTTTTGCTGGCGGTACCATTACGGTATTTTCATTACTGGTAGATTTACACCGCGTGAGGATGGGTGTAAGCCAAGAATGCCCACGTCGTTACAGTGGTATAACACCCTAACTTGGTAGTTTACCTTGAATTAATTGCTACATATATCATTCTGTGTTGCATTCTGGTAAGTTTGATATGATATAAAAAATTATAGTTTAAAAAACACTAAAAAGACACACCACGTGGCTGATATCACAATTCATTTAAATCAAAACAAGACTGACCCCAGTTCCCCGAACGCCATTCAAATGAATGATCAACTAACATGGCATTCAAATCCATATTGAACGCTGATTGGTGGAACATTATCAGACAGAAAGGAACGGACATATATTTTATAATTACATCACGCTCGCTCGCTGATTCAAATCGTATGTCAACTTATCGGTGTCGTTGGTGAATCAACCTTATCTGTGGAATTTTTATCAAATCTTGAAAGTGCGAGCGTGATGTAATTATAAAATATCTGTCCGTTCCTTTCTGTCTGATAATGTTCCACCAATCAGCGTTCAATATGGGTCGTTGATTTGAATGCCATGTTAGTTGATCATTAAAATAAATTAATCAAAAATATAGAAACACATTGCCACCTGTACAAACTATTTGACGCCATTAAATAACCGCGCTAGTCAGTCAATTAAATAAGCAGATTCAATTAGATAACTGCGATGGCATCTTAAATGAGAGCTCAGTGATCTGGTGGCACGGTCGTGCCTCCATCAAGACGAGCTAAGCGAAGCGCAAGGGCACTACCTACGTTTTCTCGAAAGGTTTCGTCGTTTTTTTGAACTCTCATAACTTTGCTTTGGATGATGCTACATAGTTGAAAATTTCAACATATAATGACACCAGTAAAAACATAAAACGTACAAAGTTTGAATGTTGTAGCTATTATACTTTAGATTTTATCAATGTCTAAAAACACCAGATTTCGTCACTGACTCATTTATAGATCATCAAAATTCATATGGTACTTCCTGACGTCCTAGTAAGCTGATATTATTTATGTAAGCTGTTATTGCTACAAAACCAACAAAAAAATTATTAAAATATAAATGCCGCCATTTTGAATCCAATATGGTGGACGGTACAAAATGAATGTTTAATATGTTTACTATAAGGATATGATCTTTAATACATAAAAGAAATATTATATTATACAATATCATACAAGTACATAAAAAAAAATAAGACCTACTTTTTGTAGGACCTATAATCGGTCAGATTTTTGCTCCATATTATTTCTATCCGACTTTATTTATTTGAGTGCGTTGCACTACTGCAATCAGTATGTTCTATTTGATTCCGATTATTAATCGGTGACCGACTTTTTGTAAATGAAAAATATATCTATGAGAAAATTAGTTTTTTATCCACTTATTTAAAATTAGGTATTATTTATTTGGTAAGTAAAAATTAGGTAAGAATTAACAGGCAGCAAGTAGTAATTTGTTGTCAGTGTATACTGTATATTATTTAAACAAAATATTACGTCGATCACTTGAAATCGTTTTTTTTTTTTTTTTTCGAAAGGCACTAATGGCATGAGAGCCGATTTAGCTGTGTCGGACTATAACTAGCCGGGTGGCCGTTTAGCTAACGTTACGAACATTTCATACGAATTCATTAATTGTGTGCTAAATAAAACGGCCAAGCATCACGTTTTAACTGTAATGTAGCGTAAGTGAAGTTAAGCCTGGTGAAGTAAGGGCGCATAGATCAAGAATTTTGGTTCTACATGAGATCTATCCATTTTTTGATAGATTTTGATTAAGGTGTAGTGTAGAGCTAATATAATAGAATATAATTCTGATAACTTTTTCACAGGGTAAGCTGTGTAGCCTCGTCTTGACAACATTTTTACATGAAAATGTTTTTGGTGGGATTATTAATATTCCTTTAATGTCGCATTTTCCCTGTTTTATCCAAGTCATATTTTAACACGAAAAATGTATCCGTAAATAAACAAATCTGGAACTGTCCGTTGTGTCAAACCGAAATTATGACTGATGTAGCCCTTGGAGGGCTATTTCTCAATTTGGACTTTCTTTGATATCCCTTGGGGGCTCTCCTGAACAGAACCAAGATTTGCGTAATACACCAGCGAAGAAAATATTATTCCCGAGCGATCAACATAAAGTCTTCTTAAATGATTGAGTATAGAACATCTAGTTATGTCGATGATAGATTGTTTTTTTTTTATTTGTGCATTAAAACATCTTAAATAAAGGCGCTATGAGGAACTGTAGGTACAAAATCGGTGTAACTTTGAACGATTTAATAATTTTTGAGTTGATTGATTGAAAGGTAAAATGCGGATTAGGATTTATAACGTGCTGTACTCGCGACTTCATTCGCGTAGTTTTTAAATGACTTGAACCGTTTATGCATCGCACGCAACGAAAGTCCCCAAATGTGAATAATTTTCCCCGTTTTTGCAACATTTCTCACTGACGCTTCGCTCCTATTGGTCGCAGCGTAATGTTATATAGCCTAAAGGCTTCCTCTATAAATTAAATATCCGAAAAACAAAATTTTCAAATCTGACCAGTAGTTCCTGAGATTACCGCGTTTAAACAAGCAAACAAACTCTTTCGCTTTATAATATTAAGTATTGATTAAAAAAAAATAAGTATTAAATCTCGTTCAAACAAAACAAAAAAAAACAGTTTTTTTTTTTATTCATTTTCAACTTACTTTCGGTGAAAGTTTGCATGGTTAATGTACATCATAAATTATTTTTACATTTATCATTCCCTTATTTTAGAAGTTATAGAGGGGCATACATTTTACCACTTTAGCAGCGCATTTTGGTCTCGCAAAAACTATTAAGTCTAGAAAAAAAATGTTTTTAGAAACCTCATTTTTGAAGACCTATCCATAAGGTGAATAAAGTTTTGATCAACAATAATTATAAAGGTTGATTTATGGTTTATATATCAAGCCGAATATAGTGTGAGTATTTTTTGTTTTGGCAACTCATATAATTTACTTACCGTTTAATCGCCTTTATGGTCTAGTGGTTCAGAGTTTCGCTATCGACCCGGAGGTCGTGGGTTAGATTCCCGCGTTGGAACAACAAAAAATCTTGTTTTCAAGTTTGGTTAGGACAATGTAGGCTGATCACCTGATTGTCTGACAAGAAAGATGATCCATGCGTCGGATGGGCATGTAAAAAGTCGGTCCTGCGCCTGTTCCCTCGCCAGTCGTGTCGGCTTACCGTCCCACTGGGTTATGAGAGTAAAAGGAAGAGAGAGTGCTTCTGTGTATTGCGCACACACTTGGGCACTATAAAAATAACTCCTGCGTAGCTGGTCTGGTTTCAATAAAACCGGCCACCGACACCGAAATCGGTGAGGGGAGCTATTATTATTATTACCGTAACGCTAATGAAAGACCTCCAAAAAAGTCAACACAGATGAGTTTTAACCCAGGTCAGGTGTTAGGTCAACAACCAGTGCGTTCGTGTATAGAAAAAGAGCCCGCGCGCCCCAGCATAGTAAGATTCACTCCTCGTGGTTTGTGAAATATGTACATAAAATAAAAACTGCATGGCCAAACTATGTAAAAATCATGAGACCATATTTGAGAGCTATTCTGTGTCGAATAAAAAAAGAATCACGCAAATAAAATTATTAATCTCAAAGTAATCGGTGTGCATACATAAAAAACCGGCTGAATTCAGAACCTCCTCATTTTTTGGAAGTCGATTAAAAACTAAACAAATACTTTTATACTGTAATCTTCTGGATCGAACTCAAAACCTTGGCTAGGACGTACATCATCACTAGACCATGAAGGTTTAGACTTTAGAGGCTAGACTAAGTGTAGACTTAACGACTCGCTGCCTGGCAATTGAAATATGGCTTTGGTGAAAATGTTAAAGGAGATAAAAATTGAATAAAACACCAAAAATATCATAAAATATGTATTTAGCAAGTAGTCAAGAGTGGTACAGGTAACTATCCCTCGTAAAACACGGGGCTTGTGTCCAGTAGCGTACGATGCTGAATTGATGATGATGAGTAGGTAGATTGAATACTAAGGTAATCACAAAACTGCAATCATATAAACAGTTTGTAATGAACCCACAACGCGGAACGTGAAACCCGGAACCCGCAACGCGGAACGTCCATGTGGAAAATTACTAAATAAAACAATTAGAAAATGGGAAAAGGGGTGATAGAAGAGTGAAAATTCAGGGTTGTATGTATTTTTTTATGCCACATTATAAAAAAAATTAAAAATATTTTTTGTCCAAAAAATTTAAAAAATGTTAGGCGTGGATAACGTTTATCGCTTAGGTGAATGAAACATAGATAGTTAGTATCCGATTCCCCAAACCCCGTTGGGGATTCATTTAGAAAATACACAATCAGAAAACTAAGACATAAAAATAAACTAATACATAAACAATTATGACACAAATCGCATCATTAACCTCATTTGGCAGTCTATGTATGTATGTATGTATGTATGTTCCCTCGTAGCGGCTAAACTACTGGTCTGATTTTGATGAATGAGGTGTCAATCGATTCGAGTTAATGCCGCGAGTAACATAGGCTATATAATTTTTTGAAAAATTTTGGACTTTGAAAATTGTACCTCAAAAACTATCTCCAAAAAAAATTAAATTAAGATATTTATCTCGTGTTTGGTATCAAAAGATAGGTCTTGGCAAGCACATTACGAATGTGTATTTATATTTTCTATTTACTATTATATTTTATTGTTAACTTCAAAATAAAGGTTTAAAATGCGGTCGTACAAGTAGTATCTAGGAATTGATACTTTCTATGTAATGGACAATTAAATAAAAATATAATAATTATTATATTTTATGTGGAAACAGAAAAATATTAAATAAAAAAAAAGATTATTAAAGAGAAAAAATATTTTCTTGTTTCAGACTTTTTAGACCCATTTTTTGCGAAGTCGGGTTATAGTTTTTTAACCTTTTTTTTTTGGAAGTCGGTTGATAAAAAAAGTATTAAAGATTGCCCAAATTTTAGTAACCTAAAACTTAAAGTACACTAATATATAAGCAGTAATAAGTATCCCCATTGCCAGAGTGTGCAATCATTAACGAAATCTCATATAAGCTTTAGCACACAGCTTCTCTGAAATTGAACTCAAACATTTGAGTTGAGATTGTGAAACCTAAACTAGTGTTTAATGTTTATCTTATAGAAGCGAGTAAATGAATAAAATAACGGCAGTGTAAGGAATATGTAAAGTAGGAACATACACGCTGAATCAATAAGCGTGCGGTACAAGTTATAAGCGCGACGCGATATCGTCCGCTATCATATCAAAGCAGATCAGATTAGAATAGATCACATCAGATCAAATAAAATCAAATCAAAAGGTGGTTCTATGTATAAAAAGTATGCTGTCAGTTCCAGTCCACAACACCAACTATAGAGGAAATACGTACATGGTGCGAGCAATTAATACCTTTAATGCATTATGCAAAGAACTAGACATAGATCACTATTTCACTAAAAGTAACAAAGCAAGACATGAATATAATAAGAATTTTTTTTAGAATAATGACTGATGTATTAGTACAAGTTACTTATTATTATTATTGCGATAAAATTTCATATTTATTAAAACTATTGTACATATTTTACTACGATTAAGTTTAGTATTAATTTTGTTATCTATAAGTTGTTTAACTATTAGTGGGAACCTGTTACTGGCTTTCATCCTATCTATACTGTACTGTTACTGTGTTACTAATAAGCTGTTGGTTACTTAAACAAAATAAATAAATTGTTGCATTATGTAATTTTTCAACCATATTTTACTATGACATTATCACGTAAAGTTATCCGGGAACCGACTTTGGAGACAACCAATTTTTATTCTTTCTTTCGTCAGTAAAATTACTTTAATAGGGAAACAATTAAAAAACTATGTATAAATATAAATATACCTATAATATACCCTTCCAAATTTTAATTTACACCACTTAATAAATAAAAAGTCAAAGAATATATTACGCTACGTTTACCGTACTCACCCCCTTTTTTTAATTAATCGCTGTTCTCTTATAACTTGACACACTTTTCGAAGGTTAGTTTTAGGGCAAGGCGCAAACAGCCCCGGGGTTCGCAAATACGCTGACGAAGCCAAAAATACACCTCCAACTGGTTTTTATCTGTCAGTGACAGAAGGGACAAAACCCTTTGATAATGTTGACCTGACGAGTACTGAAGGGGACAAATATTTTTTTTTTTGCTTTTACAGCTTCAATTGTTCAGGGTCGGATTTATATCTTAACTAGCGTTTGTCCCCGCAAAAAAGAATTTCACCCCGCGGGAAGGTTTAATTTAGAAAAGTCCTTAATTAATGATTTTGCTACTAAACTGATGTCTACGACATTTAAGAGGAATGTGTGTGTGAAAAAATTTTACCCAGTTGGGGCTAAAATTTAAAAAGTCCTAAAACTACAGATTTTTTAACTAAATTGATGATTCTGATATATGAAGAATGCGTGTACGAAATGTCAAGTTACTAGCCTTAAGGCTTTAGTTTCAAGCTACTAACATGAAATTATACCACCGTTGATATATCAGTCAATCACTTTTGTGTTTTACATATTATATGAAATTAAAAAAGTTTTTCGTAAAAACGTATACATTTTGTAATTTGTCTATAACTTAAAACAACTTAATAATAATAATAATAATAATAATAATAATAATATCTATGGACGCTTCACACCACGTCAATCTGGCCCTGTGCTAAGTATCCGAAGAACTTGTGTTACAGGTACCAGACAACGGAAATACATATATTTAATACTTTTATACAATACACATATTTAAGATTTTTTTTATATTATACACAAATTTAATACACATCCATGACCCAGGAACATTGAAACCTTTTTTTGTTCCCTCGGCGGGATTCGAACCCGCGACCTTTCGTTCGAGCACCAACGCGCTCAACCAACTGCGCTACGGAGGTCGACAACTTAAACCATCATTGTTTAAAATACAGCGTGTCTCATGGAACATATATCAAGAAGAGCAGTTTTTGTTTTGGTAACTTATATAAATTACTTGCCAAATATATTCTATTAATCAAAGTACCATTGCTATCTATACACTTTTGCCATCCTATAGGTAGTTCATTGATCCCTTTAATAAAAAAACCATTTGGACGGGAATCAATGAAATCTTTAAAATCGGTTTGGACTGCCAGTCCAAACCGATTTCGCAAACGCAATCGACATTTTTGGCGAAAATGACTAACATTATATTCGTGACCACCGCTCAATTTTTAATAGCTGTTATACTTTTCGTTATTTTGTTAATCATAAACAAAATATGTCTATGAACTAGTCGTAACCATCGTAAAAATATCATAAATTAACTTATGTAATATAATATCACACATGCAAAGTCCACATTGAAAGGCAATTACAAAAGTATTTTGAATACCCCTATTAGTTTCATAGATACAGCAAAATATATAATAAAACTTTGATCGCGATATACTTGAAAGTACGTTAGAAGCAAATGCGTTATTTATGGTAAGGGCGACAGGAAAACTCTACCCTCATTTTTATTTCTCTGTATTATTAATGTACCTTAAACAGCACATCATACTGATAAATAAACATTAATATATTGCACGTTGTAACTTGTAATACACGTCATTATGACGACAGTCAGGCGTCGCGGTGACATGCCTCTTACTGAGGATCATCTCAAAACGACGCGTCAGCTGGGGGAGGCTTTAAGGCTTAACTCACACTGACTTTATCATGTTTTAATATGGCGAGTCAGGAGGGTAATTTTTGCAGACTCAAAGCGTTTTTACTACGGCGTAGACAAAAGGAAGAGTTTTGTCAGTCTAGCTTTAACTGATGCCTAAACGGATTTGATTTTCATAAGAAGTGTCGATAATAATGCATCCCACACTGAATTCGGTGACGCAGGAGTTATTTTTATAGTGCCTAAGTGTGTGCGCAATACACAGAAGCATTCTCTCTTCCTTCACTCTCGTAGCCCAGTGGGATGGATAACCAACCCGACTGGCGGGAGATCAGGCGCAGGACCGACTTTTTACATGCCCATCCGACGCATGTATCATCTTGTCAGACAATCAAGCGATCAAGCGACCTGCATAGGCTGACCAAACTTAAAAACAACATTTTTTGTTGTTCCAACGCGGGAATCGAACCAACGACCGCTGGTTCGAGAGCTAGGCTCTAAACCACTAGGTCAAAACTTTAGGAGTAAGTAAAACTAATTATTAGGAATGGCATCATAGAAATCCTACGCCACTTAATAAATATTATTATGAGTTTAGAACAGCTACTATAACTTTGGGATATGATTATACTACCTTTTTTCATTCTAGAAATGTATTTTTAACAATTTTTTAAGTGTTCGATACTCTTGCGATACAAAATAGTAAATGGTGCGTCATACCTAATTGTAATAATTAATATCAATCTTAATTGTAACAAGATAGATATGAATATACTATGGGGAACATAAAAATAAAACTTGACGCATCGACCTTGCGTCAATGTGAATTGAGCCTAAGGTACATTAATGTTAGAATGCAAAATATATACTATGTAACAAGGTAGGACACGAATATCTTGTCTGTTATTTTAAATCTATACTAATATTATATAGCAGAAGAGTTTGTTTGTTAGTTTAAACGCGCTAATCTCAGGAACTACTGGTCCAATTTAAAAAATATTTTTTTATTGGATAGTCCATTTATAGAGGAAGGCTATATAATATTACGCCGCGACCAATAGGAGCGAAGCGTCAGTGAGAAATGTTGCAAAAACGGGGAGATTTTCGTTGCGTGCGCTGCATAAATGGCATTAAGAGGAAACACCACGGTAGAGAGAAATACAAAATAGGTATTTATAAAATCTATTGCTGTCTCGCAATGCCTTAGCTAGCCAGCACTAGCGCGATACAGACAACTGCAACTTGGACTGAAATTACCTATTAAAAGTACCACAAATCGACGTTTAGGGGATTTCTGTTTCCTCCTCCAAAACTTAACCGATTTAAATATTTTTTTCTTTATTAGCTAAAAAAAGAATTGAGCTAGGTTCCTATTTTTTGCTTTTGTTGTTTATTTTAGTCAAATCTGTTTCCTAGATATTTAAACATAGCGGAGAGTCTGGCCATTTTTTTTAGGTTTTTAAACGTCCACATCTCTTTAAATAATTAATTTATTAAAAAAAGGAAAAAATGGGGACGTACAAACAATATCCATAAATATTCAGGAAAAAAATTGTTACTCTAGAGGTATTATCCAGGGAGGAAATAGAAATCCCCTAGACCCCTATTTTTGTATGGAAAAAAATTCGTGGTGTTTCCTCTTAAATGGTTTAAGTCGCTCAAGAACGACGCGAACGATGTCGCGGGAACAGCTAGTACATTGATAATTTACTTTGCAGTTTTTAGATAAGTATTTCAAATTCTCCTTCAAACAACAAACTTTATATTTTACAGTAATAATACGCTTATTTCTTACACTTTTCCCAGTGATTAGCGTATTATTACTGAGTAACATGTATTTCCATCAAGAACCTACAGTACATTCAATAACATCTTTTTATATATGTCGGAGAAGAAGAAGATCTCAGACGTCTTGTTTAACCAACTTGGACGTGTTCAGTGACAGTTGGCTATGACAGCTCGTTTGACAAGTGTCACTTATGACAGCGATGACGGAGGGCATTGTCGACGAGACCACGGGGAGGATATTCTCTTTGGAGACTCTCTTGGGGGACACCTTTGGAAGACACCGGACGTTCACGCACGTTAGCCAATATGTCAGCTGACCTCGTCACGTCTTGAGATGAATCCGTTTGCATCCACGATCTGAGTTAATGTTTTAGAGTGAAACTATGTTGTCATACAATGAATATACCAGTACTGTTTGTGCGGCTTATTATTTCCTGACGATACAAAACAAACAAACAGACGCCCACTTATTACCTCCACTCCGAGATATATAAAAATGAATTGCTGTCCGTCTCGCTAAAACTCGAGAACGGCTACTGCGAACTGATTCGGCTATTTATAGTCTTGAAATATTCATGGAAGTCCAGGGAAGGTTTAAACTGTTTTTTTTTTATTTTTTTATGTTCAACGACGTGGGCACGGTTCAGCTAGTACTTTATGTTTTAATTTTCAGTAAAAACATTTTAATTTCATTTGGAAAATTGAAATGAAGATAATATAAGGATACTTCGGGAACTTTATGTCGACGCCATTTTTAACTCCTGCAGGTGTTTGTGTATGTCAGTCTGTGGCATTGTAACCCCAAAGTGATTAACCAATGTCCAGTTTTTTTAACAGCTTGAAAATACGGAGCTTTTAAAAATTGTTTTTGATTTTCAAAGTTCGTATTATGTTTTTGAACTAACAAGTTTGAATTAACGATGGCTTTTAATTAAACACAATTATCTTGTATTACAAATTAACCGTTCTGTGATGCGTCCCTTTACACAAATACAAGACAAAATTACAAACCGTGTTGTCTTGCCAACTTATTATTTGCAAAACAGAGGGTGACTCAAACACCACTTAGACACCAAACAAGGGTGTATTAAGTGTGAGTTAAAATTTAAATTGATTCTACCCTCAGAATTCAGAATAGTGCGCTCAAGGCACTGTCAGTCTGTCCCGCCCGTGCGTGCATGATTATCACGCGAGTGAGCGGGACAGACTGACATTTGAAAGTAATTGGAGCGGGTAACGTACAGTTGTGGGATTTTTCTCCAAATTGGTCGCCTCGGGGTTTGAAAGAAAGGGGGGGCGATCTATATTTTTTATATACGATTATAACACGCTCCATTTGGAGGGGGGAACCCCTAATTGTTATTTACTAAAGAGTTGTCATACGAGTAAATATACACCCCCGTGGTCTAGTGGTTCAGACCTTAGCTCTCGACCCGGTTGTGGGTTCGATTCCCACTTTGGAACTATGAAAAATAAATAAGTTAGGAGTATGCAGGCTGATCATCTGATTGTCTGACAAGGTGATCCATGCGTCGGATGGACTTGTTAAAAGTAGGTCCTGCGTCTGATCTCCCGCCAGTCATATCGGTTATCCGTCTCACTGGGCTACGAGAGTGTAGGAAGAAGGAGTGCTTCTGTGAATTGCGCACACACTTATGCACTATACTGCGTAGCTCGTCTGGTTTCAATGACACAGGCCTTCACCGAAATCGGTGTGGGAGGCATTATTGTTATAAATTTATATGCAAATGCGTAATGTTTTATAGAAATCTTCATATTGTGGCGGTTATCGGTACCTACATTTCTTAATTTTATCAGAATTATTTTCTTGTTTCAGTCATATTAGACCATATTTACAAAGCTAAGTTGCATTTTATTTATTTTTTTTGGTACAGTTCTTCAAATTATTTTATTATTGTTTTTTTTTTATTTTAATGTGTGTACAAATAAATAATTTTCTATTCAATAGGTATATGCATTGAGGATTTTTAAGAGTTAACTTAAGGGAGTTATTTGTTTTGACTGCGTCCATCCATCCATCCATCAAGACATGTCTGTTTTTCCTCTCGCTTCACTATTAGGGGAAGTAACTTAGCTAATGACATCAAAACGATACGTTTTTTTCATTAAAAGCAATATTAATGTAATGTAAGTATAATGTTTAATGTAAGTAATAATAATGCCTCTCACACATCTTCTATGTCTATGAGATTGGGTATGGTAGTGGAGTTAGTAATTTTACTATGATGATGAAAGTGTAAGTAATGTTAACATTTAAATTTTAATTATTATTAATTGAATAATTTATTACTGTTATTGACATATTATTAAATTGTTGACGGATAGCAACATTTTATTAGAAATTAATTTTTACTATCTAATTATTAAATTCAAATAATATTTGCACGTCGAGATAATCCGACAAGATATGTGTGTCACTACTAACCTGTTCCAGCCTAATGTACCTACCATATTTTGGCAAATAAATTATATTATTATTATTATTATTACTAGTTTATTTGTGTTACAGTTCCTACAGTTTTAACATGATTTAAGTAACATGACCCAGGGTATCATTCGATGTCTAAATTATTTTTCATTGAGAATTTTATTTGAAACTAGCTGACCTGTGCCCACTTCGTTGAGCATTTTAAACCAAACAATCAAACAAACCGTTTAAACCTTCCCTGGACTTAATATTTTAAGAGCAAAAATAGCCGAATTGGTTCAGTCGTTCTTGAGTTATGCACTTACCAACACATTTTGCGATCCATTTTCATATTTGAAATAAAATTTCATTGGTCAGAGTTGGCCGAGCGCAAGGCTCGTGATATTGCAGCAGGTTTTTCTTTTTACAGAAGCTTTAGATATAGTAGGTCCATTGCCACCAACTAGGGAGGGGTTGCCTTATAACGATGATAGTTAGGTTTTCACGATGGGCCGAGGCTGTCGAGTTATGAAACTTCTAATTTAAAATGTGAACCTAACCTAACCTAACCTAACCTAACTTGATAACAACATTTTTTGTTGTTCCAATGCAGGAATCGAACCCGAGAGCGAAGCTCTGAACCACTAGACCATGGAGGCGAGTATAAAATATGTAATGTAAGTATGTATTATGTAAGTTATAAATACGAGACTTGGCAAACGCCAAGCTGGTCTATACAGAACAGCTTATAGAGTGCAGTTTCTGTGAGGGTCTTAACGTCTTGTCTTAGTGCCGGACAGATCTAGGCCATCCTGTTTAAAAGGACTTATTACACTGAAATAGAGAACAAAAGTTTTTCCCGTTTTTGCAACATTTCTCACTAACACTTCGCTCCTATTGGTCGCAGCGTAATTTTATATAGCCTAAAGCCTTCTTCTATAAATGGACTATCCAACAAAAAAAAACAATTTTTCAATTCGGAACAGTTATAGTTTCTGAGATTAGCGCGTTTAAACAAACAAACTATTCCGCTTTATAATATTAGTATAGATGAATACTTATACCAACTTTTTACACGCCCCTGACGTCTACTGCTGGTCATAAGCGCCCCCCAAGGTATTTCAAGGGGGGTAATTGTCTTTCATTCCGATTTCAACACATGCTGTCTCGAACATGAGTGTACCTCTTAGCATGGACCTCCTGTAGCCATTTCCATTGTATTACATCCTAACGCCTCTGTGGTCTAGTGGTTCAGAGCCTAGTTCACGACTCGGATGTCGTAGGATCGATTTCCACGTTAGAATAACATAAATGTTGTTTACAATGCAGTCTGATCACCTGATTGTCTGATAAGAAAGATGATCCATGCGTCGGACGGGCATGTAAAAAGTCGGTCATGCCCCTGATCTCCCACCAGTCGGTTATCCGTCCCACTGGGCTACGAGAGTGAAGGAAGAGAGACATATTTGGGCACTATAAAATAACTCCTGCTTAGCAGACCTGGTTTCAATGAAACCGGCCACCGTCACCGAAATCGGTGTAGGAGGCATTATTATATCCTATGCTACGCTTCTTTAGTTTTTAACCCTTGACGCAAAAACGATGGGGTCTTATGAGTTTGACGTGACTGTGTACTGTGTCTGACTGTGGCATCGTAGCTCCCAAAGGGACTATCCGATTTTAATACGGTTTTTCTGTTTGAAAGGTATATGAGTCGAGAGTGTTCTTAGCTATGTTTGGTGGAAATCGGTTCAGGTCTTCAAGGTCATCAGGTCGTTTGTTAGGTGTGACAGGAATGTTACATGCTAAGGGCGTGTTTCACCAAGCAATGTTAAAGTTAACGCCATGTTAAATATCATGTTATCCCTCTCGTATTTCCTGTCAATAAATGAGATGGCATGGCATTTTAACATGGCGTTAACTTTAACATTGCTTGCTGAAACACGCCCTTAGACGGGTTATTTTTAATTTAGTTTTAAATTTTGAAAAAAACAAATGTAGCAGGAAAAAAAAGGAATTTAAATAGAAAGTCCATTTTACACGGAATATTGGAGTATCAGTGCTAATACTATGTAAATTGTTCACATTTAAAATTGGAAGCTTCCTTGTTCCAAATTCCTCGTTCAAAAATTCCAGTCACGGTAATTTCGTTGTTCATTCCAAATTAGAATTGTGTTTTTAAGTAGATTATTAATCTTGGGGCAGTTTGATCATGCTCAACTAGTAGAAAGTAATAGATGTAATAATAATAATAGCTCCCCGCACCGATTTCGGTGTCGGTAGCAGATTTCATTGAAACCAGGCCAGCTACGCAGGAGTTATATTATAGTGCCCAAGTGTGTGCGCAATACACGGTGGCACTCCCTTTTTTTTCATTTGATGTTTAAATATGTTAATAATTATTGTTTAATTGTTAGAAATGATCCTTTAATATACATTCGAAAGTGTTGAGATGTGTGCACAATAAGTTAATAAGTGAAAAATTCGATGTTTTCGGTTTATTTAACTTTTAGTTAAACAAACGACGACGAATTTTAGTTAATCAGGGACGAACTATAATATGTATGTTGTACAGGAATATTTTTAGTTCTTTTACCATAAAAAGTTGTAAGGTCTATGTGATGCCAATTCGGGGTTAGTCAGTTAGTCGACATTTGAACAGTATATTTTTGAATATAATTTAAACGCTTCATGTTCATGGTTTACTAATAAGTTATACAGTTATAATACATCGATATTTGTTTCACAAGCGCCTCCGTGGTCTAGTGGGTCAGAGCATCGCTCTCGACCCGGAGGTCGTGGGTTCGATTCCCGCGTTGGATCAACAAAAAATGTTGTTTTCAAGTTTGGTTAGGACAATGCAGGCTAATCACCTGTCTTTTTCTGATTGTCTGATTGTCTGACAAGAAAGATGATCCATGCGTCGGATGGGCATGTAAAAAGTCGGTCCTGCGCCTGTTCTCTCGCCAGTCGTGTCGGTTTACCGTCCCACTGGGATATGAGAGCTATAGGAAGAGATTGTCTTTGTGTATTGCGCACACACTTGGGCACTATAAAATAACTCCTGCGTAGCTGGCCTGGTTTCAATGAAATCGGCTACCGACACCGAAATCGGTCAGGGGAGCTATTATTATTTGAGTTACTAAGCAGTATTTCAGCTATAATACTGTCCAACATGTCTCGTGCACCCCGATCTCCCTCCATCTGCCCAAATCAATCTTAAATATTGAATTTGCGTCGTAATCGACAACTTTTACGGGGACGCCTCTATTACGTTTTAACACAATTTGTGTCGAATCTTCACCTCGTATGGGTCTCAAGCTCGGGGGGGAAATTTTAATAATTGACATTCCGAGTGGCAATTTCAATATTTAGCATAAAGTCGGGATTATAACGTTTCGCTTTTGGGGTCCCGTTAACAATATTTTGTAATATACAGGTTGTAAAAAGGCCAGTTATTATAACTTTAGGATATGATTTTTTTTTTGTTATTCTTGAGACTAAAAAATAGTTTATAAAATATTTTATCGGGTGTAAAAATACATGGGATATTATAATTATACTACCTTTCCTCAATATAGAAATGTATTTCTTTTTAAATTTTTTTTACAAAAAATAGAATTTTTTTTTGCTTTTTCGTTATTCTTGCTACAAAAAAATGGTAAAAAGGAAAAAAAAACAGTTTACAAAAAAAACCTTTCCAAAATGAGGAAAGGTAGGAAAGGTAATGGTAACTGTTCTTTTTACAGCCTGTAAATAAAAATATAGAGAACGGGTTAACCGATTCGTCTATTTTTATTCTTGAAGTATTCGTGGAAGTCCAAGGAACAGTGAAAAAATGCTGTTTGTATGCTTAACAAAGTGACAAAAAAAAACATTTCCACAATGAGAAAAGGGAGTATAACAATTAAATACAAGCCCTGTATATTAGCTTCTACGTCGTTTGGGAGTTATGGTGCCACAGACATACAAGTCAAACTTATTACCTCTGTTTTTGTCGAGGGGTATCTATGAGCGATAAATAATCGGTGACCAATTTTTTGTACGTGTAAAATAGAACATACCGATTGCTATAGTGCAACGTCAAATAAAGAGTCGGTCAGAATTGATTTAAATGAAAAATATACCCGATTTCTAGAAAAAGTAAGTCGTGGGCATACGTAGGCATATGTAGGTTATTAAATAATACTTATAGAATTGTCCTACATGATGACTACCACCGGTTTGGAAACAAGAAACGTAAGTACGTTGGCGTAAGAAACTCGCACAGAGCCATCTTTTTTTAAAAATATGGGAAAATTGTTTTTACAGAATAATTGTCCTACGTAGCACCGGCTTGGAAACAAGCCCGGCGAGAAGAACTGGCGTAAGAAACTCGTACAGAGCCATCTTTTTTCAAAAATATGGGAAAATTGTTCTTTTTACAAACACATTTTAACCGGAATGATAATAATCGTTTAAAATAAGTTCGCAAGTCCAACGCACTATACTTCGTTAACATCAATTCCACATGTAAATCCGACGCCCAAATCGATTTATTAAACGAGCGCAATCCGACATTTTAACGGTCTACCCACTTTTCAGAACGAAAGGCTTACGTAGTTTTAATCTTTTCAGGGCGCTTACTTTTGAAATTAATTTTAATTTTGACGCAAGAACAAACCGATTCCAATGCTGTCAAGTCTTGTGCTACTCTCGAAAACAATACCACAAAGTAGATATTATATAACAAAGACACGACCTAGTACTAGAAAATGGTATCACCCTAATACTGGCAATTCGACTGGCTATTTTTGTTTTCTTTGATATCCAGGCACTTTACAGAAACCGCCATCAAACGCTACTATTGGAAAATACTAATTACTAATTTCGTCTTCTTCTTAATTAAGGAGTTGAATTATTATTTAGCTTAATGGGTTGTTACTAATGAGATTGGATAGGAATAGTTCCACAACCCGGCACTCAATTTCAAAACCAACATGGCGCTAGTGTCGTTGCGAACTGTCAAAGTCAATTGAAAATCTAATGTAATTTTTTCACTAGTATATTTGTAATACTTTTAAAAGGCAACATGACGTGAAGACAGTAATTCTACTGTTACAAAAAATCTCATAAAAAACCCAGCGTTTTTTTACTTTATTTTTCATTTCGATATACTCAATGTCATATTCACAGTAAACACAAATAAGGGGTATAGAATCAAATTCCGCTATAATGCTTCCGGACCAAATTTGAGTTGGTTGGTTGGTGCTACCGTTGGAAACCTCGAAAAAAATTCTTTAAAATACTTGGCTAGTTTCGTACCAAAACCCGCTAATACAGAAATCTGCCCACCAAAAATTGATTCAAAATCAAAAGCCCCTATAACAGTGCATACAAGTATCATAACACACGATTTTTTTTATCCTGTGATATTAATAATAAATTCTTTTAAATCTATGCTCAAAAAGCACTACCTTAGTATGTGTCCAGTGTAAATTCGTATTATGTATTTTAAGATTAATTGTAATTTTATTTTAGTATTATGTATAAAGTCAAATTATTAAAATTTATTTACTTATTTTATTGTATAATACCTCACCACACTCCAGTAATTTGATCCTTTCTTTCAAAGGTTGTATGGAAGAAATTTCTATTGTAGTAATAAGGCCGCCTTTGTGTACTATCGTGTTTTATTTTGTGTTGTTTAACTTACTGTATATGTGTAACTTCTGATTGTGGACAATAAAGTATATTTTCATTTCATTTCATATTTTTGAAAAGTTCTTTTAGTGGGTTTTGATACTATACCCCTCAAATCTAACAATACCTCTCAATTCAAAATCTATCGAGCCGTTCAGGATGTAGAGTGAACAAAACAATCATACTCTCAAAAAACATACCCCTCCTTCGAGCGCATAGGTACAAATAAATTTACAAATCGATCTATCATGGCGTACGGGCGTAATCTGACTTTTTACGGTCTACCCACTTTTCAGCCCGAAAGGCTTACGAAGTTTTACCCCTTTCAGCTTCCCCCTTTATATCTCAACTAATTCCGATGCCTTCAATACGCTTTGTATATTGTTTTGATGGAATAATAGGGATTATATCATGCTTAAATCTGCCATACTTATTTCGAAATTATAACTTTTGTTCACTTTCACCAGTGTATAATATTGAACACAATAATATAGACACAACTTTTTATTTACATTTTTATTACGTTTTTATAAGTTTTTACAAAATAACACGACCGGTTTCGATTAAATCATCTTCAGGTGATTTCATTCATTTAATCGAAACCGGTAGTGTTATTTAGTAAGAACTTATTAAAACGTAATTAGAGTGGAAAATTTTGGAATGGGTAGGATTTTGCAATGAAGGAGTGACATTTAAATTGGTAGCATTATAGCCCACCATAAGGCTTGTTAACATCAAGATCACATTGAGTCCAGAATATACATTGCCCATCAATAAAAACAACAACTAAAAGTAAAATTTTATGGCGATATATATATAAATATTATTTTTTAATTTCTCATTGTTACAATATGGGCCCGACTTAAGGGAACCACTGGTCTATTCATCAAGAAACCAGAAACACCAACTATAACTGTGCTATCACTAATTTAGCCAATGTTAATTTTTTACACAGGCTTTTAGGGATGATGATTAATAGTTCAGCGGCGCACATACATCTCCTACATCCAGCGTAAGATGACCTCTCATGCCAGCTCTCTCGGCACTGTTTGTATCGATTAGGGTACAGAATGATAGACCAAACAGGTCTCTGTATATTGGATGGTGGATTTTAGCTAATGGCGACTGGATTTAGAGGATTCGGTGCTCGCTTGTTTTTTATTGTGTGTAAAAGTGTGAAGTTTATGGAGGGTAAAATCTTAGTAAATCAAATATTTGATAGTTTAGCAGAGACTCTAAACTATCAAATATTTGATTTACTAAGATAACAATACAGGACGTAAAAATAGTTATATAGATGTGAGTTACCATTACGCGATTGAATAAAAAAATACATTTCTAGAATGAGAAAAGGTAGTATAATTATATCCCAAAGTTATAGTGACTGCTCTTTTTACACCCAGTATATCTTGTTAAGTATAGCACAATGTGAGTGTATTTAAAATATATAAAAATATCCACGCGGGCAACGCAAACAAAAATCCTACGCAAAAATCTTTTCATAACAAGCCTTTCAAACATTTCAGATAATAAAGAAACATGGCGGTCCAACAAAAACATTATTAATTTCACCATCATTTACCCCGCGAATAACATTTACGCTAAAAGATTTCATTTCGCAAAAACACAAAGCAGAAACGTTTCATTAAGAAAGGAAAACACAGTAAACATAAAGAGCCGTTTTAACTTTGCCATTAAAACGCTAAGATAAGCCCCCGTCATGCAGTCGTAATATTATTCATATTTTTAATCAGACACGCGTTCAAATCAAATTATTTACCTCCAAATTGCTTAGCTGATGATGATGGTGATGAATTATTCTTCTCATCTTATACCTTTGTGTAGTGTTTGACAACTGATTGCCTCTACCGCCGGAATATACCATGTACAGGACACTGAGAGTGGGGATAGTATTACCATAACCGCAGTGATGGATAGACGTGTCTGACGTAATATGGTAGTTATTACTAGCGGTACACAGAGTCAATTCTTATATGTGCATACTACAAATGGCGACGAGGATAAACATACTAGTAAGTCAGTGATAAGGTCAGTAAAATTTATTTAATTTTGTAAATCGCGTGCATATTAAGATACAAAATTGAAAAGGAAGGATCAGCTCATTGGCACTTGCACACTGAGGTATTATTATTATTATATTGTATTGGAATTATAAAATAAGTTTCAAAGATATGAAAATATGAAAACTCTACGCATATTATGGATCCAATAGTAAAATTATATGGTTATCTAAAATGGCGAATTCATTATTTAAATTAATGGTTGACGTGTAAGATAAATGACATCTAAAGTTCTAGCTCCTCTAAATGTCGAAAAATTAATAGTTAAAACACGTTTGTATAAAAAAAAGGAGGCGGAAGCTGCAAAATGCCGTCTTAGGGTTCATCGGGATTTTCAATATTACACTGTTCTCACAAGTGCAAACACGATTTTGATACGATATTCCTCATGATAGGCAATGATAGGCAAGTGCCTATCTCTCGACTCCATCATCACATCAGTTCGACAGTATCATATTGTTGTATTGATCAGAACTACATAAAGTTGCCAATTTCTATAAAGCTACGATAGTTGGAAGTTGGATAAATTAGTTACTTTCCATTACAATATTAGTTATAAACAGACCAACAAATAAAAGGGTGTTTATAAAAAGTGTAATTACATAGCACTAAAATATGTTCGTATAGTGGATCTTGACAATACTCTAATACTAGCTCAGTCATATTATTATATGGAAAATTTAACTTGATCTTTTTGTAAATATTTATTATATGGTAATATCGGGTCGATAAGGCATCCAGATAAGAGAACCGACAGTTAGTTATAGTATACGTATATAGTAAAATGGACAGTTAATTATATTATGAATAATATTGGAGAGTTGAAAACAGATTAAAATAATATTCGGTTGTTTCAACTCTTAAATTAATATAGTGTAGATAGGCAGTGTCTATAAAGTCCACATCAATTGTTTTGTTGTGCTGTGCACTTGCAACTGTAATAGTTATACTGTAAAAGGCGCAACAGCTATTAATTTTTAAGCAAAAACATGTAGTCTGTCCTTGGTTTTGTTGTTTATATTATATATCTTAATACAAAACATAATCTAAGACCAACATGTTAATTATTATTATACACAATGCATAATTGGGATTCCTTTAATTTAAAAAATAATGAAGGTTTCATTATATGAATTCACTTGAAATTTCAAGTAATATATGAATTACTCAAGGATATTGTAAGCCCCTTACAAGACTGGCTGGCTGGCTTACTTGGTTTATTGAATTCGTTAATACATAGGTATATAGCAGATTGTAGTGAATAAACAAAAACCTTTATTATAAAACCCTTCTCATAAATACTGTACTTTGTATCCTACAAGTGACTGCAAGATGAAATAGATTTATATGTTAGTTTAATCGCATTTGATATGGGTTCTAAATCAGTAGTTAACCATGACCGGAAAGTATAAAAATGTGTTATTCATTTCTGCGACTAGGTACAACTCATATTCAAATTTAAAAAACAAAGAAGTTTCAAATACTATGTAGCTTTGGGTGATACAAACTGTCTGAAGCGAGTTAGTATATTGGATATTATTATAGAACAATGCAAGGAAAAGTTATCTAGATCCATTATTGCAATGCTACGCAGTATTCTAAAAAGCGTCTGATTCAGAATGAATTATTTAATTATAATATCAATATGAAGTTGTTACATACAATGCAGGAATTAAATCTTTGACAACTACAGCAATGCAAAGCTAAGCCAAGATGTAGGTACAATCTTAATTTTCATATATTTTATTATTAAATAATATTAATGAAGGATAAGGTTTACATTGATATCAGAGTCATTGCTACCGGTGTATAATTAACAAAAAACATGGTAAATGCACAAGTTAAGATGTAAATGAACTATTCTATTTAACTAAGACTTTTCATTTACTTTGATTGAATCATAACTAAAGTCTCTTGTGCATTTTTAACAGGGTTTTGAGGACTTACAAGACTTATTTGGCGTCTATGAGAATACTGTTTTATATATCTCAGTACTGGGTTGTATCTGCAAAAGTCGAAACAAACAAGAGTCTAGAAATAAACTTTGTTGTGTGCTATTAAATACCACCAGATACTCATTATTACACATATTTCAAGATATTACTTATATTCTAATTAACCTTCTATCTATAATAATGTTATGCTCTAAAGACATAATATGTTGTTGAAATATTATGTCAAATAAGTCAGTATCTACAAATTACCGAGTATGAAAAAACCTAATTAAACAATAATTATTTGACAAAAGGATAGATATATATAGCTCTAGCTATAGGATGTAGGTATGTACATTGTACATGTAAGACAGTGGAATTATGCTAAGAGGGTCTTTTAAACTGCCTATTGCTTGTGTATTGCATACATATTATATTCAATTCTACTGGAATATTATAAATTGATGTCATTGAATGAGTTTGAAAATTAAGCTTTTATTAGGATTAAAAGTTTAGGCCTTTCCTCGTGCTATGTACAATCTATATAGTATTCTACGAGTGAGAACTACTTTAGAAATCTTTTATAATGTAGTGCTTGGAAAGCGGTGACCAATGATGATTTTAATTTTTTTTTAATTCTCATAAAATGGTCGGCCAATTCGTCTGGAACTTAGAGGTGGTCGGTGAGAACAATGGACTTCCGCGTAAAAAAGAAAAAAAAAGTTGTTTTAAATTGTTTAGAGCAATACGGGCTGATAACCTGACAGTCTGAAAAAGAAGATGATCCATGCATCTGACAGGTGCGAGGAGGGTTGGTTCAGGTTTGGTTCAGCGCCTTATCTCCCTCCAGCCGTGTCGGGTGTCCGTTCCACTGGATGCGATGTTGAGGGATGATGGATTACTTCTGTGTATTGTACTTGACCATTTTATAGATGGCTCCTGCATAGCTGGCCACTGGTTTGAATGACTGTTACCGGAATCGGGTGGAAGGCAAAGTAAGGCGTCCGTAATGTACATCAGAATCTGGAAGTATGTCATTGGTATGGCTACAACCTGGGAGAGGGAAATTTGCCATCATAGTTCTTAAAATTGATATTTATATTGTTGTTATACTTTAATTATTATTCAAAATACTCAGTAGCACTGATAGGAACTTTATATTTTACGCTATGGTAATTGAAATGACGTGTCATATTTTACTATTAGAAATAATAAAGTAATAATAGGTTGTTCTGTGAAGAACATGAACAACGTAGGTAGGTACAAATATAATCACAACTTCTGAGTACAGATAATGATTACGACCTGCGAGCTAAGCAAGCCTTAATGGCCAACATCTACCAAGGACCTCGAGCTACATTCACATCTTCTAGAATCTCTCACCGTCTCATCCCTTCTACTATAAAATACTGGCAGTACGAACCCGGATTAAACTGCGAACCGTGCATTGACCAGAAGCACGGATGATCAGAAGCAGTATGTGCCTTCAGTCTCAAATGAAAATCATATGTTACCTGGTGGTAACCAAGGTGTACAAAGGCAGTATGAGCCTTCAGTCTCAAATGAAAATCATACGTTACCCGGTGGTAACCAAGGTGTCCAAAGGCAGTATGAGCCTTCAGTCTAAAATGAAAATCATACGTTACCCGGTGGTAACCAAGGTGTCCAAAGGCAGTATGAGCCTTCAGTCTCAATTGAAAATCATACGTTACCTGGTGGTAATCAAGGTGTCCAAAGGCAGTATGAGCCTTCAGCCTCAAATGAAAATCATACATTACCTGGTGGTAACAAAGATGTATAAAGGCAGTATGAGCCTTCAGTCTCAAATGAAAATCATACGTTACCCGGTAGTAACTAAGGTGTCCAAAGGCAGTATGAGCCTTCAGTCTCAAATGAAAATCATACGTTACCTGGTGGTAACCAAGGTGTCCAAAGGCAGTATGGGCCATCATCCTCAAATGAGAACCATATGTTACCGAGTGGTAACCAAGGTGTCAAATGGCAGTATGAACCATCATCCTCAAATGAGAACCATATGTTACCGAGCGGTAACCAAGGTGTAAAATGGCAGTATGGGCCATCATCCTCAAATGAGAACCATATGTTACCGAGTGGTAACCAAGGTGTCAAATGGCAGTATGGGCCATCATCCTCAAATGAGAACCATATGCTACCGAGTGGTAACCAAGGTGTCAAATGGCAGTATGGGCCATCATCCATAAATGAGAACCATACGTTACCAAGTGGTAACCAAGGTGTCAAATGGCAGTATGGGCCATCATCCTCAAATGAGAACCATACGTTACTGAGTGGTAACCAAGGTGTCAAATGGCAGTATGGGCCATCATCCTCAAATGAGAACCATATGTTACCGAGTGGTAACAAAGGTGTCAAATGGCAGTATGGGCCATCATCTTTAAATGAGAACTATACGTTACCGAGTGGTAACCAAGGTGTCAAATGGTGGTATGAGCCTTCAGTCTCAAATGAAAACCATATGTTTACAGGGTAGTAACAGAGTTGTCTAAAGACAGTATGGGCTTTCATTCTCAAATGAAAATCATAAATTACCGGATGGTAACTGAGACGTTTAAGGGCTGTATGAGCTTTCACCCCAAATGAAAACCATAATAAGGTACCGAGTCGTAACAGAAAGTCATTAAAGGTAGGATGGGAATTCATCATAAAATATTATTATACAATTAATACACCAGCAAAGAGAGACAATCTGATTTTGCAAATGAAATCTGATATTGAAACAAGTATTGGAAATTGTTCTAGATGGCGTTTTACTGTTATAGATACTAGTAAAGCTGTTCTTTCGGTGGCTGGAATTAAAATGGTTGAATTTTATGGAATCAATATCTTATTAGATAATTAATGTAATAAATAAAGGTCAGAAACATTAGTTCTATGGCAATGGCAATTTGCTTGCGTACTATTTTTCAGCACTGCATATTATGTTACATACGTGAGCCTCTTTTACTAGGGCTCGGCGTTTCGATGCCGCGATGTAGGAACAGCCTAGTGTCATCTGTATGACTATTAGCAAACAGTTAGTATCATGGAATCATCCTGAGATGTCACTGATCTCTGTGAAGTTTTACATAATAGAATTGTAACTAAATCGTTACAATGTATTTGTATATTCTGTATCTATGTCTTTATTGTCATACATTACTGGATAGTAACAGACTTTGTTACTAACAAGAAGTATGGGCCTTAAATATTTAATATAATATTCCTTATGTTGGAATTTAAAAGCTAGTAAATAAGTTAATATAATATTACATTATCAAACTTACTTTTGGTCTTATTTTTTTTTGACTAAGATTTTAATGAGTTGATCATTGATGTAAATATTAAATACATAGATGTTCTTTCACCAAATCAATTAAAAAGAAAAGGAAAGGGAAAGTCTAAGAATGACTATTATACTATATGAGTATAACGAAAGGAAATAAAGTTATCCTTATGGTTAAGGTTAAGGAATGAGAAAGTAATATGTTGATTAAGTCCATAGGTATGTTTGGAAAGTGTTAAATAAATTTGAATATGCATTTCTACTAGTTTTGATTCTTGTACTTTTCTATCTAGAAACTGTAGCTTTAAGTTATTATTATATAAACTTAAATAAGGAAGGGATGTAGTGTTTGACAACTGATTGCCTCTCTACCGCCGGAATATACCATGTACAGGACACTGAGAGTGGGGATAGTATTACCATAACCGCAGTGATGGATAGACGTGTCTGACGTAATATGGTAGTTATTACTAGCGGTACACAGAGTCAATTCTTATATGTGCATACTACACTTTGTATACTGGGTGTAAAAAGACCAGTTACTATAACTTTGGGATATGACCTTTTCTCATTCTGGAAATGTATTTTTTTTATTAAAAAAAAAACTTTTTCGGGTTTATTATTAATTTTGCGACAAAAAAAAGAAATGGTGAAAATAATATTTTTTTTAGTTTTTGACAAAAAAAAATATCAAAAAAATTGAAAAAAATACATTTCCGAAATGAGGAAAGGTGTTATAATCGTATCTCAAAGTTATAGTGACTGCTCTTTTTACACACTGTTCGTTAGTATCGCTAAAACTTGTAAACGGCTGAACCGATTCGGCTATTTTTGGTCTTGAAATATTCGTGGAAGTCAAAAAAAAGTTGAAGGGTTTAAACGGTTTGTATGCTCAACGAATCGGGCATGGGTCAGATAGTATTATTCATATTTTTAATCAGACACGCGTACAAATCAAATTATTTACCAACAAATTGCTCAGCTGATGATGATGAATTATTTATAGCTTCTCATCTTAGACAACGTTTGTAGAGCAGTGGTTGACCGCGTCGGTGGTCAAGCTGCAGGTCGCAGGTTCGAATCCCGCAGAAGGAACGAAAAGCTTTATGTATTCCTGAATCGTGAATGTATGCTAAATTCGTGTATTTATATACTAAAAATCTATACTTATAATAAAACTGTAGAGAGGTCAATTCTGTACATTGAATATTTTTTCAAAATACATATTGGAGGATGATTGGCGATCGATACTGATGCCAAAAATGCAATTAGTAAAATTTTTGTCTGTCTGTCTGTCTGTCTGTCTGTCTGTCTGTCTGTATGTGCGCGATGGGAACAAAAACTACTGAAGGGATTTTAACCAAACTTGGTACGATTGTAGCCCATATTCCTGGGCAGGTTATAGGCTATATAACATAACGCTACGATACATAGGAGCCGAGCAGTGACGATAAATTGGAAGCAAGTCGGATGAATTTCGCACGCGCGGGCTGCGGACGAACGGTTCATGCGGGGGGCGCGGGGGGATCGCTTACACAGTGACGCGAAGCAATAGAATGTGGCACTAAACTAGATTAGAACTTGAAATAAGTACCTAACTAACAGATTTTTTTTTCTGAGAAGAGTGTTTCCACAGTGTCATAATAATATAAAAATTGTATTTTTGAACTTGCTTCACAAATTGAAATAAATTATCATTTATTGTATAAATCAACTTAATTAACTGTATTATTAAAAGAAAGCCTTTCGCGATAATCTAAAAAAACGGGCAATTAAGCGGTTTTTGGTAAACTATTTATACCATCACGGTATTAATCCTTATCATTTTTAATACGTTAGTTGGCTTAAGCATTTCATGAAGACTATATTTGCCCTTTATACCTAGCAAGTATAATTAATAGTTTAGGAGATAATATAGCAAAATTAACCCTCTGCCACTGACGTTACGTCTGACAGACACCAGGATATCTATGAGTTGTTGCTATGTTGCCAATTTGCGCCGTATAGTTTTGTCTCTCTATGTACCTTCCTGCGTGGACGCACGCCGTCCGCCAGTACAGCATAGGTAGCTGCGGCGCTCGTATGTATGCTGCTAGAGCAGTTTGGTGTATACTGGACGTAAGGTCAGTATTAAATGATGGATCTGGTAGACGTAACGTCAGTAATATCGCTATAATTTCATAGTGTCTTAGCTTTTCCGCTGGCTGAGCTTTTACTGAAAAAAGGCCTTACCTATTTAGGTACACTAAAAAGAAATAAAAGAGAACTACCACCCCAATTTTGAGAAAAACAAGACCTGTTGAGAGTTCTATCTACGGATTTACAAAAGATTTAACATTGCTCTCTTTTTTGCCGAAAAAGGATAAGGCAGTTGTCCTTCTATCTTCTTGGCACTGTACTGATGAAAGCACTGGAAAACCTACAATTATTGTTGATTATAATCGGACAAAAGGTGGCGTGGACGAGGTAGATATAAAATGTGCCATCTATTCGTGTAGACGTAAAACACGTCGTTGACCTCGAGCAATCTTTTATCGTTTGTTCGATATGGCTGGAGTTAACACATTTGTGTTATACGGTAAATGTGAAGGAGCAAATTTGAGAACAGGTGAGTTTATTATAAATTTGGCTCGAGAATTAGTACTCCCTGCACTAAAACAGAGAGTTTATAATGAAAGATTACCTAGAGAATTGAGAATGACTTTACGTCGTGTACTAGGCAATGATTTACCTCCTCCACCACCCAGGGAGGCTGAATCATCATCAGCAAGGAAGTTGTGTCGAGTCTGCCCAAGCCAATTGAAAAAACAAACAAGATTAGTATGTTGTTCTTGCGCAAAACCTATTTGTCTGCAATGTTCCGCGCAAATTTGTGAATACTGTAGAAGAGAAGTTTAAGGCTGAATAAAATGAAGATTACTCTAAGGATTTTTTTATTATTATTATTTTTGGTTAATTTTATGTTTCAAAAAGACTAATTTAAGTTAAAAGTGTTGATTTTATGTTTTGTTTTTTTTTTATATAATATTATAAATCGGCTGTGTCAAATGTTTCTATTATTACTATGATAGTAAAAAGATTTTATATTTTCGTAATAATGTATTTTATTTTACCTAATTCATATTTAAATTAGGTTTTATAGAATACTACAAATATAAAATCTAAACAATTTAATTATAAACATTAACAATAAAAAAAAAATGATAATCAAAGTTTACGTCTGACAGACTACTTGTCAGTAGAATATTTACAAGAATGCTACTTCAGTGGCAGAGGGTTAAAATCGTTTCGCCGTGATTCGACCGCCGCATCGCGGCGCCGCGCGATACAGGCTGATGCGTGACGTCTTACATCCGAGTCGGGGTGTAGTGTAGGTATCAGATGCTGGTAGGTAGGAATTTTGGCGAAGGTCAACCAAAGGAACTCCACCCCACTGCTGGGTAAAAAATACTATTAAAATGTGCTAACAGGCAGTACCGGTAGTATGAATTTAACCACGCACAGCCGCTAACTGTGCCCCCAGTAATAATCGTGTTAAAAGTACGGCGTATGGCGTATAGATGTCGCTTTGATTTGAAGATATATGACAATAAAAAAAATACTGGACGTTTGTATGAAGCGCGGCGGGAACCGCGCTGCTTCAAACATTCAAATTTATTCTTTTTTTATTTTATATTTTGTTTAAAACAAAATTTCATTTATTTATATTATTATTATTATACTTAGGGTAGGTTATAAAAAACGCTACTAAAGCCGTCGGGGCGGCGCGCCGAGCTGGGGCCTAACTCTCCAAACTGATTCGATTTTAATTCAGATTCGATCGTGCCGCATACTCCCGAAGAAATTGACGTTTGTTTATTTTTATTATCTGTCGATTGATATGGTCTGGTGTACAAAAAGTTACGTTCTAACGGTTTTCTTTATCCTAATTAATTTCAAAGTAATCTACCAAATAAAACACCAAAAACCGTTAAGATCGAACTGATTCGATTCTCAGTTGTGTCGAGAGTAAGCCTGCTGGATCCTCGGCGGGGCGTGCCGCTGCGCCCATGTCTAACCGAGAGTTCCGTTTTAAAGACCTTAGTAATTGCAATATAAGTTTAAATTTAATAATACTTCAAAACATTAATGACAAAAACGGTAATAAGTTGAAAAAATTGAAAATATTTTTATGGTTTCGCAATTTATCCTATGTCGTTTAAATTTGATATGAAGCAACATTTTAATAGTGCATTAAGATGTTGCTTCATATCAAATTTCTATTCCCGGGAAGTACCCTTTAGGTTTTGGTTCCCTTTGGCGTGTCGAAAATTGCGAAAATTAGCGATATAAACGGCTGAATCTTTGGGTAGATGTGGCCAAGATGCCTGTTTCTTTTCACAGCCAGAAGGGACAGTAGAACTGAGTTTTTAATAAAGTTTTTAATATGATTTTTAGCTTGATACCTACACGTGTTAAAGTTTTGACACCCAGACAGACAGACGGACATCGAAGTTAAATACTTTACTAAATTAACGTGAAAAATTGTCTGGGTCTATACGGTGCATTCGAATAATATTATCCTAACTTCGAATACCTTTGCTGACTTCTACATATTGTTCGAAGGCCTACTTCTTTTGCCGAGCTCCGAAAGGATAGTAATATAGGTATTATTATTATACCCTGCATACCAAGAGGCTTGCCGGGTACGTGACTTGCTGGATCGGGATCAACACTGGGATGCACTGGGAAGTACCTATTAGCGAAAGTTCTCAGCGGTTGCGCCAATAAACTAAAAATATATTTAAAAATACTAAAGTGCCCTAAATCACTTTTCCACGCGTACGAAGTCGCGGGCACAGCTAGTCTTAAATATGTGTATAGTTTTGATAAATCAAAACGACTTTGGTTTCAAGTTTGGACAAATTAAAATACGTTTTATTTTGGGCTTGGACCAGTCAAACAAATTTGACAAACAAGACCAATCAGAACACGTTTTATTTAAAGTTTGGACTAATCAAAACACGTTTGATCTAGAGTTTGGATCAGTCAAACAAGTTTAATTCAGAGTTTGGACCACTCAAACTTGCTTGATCTACAGTTTGGATCAATCAACACGTTTGATATAGAGTTTTGATCGGTACAAACTTTACATAAAATGTGTTTGGTTAAACACATTTTATGTAAAGTTTGTACCGCTCAAAACACTTTTGTCGTTTGTATGAATATTTCTGTTTCAAGATATCGAGACAGCATTATCATCGTAAGATTTAATTAGCAGAATCGACCAACAGACATCACATGAAACTCTTCGCAGCAGGATTAATTAGGCTTAGCTCCGCGCCTAAGGGCTGTTTCATTACTGACTGTCGAGCTTTATAGACTGAGATCCTACGACCGCCTGATGCCTCTCATATTCTTGCTGAGCAAATGTAGATCATTTTGTAGTATTAGTGTGCAAAAACCCGCTAGTTAATGACGTTTTATTTACATTATGTTCATTGGAATGTAAATAAAATAAAATTTTCACAGTATCACATTTTATTTGGTTTAAGAATAATTATTTTAAACTTACTACATAATAATATTATGAATAGCTATATAAAGGTTAGAAGTTTAATTATTTTCAAAACTAAATTAATATATTACTTTATTGTTTTTTATAAAAACGAATAATGTAACATAAAAAAGTAAAATTTCACTTTAAAATATTTTCTATCTACACTAATACTTGAAAATGATATAGGTACATTTTGTCAGCCAGAATGTAAGGGTACTTTGGCAGACTTTATATCTCAGACCATTAAACACTGCGTGGAGTGATAACGAGAACTGGGAATATTTTAATAAAGAATTATATATTTTTTATGAAATATAATTATTTTGAGGTTTGCATTGGAAGTACTTCATCTTTAGATTGAGTTTCCTTGTTAATTTGGTGATAAGTTATTTTTGCAGCGAATCTACGCTTTGATATCCACAAAAATATAAATAACTAGCCGTTCCCACTTCTTTGAGTATAGAAACCGTTTAAAACGTCTCTTGAATATTTCAAGACCAAAAATAGCCGAATCACTTCAGCCGTTCTCGAGTTTTAGCGAGACTAACGAACAGCAATTCATTTTTATATATAAGAGAAGACTAGCTGACCAGTGCCCACTTCATTGAGCATACAAACCGTTTAAATCTTCCCAGGGCTTCCACAAACATTTCAAAACTAAAAATAGACAATTCGGTTCAGCCGTTCTCAAGTTTTAGCGACACTAACGAACAGCAATTTATGTTTATACATACGATGACATTTATAAATCTATAATAAAAAAAATATCGTAGTCAGGCTACGTAAATATATTACTATACTATTTGGGCTGTTATTACGAATCTACTGACACCTTATAATCGGATCTAAATAAATAAAAAAAAATTAAGAAGATTTTTAGGAAAAGTCAAAAAAGGCTACCACCGACCGGATCAACCGGCCGACAAAATCGACGTAAGAAGAAAATCATTTATTCAAGAAAACTATCCGAAAAACGTTAACATAGTTTAAAAATTTCCTTTCATCTTCGGAGACATTTTACTTTTTAACAAGCAAGAAAAGCTGGGACCGAAAAAATTCCAAATGCGAATAAAAATTCCAAATGCGAATAAAAATTCCAAATGCGAAAAAAAATTCCAATTGCGAAGAAAAAATTCCAACGATGCAGTCCCCTTACCACATTTCCATATAATATGACATTCATGTAAAGGCCAGGGATGTTGGACAATAGACATATTGTTTTCCTCTATCAATGTTAGACAACAAAATAATAATTGAAGATATGAATCGATGAAGGTTAGATCCGAGGTTAGTCTCTAGAATCAATGTACTTAATACGTTACTACATATTATTATCCTAAAATGTTTATGTTTCAAAAAAAATACCCACAAAATTGGGTTTTAACATAATCATTTTAGTACATGTAGTAACGTATTAAGTACATTGATTCTAGACATGGATCTTTAGATTAATGCACTTAATACGTTACTACATATTATTATCCTAAAATGTTTATGTTTCAAAAAAAATACCCACAAAATTGGGTTTTAACATAATCATTTTAGTACATGTAGTAACGTATTAAGTACATTGATTCTAGAGATGGATCTTTAGATTAATGCACTTAATACGTTACTACATATTATTATCCTAAAATGTTTATGTTTCAAAAAAAATACCCACAAAATTGGGTTTTAACATAATCATTTTAGTACATGTAGTAACGTATTAAGTACATTGATTCTAGAGATGGATCTTTAGATTAATGCACTTAATACGTTACTACATATTATTATCCTAAAATGTTTATGTTTCAAAAAAAATACCCACAAAATTGGGTTTTAACATAATCATTTTAGTACATGTAGTAACGTATTAAGTACATTGATTCTAGAGATGGATCTTTAGATTAATGCACTTAATACGTTACTACATATTATTATCCTAAAATGTTTATGTTTCAAAAAAAATACCCACAAAATTGGGTTTTAACATAATCATTTTAGTACATGTAGTAACGTATTAAGTACATTGATTCTAGAGATGGATCTTTAGATTAATGCACTTAATACGTTACTACATATTATTATCCTAAAATGTTTGTTTCAAAAAAAATACCCACAAAATTGGGTTTTAACATAATCATTTTAGTACATGTAGTAACGTATTAAGTACATTGATTCTAGAGATGGATCTTTAGATTAATGCACTTAATACGTTACTACATATTATTATCCTAAAATGTTTATGTTTCAAAAAAAATACCGACAAAATTGGGTTTTAACATAATCATTTTAGTACATGTAGTAACGTATTAAGTACATTGATTCTAGAGATGGATCTTTAGATTAATGCACTTAATACGTTACTACATATTATTATCCTAAAATGTTTATGTTTCAAAAAAAATACCCACAAAATTGGGTTTTAACATAATCATTTTAGTACATATAGTAACGTATTAAGTACATTGATTCTAGAGATGGATCTTTAGATTAATGCACTTAATACGTTACTACATATTATTATCCTAAAATGTTTATGTTTCAAAAAAAATACCCACAAAATTGGGTTTTAACATAATCATTTTAGTACATGTAGTAACGTATTAAGTACATTGATTCTAGAGATGGATCTTTAGATTAATGTACTTAATACGTTACTACATATTATTATCCTAAAATGTTTGTTTCAAAAAAAATACCCACAAAATTGGGTTTTAACATAATCATTTTAGTACATATAGTAACGTATTAAGTACATTGATTCTAGAGATGGATCTTTAGATTAATGCACTTAATACGTTACTACATATTATTATCCTAAAATGTTTATGTTTCAAAAAAAATACCCACAAAATTGGGTTTTAACATAATCATTTTAGTACATGTAGTAACGTATTAAGTACATTGATTCTAGAGATGGATCTTTAGATTAATGTAATTAATACGTTACGACGTATTCTAAAATGTTATTGAATGTACTGTAGGTTCTTGGTGGAAATTCATGTTATATAGTAAAACACACTACTACTTGCCCTTTTTTCCACTTTATATGTTTTTTTACATTAATTATAACTTAAAATACACCTGACGATGACTACATATGTCGAAACCGGTCGTGTATTTTAAGTAATAATTAATATAAAATAACAAATAAAGTGGAAAAAAGTGCAAGTAGTTTGTGTTTTACTATGTATTTTAAAATGTTTATGTGACAGTTTAAGCTCAATTTTCTCAAAATTACGATTTTTATTTAAATCACCTTCATCCATTCATGTCTCAATTAATCTAGAACCCAGTTTTGTTAATCTTAAAACACAACGGGGACTTAATATCGAATATTAATTAATAACAATAAGGCTATTCATACTTTTTGAAGGCCGATAATCGGTAACATAAATAGTATTACGAATATAATAAAACATCTACACTAATATTATAAAGAGGAAAGATTTGGATTTTTGTATGTAACGACTAAACTCAAAAAGTACCGGACCGATTTTAATAATTCTTTTTTCATTAGAAAGCTACATTATCACTGAATAACATAAGCTTTATAAAAATCAATTGCTGTTCATTAGTCTCGCTAAAACTCGAGATCAGCTGAACTGATTCGGCTATTTTTGGTCTTGAAATATTCGTGGAAGTCCCGGGAAGGTTTGAACGGTTCCATGCTCAACTAAGTGGGCACAGGTCAGCTATCATACATAAACGTCTGTCAGCAATATTATGGAGGAAGAATCTGCTGATTGTCGTCCTACAAAAAGTATGTTAGAAAAATGTAAAGCACTTAGAAAGAGAACAATTTCGGCATAAAGGTATTTCGTACGCGCAAAATGAAATCCCGCTGGAACTGTACGTTTTGTCGCGGTCAAAAGTAGCCTATGTTTTTAAATGATTATGTAAACCACTACGGAATCAAATTTCATCAAAATCCGTTCATTACTTTTAACGTGATAGAGTAACAAACATTGTGGTACTTGCAAACTTTTACGTTTTTAATAATATTAAACAATTTTGAAACTTAAAATATGACTAGGCAATATTCTTACCTTAAACAGGCTGTAATATTAATGACTGATAATACTTTAAGGTGTATACAGGCTGACTGGTGAGACATGTGCAATACTTACGGAGAGTACTCGGTACTCGATTCCCATTAAAATATTTATTAAAATTAGGTATTTAATTTTTTACCAAATTTTCCTTTAAATAAATGAATCAAATAGTATCCTATGAAAATTACGCGGCTAGGCAAGTAGGCATACCTATGCAGCCGGCGCGGCGGCGTGCGACATCAACGTAGGTAGTACGGGCGCGTTCCTACCCGCGGTGTCCACGCGTTGGGTAAAGAATTATTCAACTTTAAGATACATTTACTCAGTGATTAATAGTTTTTTTTTTAATCTCATATAATAGCCATATATCACGTCCTCAAGTATTGCTCATGACTCACCAGTCACACTGTTTATAATAGGTCCTGTATATAGAGTTTACTGTGAAAGTACCAGCGCTGAGACAGTTACTTTTTTTTAATTATTCCATGTGCAAATTTATGATGTTGGGACATTTCATAGAAGCAAGTGAATTAATCATCGCTGGTATCATAGTAAACTCTACATAGGCACATACACACCCTAAAGTATTATCAGTCATTATATACCTTGTATATGTTACCGGCCAAACCCGATTTAAGGACAAACTAGTTTTGCCTGGGCTCATCTAGGATAAACTGGTATGGCTTAGTCTAAACAGTCAAAACATTTGGCGGGGTCGGAAAGTATTTGAGCTAATTGCTTTTTTTAAATCAGTATTACTTGTTGTAGTATGATTGTTTGTATTACCATATAATTGAGTAATATTGGTTTTATTAAAAAAAAAACGTCATATATTATTTGTTAAATATGGTATGATTGTTTGATTTAGGGCCAATTTTTCAAAATTACTTACTTTATCTATTTATTTTGACTTTCTTGATATACTTTAATGTTTAGACTAGGCCATACCAGTTTATCCTAGAGTGTGCGTATCTATATCAGGATCAACTAGTTTCGCCTTGTCTAAACTGGTCTATCCTATCGGGCTTAGGACAAATTAGGTTGGACTAGGCTATACTGGTTAATCCTATCGCGTATAGAAAGAACTAGTTGAGCCTAGGCAAAACTAGTTTGTCCTTAACTCGGGTATGGCCGGTAACATATACACAAATAACAATTGCGAAAATTCCAACATGCCTTACCACATTTCTATATGCGAAGGCTTACCTGGGTACTGCGCGCGTCAGTTCCCTGGTCCTCCCCTCAGTGATTTCTAGAGTGCGAGGGAGGGTGCACGCTTACCCGGTAAGCTATCGTAGTCGGCAATTCGTGAATTGCGAACTCTGTGAAGTGAAGTGAATTGACTAATAGTGATTGTTCTGGAGTTGTTTGAATGGAATGTGAGTGTCGAAATTTTTTAGCAATTTTAATTTAGATGTTCAAAAAAGTTATTTTTATGAACATTTATACAATTTTCATAATGATTGTTTAAAGGTATGCTATTTTCGAGTTTACCACAGCGTTAATTCGAGTAATAATACTATTGTTTTATATATTTAGTAATTAGAAACACACAATTTCCATAATGTTATCTTAGGGTTTCCAGCTAATGTATTGGAGGTTACCCTCACGACAGGGTGAAAATCACAATATGATTTTCCTCGAGTAAGGTTTTTCGACTCTTTTTAAAATCTATACTAATATTATAAAGCGGAAGAGTTTGTTTGTTTGTTTAAACGCGCTAATCTCAAGAACCACTGATCCAATTTTAAAAATTATTTTTTTATTGGATAGTCCATTTATAGAAGAAGGCTTTAGGCTATAAAACATTATGCTGCAACCAATAGGAGCGAAGCCTCAGTGAGAAATGTTGCAAAAACGGGGAAAATTATTCACATTTGGGGACTTTCGTTGCGTGCGCTGCATTAACGGTATAAGTCACTCAAAAATCACGCGAACGAAGTCGCAATATTATACGATCCCCTATAGATTATAAAAGATATTATACAATTTTCGATATACTAAAATACCAAATAACAAAATACTTCACCGACCAAACATTCCAAATAATAATCACGAAAAAAGTAGACAAGATGGGGAGACCTTTTCATCCCGAAAGTTTTCAAGTTATTTCAAGTGAGGGGTCGCTATTGCAGCCGGTCTTTCAGGAATTGTCTTGAATTACAAGGACTTTTGAGTTCAACGGTTCGTTGAAATTTGAAGGTGTAAAGCATAATTTTAGAGTACTATACATAAATTGCTGTTTCTGGAATAGTCTGAAGGGACTTGCATTATTCTATGCCTTACGAGGAAACACTACGAATTTTTTCCATACAGAAATAGGGGTCTACGGGATTCCTGATTCCTCCCTGGATAATACTGCTAGAGTAACTATTTTTTTACCGAATATCTATGTATATTATTTGTACGTAATAAATTAATTATTTAAATTAATATGAACAAATACCTAAAAAAATGGCCAGACTCTCCGCTGTGTTTAAACATCCAGGAAACAGATTTGACTACATTATACAAAAAAGTAAAAAAAAACAGAAACCTAGCTCAATTCTTTTTTTAGCTAATAAAGAAAAAAAATATCTAAATCTGTTAAGTTTTGGAGGAGGAAACAGGAATCCCCTAAACGTCGATTTCTGGTACTTTTAATAGGTAATTTCAGTTCAAGTTGCAGTTGTCTCTATCGCGCTAGTGCTGGCTAGCTAAGGCACTGCGACATAGCAATAGATTTTATAAATACCTATTTTGTATTTCTCTCAACCGTGCTGTTTCCTCTTAAGGGTGCCCACGGCAGAAGAAGTTAGAAGCTATGAGGGATCAGACAGCCATATACATGTCGCAATCATCTGGTTAAATCTGCTTCTTTGATTGAATGACTAGCGCGGTCATTTAATGGCGTCAAACAGCTCGTACAGATGTGTTGATATATTTTTTGATTAATGTAATGTTCGTTATAATAGTACTCATTCGGAAATTGTGAAGTTTAATAATAAAATATTAAAGGGCTGTCCTAGTCTCGGACTCATTGAATTTGTTGGTAAAAAATTGAATTCAATCAATTCGCTAGTCATTCAATGAAATAGCTGATTCAACCATATGACTGGGACAAACATATAGGTCAAAATCATAACACTCATTTTCCTTTCGCCGTCTGGGAAAATTGTTAATATTCATACAGTTCTGTTACTTCTTTCACTTATGTAGAGCGTCCGACAGTAATGTATTCAAAAGGCCGCTTAACCTGAACGGGGCTGACCCAAGAGGGTGACTTGAATATCATCTGGATATACAGCGTGTCTCATGGTTCATATTATACCAAACCTAATATAGTATGATGGGAAGGATGCGTAGAGCATTTTTTGTTTTGGCACCTCATATAAATTACTTACCATAACGCGACAAATCGCGATTAAAAATTTCTCTTTAAAGGTTACAAATCATATAATAACAATAATATAATATCTATGGACGCTTCACACCACGTCAATCTGGCCCTGTGCTAAGTCAAAGTATCCGAAGAACTTGTGTTACAGGTACCAGACAACGGAAATATATTTAATACTTTTATAATATACACATATTTAAGATTTTTATTATATTATACACAAATTTAATACACATCCATGACCCAGGAACATTGAAAGCTTTTTGTTCCCTTGGCGGGATTCGAACCCGCGACCTTTCGTTCGAGCGCCAACGCGCTCAACCAACTGCGCTACGGAGGTCGTCAAATATGAGTTTCAATCCTGGTCAAGTGTTAGGTCAAATACCATTTCGTTCGTGTGTATATGTCGCAGTCATCTGATTGAATCCGCTATTTAATTGAATGACTAGCGCTTTCATTGAATCCTTTTTTTACCAACAAATTTTAGAATCCGAAACTTCGACTTAAACTTCGAAATTTCCGAATGAGTACTAATAAAACGAACATTTAAGTAAATTAATCAAAAAATATATCAAGACATTGCTATCTGTATGAGCTGTTTGACGCCATTTTATAACCGCCTAGTGATTCAATTAAATAACCCGATTCAATAAGATGACTGCGACATACTATAGACTAGGAGCCCGCGAGCCCCAGCATAGTAAGATTCTACAAGAACAAAACTTTTTATTCCTTGGGCGGGTGATACTTCCAACATGGGCGTCCAGATAGAGAGACCAGAGCATAATTTACATAATTATACAGCGTGTCTCATGGCTTATATATCAAGCCGAAGTGTGAAGAGATGGACGCGTAGAGCATTTTAGAGAATATCACAAAGAAATATGAATTGTCACAGAAAGAGATACAGGCACATATATCTGCAATGGATGATTTGCTCGAAGTGACTCGTTACAATGAGGAACGAGTCTATTCTTTATTGAGAGTTGACAGTTCCTCCGACAAGGTAAATCATTCTGTTTTAAATAGTGTACCAGATATATGTACCAGTCTGAAAGCACATACTGAATGCCCAGAAAAAATTTCACTATTTAGTGATGAGCTAGGAAAAGATTTAGGTATATATCTAAGTAGAATATGTAAAGGACAGTCAATTTCAAATTTTTGTATGCCCGGAGCCACTTATAAAGAGGTAATAAATAGGGCCTTAAATATGACATACTGTCCCAATACCACATTGATTGTAATAGTCGGGAGGAAGGGAGAATTAAACAGTAAGCAGATGATTGGACTTTTGGAAAAATTATTTATTATTGATAACATTAAAAATATTATACTGTTTACTTTTCCATACATACAAATGTTGCCACAGAGTTACTCTAATGAGAACTTAAGTAGATATAAGCTGAACAGCCTAATGTATAGTGCTGTTAATAATAATTGTATTATTGTAAATGACACACAACAAAAATGTCAGATTGTGGATATAAATAATTTAAAATTATGTAATATGAGAAAAGATAAGTATTTCTTATCTAATTACTGTAAGAGACATATAGCTAGGTTGCTATTAAACTTTTTATTTTTAAAACCAGCCAATGATTTGGCTTTTTCGACTTCTGCTTTTATTGAGCAGAATAATAGTTATAGTATTAACGAATTGGAATATGTTCCAAATACTTATTTAAATTAGATAATAAGACAATGGAGGATGTCTCTTGCAGAAATAACTTAAGTTTAAGTTTAAATATACAAAATCCTACCAACAATGTAAAAATTTCAAATATATTAAATAATAATAAATCCTGTATGATAAACCTGGTGCATCAAAATTTACAAGGAATGGTAGGTAAAGAACTTGAAATTGAGTTTTTCCTAAAGGAATCTAACGTTGATATTATTTGTATATCTGAACATTGGTTCAAAAAACATGAACTCATTTTCAACTTCAATGATCACCAGGTAGCAAGTTCGTTCAGTAGAGAAAATGCCATTAGAGGCGGCTCTTTAATATTAATTAAGAAAAACTTGAGATTTAAGGAACGTAAGGATATTGTGAGTCTCTCAACTGAACGAATAATTGAAGTAGCCTGCATAGAGTTGAGTCAACTTATTATTGTAAGCGTATACAGACCTCCTTCAGGGTTATACGAAACCTTTGAACAAATAATGGAACAATTACTGTCAAAGATATGTGCATCTAACAAAAAGTTAATTATATGTGGTGACTTTAACATTAACTTATTAGATTTAAACTCCTCCACCACTGTTAGATTCTCATCATTGTTTAGATCGTATAATCTTTTTAATTTATTTCATGAACCTACACGAGTATGCAACACAACTGCTACTTGTATAGATAATATATTCACCAATCTTACACCATGCAAAAAAGAAATAATTAATAAGCTCAGCTCTGATCACCATGGACAGTTAGCTTCTTTTAGTATCAACTGCGATACTAACTTAAAGGAAAATCTTGTGTTTGTTCCTGTGAATACAAAACGTATTGAGAAATTTAGGAGTAATTTAATTTCAAATATTCAATTATTGGATGGGTCAAACAGCTCAGATGAAGCTTTTAATAAATTATTCAAAATTGTAAGAACCCAATTTAATTCAGTATTTACTCCTAAAACGGTTAGAATTAATAATAAAAAAAGTAAATTTGTTGAATGGGCAACTGCAGGAATTAAAATTAGTAGGCAAAAATTGTATGATTTATATAACGAAAAGTGTGTTAATAATAGTGAAACATTTAAAACTTATGTTAAAAATTATTCAAAAACCTTCAAAAAAGTATGTAAAGCTGCTAAGGCTATTCATATAAAGAATAAAATTAAAAATTCTAAAAATAAAATTAAAACAACATGGAAGGTAATTGCTGGTGAGACTGGAAACGTCACCTGTCGTACCTCGAATTTTGAACTCTCCTTTGAAGATAAAAAGATTACTAAAGATCTAGAAGTTGCGACGGTCTTTGAAAAATTTTTTGCTGACATTCCGGTCTCAACAACAAAAAATTTAAATTCCTCACCTGCAGCTGCTGTAAAATTACTCAGAGACAATGTACAGGAATGTGATGTCAATTTTAAATTTAAAGAAATTGATTACAGAGATATTATTAACTCGTTTAAGTTGCTGAATATTAAAAATACTGCCGATCTCTGGGGCATGTCCACGAAAGTTATTAAATCAATAATTGACATCGTAGCTCCTTATCTAGCCATGATTTTCAATGACTGTATAAAGAGTGGTGTTTTTCCTGACCTGATGAAGCATAGCAAGGTTATACCCTTATTTAAAGCTGGAAATAAATCTGATCCGACAAATTACAGACCTATATCGATTCTGCCGACTTTTAGTAAAATATTTGAAAAATTAATTTTAAACCAGTTATTAGTACATTTTAATATAAACAATCTTTTACATAATAGTCAATATGGTTTTACTAAGGGTCGATCCACAACGGACGCTGGTATAGGTCTTCTTTGTAATATTTTTGAAGCTTGGGAGAGGTCGCAGGATGCGCTAGGTGTGTTTTGTGACCTTTCCAAGGCCTTTGACTGTGTTGAGCATGCTACATTGATCAGAAAATTGCACCACTATGGCATAAGAGAATCGTCACTCGACCTTTTGAGTTCTTACCTTAAAAATAGGACTCAAAGGGTGGAGGTAAATAGTAAAAGGTCCAATGGGACCAACATAGAATTAGGTGTCCCACAGGGATCCATATTAGGCCCATTTCTTTTTCTCATCTACATAAATGACTTACCTTATTTAGTTAAGGATAAACATGAGATAGTACTTTTTGCTGATGATACTTCACTAATTTTTAATGTGAAGCGACAACAGTCAAATTACGACGAGGTAAATTGTGCTCTCTCAAAAATAGTACATTGGTTTAATGTTAATAACTTACTCTTAAATTCTAATAAAACAAAATGTTTAAAGTTTAGTTTGCCCAATGTAAGGCAAGTACAAACCAATATACTATTAAATGATGAGAAAATGAACTTAGTCGACACCACTGTGTTTCTAGGTATAACGCTAGACAGTAAATTACAGTGGGGTCCTCATATTGCCAACCTGGCAGATAAGCTCAGTTCTGCAGCATATGCAGTCAGAAAAATTAGAGAAATTTCTGACGAAGATACAGCGCGACTAGTCTATTTCAGTTATTTTCACAGTAGAATGTCTTACGGCATCCTTTTATGGGGAAATGCAGCCGACATTAACACAATATTTGTGCTGCAGAAGCGAGCAATACGTTCCATTTACAAGATGTCCTCATTTGAATCTCTGAGAGATAAGTTTAAAGAAATAGGAATACTAACCGTTGCATCTCAATACATTTTGGACAATTTATTATATGTTAGGAAAAATTTAAATAATTTTAAAACAAAAAGTGACAATCATTGTAGGAACACTAGAAATAAGCACAAGCTCGATATACCTATGATCAGGCTTAGCAAAGTAAGTAAATCTTTTAAAGGGCAATGTATACGCCTATACAATAAAATCCCAGAAAACGTTCAAAATTTTTCTATTAATAAATTTAAAAAAGTAGTCAAAGAACGTTTGTGTGCTAAAGCTTATTATAAGATAATTGATTTTGTTAATGATTGCACACCCTGGGAATAAGGTGGCCAACCATGATGGCTGCTTATATTTATTTACTATATGTACTCTAACTTTTATAATATTAATAAGTGTAGGCTATAGATTAAGTTACATTGTAAAAAATATATACTGTTAAAAAAGATCAATTTTCCATCTTTTTGCTAAAAGTTGGCCCCGTCCGAGTTTCTTACGCCGGTTCTTCTCGGCGGGTTAGGGTTGAACCGGTGGTAGCTTGTTTTTCTTGTTGACTTTCCGAAAATAACTTTGTAAGTTTCATTTGGAAATAAAACGTTTTTTATTTTATTTATTTTATTATTTAGGCACCTCTTATTAATTACTTACCATAACACGATTAAAAAATATAATATAAAAGAACCTTCTTCTTAAATCCCTCAAACTACCTAGCCCTATTAAAGAGATGTTATTTAAAGTACGATTATACGAAAATTGTAATGAAAATACGAAATACAAGGAAAATGATTCTGTACGCTGCGTCGCGTCGACAGTGAGCGACAACCTTGGGAGAACACATGAAAAATGATACCACGCCTGCAAACAAAAAGGAACATATCCCACTGGGAAATAGAACATTCTTAAGTGTATATTACAAAAGAACAATATTATGAAACCAGTGTACAAGTTATTGTCTTGATGTAACAAAAACAGATTGTAAAAATACCACAATAATAACACACCATTTTTTTACATTTTTCCACTTTTTATTACGTTTTTATAATTAATCTATCGCGGGGCTTGAGCGTGGAGACCGAATCCAGAAATTCCGTAACGAAAGTAACCTAACACCGCCCACTCCGACCGGATACTTTTAATTGCCATCTCTCGATGAATAGCAGAACTTTTAATGACTTTTTTGAAATATAAGTCTCTTTAGTTCAACAACTCGCCTCTAGGTGGCATTGGTTGTATCGGATAAGTTGATATGCAATAAGTAAGTAAGTATGCAATAGCTTTACCGCGGCAGTCCCCGAGTGCCACATGTCTTTTTTTTTTAATTAATCATCATCAGGTGTATTCGGATTTAATCGAAACCGGTCGTGTTTTTGTAAAAACTTATTAAAATGTAATAAAAAGTGGAAAAGTGTAAAAAGTTGTGTATTATTATTGTGAACTTGAATATCCATCAAGAACCAACAGTACATTCAATCAGTTATACTATCTTTTCCCATTCGGGAAATGTATTTTTTTGTCATAAACTAATAATTGAAGACTAGTCAAGGTGATATATTTTTTAAGTTAAAATTGAATTTAAGCAGTCACTTAAACATTTTAAGATTATAAGTGACGTAAGTACATTAATTCTAGAGACGGATCTTTAGATTAATGTACTTAATATGTTACGGCGTATTCTAAAAGTGACAGTTTGAACTATTTTTTTTCTAAATCATAATTTTGCTACATATCACCTTCATCCAATCATGTCTTCAATAAAAAAAAACTATTTTTCACCCACAAAAAATCGTTCTTCGATTATCGCTCATGGGTGGCCACCCTTAATCACAGCATGCTTTATATTAAATACGAATAAAGAAGCCATTCAGTTGTAACTCATAAATCTATTACGTTATCAATGGCAAATAAGATATTAGAACATAAATTACTCCTACGCGTTTTCCTACAATACAAAACTATTCACTACTCCCGTTCGAGTTTATTCGAAAGCTTACCGCGCGGTTATTGGTCAATGCTCAGAGCGGCAAGCGTTTATTGGTTGCAAAGAAGTCGAACCAGTGCTCGATTCAAGATATCATTAAATTACTATTTTGTGAATTTTTAAATAAATTATTATTATTTTTACCGTATTGTGATGCGTGAATTTCGTTTATTTTAATTTTGACTGTCATTTATTTATGTTTTTTTTATCAATTTATTGTGATTGCGGAGTTTATCTATAAGTAATTGGTATGCGTTTTATTGTGTTTTATAATTGTATATTATTTTAATGTATAACGTGTAACCAACTGTCTAAAAAAAATCATCGCGATTATCATTTTCGAATTTCAAAAACAAAAATGTATGGGATTTAATACAAGCTCAGTGACATGCGAATTTCACTTAGGGAAGCATAAGCATATATCGAACTTAGTAACAAGCGATGGCATCCTAAGCTCGTTTTAATAAAGAAGTCTGAAGCCCAACCTCACTTAAGAACCTATTTGACAGATAAAAAAAACGTTTCGTGTCACATTTGAAAATCAACAACTTTACTAAGGTTACATACTTTTTTTTTCTTTATTAAAACGTAAAATTATAGATTATAAAAATATAGATTAAGCTTATTTTAATGTTTTTCTGTAATCTATAATATGAATATTGTGGTATAAAAAAAATTAAAGAACTATGTAACAGTAACAAAGTTGTGCACTTTTAAAAGTGCGGAACGTTCTTTTTTCTGTCAAAGTGAGGTTGGATTTTAGACTTCTTTATTAATACGGACATTAGTAAGGGCCCAAAATCGATTGTGAATCAAGTTCTAAAAATTAAGTCGTTCAACCCATTGTCAGCAGAAACACCTTAACTGTCTCACTTGAACTGCGATTAAAAATAAACCCTATCCCATCATTTTAAAGTTGAAAATAAATCGTTCATTAAATATAAAGAATTGTCGATAAAACAGATAGCGAACAAAAGACATTTGAAGCAGTTAAGGGTGCACACGCACGGCAGACTTTTCTTCCATATTATTTCTGAGCAGAAGGGTCCGTGGCTTCGTGGGTGATTAGCCCACAAAGGGGTTCAGGTTTGATTCCTAGGTTATGGCATGTACCAATGAGACTTTTTCAGATCTCAAGTACATTATACGGGCGCTCTAACGATGAAGGAAAACATCGCGAGGAAGCCCGCACATGGTTGGTCCCAGACGTATTGACCAGTCATTCCTCTGGACTAAGCCGACTATCACTACTATATCTTAAAAATATGTTTATAGTATAAAAGAATTAACTATATTTCTATTGTCTGGTATCTGTAGGCTGTAACACAAGTTCTTCGGATACTTAGCACGGGGCTGGATTGACGTGGTGTGAAGTGCCCATATTATTATAATTATTATTATTTATTAAAAAACAGCCTGTCCCAGGCATAGTATTTAAACAGAGGTAACATATCTCAGAGGATATTATGTACTGTATAAATCATCCAATGACGGATGCAAAAAAAAAGATGCCTCTTTTTTATGTCTGAGCGACATTTTGTGTGACGGGTTGATTGAAACTTATACTACTGCAATCAGTATGTTCTATTTTTTGTTGAAACTTATATCAAAGTGTGTGAACTAGCGACATCTAGTTTGTAATTTGAAAAAGAATTGTACGTAATGACATTACTTACCTAATAAAATGTCTGCACTGAAAAACCAACGTGTTTACTTAAAAGGTTATGGGCTATCACGCAAAATCACAGTTTTCCAAGTTTATGGAGTGATTAAAGTGTATTTATAAACTAACGTGTGTGTTGTGCAAGATGTCGGCAAACTATTTAGCTAGTGTGCCTAAATTAAAAGGCAGGGACAATTATGATGAGTGGACATTCGCGATTGAAAACGTGCTTGTATTGGAAGGCATGTTACATTGTGTGCAGCCGGATTCCGGAAAAATCATAAAACCCGAAGACGACGCAAAGACGCGGGCTAAATTATGCCTAACCATCGATCCTGCTTTGTTTGTGCATATCAAGAAGACGACGACTTCGAAAGAGTTGTGGGATAAACTCAAATCCCTGTTTGACGACTCAGGTTTTTCGAGGAAGATCTCGTTATTGAGGCACCTGATTTCAATAAGGCGAGAAAATTGTCAAGATATGACAACATACATTACTCAAATTGTGGAAGCATCACAGCGATTGAGTGGAACGGGTTTTGAGATTACTGATCAGTGGGTCGGATCATTAATGCTCGCGGGACTACCAGATAAGTTTTCGCCAATGATTATGGCCATTGAACATTCCGGTATCGCTATTACGGCCGACGTCATTAAGACAAAATTGTTAGACTCGGAACCGTTAGAATTAGCGGGAATAACATCGATGGAAACACAGAATACTGAAGCGGCTTTTGCCACAAAATGGGCGGCAAAACCCAGATATGGCAACACTAATCGGAACGAGAATGGCGGAAATAAAAAATCTACGTCAAACTTCAAAGTGACAGGAGATAATAAAATTATAACTTGCTACAAATGCAAAACGCCGGGTCATTTTCGGAATCAATGCCCAATGCTACAGAAAACAAGCAAAAATAAGTCTTCAAATGCATTTAGTGCTGTATTCCTTAGTGCTAAATATAGTAAAGACGAGTGGTACGTGGATTCCGGAGCCAGCGTTCATATGACGGCTACCGCAAGTTGGTTGGAAGAAGTCTCGAGACCAGCAACATACTCCGAGATTATGATAGCAAATCATGAAAAACTTGAAGTCATAAGCAGTGGAAATGTTAAGATATCAACCAAGATGGGATACGATATAACAATAAAAGACGTCCTATGTGTTAAAAGTCTTACAACGAACCTATTGTCGGTAAGTCAGCTAATAAAAAACAACAATAGTGTTACTTTCACAGATAATCAGTGTCTCATATACAATGCAAAGAGAGAATTAGTAGCTACCGCTAACTTAATTGAAGGTGTTTATAAGTTAGACTTATGTACTAAACCAGTGACAAAATGCTTACTAGCCAGAGATAGCACTATGTTATGGCACAGGAGATTAGGACACATAAATACTAGTGACTTGCATAAAATGAAGAATGGTGCAGTAGAAGGAATCAGCTATGAGGATGGTTATGATGTGACTAAATCCAACTGCATTGTTTGTTGTGAAGGCAAACAATCACGCTTACCATTCCCTACTGGCACAAGAGCTACTAGAGTGCTGGAAATTGTGCATTCTGACGTTTGTGGGCCAATGGAAGTTAAATCAATTGGGTTGTCAACGTATTTTCTTCTTTTCATAGATGACTACACCAGAATGTCATTTGTCTACTTCATGAAAAATAAAAATGAAGTCTTTACATTATTTAAGGATTTCAAGACTATGGCGGAGAAACAGACAAATGCTAATATAAAATTCTTACGAACAGATAATGGTGGAGAATTTTGTTCAAAAGCAATGGAAAATTTTCTGAAATCTGTTGGTATTATACATCAAAAGACAAACCCCTACACACCGCAGCAAAATGGTATGTCAGAAAGAAACAACAGGACAATAGTTGAGAAGGCAAGGTGCTTGTTGTTTGATGCTAAGCTAGATAAAAAGTTTTGGGCCGAGGCAGTATCTACTGCAGTTTACTTGAAAAACAGATCTATAGCGTCAGGACTTAATGACAAGACACCATACGAAATGTGGTATAAAAAGAAACCAGTTTTGAGCCATATACGAATTTTTGGCAGTCCGATAATGGTGCATGTTCCTAAGGAGCGAAGGAATAAATGGGACAAGAAAGCTCGGCAGCATATTCTCATTGGTTACTCAGAACATGTAAAAGGATACAGAGTATATGATCCTGTAAAAGGGCAGGTTAATATCAGCCGAGATGTAGTGGTAATGGAGAAAGCAGTACCAGGAGATATATCTGAAGCCACTGAAGCAACATGGTGTGTGGAAGATGGTTTACCTGTTCCCGTACAGTGTGATCGTTCAGTGGGGGAATATGAGCGTCATGAACAATCAACATTAGATACTCAGGAAAGTTCTGACAGTGAATCATCGCAGCTATCATTCTATGAGGCAGATGCAGATGAGACCTATGTTCCTGAATCTCCATCAACCAGCAGCAGCCTATGTGAGACACTAGAACCAGAACAACAAGACTCAGGAAGACCAAAGAGGGAGAGACGGAAACCTGCAAAGTACAACCAAATTGGATGGTTGGTCACTACAGACACTGAACTTACCGTGACTGAAGCCTTAAGAAGTTCTGAAAGTGCTCAATGGAGGAAGGCAATGGAGGAGGAGATGGAATCGTTTAGGCAGAATGAAGTATTTGATCTTGTTGATGCTCCTAAAGGTGCTACAATTGTGCAGTGTCGGTGGGTGTTTAAGAAAAAGCCAAAAACTGATAGTGAAGTGCAATATCGTGCAAGATTAGTTGCAAAAGGTTTTACTCAAAAACATGGACTGGACTATGATGAAACCTTTTCTCCTGTTGTACGACACTCAACATTGAGGTTATTATTTGCACTTAGTGTAAAACTAGGACTTGACATTACACAGTTAGATGTCAAAACTGCATATCTAAATGGTTATTTGAAAGAGGATATTTATATGTGTGCGCCTGAAGGTTTTGTAGATAAAATGGCAGGGAAAGTGTTAAAACTCAAAAAGGCAGTGTATGGATTGAAACAATCCGCTTTAGTTTGGTATGAGAGAGTTAATGATTTACTTTGTAAAAATAATTATAAAAGCTGTATCCAAGAGCCATGTTTATTTACAAAAACTTCTAAAAATGTCAAAATAATTATAGCACTGTATGTTGATGACTTCTTGATTTTCTCTAACAGTAAGTCTGAGAGTGAGAAGTTAAAATGTATTTTAAATTCTGAATTTAAAATCAAAGACTTAGGTGAGGTAAAGCATTATCTAGGTATGAATATAAATGTTCATAAATATTGTAATAAATATGAAATAACTGTGGATCAACAACATTATATAGAGGAATTATTGCTGAAATTCAATATGACTGACTGTAGGACAGCTGATACACCTATAGAGAATAAATTAAATGTAACAAAGGTAGATAAATGTACAGAAGGAATTAGTTACCAAAAACTCATAGGTTGTCTTATGTATTTATCAGTCATGACAAGACCCGATATTACATATTCTGTAAGTTACTTAAGCCAATTTAATACTTGCTACAGTGTTGAACATTGGAATTATGCTAAGAGGGTTCTAAAATACTTAAAGAAAACTAAAAGCTATTGTTTAAAATTTTGTAGTCAAGGAGATAGCTTAGAGGGTTTTGTTGATGCTGACTGGGCAAGTGACAGCTTGGACAGAAAATCGTATACTGGATTTTGTTTTGTTATGTCAGGCACAGCTGTTTCATGGCAGAGCAGAAAGCAGAGAGTAACAGCTCTATCAAGCACTGAGGCCGAGTATGTTGCGCTCTCTGAAGCCTCTAGGGAAGCAATATATCTTAGGGAACTATTGTATGAGCTAACTGGCTCTTTGTTAACAATTAGGTTGAATTGTGACAACCAAAGTGCATTAAAGATGGCCACAAATAATCAATGTCACAATAGGTCTAAACATATTGATGTTAAACACCATTTTGTAAGAGAAGTCATTAAAAGTGGAAAGGTAGAGATCAATTATTTATCTACGGATGAAATGCCAGCAGATTTATTAACTAAAGGTCTAGGTGCAATTAAACACTACAAGTTTATGAGAACATTAGGAATTTTTAAATTGTAATTTACAGATTTGCTTAGTTTATTTTGATAGGTAGGGGTGTTGAAACTTATATCAAAGTGTGTGAACTAGCGACATCTAGTTTGTAATTTGAAAAAGAATTGTACGTAATGACATTACTTACCTAATAAAATGTCTGCACTGAAAAACCAACGTGTTTACTTAAAATTTTTTACTTCACCGGTCACCGAATAACGCTCATGGGTGGGCATCCTAAGTTAAGTGAAGTCCGGTGCTCGTAAATTACGAACATACATTAATTTTACTGTTCCATATCAATAGAATAAAACAGGAAACAGGTGCATTGTGAAAAGATTTCAAAGAGTACAATAATAATTGAATATAAATCGACTGTTCCAATTCAATATGATGAAAATTTATACAAAAAAAAATCAAATTAATAAATAAGTACCTTTTATTGCACAATTTTTAAGTCATGTTTAAGGATGCGTGCGCGGGTTCTTAAAATTGGAGTAACTACTTTGAAACCTTTTTCCTCAATATTGATCTTCCAAAAATCCAAAAAAATTATACAGAATTATTCATGGTTCATATTATATCAAGCCGAATATAGTGCGAAGAGAAGGACGCGTAGAGCATTTTTTGTTTTGGCAACTCATAGAATTTACTCACCATGACGCGACAAATCACGTTTAAAGATCTCCATAAAAGTCACAAAACAGATGAGTTTTAACCAAATTAGGTATTAGATTAACGACCAGTGCGTTCGGGTGTATAGACTAGAAGCTAGCGAGCCTCAGCAAAGTAAGATTCACTTTTTGTGGTCATTTTAGACCTTTGATTTTTTTCAGATATTTGAAGTACCAAAACAAAAAAAAAAAACTCTACGCGTCATTCTCTTCACTCGATATTCGGGTTAATATTATGTTAACCATGAATCACTCTATAAATTGATATTCACTATATTACTTAATATAGCCTAAAACACCTTTGTTTAATTTAAAAACTTTTTTCTCTTTATTGTAATATTAGTGACGCGAAGTCGATAACGAGTGTCCCCTGACTATTGCATTATTTTCTCCAAACGTTGTCATACGGTTACACTACACCATCTATTACTGCAATAACGAGCCCTGAGACGTGGCACAGAAGTTAAAAGACCTAACACCTAATTCCCATGCCGCGTCTCACGGCTTAGAATTGATCACGTTGTACGTTACTAAGGTTTTGCGATTTAATTTGCAGCAACAAATACATCAAAATACCCACAAATTAAGATACCATTGTATTGGTTTTATTTTCCTTAACATAATAATAGCTCCCCTCACCGATTTCGGTATCGGTAGCCGATTTCATTGAAACCAGACCAGCTACACAGGAGTTATTTTATAGTGCCCAAGTGTGTGCGCAATACACAAAGACACTCTCTCTTCCTTTTACTCTCATAACCCAGTGGGACGGTAAACCGACACGACTGGCGAGAGAACAGGCGCAGGACCGACTTTTTACATGCCCATCCGACGCATGGATCTTCTTTCTTTTCAGACAATCAGGTGATCAGCCTGCATTGTCCTGACCAAACTTGAAAACAACATTTTTGTTGTTTCAACGCGGTAATCAAACCCGCGACCTCCGGGTCGAGAGCGTAGCTCAGAACCACTAGACCACGGAGGCGCTTGGCCTTAAAATAAATAAATGATGCAATTAAAACGAGATATAATATCTTAGTAGCTTTATTTAAAAGGCGGAACAGCAATTTCGCAAAACGTTATCATAAAAAAAAAACAGCAATATTTCTCGTGCCATCTAATAATGTGCGTTTTCCCAAAATACTCAAATACACGCTTGAAAATGAACCTTGTTACATCAAGATAGAGTTCAATTTACCTCGGTACAACTTTGAGAAAATCGTTTCGTCTTGAGCATGTCCATTTCTTACGGTGTCTACAATAATGCCCGGCGATTCATCAAATTGCAATTTCGTAATAGATACCGCGGCGGTAGATAAGGTATATTAATTGACTGCCTTGAATCGCCTCCGTGGTCTAGTGGCTTCGCACTCGACCCGGAGGTCGTGGGTTTGATTCCCGCGTTGGAACAACAGTGTTGTTTTCAAGTTTGGTTAGGACAATGCAGGCTGATCACCTGATTGTCTAAAAAGATAATCCATGCGTCGGATGGGCATGTAAAAAGTCGGTCCTGCGCCTGTTCACTTGCCAGTCGTGACGGTTTACCGTCCCACTGGGTTATGAGAGTAAAAAGAAGATAGAGTGTCATTGTGTATTGCGCACACACTGGGGCACTATAAAATAACTCCTGCGTAGCTGGCCTGGTTTCAATGAAATCGGCTATCGGTGAGGGGAGCTATTATTATTCATAAAAATTATTCTCGTTAAAACTAACACTAACACGGCTGTACAAAATTTTGCGTGTCAACAAAAATGTTATCAAAAACAAATATTCCATTTAATTATTTTATTAAGCATCGTACACAGGTATTCAACATTAACCGGTGCCCATAACCTGTTATCTTTACAATAAAAATACTTTGTAAAATTTTCACCTTTTTGTGTTTACAAAAATACTGAAATAAATTCTCGTAGGCCGAAATGTAGGTCGGTGAAATGTTCTGTTGAAATATTCTAAGTAATGGTTTGGACTTTTACGAGGTATCAGCATGCTTTTCAGTAACTCTCTAATTTCTGTTTTAAAAAAATCGTTCCTTTCCTATTTACTATAGAGACATACTTCGCTTATGCAGCAGTGGACGTCATACCTGAAATGATGAATACAAGGGGTAAAACAGTCATTTTCTCATTTTGTAAATGTATTTTTTTAATATTTTTTTGTCGAAAAAATAAAAATTTTTTTTCACCATTTCTTGTTTTGTCGCAAAAATAACAAAGAATAAAAAAATTTTTTTTTTAATTTTTGTAAAAAAAAGAACGTCCAAGTCCAAGGGGAGAAAGGTCTGTTAAAAAAACCTAGAAAAAACACAAACATTTAGGGCAGTGCGAATCAATGGCCACGGACGCTCAAAACATAACATAATCTTTAACTATACTAATATTATAAAGCGGAAGAGTTTGTTTGTTTAAACGCGCTAGTCTCGGGAACTACTGCTACGATTTGAAAAAATATTTTTTTTGTTGGATAGTCCATTTATAGAGGAAGGCTTTAGGCTATATAACATTACGCTGCGACCAATAGGAGCGAAGCGTCAGTGAGAAATGTTGCAAAAACGGGGAGACTTTCGTTGCATGCGCTGCATAAAAGGCTAAAGTTACTCAAGAACCACGCGAACGAAGTCGCGAGAACAGCTTGTATTGCAATATACCTACATTTTCCCAAAAAATATCCCGAGATAAATCTCGCGAACCTTAATGGTTTTCCTAACACGCACCAGATTTCCAGCATACTCCACAAATAGGAAATTTAGTTCTCGCGTGCTGCCCTCCCCGCAGACGTCACGCGATGTGAAGTGCTGATATACTGCCGCGATCCACTGTCTGACGCGGGAAATGGCGGCGCATTACTTATATAACCGTTGTGAATTTAAAACAGGTTATGGGTCGTCCCCGTAACCTGATAAATAAAAGTTAAGAGTACTCTTGTACACTTGGTGTAAAAAGACCAGGGGGTCTACTCAAGACGCCATCGCTAATTATCGCTTACAAAGTTCGATAACAAAATGTATGGGATTTGACATCGGCTACGCTAAATGATCGCGATTTGGTATGTCATTTAGCGTACCATATTATGTCAAATCCCATACATTTTGTTATCGAACTTTGTAAGCGATAATTAGCGATGGCGTCTTGAGTAGGCCCCCAGTCACTATAACTTCGAGATGCCATTATACTGCCTTTCCTCATTTTGGAAATGTATTTTATTTTTGCAAAAAAAAAATTTTAGCAAGCATTTTTTTACCATTTTCTTATTTTATGTAAAAAAAAATACATTTCTAGAATGAGAAAAGGCAATATAATCTTATCCCAAAGTTATAGTGACTGTTCTTGAAAGTCATAGTGGACACACTTGGTCACTGTTCAATAACTCTTGTGTAGGTAGGTTTCAATTAAACCTGCCTCCAACACTGAAATCGGTAAGACTGCCACGGTCAACTATGTGACGGGACGGGAAATGGTGGCATATTACTCATGTAGCCGTTGTGAATTTAAAACAGGATTTTGTTTTGAATAATATTTAACGTGTTATTTTAGGCATTTTACTTTCATGTCCTCTTATATTCTGCCTAGTCAAACTGTTTAAAATAAAACTTGAGACTTCAATGATGATGGACACAGGTTTTAGCATAATAATAACTTTCCGTATAGTTCGCGGCAAATAACTCTACCTATGTATTTACAGGCTGTAATATTAATGAGTGATCATACTTTATATATATATATATTTAATTTAATATTTTTTATTAATTATTCCCTTTATGGCCAAATTTTTGATGTTGGGGCATTTCTTTTATAAACATGAAAGTCAAAAGTAAGTCTTTCAGCGCTGGTACTTTCACGGTATACTCTACATAGGAGACACATACACACCCTTAAGTATTAAATTACTCATTTATTTTACTGCAATATTATGGTATTAGTTACATCTGTTCCAATACTCATTATTTTTGTTATAATTGATTCATACGAAATTTCATTCAAATATGTCCCTTACTTCAAGAGTTGAGGGTTGAATTTTGAAAAAAATAATCCTTACATGATGCCATCGTCATATTACGAGGAGCAAGTGTAAGAAACTTCATTTTTCTAACCTTAGCCTTGGTGTTAATCACAAAGTGGATTTATCAGAGACACGACTAGTAATAGAAAATGGTATCACCCTGATACTGGCAATTCGCCTGGCTATTTTTGTTTTCTTCGATTTCCGGGCACTATTGGAAAATACTAATTACTAATTTCGTTTCGTATCTTCTTCTTAATTAAGGAGTTGAATTTAGCTTAATGTGATGTTATGCTTAAAAATATGCTTATGATTATTTTAATGTCATAACTTGTACTTAATTCGGCATATTTACAATTTATAATTTACAAACGTCAATAGTAGTGATATCTATTGCAATTTTTTTTTGTATTAAGCTGGTGGTGTTAATAGATCAGTTAATTGCCTTTTCTTTTATATGTCATATTATTGCACCTAAGGTATAAAATTTTATAAAATCCTGCAGTGGAAATGTGCGAAAATTCACTTTTCTTACCTGAAACTTATGCCTACATCAATCAATTGCATACATACATACATAGATCATTTTGATACCTACCCGCAAATGAGCAGTCACTAAAGAGAATATCATACCTGGGGTAACAATGATCTATTATGGCAACAACGAGGGGGCCTGATGTGTTAATTTCGCCTGTCATGCTATAGTCACCTCACGAATTCTACTTTTTTTGCCACAAAGAAAAGCAATTACATCATCAAAGTGTCAGCCCTGAATTCTCAGGGATGTTGGAAATCGCAATTTGTTTCGTACATGCGTCGATTGTTGTCGGAATACAAATGTGATGTTCGATAGGTATCGTTGAAACTGGATACAAATAAAATCGCATGTTTTCTTTTATACTGGGTGTAAAAAGAACATTCACTATAACTTTGAGGTACGATTATACTACCTTTCCTCGTCTTGGAAATGTATTTTATTTGTCAAAAACTAAAAAAAAATATTTTTTTAATTATTACCATTTCTTATTTTTTGTCGCAAGAATAACAAAAAGGAAAAAAAAAATACATTTTTTATCATAATATCATTATTTATAATAATTTTTGCAATATTTCAAATTATTTTTCTCCAAAATAGTATGGTTTAAAAAAAATAAAATATATTTTTTATTACCGATTAGATACGGAGGTTTTTAAGGTGACAAACTAAGGTTAAAAGCGTTTTATTGTATCGTAAATTAACTTTATGGTCTTTTATGACTCCATTAAACAGAGCCTTTTGTAAAAATTGTCACCCTCACCTGCTCACAAAAGCCAAAGTCATATATTTTGTCGTTTTTGTCGGTGTGCTGACTGCAAGTTTTTGTCATTACTCGTCGTGAAGAAGTTAATGAATTAAAAAAAAACATATATACGGTCGAATTGAGAAACCCCCCTTTTTTGGAAGTCGGTTAAAAATTACATCGACTGTCTCGAACTTCGTACCATAAGAATTAAGGTTCTTGATACATTGACAAACGATGACATAAACAATTCGAGGAACCATTCTCATTTTTTTTAACATAATATTTTCATACCACAGGACATGTTTAAAGGTTAAAATAAAATAAAATATCGGCCCAATTGAAAAAAAAAATTGTAGTTAAATATTAACTTTCGGTTTACTGTACGAAAAAAATATTTTTTTTTCTAATTTCAATTTATTTTCTAGAAAATCAATTAAAATACCCCAAACGAACACCAAAAATTTGCTTTTCAAATTTTGAGGGCGCATAAATTCATAATTACAAATAAGGACGTACATTTATTCAGGTCTTATGGAAGTGCAATTGATCCAGTTATAAACAATATCCAAGATCTGACTTTATTTTTCTGTGTTCCGCTTGATGTAAAATGCCTTAGAAATAAATATAAAAATAAGTATAAAATAAAAATAATATGTCTGTCCAATTTGTGACCTTACTTTGTAAGATTATTTTTTACAAAAAGTCGGTCACAAAATTATGCTGTGGATATATAACCCACCCAGGGTAGTCAAAAATATATATTATCATAAAAAAAATAAAAATACAGCACCAGTGCTAATACATCAGAGGTGATAAGTTACATGTGTAATTGCATTCGGGAAGGTCAAGGCTTCAGTTGAACGTGAAAGCGGCAATTAGATTAGAATGCTTCGCCCATAAATTGTCCAGGGGCTAGCTAACTTTCCCTCAGCGCCTGCGTATAGGGTTGGCAGGGTGGGGGTTGAAATTAATAATAATATTTATAGAGGCTCAACACCACGTCAATCTCGCCCCGTGCTAAGTATCCGAAGAACTTGTGTTACAGGTACCAGACAACGGAAATATATTATGTTTTATACTATACATATAGTAAAGATTTTTATTTTATTAATACACAAATTTACTACACATCCATGACCCAGGATCATTGAAACTTTTTGCTCCCTCGGCGGGATTCGAATCCGCAATCGGTCGAGCACCAAGCTGAACCACTGTGCTACGGAGGTCGTCGTCATTGAGTATTTGGTAACGTGTAATTAAAAAATCCGACCTCAACAACTAAAAAGCAAATAAAATATTTTATGTCAGCAAAGGCAAATTTGCATTCAAACACAACAACGAGTGATTAGCACTATTTTTTGACGTTCAGCAATCGATTGCGCGTCTATCGCGTGATATTTGCTTTAACGTGCAGCTGGCACGTAGTCTTAGAGTTTATTGCGAACAGACGCAACGTAGGACTCCAATATACTATTATGTACGGGTATGTTAAAATCCGTATAAACTCCAATATTATTGTTGGGCAGGTGGTCTAGCTTTCTGTACCTTTTTGCACCAAGCATGTTAAATACCTCAATGTACCTCCTCCTAAAGGCAAGAAATATTGATATTTAACATTTCGTAACTTTAGTTGAATTCGAGAATGGTTTAGATTTATAAGTGGCGCCAGTAGGTGGCGTTGGTAATGCTTTTAAGGCGATATATCTGGGACAGCCATTTTTTACATTTTTTTTAAATATTAGTTCGAAACAAATTGTTGTTACATAAAAGCAAATGTAAAATATTATTTTCAAAAACCCCGCTAGAGCCAACCCTACACTGGTCACATTCCGGACACAGACGGTACAATAGGGTTGCGGTTAAATTTATGTCCCGTGTTTTATTTCCTGGTTTAATTAGAGTTTATTTATAACACTTGTGCAGCCTACACCTATATTATGTGAAGCAAAAACTATAGGTACAGTTTCATGAATTTTGCGAACAGAAGATGAAATTAACACACTTATCTTAACAATAATTAGTATGAAGCAAAGTCCTCCGCCGCTGTTTGCTATTTGCGATAATCAGACTTCTCAAAGAGTACAGCACCGATCTTCATGATGTTTTCACCAATGGATAAAGTAGTTCTCGAGGAAGGTTTTAGTGTATTGGACCCGGTAGGTGGCGCTGCTGTCAGTGCATTAAGGTACATAGTTTGTCGGGGCAGCTAGTTATAGAATAAAGTCCTCCGCCGCGTCTGTATGTTCGCGATAAACTCAAAGACTACTGCACCGATCTTCATGCCGTTGTCACCAATGGATAGAGTGGTTCTCGAGGAAGGTTTTAGTGTATTGGACCCGGTAGGTGGCACTGCTGACAGTGCGTCAAAGTTCGGGATAGCTGGTATAATTGGAAAAAAGGAGAGATATACTAATATTTTAAATGAATTCTTAGAAATACTAAAAATTAATGAAAATCACAATAAAATACACTTTTTTGTATAATTACAGTAGATTTCGCACGATTGTCAATGTTTCTCTTAGTTATCAGAGACATAATTTTTTATCCGTATCTATTCAGAGTATAAAAAGAGCAGTCGCTATAAATGTATGGGATATGATTATACCTTATCTCAGTCAAGAAGTGTATATTTTTTAATTTTATTGCTATTACCTAAAAAATTTTATAATTAACATTAGTCATAAGAAAAACAAAAAAAAACATTTTGAATGATAGAAGGTAGTATAATCATACCAAAGTCATACTGACTGTCATACTGCTTTCATAACTTGCACAGGTTACCTAAGAGGCAAAAATCCCGAATACAGGGCGGTCCAATAATAAGTAATTTGTCACACAGCGTGGTGAAAACATTGTCTAATGTTGCCGTGACTGCGGTTTCGCTAATGTCCATGCAGTTTTCGGAATTCCCAACAATGGACAATAATTATGTTATATTGTAGAGTGCTGTTCTAAACCTATTGTCGCTATTACCATATTCAATGCAGTCCTGTAACCCTTAGGCCTCAGCCTCGAATTTTGCGGGCAGCGGGGCGGGAGCGGCGGCGGCGTGTTTCCCGCTCCTGCGCCGCTGTTTTCGAGAACAATTCAACAGGCGTAAATTGTACAATTGTATATAATAATCGCTATCAAACGTATAAATAAAAAGCTCCCTTCACCGATTTCGGTGACGCTAGCCGATTTCATTGAAACCAGGCCAGCTACGCAAGAGTTATTTTATAGTGACCAAGTGTGTGCGCAATACACACAGCACTCTCTCTTACTTTTACTCTCATAACCCAGTGGGACGGTAAACCGACACGACTGGCGAGAGAACAGGCGCAGGACCGACTTTTTACATGTCCATCCGACGCATGGATCATCTTTCTTGTCAGACAATCAGGTCATATCAAACGTATACACTTGACCACGATATTGTACACAATTATTGTACAATTTACGCCTGTCGAATTGCTGTTGCGAGTTACATAATCAGCCTGCCGGTCCATTTGATTTTACGCAATAGATCCTGCCGCTCCCGCGCCGCCGCCGCTCCCGCCCCGCTGCCCGCAAAATTCGAGGCTGAGGCCTTATCTACACCACATAGATATCAACATCGTTTGACTTTTCATTACATCGATACTGTGAGAGTGGTGATTTATTTGTCTCTTTGTTTCTGACTGTTTAGAAGAACCAATATAAGTACAGAATACAGCTAGTATTGTTTCTAACGATGTCGTTAGTCTACGGGCGGTCTAACAATACATGTTATAAATCTTCACCTTCAAAGCGATTGTTTAAAATGTATTTTTGACGTTGACATTTTGCGGTTCGCATTTCAATGTTGGTACTTTGCAATACTGCAATAGATTACATTACAATAAGTACATCCTTTTATCTATTATTAACCCCTATTTTAGGGTGTAAAATGTACCCTAGTGGTTATTGTATTTGCCGATTAAATGTAATATATTATATTTACTCAAAAACGATAGCTAAGTTAAATCATGAAATGGAGCGCGTGCTTTAATTTTTAAAATTGAAACTTATACTATAACGGGTGTAAAAAGAACAGTCATTATATATTTGGGATATGATTATACTACCTTTTCTTATTCTGGAAATATATATATTTTTTTTAAATTCAAAGATTTTTTTTAAAACTGGCCGTTTAGAATAAATGAGTAAAAATTAAATAGAACTAAATGAAGGTAAATATTTTATTTATGTTTATGATATTTTGATTTGGTTACATAAAATTTAACGCTACAAAATTTTAAAGTTGTTGTTTATTTAAAGGGCTGATTAAATTTCGGTGAAAACAAATATTCTCGAATAAAGTATTTTAAAAAATCGCAGGTATATAAGGTATAAAATAAACGAGTGATAATACTTTAGGGTGTGTATGTGCATCCTATGTAGAGTATACTGTGAAAGTACCAGCGCTGAAAAACTTACTTTTGACTTTAATATTTCTATGAAAAATGGCCTAACAACATAAATTTGGCCATACAATAATTTAAAAAAAGTAATACTTTCAGATTAATATAATAGATCTCCTCACCGATTTCAGTGTCAGTAGCCGATTTCATTTAAATCAGGCCAGTGACACAGGAGCTATTTAATAGAGCCCAAGTGTGCGCAATACACAAAGACACTTTCTATTCCTTTTACTCTCATAACCCAGTGGGTCGGTAAACCGACACGACTGGCGAGAGAACAGGCGCAGGACCGACTTTTTACATGCCCATCCGACGCATGGATCAAATCATGAATCATCTTTCTTGTCAGACAATCAGGTCAGCCTGCATTGTCCTAACCAAACTTTTTTTTGTTGTCCCAACGCAGGAATCGAACCCATAACCTCCGGGTCGAATGCGAACCTCTGAACTACTAGACCACGGAGGCGCTATACACATATTTCACAATATACTTTACATAAGATGCACATACACACCCTAAAGTATTATCACTCATTATTTTATACCTTGTATACAAGTTGTGGCTCTTTGTAATATCGTCCCCACGGCTCCGTGAAAGTCGTTGACGGAGTATCATCGACTTTTAGACTGCGTCCAGTTCAACATTTCTTGGCAGTGACTTCAATGTCATTTTATCAGCGCAAAAAAGGTAGGTATTAAAATTCTGAGAACAGTCGAAAATAAAAGTGTAAATGTTCACTAATGTAAGACGTTCTTCGTCATCGTTAAATCTTTTATTCCACACGTCTATCACTACAGTCGTAACACGCTCCGCGCGGTTTTACGAGATATTTAAATAAAATAACATATTTGGAGTAATTCTGAACATTTACGTTTGTGTTTGGATCGTAAAAGTTAAAGTCCCCGAAGTATCTGAAAAATATTCAACATTAGGGTGGCCACCCACGAGCGACGATGGGTCACCGACTTTTTGTAGTGATACACTATTTTTCAACTACAAAATGTCGTTTAAGAATAATGTGACTGGGAGGTTTTATTCACTATTTTTCACGGGCCAGGTCGCGGGCATAGCCAGTATTATAATTCATACATGGTAATATATTACAGGGTGTGAAAATAACAGTCAATTTAACTTTGGGATTTGATTAAATAAATATATAAAAAAGTTTTTATTCAAAATTAAAACATAAAGTTTGTATTTTGAAGCTCAATTTTGAAATTACAATTACCAGTTACCACCGGTTCGCAACCCATTCTAAAATGTTTTTTTTACAATTTTTGTTATTTTTGCGACAAAAAAGTAAAATTCATTTTTTTTTAAGTTTTTGACAAGAAAAACAACATTTTCCGAATTAAAAAAGAAGCATAATCATATCCTAAAGTTAGTGTCGGTTCCTTTTACACCCGGAACATAAATAGTTTTAGAAGCTCAGTTATATCGTTTATTGGATAATTCAGTAATTTGGGTTTCCAGAGAATTTGTCTTATACGTATTGAGCTATATATATAGATGCCATCATTACACTTTGAAGGCAACCCCTTAGGCTTCTACCACCCTCGGTCTCACTACACGTATGATAAGATGATTGCGGCTCAGTATAATGACAAGATTAATTACAGTTAAATCTTCCTGTCAACTGTCAGAATATCATGTTTGTGGTGTTTGGGACTACCTAACAGGATGGAGCGGAGTATGCTTAGTGACAAACTAAAAGATAAAATAAAACTAACAGATATAAGAGCTAGAACTGGGGTAACAGATGTGACATACACAGTGAAGACATTAAAGTGGAAATGGACAGGACATACAATGAGGAATAGAAATAACAAACGGGCCAAAGACGTCAATGGATGGTACCCTAGAGATGGAAAAAGAAAATGAGGGAGACAAAAGAAAAGATGAGAAGATGAAATAAAAGCAATAGGAGGAACAACATGGGGTAGAAAGGTACTTGACAAACAACCCTGGAAGAGCTTAGGGGAGGCCTTTGCCAAAGGGCAATCAGATAGAATTAAGTAAAAGTAAAAAAAAACAATCATTGTTAAAAAGAAATCTGAATAAAGGCTTATTTTATTTTATTTATTTATTTATAGTACATCCCGTTTAATTTTAACCCAAACGTTAACAAACCCGTCTATGACACAACCAGCAGGTTCACTCCCGACACAATCGAGAAACGAATCAGTTTGATCTCAACGCTTTTTGGTATTTTATTTGGTGGATTTCTTTGAAACTAACCAGGATAAAGAAAATCGTTAGATTGTAACTTTTTGTAAGGCCGACCATATCAATCGACTGAAAATCAAAATAAACAACCGTCAATTTACTCAGGAGTACGCGGCATGATCGAATCTGAATCAAAATCAAATCAGATTGGAGAGTAAGGCTCTCGATTTTAAATATGGACTATGTGGTGTCTCTCAGTCTGTCTGCAATATCGTAGCTACCGAACAGATTTATCCTACTGTAGTTTATAAGAAATCAATTTTAATTGAATATCTTAGGGTTTTACTATAGCTATGTTATTGTTATTGTATCTGTTCTCATACTATATAATTATGTATTAAATTTAATAATATTTGCACGTCGAGATAATCCGACAAGATATGTGTATCACTACAAACCTGTTCCAGTCTAATGTACCTACCATATTTTGGCAAATAAATTATACTATTTATTTATTTATTAATAAAATTTTTGGAGTCGGTGTCAGTCAAAAAACAACATATTTAATTTGCTGACCTAAATAACATAAGGTTGTTATAAACTCACCTTTGCTGACACCGACTACAAAAAGAACATTAATTGTAACTACATATTAAAAAAAAAAACATTATTTTATACTTTTTAGCTATTAAAGTTGGTTTTTAATAAGTCAATTTCCCTGGCCGAGAATCGAACCGACTTTAAAAAATATATAGGTTATAATATAATAAATGGGTCCCTTATGTATAGTTTAATGTGAAAGTACCAGCGCTGAAAGAGTTTCTTTTAAATTATTGTATGGGCAAATTTATGATGTTGGGGCATTTCTGAAAAAAAATAATTAAAGTCAAATTAAATCATTAATCTAATAAGTACTTTCGTAAACTCTACACACCCTCAAGTATTATTACTCACTTAATTTACACCCTATATAATGTATTATTTATATCAAGTGTGAATTTATTGCTTCATTCGATAGTCTTGCTGATACGGATCAAACCTGCACACAGTTTGATACACAAATTAGAGGAAAGTGCTAATTTTAATCTTTTTTTTTCATAAAAGAAATTAATTTTATAAGTACCATGCCAAAGTAGTTTTGTCCTTGTCTATCCAGTGTCAATTTTAATGTATCAGACACAGATAACTCATTGTTAAGCTGACCCAAAGCCAATATTTTTTTCGGATACGAATCCGGACTATGCATTCATTCACGATTTTTTGTGATACCATGTGTGATGTATCGCTGTATGGACATCAATGGAGCCCTGATCGTTTGTCAAAATATATCACACGAGTTTTAACATTGACATTCCATTTATAATAGTGTGTTGGATTGGACAAACCTCTATTATCTATGTAATAGAATGGTTGATCTTTCAATATTAGATATGTGTTTGTATCGTAAAATAGATCTATCGTGATCTTATTATTTTAATATAAATAAAATAAAAAACGTTTTATTTCCAAATGAAACTTAACAAGCTATTTTTGGAAAGTCAACAAAAAGGCTACCACCGGTTCAACCCTAGCCCGCCGAGAAGAACCGGCGTAAGAAACTCAGACGCGGCCATCATTTAGCAAAAAATGGATAAATTAAATTTTTACAGTGTAACTTAATCTATACATATTAATATCATAAAAGTTAGGATACACATAGTAAATAAATATAAGCAGCCATTATGGTTGCCCACCTTATTCCCAGGGTGTGCAATCATTAACAAAATCAGTTATCCTATAATAAGCTTTAGCACACAAAAGTTTTTAAATACTTTTTAAATTTATTTTGTACGTTTTCTAGGATTTTTTTGTATAGGTAAATTGCCTTTTAAAAGATTCACTTACTTTGATAAGCCTGATTATAGGTATATCGATAAATTATTTATTTGCACAATTAAATAAATAATAAAACAGTAATCAGACAAAAATTAAATGTACTCCCCGTAACGCTTTTGCTTAACGTATTAGTAATACGTATTACTATTCAATTTATCATAATTACTTATGAATATTAACTGTAAAAGCAAGAAATAGAATGAAATTTTATTTATACAATAGTATAACGGCAGTTAGTTAAAAAATATAAATAGTTAATGTACTGCCTCTGTCCTTTATTAATGACTTTGGACTTTCAAGCCGAAATAGTCCAGGATCACGGGGCTGACTGATTGCTCTTAATTACACGTCTGTTTCACTGTCACTCGAGGTTCCGCATTGTGAGCGATTGGCTGCGCACATAAAAGACAAATTTGCATAAAATTACAAACGAAACAACTTTTAACTTTTTCATAGAGCACAAAATGAACTTTCACTAAGTTCCTTTTGTGCTCTATGACTTTCTGACAGAATTGAAAAGTAATAAGGACATTCATCGACTAGCTGACCCGTGCCCACTTCGTTACGGATAGACACCGTTTAAACCTTCCCTGGACTTCCACGAATGTTTCAAGACTAAAAATAACGCCGTTCTCGAGTTTTAGCAAGACTAACGAACAGCGATTAATTTTTAGATAAGATAACAATATTTTTTTAAAAATTTAATTTGTTTATTTATGAATAAATGTTTAATTTTAAAGAAGTGCTTCAAATATGTAATTAGGAAGTAAAAAAAAATTAATGAAGTACATTGTTTAGTAATAAATCTGTTAAAAGTTCGAACGTCTGACATATTTTGTAAATGACTGCTGTGTTCATCATATAAAATACCACTAAAAGTAACTTAAAATCCGATTATACACACCCTAGACCAAAACACACGGCCAAAATAATTACGGATTATGCCACGGAGTACAAAAACTTTTTGTGTACAATGAGCCAAATTAAAACCCCATGATGCGAAAACTTTGTACCTCATTCAAAATAAAACTAACAGAAACACGAATGATCTGTTCCATTGTAAATCACTGTCGAACAAAAGTTGACCATTAGAGATACGCTTTTGTTGAGCGGCAGCTGAATATCGGAAACACGATATAAAATAAACGAGAAGAATCTAACGTCGTTCTAACATTGATAATACAGTGTGTCCCATCAATACTAATAGTATAAAGCGGGAGAGTTTGTTTGTTTAAACGCGCTAATCTCAAGAACTACTGGTCCGATTTGAAAAATATTTTTTTTGTTGGATAGTCCATTTATAGAGAAAGGCTCAAGGCTATATAACATTACGCAGCGACTAATAGGAGCGAAGCGTCAGTGAGAAATGTTGCAAAAATGGGGAAAATTATTCACGTTTGAAAACTTTCTTTTTTTTTCAGCTAGTGTTTCGTATATCAAGCCGAATAAAGTGTGAAGAGAATGACGCGTAGATCATTTTTTGATTTGGCACCTTACATAAATTACTTACCATAACGCCTCTGTGGTCTAGTGGTTCAGAGCTTCGCTCTCGACCCGGAGGTCATGGGTCGATTCCCGCGTTGGATCAACAAAAAAATGTTGTTTTCAAGTTTGGTTAGGACAATGCAGGCTGATCACCTAATTGTCTGATAAGATGATCCATGCGTCGGATGGATATGTAATAAGTCGGTCCTGCGCCTGTTCTCTAGTCAGTCAGTTACTGTCCCACTGGGCTATGAGAGTAAAAGGAAGAGAGAGTGTCTTTTTGTATCGCGCATACTTGGGCATTATAAAATAACTGCGTAGCTGGCTCGGTAACTGACACCAAAATCGGTGATGGATGCTATTATTATTGGACTATTCATAAACAATTAACGCGATTGCCTCTCGATAGGAAACGTAATGGCATAACAACTTCGTCAGTTCGATGTGACCCAGATGTGCCCAAAACGACCAATCTCCGGTACGCGCGCCCAACCTAAACCAATTCAATTTTCATCCTATCTACTCCACGTTCTATTTGCTTACGCTCATATCGTTATCTCGTCATCCAATAGTTCTATCGATTTCATTACTCTATGATGTATAGTTCTATTTGCGATTTTGTATGATTTGCTTTTAAGCAATATGCATGAATCATTTTAATGTATCGCAATTATTGTTACGCCACATTTGTAATACAAATGTTTCTATTTTAGTAAAATTATGTGCATTTTTAGTAAATTACTACAATATGTCTAGTAATGGAAGCATATAGTTTATTCAGTGTGTTAATGTTATGAATAATAGCCTATTGCAATACGCGCGCTTCTGGATGCCATGTATGAGGCCCTATTACTTCACGCGTATGCATTTAGTGCGTTATTTCTCAGTAAATAGGTACGCGCTTTCTACGCGCGTAAGTAACGCGCGTTAGTAAAAAATACGCACGTAATTTCTAGACGGAATATATATAATACGATGCGCGTGTTACTAACGCGCGTGGATTCTGAACCGCTTTCCTTCTAACGCGCGTTAGTAAGCAAGCGTGAACTTACTGAGAAACAACGTTCAAGGTCCTCATACATGGCATCCACAAGCGCGCGTATATACGATATGCGCGTTTGAAAAAAACGCGCGCATGATTTCGCGGCAAGTCTTTGATACCTAACTTGTTGCATCTAATATGTATGATATCGTTGTTAAAACTTTGCGTTGTATATATATTTAGTATTTTTGTTTGTGTTGTATTTCATTACCAAGATCACATCAATGAAAAGATACGATACTGTTTATACAAAGGCGTTTTTTTGCCACATATCCATACAAAAAAAGGTTTGACACCTACTAATGGTATGAATCCTGTGTTGTTCATCTTTGGTTTATCTTTTTACTTCATCCAACTTGTTACTTGCTAAAGATAAAAAGTCATATTTTATATAATAGTAGATTAACTGATATTTGTATCTTTTATGTCGTTGGATTTTAGCTGGAGTTTTGTTTGTGCTAACTGCGACAGTGATACTAAGTATCAATTTTACCAAAACATGTTAAATATAGTAATAATACACTAAATACTTGCACTTTTACTATATAATATTATTATGTATTTCCATCAAGAACCTACGGTACGTTCAATAACAAAACATGTTAAAGTTAATCCTTCATTAAATATCATGTTATTCCTCTCATATTTCCTGTCAATGATAAAATTGAAGGAATGACATAATATTTTAACATGCCATTAACACAAGCGTGAGTTAAATCGGGATTTAGTATCAAAATGAAAAACTCAGTAGGGTTTTTAAGTTCTTACCGTTTTTATTTTATTTTAGTAATACTTTACTACATTCATAATGCCTATTGTGCAAAAAAAACTCTTAAAAACTACACACCTAATCTGGATGTAGGCGGGGTACGTTTTACAGAATCTATTCAATATTTTCGATTGTTATCGTCGATTTTTATTCTTCAAATGAGCATTGTCGTTTACATAAATCAAATGTATTGTAGAGATGTTGGATAAGCCTATTGAATATTATTATTGACACTTTTGACAATAAATAACTAATATAAAAAACTTTTTAAAACAAAATTTTATGTTGTTCCAACGCGGGAATCGAACACACGACCTCCGAGTCGAGATCCAAGCTCTCCAGCGTATACTAACGAGCAGTCTGAGCATACACAGACTACCACAATCATTACCCTTTCCTTTCCAGTCGGGTAAAAATCCAAACTTAAAATTAAATGGATAATAATAATGCCTCCTACACCGACTTCGGTGACAGTGACCGGTTTCATTGAAACCAGGCCAGCTACGCAGGAGTTATTTTATAGTGCCTAAGTGTGTGCGCAATACACAGACATTCTCTCTTCCTTTTACTCTCATAACCCAGTGGGACGGTAAACCGACACGACTGGCGAGAGAACAGGCGCAGGACCGACTTTTTACATGTCCATCCGACGCATGGATCATCTTTCTTGTCCGACAATCAGGTGATCAGCCTGCATTGTTTATTATCTATATATATCATAGTTTATTATCCCAACTTGAAAATAACATTTTTTCAATTAACAGGGTATAACTTTTATTACGATACAATTGAGTCCTTTTGCCTCTTAACGAAGCAAGAAATAAAGGAATTAACAAGTACTCTCTAAAAGATTTAACACTACTGCGATAATGAGGTAGATTTGGATGTCTTCCAATACTGCAAACTCTTAATACACTTTTTTTTGTATACTAACATTATAAAGCTGTTGTTTGTTTGTTTGAACGCGATTATCTCAGGAACTACTGGTCCGATTTGATAAATTCTTTCAGTGGCGCATAGTGTGTTAATCAACGAAGATTATAAGCTATACATCATCACGCTATGAGTAATAGAAGTGGAGCAGCAATGCATATTGTTTCAAAATCGAGTGGACGACAACTAGCTGTCCCGGCGAACTCCGGCTAAGCTGTGACAGTTGCGCCACCTAACGGGTCATATTAATACACTAAAACCTTCCTCAAGAACCACTCTATCCATTGGTGAAAACAGAACGAAGATTGGTGTAATACTTATTCTTTAAGTTTATCGCGAACATACAGACGTGGCGGAGGACTTTTTTCTATAACTACCTGACAAACTACGTAGCTTAATGCACTGACAGCAGCGACACCTAGCGGGTCCAATACACTAAAACCTTCCTCGAGAACTACACTATCCATTAATGACAATATAATGAAGATCGGTGCAGTCGTCTTTGAGTTTATCGCGAACATACAGACAGAAGTGGCATAGGACTTTACATTGAATGTTTTCCAGTACTCTAAATATCTCTATACAGATCGTTATAAAAACTGTTGAGATCTGTTAAATGAGATGCATGAGTGTGCCTCACTCACGAAGGATAATCGGTAACCGACTTTTTGGCTAAATAGAAAATACTGATTGCAATAGTGCAACACACACGTCATACAAACAGTCGGCCAGATAAAAATAACGAGAAAAAATCTGTCCGATTATCGGTCCTACAAAAAGTAGGCTATGGATGAGCACTCTTAGAATGTTCTTACTTAGGCTACGTGTAGTTAGGCCACTATCTTGTGTGCAGCGGGTTGCGTCGAACGAAGTGGTGCCATTTTGATTGAAAATTGAGAACCTCCTCCTTTTTTGAAATTCGGTTAAAAAAGAATGATCTTTGGATGCAATCGGTTTTAGAAATCTATACAAAAAAGAACGCTATTCAAATGGATAATCAACTAACATGACATTCAAGTCCACAACCTATATTGAACGCAGATTGGTGAAACATTTATCCTTTAGAAAGAGTGGGACAGATATTGTATAATTACATCTCGCTCGCACTTGCAAGGCTAGTTTAAATATCAGCTTTAGGCCGTGTTTCACCAAGCAATGTTAAAGATAACGCCATGTTAAATATCATGTTATCCCTCTCGTATTTCCTGTCAATGAATGAGATGGCATGGTATTATAACATGGCGTTAACTTTAACATTGCTTGGTGAAACACGGCCTTAAGATTCAAATTGTATGTCAACTAAACAAGATGTAAGATAAATGAGTGATAATACTTTAGGGTGTGTGCCTCCTATGTAGACTATACTGTAAAAGTATGTACCAGCGCTGAACGACTTACTTTTTTCATATTTGTATGAGAAATGCCCCAACATCATACATTTTGGCATACAATTATTTAAAAAAAGTACCTCTTTCAGCGCTGTTACTTTCACAGTAAACTCTATATACTCTATATACACACCCTAAAATATTATCACTCATTAACAGGAAACAGTACGATTGAGAGAAATACAAAATAGGTATTTATAAAATCTATTGCTGTCTCGCAGTGCCTTAGCTAGCCAGCACTAGCGCGATAGAGACAACTGCAACTTGAACTGAAATTACCTAGTCTGGCCATTTTTTAGGTTTTTGAAAGTCCATATCTCTTTAAAAAATTTATTTATTAAAAAAAAGAAATAGGGACGCACAAATAATATATAATAATAATAACCATTCAGAAATCCATTCAATTACTCAAACATAATATCAACTTTGTTCCATCCAAATAGATCGCTATCAAAACATGGTTTCAACCAAAATACACAAATCTTAGAAATTCTCTTAGAATTGCGTCTAGCTAAGATGTTCATTTAGAAACCATTTATCTGATATCCCGGGATTTAAGCTAGCTCAACTCGTATCGTATATGCTAGTATATTAGTCTATTAAATAGAGTACATCAATTGGCTTCGATGCTTGATCACAGCCCATTGTATCAATAGGTATACAGTTAGGGGTACAAATTCACAGAGCTGTGGTAAGACTGTCCAGGAATTTATAAATTATGGCAGCAAATAAATTAACTGCTATATGAGTCTACTGTTCATAATAATTATATTTGATACTAGCTGACCCGTGCCCACGTTGAGCATGGAAACCGTGAAACCTTCCCGGGACTTCCACGAATATTTCAAGACCAAAAATAGCCGAAACAGTTCAGCTGATCTCGAGTTTTAGTGAGACTAACGAACAGCAATTGATTTTTATATAGCCTATGTTACTCAGTGATAATGTAGCTTTCTAATGAAAAAATAATTATTTGAATCGGTCTAGTACTTTTTGAGTTAAGTCGTTACATACAAAAATACAAATCTTTCCTCTTTATAATATTAGTGTAGACATCCGCGACTTGTATACCGTTAGTTCAAATTGCGATTTACTCTAGTTATTTGTAAACAAATATGTGCAAATTGTATACTGATATAAAGGATATAAACCACAGATGTTTTCCTAGAATTTTAAGTGCTCTAAAAATCATAGTTTTTTTTTAAAGATTTTCAAAGTGGAATAAGAAAATTATTTTTTCACATTTTTTCATTTTCACATGCAAATAAAGTTTATAAAACTAAAATCCGACTACTAATAATTACTAAAAAGTAAAAAACAAGGAAAAAGTGTCTGCTGAAATTATCGTGTACATTGCTACGTATATACATAAAACAAGATTAATTAATTGTAAGCCGTGTTTCACCAAACAATGTTAAAGTTAACACCATGTTAAAATACCATGCCATCTCATTCATTTACAGGTAATACGAGAGGGATAACGTGGCATTAACTTTAACATTGATTGGTGAAACACACCCTTAGGCTTTTGTATTTATTTTATCGCGTTAGGGTAAGTAATTTATATGAGGTGTCAAAATAAAAAATGCTCTACGCGTTTCTCTTCACACTATACTACTAAACTATACCGCTTGGTATATGAACTGAGTTACACATTGTATAACTACTCTTAAAAATATTGTTTTATGTACATGATAGTTTCAGCGTAAACAATTTTCTTGTTTCGTACTTTTTATGGTGTGTTATTAGTAATCGAGTTTTATTACTATCGTACCAAGCTACCACACGTTCACACACAACATATTTAGTTGCTCTGGGAATCGAACTCACATCTTTAGAGCTTCAGGGCAAACTACGGATTTTTCATCCTAATAATAAAATGCTTCAACTAAAATATTCGCTAAGAATGTAATTTGATACGCCCGAAAAATATTAATAACTAGTATAGAATACCAGCGCTCATATTCGAAGAATTTAATATATTAGCAAAAATGTAGAGAAGCCTACACGGAAACAAGAGAGTAGCCTATGTGAAGCTTGACGTCAGGGATTACAGCTGGATTAGCTTAGCATGAAAATTTCGCTCAGGGCGGACAAGCTGTAAGCTAATGGACGTTATATTAAGAATATACCAAAAAGATATTATTATGTTTAATCTACAGCGTAGATTTTGTATCAAATCAAAAAGATTTTTATTAAAAACTAGCTTCTTCGTGAGAAAATTATATGCTGTTTGTATAAATAAATAAATATCTATGGACGCTTCACACCACGTCAATCGAAACCCTGTGCTAAGTATCTGATGAACTTGTGTTACAGGTACCAGACAAGGGAAATATATTTATTACTTTTATACTATACACATATTTAAGATTTTTATTATATTATACACAAATTTAATACACATCCATAACCCAGGAACATTGTAAACTTTTTGTTCCATCGGCGGGATTCGAACCCGCGACCTCTCGTTCGAGTACCAACGCGCTCAACCACTGCGCTAAGGAGGTCGTCAATAATAGCATATTATTTTCTCACCGTTTGTTTATCTTACCTGGACTTCCACTAATATTTCAAGACTAAAAATAGCCGAAGCTACAGCTCGAGTTTTTGTGAGACTAACGAACAGCAGTTAATTTTTATACAAGGCGTAAAATAAATGAGTGATAGTTTAGGGTGTGTATGTGCTATGTAGAGTATACTGTGTAAGTATCAGCGCTGAAAGACTTAATTTTGACTTTCATGTTTCTATGAGAAATGCCCCAAAAAAAATTCCCATATAATGATTAAAAAAGTACTCTTACAGCGCTGGTACTTTCACAGTAAACTCTCTAAAGGCTGTAATATTAATGAATGATAATACTTTAGAGTGTATGGGTGCCGTTTATAGAGTTTACTGAGAAAGTACCAGCGCTGAAAGAGGTACTTTTGTATTATTGCATGGAAAATATTATGATATTGGGACATTTCTTATAAAGAAAGATAAGAACATGAAATTAAAAAATAGCCTTTCAGCGCTGGTACTTTCACAATATACTCTACATAGGAGGCACATACACACTGTAAAGTATTATCACTCATTAATATTACAGCCTGTATAATTATATCGTCGTCGTCGTTTCAGCCTTTTACTGTCCACTGCTGGACATAGGCCTCTCCAATACATTTCCAGTGCGACCGGTCCATTGCCACCTGCATCCAACGTGACCCGGCAGTTTTCACCAGGTCGTCGGTCCATCTGGTAGGTGGCCGTCCCATACTGCACTTGCCAGTACGTGGTCTCCACTCTAGGATCTTTTTGCCCCATCGACCGTCCAATCTTCGTGCTATGTGGCCGGCCCATTGCCACTTCAGCTGACTGATCCTACGGCCAATGTCAGCAACCTTAGTTTTTCTACGGATCTCCTCATTTCTGATTCGATCACGTAGAGAAATACCGAGAATTGCCCTCTCCATAGCTCGCTGAGCGACATTGAGCCTTCTAAAAAGATCCCTCGTGAAGCACCACGTCTCAGAACCGTATGTCATCACTGGTAACACACATTGGTTGTATACCTTTGTCTTAAGGCACTGAGATATTTTGGACGAGAAGACGTTGCGTAATTTACCGATTTAGATAGGTATAATTATACAGGATGTAAAAAGAGCAGTCACTATAACTTTGGGATAGGATTAAAGGACCTGGACTGATTCTAGAAATAAATTTTTTTCATTATTAATTTAAAAAAAAAAATTGCAATTTATTATTTTAGTCGCAAGGCTGAACTGTTTGAACAACGTTCTGTATTAAATTCTTAAATTTTATAATGTTTGCCCTAGTACGTAATGAGCGTCTTACGCGTGCTATTGACCTCTCAGCGTAATCAGCTGATCGCTGTGTTGTGCATGTTGTGCATTGCCTATTGAAAATGTTTTAATTTTTAAAACAGTGGATTAAAAGCAAATGACTAGTAACAGAAATGACAGTTTAAAAGCAACAACGTGGCTGCAATTTAAAAGCAGCAGGTTTTATGATAATAAAAAAAAAAGACTATTACCAATGGATATATCTCACGAAGTTATAGTAACTGCTCTTTTTACACTCTGTATACATTAGCTATTTAACTCACTGTATCATTTTCTGCCTGGATCTTCACACAACAACTTTTAGCTGTATGTAAACGAAGCCATATTGACTTATACTACTGAATGTTAACTTTATATAACTTGGACGCTTGCCAGTGTTTGCAATAAAAGTTTCGTCCTCCATCTTGCATTATCACGACAAGGAGTGATTAGTTTGTGATAAGTCGGACGATATTTTACAGTCCACTCCGACTAAACGATAAGAGAGGTTAATGATACAAAAGGTTTTTAATTGTGTCTTTTGTTTTGTTGGGATAAAACTATAAATGATCTCTCTTACGCCGATTTCGGTGTCGGTGGCCGATTTTGTTTATGCTTAATTCCCTAGAGTGTGCGCAATACATTAGACTACTATCTCTTCTTTCAAATCAAATCAAATACTTTTATTTTGAGTAAATTTTACAAAAAATGTTTTCTGAACGTCGCTTCTATATGATGCCTACCACCGGTTCAGTTACTAGCTCAGCGAGAAGAACCGGCGTAAGAAACTCGCGTGAAGCCATCTTTTACAAAAAAATTTACTGTCATAACACGACTGGCGAATGATAATCATGCCCATCTGACGCTTGATCTTTTCAGACAATCAGATGATCAGGAAACAAAGCTATTTATAGCAGCTATTTCGCACACAGTTTCAACTATTTTACAATGGAACTTGTCCCTTGAGTATATTTAATAGATCAACAGAGGCATATTAGACAAGCGCTCCACACGTTCAGTTCGGACTGCGATCCAAACCGCGGTAAAATATCCAGAGAGTGCGTATTATAAAATAGTTTAGCATAAGCGCGTGATGAGATACTAGACCCTTGTTCATGTTGATGATCGACTATTTATAGACGATAATTTAAAAAAAAAAAAAACCGACTTCAAAAGGTAAACTAAAAAGAAAAAAATAAATTTACTTCGCACAAAGTACTACTTATTTTCATTTAAGTAAATAAATTTATTCTATAATTTTGAAGTCGGTGCCAAGTCCAGCGTTCTTTCATAATTTGTTTACATTTAATATTAGTTTGTAAGCCAGTACTTTGGTAGGTACATAATATATAGTAATAGTTACATTGATAGTTGTATATTTTTTTCTGATTCTTTTTTCTGTGATTGCCTACATATATTTAGTTATTTGATATACTTGGCACCGACTTCAAAATTATAGAATAAATTTATTTACTTAAATGAAAATAAGTAGTACTTTGTGCGAAGTAAATTTATTTTTTTCTTTTTAGTTTACCTTTTGAAGTCGGTTTTTTTTTGTTTAAAATTATTTTATTTTAAGCTTTTTAGTTATGGGTAGACTGAGTAGGGATATTTAGGTACCGCCAGAGCAGCGTAAATATTATACATATATATCAAGTTGATTGACTACTAAATGCTATACAAATTTTAATAATATTAAAGTCGGTACCATTCGAACTGAATATGATTTCTATATAACTCTTTTATTATTTTTAGTCGATTGACATTTCTTTATTTGGCTTAAAACAATTTTTTCCCTTTTTAATATTTACCTATTTCGTTATATTGTTATTATAGTGTATATGGATACCTACTATCTGGTGAAGACAGAGGTGGTGTTGAGTACTGTAATTGATATAGTGGCATCGCTTAAAGTATGCTTGCAGTACTTTAAGCGATGTCGTAATTTCCAAACGTATAACTTCAAAGACTAAGCAGTCTTGTATGCCTGTTTCTGATCTATGCGGTATACCTTGATAGTTGATTCAAAATTATGTTTGTTTTTAGACGGATATAAGCATATCGAGTAACATAAGCATGTTACTCGAAAAAAATACAAAATTACTATGAGTGTTCCTATAAATTTCGAGGAGTTCCCTCGATTCCTCACGACACCATCATCAGGCATGCACTTTGATAACTATGAGACCAAGTTCGACTGTAATTGACGTAGTGGCGTATGCTTGCATTTCTTTAAACAACGCTGAAATCTTCAAACGTGTATCTCTAAGGACTCAGAAGTTCTGTTCACTACTTTAGGTCCAGGATATGATGCAAAATCTTACTATTTGGTAACATATGCTTGGGCTACTTCAGAAAAAATCAAAATCGATATATGTTTCCATATAAATTTTGAGGAGTTCCCTCGATTCCTCGCGGATCCCATCATCAGGTCACCACTTTGGTAAACACTGGTACAACACTGTAATTGATGTAGTGGCGTATGCTTGCATTTCTTTAAACAACGCTGCAATCTTCAAACATTTGGTAACATATGCTTGGGCTACTTCAGAAAAAATCAAAATCGATATATGTTTCCATATAAATTTTGAGGAGTTCCCTCGATTCCTCACGGATCCCATCATCAGGTCACCACTTTGGTGACAATGGGACCAAACGGGAAGCACCACCTTTCAAATAAAAAATCATCCAAATCGGTTCACCCAGGCAAAAGTTCAGGTTCCAGGTAACAAACATAAAAAAAAAAAAAAAAAAAAAAAAAAAAACATACAGACGAATTGAGAACCTCCTCCTTATTTTGGAAGTCGGTTAAAAAATAGAAAATTATGATTGCAATTTCATTAAACTATAGTATTTTCGAAAGAATTTGAAGGGTACAGGCGAAGGACAGGGAATGTTATTTATTTTATGGTGCTAGCAACACATCTTTGTCTATTCTTGATTGGTTCACAGTCACCAGGTTCTCCATAATCTCAATAGCTAAAATTTTTTATTTATGCCTCACATTATCACTTTGATCTCAATTATAATAAAAAAATAACTTGTGAACTTTAGTTTTACTCGTAAAAAGTGCAATAGGACATTACCTCTTCTTTGCCTTCATTTGATAGAAAAATTAAATGAATAAGAATAAAAATATTTATTTCATCATCACAATATAACATATATACTAGCTGTCCCCGTGACTTCGTTCGCGTAATTTTTGAGTGACTTAAACCGTTTATGCAGCGCACGCAACGAAAGTCCGCAAATGTGAATAAATTTTCCCGTTTTTGCCACATTTCTCACTGACGCTTCGCTCCCATTGGTCGCAGCGTAATGTTATATAACCTAAAGCCTTCCTATATATGGATTATCCAACAAAAAAAGATTTTTTCAAATCGGACCAGTAGTTCCTGAGATTAGTGCGTTTAAACAAGGAAACAAAGTCTATAATATCAGTATGGATTATTATATTATAGGACACAGCAAAAATGCAGTAAATTATTTCGATTGTCTAGAGCACGGGTTGAAACTGCGCGTGTCAACGGTCCGAACTGTACGTGTGAAGCTATTGTCTGTGACTAAAATTAGCCAAAACCCCTTGGGGGGAAACTATAAACTGCATTTTACCTCCTATTCAGTCTGTCAGTCTGTACTAAATTTAACTTGATCAATACGGATTTCTGCGAGTACGAGTGTTCCTTTAGTCTCAGAGAATGTGAAAATTTAATGATCTGTTTGTTGCATATTATAGTGTGTACTTATCAGAGATGTTATATGAAATTTCGGATATAGATTGGATATAGAAATAATTATTTTACCGGATACGGATATGAAATTATTTCGAACTATCCAATAGTTTCGGATAAATTCGGTTACGGATATAAAATTTATAAGAAATTTGAAATGTAAAATTCAAACACACACAACACATTTGATTCAATTACAAACTATTTGCTATTGTAAAATTAGTCACAAGTTTGTTTAGAATAATTTTATGACGACAACTGCAAAAGAACCAGGGGGCCTACTCAAGATGCCAAGTTCGATAACAAAATGTATGGGATTTGACATAAGGTACGCCAAATGACATACCAAATCGCGATCATTTAGCGTAGCTTATGTCAAATCCCATACATTTTGTTATCGAACTTTGTAAGCGATAATTAGCGATGGCATCTTGAGTAGGCTCCCTGATGGCAGAGGCCGGACGATCATACCTACTCATAATATTGAGGCATAAATTAGGCTTCGTCCCTATCCGATTTTATCCAAAACTATTATTTCTGATTCAGTTACGGATATTTATTTATATCGGATATCCGATAATAATAATAGCTCCCCTCATCGATTTTGATGTCGGTAGCCGTTTCATTGAAACCAGGCCAGCTACGCAGGAGCTATTTTATAGTGCCCAAGTGTGTGCGCAATACACAGAATCACTCTCTCTTCCTTTTACTCTGATAACCCAGTGGGACAGTAAACCGACACGACTAGCGAGAGATCAGGCCCAGGACCGACTTTTTACATGCCCATCCGATGCATGGATCATCTTTCTTGTCAGACAATCAGGTGATCAGCCTGAATTGTCCTAACCAAACTTGAAAACAACATTATTTGTTGTTAAGACGCAGGAATCGAACCCACGACCTCCGGGTCGAGAGCGAAGCTCTGAACCACTAGACCACGGAGGCGATCCGATAGTTACGTTTTCGGAGCTCTCTAACACCCTCAAGTTCTTCCTAAATGCAATGCCTGATCCTTTTTTTTCTCTTTTTCCTTTTAGTTTTTATTGTTTATTAATCTGTATTGGCATAATATAATGTACCTATGTGGGCGAAGATACTGGTATCTGCAATACAGTCACTAGTGCATGGGTCAGGGACTAACCGTAACAAGAATTTATGTAGTTTTTGGTGACGAGTGACGACGAATGAATTCATATTAGCAAGAAAAATTAGACGCATCGACTCTATAGTTGCCGTCTCATGCCACGCACGGCCTATTGTTTAAGGACCGATAATCGGACCGATTTTTCTTTCATATTATTTCTGACCGATTATTTGTATAACGTGTGGATTGCACTATAGCAAGCAGTACGTTCTATCTTTCACCTACAAAAAGTCGGTCACCGATTGTTCATGGGCAAGCACCCTCAGACACATAAAATATATGGGTAATCCACGCCCTACTTTTTGTAGGACCGATAATTGGACCGATTTTTCTTTCATATTATTTCTTACCGATTTTTCGTATAACGTGTGGACTACTATTGCAATCGTTATATATTACACCTACAAAAAGTCGGTCACCGATTATTCATACTTCCCTTAGACACATAAAATATATGGGTAATCCACGCCCTACTTTTTGTAGGACCGACAATCGGACCGATTTTTCTTCCATATTATTTCTGACCGATTTTTTGTATAACGTGTGGTTTGCACTATTGCAATCAGCATGTTCCTATTTCTCACCCACAAATAGTACGCTGAGGCACCCTAATTCAACAGGCTAAATATTCAAAGTAACTCAAGTTAATTAACTACTCGAGCTCTCGGCAGTCCGAAAGCGTGAAATATTCCCTTTGTTTGTGTAGGCCCCGGGCGAGATACATAGTTGGAAACTGAAATTCTGCAAATCTTACTTCAATACGGATTTTGTTACAGAAAATTATCATTAGGGTGCCTACATCCTACTTTTTGTAGGACCGATAATCTTACCGATTTATCTTTCATATTATTTGTATAACATGCGGTTTGCACTATATATACAGTGTGTAAAAAGAGCAGTCACTTTAACTTTGAGATACGATTATACTACCTTTCTTCATTTTGAAAATGTATTTTTTTATATTTTTTTTTGTCAAAAACTAATTTTTTTTTTCTTTTTACCAGATCTTATTTTTTTTGCAAACATCTTGTTACACTTTTCACCTTCAAAAGTCGGTCACCGATTATCGCTCGCAGACGGGCACCCACGGCCCCACGGCCTTTTTATGTAGGGAATCGGTCCTATTTTGATAATCGGGCCGGTTTTCGTTATATTTGTGTAGCCCCCGGGCGAGATACATAGTTGGGAACTGAAATTCTGCAAATCTTACTTCAATACGGATTTTGTTACAGAAAATTATCATTAGGGTGCCTACATCCTACTTTTTATAGGACCGATAATCGGACCGATTTTTCTTTATATTTTCTTTACTGACTGACTTTTTGTATAACTTGTGGTTTGCACTATTGTAATCAGTACGTTCTATCTTTCACCTACAAAAAGTCGGTTACCGATTATCACTCATGGGTAAGCACCCTGAGATACATCAAATATAACCATGGCCATTTTTATTTTTCTTCCATATTCTATCTGACCGACATTTTATATGACGTGTAGTTTGCATTATTGCAAACATTTTGATACGTTATTTATCTTAAAAAAAGTCGGTCAGCGATTATCGCCCGAAGACGGGGACCCATGACCTACTTTTTGTGGGAGCGATAATAGGACCTATTTTTCTTCCATAATGACCGACTTTTTTGGTATGCTCGGTCAGGCCAAACTTTATTTTTGATTATCTGAAAACTGCGCTCGCCAACTTTCTGCTAAGAGTGGCGAGCATACGCTCCCCAATGAAACACTTGGGAAGGCTCCAGTATTAGATGTCATTGCTAAAATGATGATGACCCTGGGGAAGTCTACTTTTTGCAACAAAACGCACGGTTCTCGCGGGATTACTTTTTGCGCGCACGATGTCAATGGCAACATTATATTATTATATAGATGTAAAATTTATTTACTTCAACCAATTTTTTATTATTTATGTAATTCTTGAATCTTATTATTAAATATCTAATTACATTACATTAGAAGCAGTAGATACAAGAAATTTCATAACAGTAACAAAAAATTGCAGACGTACTTAAGCTAGATGCTAGCTTAACTAGAAGTATGTGTAAATACGTACTCTGATAGTTGCTTACCACCAAGTAATTTTCCTCTGATGCCTTGTCCAGCAGCAGCGTTGTCGATAGTAATATCGAAATACACTTTATATTAGTTGTGGTCACACAAAATAGACAAATTAATTAGGCTGCATGTCGAAATTTAGTTGAATTTAATATCGTTTGTTCGTATGAAGAGCGTTTCGGTTTAGGGTAGATCCCATGCAGGGTTGTCCAACATATTTATTTTAGTGTACACATAGTCGATTCTGCTAATTAATTTACGAGTATCTTACATCAGTCTTGACATGTTCAATTAGCAGAATTATTGTAGCTTATTTATTGATGTTTTTATTGTAGGTATGGACTTTTTTGGTCTGAAATAAAGAATTATTATTATTATTATAAAGGTAAAAATAAAGCCAATTTTGTTCTAATATTACGGCGATTTATTTATAATTTTATTTTATTATTAATTTTATTTGTCCGTCTACGGTATTTACTGATAAGCGTTGTGAACTATAATATTGTTGTGTTCGCAACATTAAGCTGAGTAAACACCTATTTGGTAAATTTTGTTGTTTTGTTTTAATGTTTTTTGCTTATTGATTTATATTTTTGAGTTATGTTTACTAAATAAATTTTATTTATTTTCTTTCTTTCTTCTTTATAATTAAAACTGATTGTATTGCCACGTTGTTAACCCTACATATACATTACGCAGGTTACGCACAAATATCGTTTTGCTAGTAATAGATTAATAATTTTATATAATTGTTTAAAACTTAAGTTTTTTAAAACGTATCCTCATTCTTATTTTTTATTTTACTTTTTGATTTTCTACGTTTACGAGAAAGAGTCAAAAGTCAGTAAGTTATTAATTATATTCATTCAATAACCCAATTATTCATTATTAATAGAAAAAGTTAAATACGAGGCTTGAATCTTTTAAAATCTTATTTAATCTTCTGACTTTCGAAATTCTTATAATTAGATGTTAATCTATATGAATGTCTGTTGTATAATTATTGTAACTTTGACATTTTATAACGATGAACAGTCCAAATCACAATTATTTATTACCATAATAATTATTTGCATACTATTTTGGCATGTGAAAAGATTTACATAACATAATATAATTTTTGCAATATTATCTCATTAATTATACATTATTAGTTATTACATTGTTGAATAGGTACTATTTGTTTTTTTTTCATTCTTATTGTAAGTTGTTGAAGCATGTTAGCATTCCCAGCACTGTAACCAATTTAAATTGTTTTAGTACGCTTTATGATGTAGTTGTTTTTAAATTATCTTTTTTATTGTTGAAATTGTTTTTTTTACCAATTTAAATATTATTTACCGTTTAAAGAAGCACAACATTACTTAGATCGAATGAAGCTGAATGGGAATAAATTCAGGAACGTGTAGAAGTTTTAAAACCTTTTTATTCCATTTCCACCAGAAATTATTAATAAACAAAGGGATTAATAGTTAAACAAAAGACTTAATATGTACAAAATGAAATATACCTACTAAAATACAAAAGTTGTATAGAGAATATTAAATTTTTTCACAAACAAAATATGCAATGATTCGATTGCATGTAATATTTCCGTTTTTAAAATATCAAAATGTGATTATCAGAAACTCGCTTTTGTAGAGAACCATCCGATTAATATCGAATTCGATCAGAGACGTACGTTTTTACTTTTTGTAGTGCAGCAGCCCTCGATCACATACTATTAATAAACTAAGACAAAACAAAGGTAATAAAAAAATAAGGACTCATCTACAAAAACAAAAATTACTAAAACACAAAAGGTGCTTCGAGAATACAAATTTTTTTCACTAACCAAATATGCAATGATTCGATTGAATGTAATATTTCTGTTATAAAAATATCAAAATGTGAATGTCAGAAACTCGAACCGAGAACTATCCGATTAATATAAAATTCGATCAGAGACGTACGTTTTTACTTTTTGCAAAGAAAAACTCGCTACTGGCAGCCCTGGATCAACCCCTGGGCGGCCCCTCCGTCTGGTAGTCAGTTGCATCCCGACCTCAGAGTGGAACGGTTGTGTCGCGGCGCGGACGATCACGTGTAGTGTACGGATTTGTGCATGTGCTATGGAATTGTGTGTGTGAATATTTGTGTAAGTTTTTTTTAGATTATTTTTTTAATAATTGTTATTAATAGGCTATGAAAATATAATTTACGGATGTGCTATGGAATTGCTTATGTGAATTCATTTGTGTAAGTTGTAATTTTTTTTCTTTATCATAAGTGATATACTAATTTTATAGCGAGGATAGGTTTTATTTTTTGCACTATAGTAATAGTATGATAATAGGCTCTATATCGCAGGCTCTGAAAATTCTAAATGTGCTTATTCGGTGCATACTATGCGTAAATATTTGTATTAAAAAATATTTTTCATTAGTACTAATGAAATATATTTTTGAGTTACTACGATTCCTGACGATTTTGTCAGCTTATTTCTTAAGTTACGCTCAGTATTGTAATTTTATTATTTATGATAAATTATTTATCTATGAACAAATTTGATACTAATTTCATTTATTTTCATTACAAATAAAAAAATAGTTTCTATAGACACAAACTAAAATATAAGCAATCTCGTCTATATCTATACTTATATTGTAAAACGATTTATAATATTTGGGAATAGGCTCAAAAAATACCGGACATATTAAAATATCTCTCTCTATATCTTATATCATTATAATGCTACATAGTGATATAGACTTTTAAAAATAAAATACATTTATCAAACAGAGATACATATAACTCAAAATAGGTATATATATTTTTTTGTTAAATGGTGTCTACCATATAACAAAAAAAAATACAATGAGTGCTGTAGTATGAGGAGCTGTAGAAATGTGCTAGTCTACAATAATAACAATTATACATATTTACGTAAATAATAATAATAATAAAAATTATTTATTTGAACAAAAAATAACATAACATTAATGGTAATAAGTTAATTAATGGTAAGGTACATTAATGAAAATAAAATAAAAATTATTCAAATGGCGGCCTTACTAAAAGCAGTTTCTTTCAGGCCCCCATTAGCAAATACTACACCTAAATACACTCTAGTAACTTTATATGTTTACATAGACACTATTGGTATTACAGTTTTACATATTTATGATAATTTAAGTATTCAAAAGTTCGTTAATGTATATTCAGTAGCTGGTAACATGGAAGTACAGCTTTAAGCTCTTCCGGACGCGAGGCGGCGCGGCTTACAGTGGTTGTATGTATTTAATCCTATAATAAGTTAGTGCACTCTGTGAATTATACAGGAGCAAATTGCAAATATTGTAAATCCATTATTTTAGGCAAAATACAAACCGGTTAAAATTTTCCCTGGACTTCCACGAATATTTCAAGACCAAAAATAGCCGAATGGGTTCAGCCGATCTCGAGTTTTAGCGAAACAACGAACAGCAATTCATTTTTATATATAAGACTAGCTGACCCGTGCCTACTACGTTAAGCATACAAACCGCTTAAACCTGCCCTGGACTTTCACGAACATTTCAAGAAAAAAATTGCCATATCGGTTCAGCCGTTCTCGAGTTTTAGCGAGACTAACGAACAGCTTTTCTTTTTTTATATATAAGAGTTTTTAAATGAGTATTATAGTCAAAATTAAATCGAAAAAATCGAACCAACAAAGGCGAGTTAAAAAATTAAATAGAAAATGGTGCCAAGTCTCGAATTCATTATTTCAGTGAATGGGAAATCCCTAAGTGCTACATTGAATAAGAGCAAATGTCCTTAACGCCAAGTCGTTTTTCGAAGACGTTTCGCATCTCGAGAGAAAAAAGACTTCCGTACCCACTTAACCCCGGGACCAGATGAATGGAGCGTATTCTAAAAACATTTTTGCATAGTAATGAGGGATTCACAGAAATGCTTTTGTTTGCACACAATTTGTGTAGCCTATTAAATTGTATAGGTAATTATCTACATTTAATCTGCTAATACTATTTTTCAAACATAATTTTGTATTTGCTAATTGACACTAATGTTTGTAAATATTTACAATTAGCTTTATTAGTTTACGTTCTAAAATTATTACGGGTTATAAAAAATCCAAAAATTAGATCATAAATTAATTTAAATGTAAAATAAATGTTATATTCGATGTGGAAACAAAAATCAAAAAAATGTAAAATAAAATAAAAGTTTAAAAAACTATAACCCGACTTCGCAAAAAGTGGCCTAAAAAGGCTGAAACAAGGAAATAATTCAAGGGCTGAAACAAGGAAATAATGCAATTTAAAGTCCAGATAATATGCGTAGGTACAAAAATGGTAGTATCACTTATTTATTTTACTGTCTGTCACTTATGTCAAATCCCATACATTTAATTTTCGAACTTTACGAACTTTACGAGTGATAATAGCGATGAAATGGAGTCCTTAGTATTGTTTACATATTTCAAATCACATTCATCCTATCACTTGTCTATTTGTCTTGGGATTTTGTTCTAGTATTTGCAGTAGTGATGGCTGCGTGCCAGAACTGCCAGGAGAGACAGATCATCTCGTCCAACATGAGCCAAATAAGAGTACTAGAAAATACTAAACCTGGACAAAGAACAATAGGGTAGTTCATGCTGAAATAAACATAATAATGCCTCTCACAGCGATTTCGGTGACGGTGGGCGATTTCATTGAAACCAAGCTACGCAGGAGTTCCAACGCGGGAATCGAAGCCACGAGTCGAGTCGAGAGGCTCTAAGCCACTAAACCACGGAGGCGTTTAACATATCCTTATTTAAAAGTCTGCTGTCGATGCGGGCAATACAATCTTCAAACAAATTGACACGTTCTAGTGCTAAAGGAAATATTTTAACATTTCCTTTTTAGAATTTAGTGTGAAAAGTGTTGAGGAAAAATTTTGTGAAAAGTAAGATTGTTACTGAAAGAGGCTTTGGCGTCGTGGAGATAGGTTAAGTGTTATTGAACGAGATTGAGAGGCACTTGCAGAGGCTTCAGACCTAGGACGACTAAGCTTTATCACAAAATGATTTCCTTAAAGCACAGCTAATATTATAAATGCTAAAGTCGGTGTATGATGTTTCATTTGAAAATTATCTAACGGTCTAATACTGAAATGCTAATTTTACTTAGGGACGGGTGTAAAAAGAGCAGTCACTATAACCTTGGGATATGATTATACTACCTTTTCTCATTATAGAAATGTATTTATTTTTTAATTTTTTTTACAAAAAAAATTTTTTTGGTTTATTGTTATTTTTGCGACAAAAAAATAAGAAATGGTGAAAACTACAAGTAAACAATTTTTTTTAGTTTTTGACAACAAAAATAAAAAAAAAATCCAAAATAAGAAAAGGTAGTATAAAGGTATTTCAAAGTAATAGTGACTGCTCTTTTGCACCCTGTATGTTCTTGTTCTAGCTGTATGTTCTTTAGATGTAAACCTTGAGGATCGAGCTTGGCAACATCGAAATTTAGGGACAAACAACCTTCTATCAAACATACACTAGATGACGTGTCCCATACTAAAACGAGGATAAAATCTGTACGCGTGGTATATCCCAATAGAGCTACATTGTTTATTAACGAACTGAGACAAAAGTAAAACATTTCAAAGTTGATTTAAGATCTCTAATTATGTCACTTCATAATAAAATCTACATTTAAACACATATTTTGGTATTGACACATATTGACGTTGGCAGTGTTACAAGCGAAATAAATAAAAAACAGCAAAATTTTCAAATGAGTTGATATTCACCGAGACGGCTTTTTTGAGCTGATATCTAGTTTTACGAAAAAAACAATTTATGTTATTACATTGCTCATCTGAATAATGTATCCTTCAATTTAATATCTCAAATTGCCGCCCACGAAATTGTTGCTCGCGACATCTCATATATATGAACTGTCAAAATCATTGTAAATTATAGCAATATAGATACAGACTGGCAGATCTATGATACACTAATGGAAGAAGGGTTAGAACACATTGAGACGGTACGCTGCGTTTTTATGTTAGTTAGCCCCGGTTTCCCGAACGCTATTCAAATGAATGATCAACTAACATGGCATTCAAATCAACAACCCATATTGAACGCTGATTGGTACTTGGTAGAACATTATCAGACTGAAAGGAACGTACATATATTTTATAGTTACATCACGCTCGCACGTGCAAGATTTGTTAAAATACCACACACAAGGTTAATTCACCAAATACACCGATTGGTTGACATACGATTTGAATCAGCGAGCGAGCGGAATGTAATTATAAAATATCTGTCCGTTCCTTTCTAATTTATAATATAAATATAAAAATAATATATATACAAGTTTCTAATATTTGCACTTTTCGACAAAAACACGCGTTTTAGTAAATCTTCCACAAAAAGTACTGAGATCCCATCAAAAACATAACTTGTAAAAAGTGCCAAGTCTCGCTACTTAGTTCTTCTACACTACTAAAAAGTTGCGAGATATTCTAACAACATCTTATAGTGATCGTAATCAATATTATTAATAATCTTTTATGTTTAAAATAAATAGTAGATTGACTTGGCAATCAATTGGGGATGCTTTTCTCCTCACAGATAAATGTCATGTAAACCTCCCCCGGTTTACCGATGCTATAAACAAAAAGTTATGCTTAAATAGACACAAATTTAAAACAAAACAAAAATCAATAGTGAACGCTCATCCATTAAGGGAAGTACATTCTCCTCCCAGCTTATTGTTTAATTTTTATTCCCCCGACCAGCATTTTGAACCACTAACGGATATTAAATGCTTTTAATATACACTCGTATTAACAAAGTGCTGAAAAATCACGGCTGCGTTTACTTTGGATATTGTTGATATGGCTTCAATTAATTAATTGTCACTAGCTTTTGCTCCCGGCTCCACGTGAGCAAAACATGAAACAATTATAAGCATCCCACGGGAACACGGAACTTTTGGTATAGAATGTATATTAATAATGCTTCACACACCGATTTCAGTGACGGTTGCCGGTTTCATTGAAACCAGACCAGCTACGCAGGAGTTATTTTATAGTGCTCAAGTGTGTGTGCAATACACAGAAGCACTATCTCTTCCTTCAGTCTCGTAGCCCATCCCAGAATGGATAACCGAGATGACTAGCGCAGGACCGACTTTTTACATGCCCATCCGACGCATGGATTTCTGTCAGGCTGTATTGTCTTAACCAATTTTCAAAACGACATTTTTGTTTGCCAACACGGGAATCGAACCCACGACCTCTGAGTCAAGAGCTGGAGTCTAAACCACTAGACGACGTATAGGCTATTAATATTATTAATTTTTAGAAGCCGGTTATAAACATTTATAATTATTTACACACATATTTCCACTCTATTTTAAATGCATGCAACATAGTCTTAAACGTTGATGCATCATAATTTGATACATTAACCAGTTTCAGAAAGTCTAATCAAATCGTTGATCAACTGACATTCAAGATAACAACCCAATTTCGATGCTGATTGGTGAAACATTTATTAGAGAAATGGACGGACAGATTACGCTTACACTCGCAAGTCTGGTTAAAATTCCACAGATACGCTTAATTCAAATCAGTAATCGGTTCCTTTTAGTAAATTAAGCTTATCTGTTGTATTTTAACCAGCCTTCCCAGCGTGATGTAATTAAACAAGGTGTAAAATTAATTAATGATAATACTTTAGTGTGTGTATATGTAGAGTACACTGTGAAAGTATCGGCGCTGAATGACTTACTTTAGACTTTCATGTTTCTATTCGAAATGCTGTTGGAGCATGTCGAATAGAAACATAAATTTGCCAATAAGCAAAAAAAGTACCTCTTTCAGCGCTGCTACTTTCACAGTAAACTCTATATACATACCCCAAAGTATTATCACTTATTTATACAGCATGTATAATATATGTCCCTCCCTTTCTCTAAAAAATATTTTACCATTCAGCGTTCAATATATTAACTTGAATGCCATGTTAGTTGATCAACGATTTGATTAGCCGTTCAGAAACCGGCCCTAACTCGCTACATTAACTACAAGACAGTAGACACATGTAACTCACTTTTTACGCTAATGTATGTATCGGATGACGCGTTCACGGGAATCGTATTTCCGGCTTTTATCGTTACCGTCTCCGTTAAATCGTTTGTCGGGAAACTTGACTTGTTGGGTGCCCTCCTACTTTTTGTAGGACCGATTATCGGACAGAGTTTACCTGTGTAATATTTCGGAGCGACTTATTGAATTATTTATTGCAATCAGTTCTATTTTTCTCCCGACAAAAAATCGGACACCGATTATCGGACGCGAGCGCCCTATAGATCTAATAAAAAATTCATTAAATACAAAGAACTGTCCATAATGCATAATACAACAGAATTGTTTATTTATTGAAATGTATAATTCATATGGCAACATATTTTGTATCTGAATATTTCATTCAATGTAGAAGATCAATGCCAGAAATAATATTTAAACGGCATACTAGTATAAATACAATATTATGTAATTACTCTGTTTATGGCTTTCTTTAGTTATAATTTAAATATACAGGATGTAAAAAAAACAGTCACTAAAACTTTGAGATACCATTATACTTTCCTCATTTTGGAAATGTATTTTTTAAAATATTTTTTACTGTCAAATACTAAACAATTTTGTTTTCACTTTTTGCCGTTTCGTATTTTTGTCGCAAAATTAGCAAATTTTTTTTTTTGAAGTTTTTCCAAAAAAATTTTTTTTTTTAAATTAGATAAAGGTAGTATAATCATTAGGGTGGGTCAAAAAATATTTTTTTCAGTTTTTGTACAGGCTCAGCATCAAAAAGGTGCTAAATGGCGTAGATAATTGATACGTGAAGTTGTGATAAATTATTTTAAATTTTTCTGCCTCCGGATTGAGATAGAAAATATTAAAAATTGAAATTTTTGAAACATAAGTCAATTTTTTTTTCACTTCATTTAAGTCTTTATTAGGGTGTATTTGATTTTAAAATTAATACAGTGTATATAACTTTCATAAAAAAAACCTGATCTGAAGTTAAAATGTATTATTTCATTCATCTTCTGGAACTGAAAAATGTATGGAAATTGAAATATTTCACTTGTTTATTATTCCAAAACATCAAATGAACATTTAATTGTAATTGAACCTGATAGCTCGAATGTGAATGTTGGTAAATACGGTGGAATAATAGAGAAGTTAAAAAAGAACTAAATAAACCCTGGCAGTGGACTATTGTGTCTATTTGCTTATGAACGAACTACCATTTAGACATATTCTGATTCAACATGTTGATGGCAGTACGTTTGTTTGAGGCCTAGATAGGCTTCAAACATTTTCAGAAGCGACTGGTAAGCAGATTCAAAACAGTGAGAAGAGATCTATAATTCAGTTTACTCCTATTCCTACAAACTTATGCTTTCTGCTTAAGAAAATACTATAGACTTGATCTATTTGTATCCTTGTACGGAATAGTCGAAGCAGTTTCAACAGTGTCGTTTACTAGTGATTTAGCGAACAAATTACCAGGCAAACTGTCTCTTATCCGATGGTTAACTCGTGCCAATAGAATTTCGCGTCTATATGCTTCAGAAGAGACTACTTTGGAAATAGAACTAGAACTGAGAATACTCTTGCAACATAATATTATGCTGTCAAAGTTTACGCACCAATTTGGTTTTCCATAAAAACTCATTTAAGCTGTAAAGATGGATCAAGGCACATCTTTGATCTTATTGAATTAACGCGTTTTACCACTATCTCTATGGGGTGCCAGAGAAAGAATATCACCTCTATATCAACCATATTTCCCGTGGGTGTCGTAATAGGCGACAGAAGGAATAATTATAATATAATTGCTCAGCATTTCCGCGGATCTTAAAACATCGCCCGCCAACCCGCCTGGAAAGCGTGGCGAGTACCTAAAATACATCAGGGGAGGCTGATGCTTAGTGGTGAACATCATATACATAGCTGAAACGACAAACGACGTTATTTACCAACAATATTTAAGTCTATTATTGACCCAGTACAAAGACCCAGTAAGAAACAGCTACTTTGGATACTCAAAAAATCTTCTTCTTGCAATATTAACAGAACCCAGCGATATATTCGTAAATTAGCTACACGTCAAATTCTAGCTAGATCAGCCACTGCGTCTACTTCAGTTTTCATCTTTGATGCAACATAAAATTACGAGTTAAATTGGCAGAAAAGTATAACTTAACCACACCAACCAACCAACTCAACCAACAACAATACTAAAATGTGTAACAAAAGATAAAATCCCATGGTTTATAAGTTGAAAGGAGAAGGATAACTGGATTTACAACGCCTATGTTGTCACAATCAAGCAGTAGAAAGAGTAGTTAAAGCTGTGCCCTAAGCTTCAACTGATTTATTGAATAAAACATCAAGAGAGGAATTCTTGAGAGTCCAGATAGATTTGAAGAAAGCGATGCCAAAATTCGACCGCAAGAATTTTGCGTTTTTTAAACCACTCAGTTAAATAATGATTTAGTTAATTACAATTGTAATTCCTTTATTTTAGTATTCTTCTATTAATAAACAAAAGATTCTTATGATTTTTGGTCTTTTTCTTAAAAACAAAAAAAAACTGCAGGTAAATATGCTAGGGCCATATTTTACTATAATTGCTTACTTTTCAAATGAATCCGGAGGCAGAAGATCAATTCCGAATGCTATCAAACTTTATACTCTATTTACAGTCACCATTTGGCACCGTTTAATCACTGTGCTCCTATAAAAATACAACTTTTTTTTTTCTTCATACATAAGTGACCCACCCTAATAATCATATCCCAAAGTTACAGTGGATGTTCTTTTTATACCCGTTATAGGTAGAACATATTTAATTTTCAAAGAGTTATACCCGGTTTCTGAAAGGCTGATCAAATTGATCAGCTAACATTTGATTAACAAGCCATTCTAAACTCATTGGTGAACACCACTCGCAAGAAGTTCACTCACTCGCTACATAAATCCATGTTGGGAACTATTATTAACGGAATCAACTTCTATAATGTGGCAGTGAAAAAGTGTCTCGAAAAGTCTGGCACAGGAAAAGTTGGGACAATGCAACCACAACGAGACATGCACAAAGTTCTAGAATGTGTTGTTTTTTGTCTGGCAAAAGAAAATGGCGGACAATAAATAATAAGTAGAGAGTATTTTTAGAGTAAGTGTGAAGAGATAATCCTTAACCGACTAAGGAGAAAAATACTGCGGGCCTACCCCGACATAATCGGGAACCGAATCCGTTCGATATCAATGGTTTTTCGTATTTTATTTAGTGAATTACTTTGAAACTAATCAGGATAAAGAAAATTAAGATAGTAACTTTTTGTACTCCCAACCATATCGATCGACTGAGAATCAAAATAAACAAATGTCAATTTATTAGGAAGTACGCGGCATGATCGTATTTATATCAAAATCAAATCAGTTTGGAGAGTAAGGCAGCTGAATGATTGAAATAGTGAAACGCACTTATAAAAAGTCAGTCAGAAATAATATGGAGAAAAATCTGTTCGATTATGGGACCTATAAAAAGTATGTATGGCTGGGCACCCTTAGGCCCGTAAAAATAAAACAATCTGAAACCCAACCTCACTTGAGAAGTAATTTGACAGATAAAACAACGTTTCGTTTCACTTTTGTAAGTGTATTTTCTTTTTATACCGTAATATTCATATTATACAGAAAAAAACATTAAAATAAGTAAAATCAGTATTTTTATAATCTTTATTTTTACGTTTTAAAATAGAAAAAAATTTAAGTTGCGTACTTAAAGTTACATATGTAAAGTTCTTCATTTTTAAAAGTGAAACGAAACGTTTTTTAACTGTCAAATAGCTTCTCAAGTGAGGTTGGGTTTGAGATTGTATTATTTATCTCTACTGTTGCTGAATCAAAATCATACATTTAAAGCATACCAGTCTTTATTGTTACATTATTAAAGTACAAATTAATTACTATAGAAATATGACAGCAAGCGTCGTCAACGTTTGTCACGCGTATCTACGTTTGTATCTATATTTCCGTTACGCAAATATGTACCATAAAAATGGTACAATAGAGTAGAATATGATTTGCTGTATAAAAACTTGGCTTCGTCTCTGCTTCAATGTTGTGTCTTAAGGTTTCTTCGTGGTGTTTTATGGTGTTGTTGCACGATACTTGCGTGGTTTACCGACATTTGAAGTCACATTTAGGTTTCATCAGTTTGGGTGAATTTATAAAATTTTGTGGCTATAAAAATCTAGAAAAATCTTTTTGAAAGTCGAAATATCATTAAATTATGTTAAGTAAAAACTTTGAGTAGTGTTTTACAAGTTTCCGTGCGGAGGAGTACTCATGTGTTTGATATAAAATATGATTATATTATATGTAATAAAAATATGATTATATTAAACTAGTCTTATGGCTCGCTTATGATATACAAACTAAAAAACAGCTTATCAAAATACGCCTCATTTATACAGCTTGACTGGTGACTGGTGAGACATGTGCAATACTTACGGAGGGTACTCGGTACTCGATTCCCATTATAAATATGTAAAAAATTAGGTACTTAATTTTTTAACAAATTTTCCTTTACACAAATGAATCATGGATTCTATGAAAATGACGCCGCGGCGTGTGACATCAACGTAGGTTTATAATTATTCAAGTTTCAGCTACATTTACTCAGTGATTAATTGATATTTTTTTTTATATTATTATTTTTCATCTCATATAATAGCCAAATATCACGCCCTCAAGTATTGCTCATGTCTCACCAGTCACACTGTATATGAGATGCGCAAAGGCATTTTCAAGTAAGTCTCTTTCCACTTTGAAAGCCTATTCCTGTTCAAGATAACATAAAGATACTGACCGCTATATTCGTTCCCAAGGATAAGAAAACAATGAATTTTAATTCAAAATGGCCCCTAAATAAACCTTATCGCTGTAATTGTTGATGTGGGTAATATCAGAGATATCCAGGGATATAAATTCAATTGTTCCAACTCGAAGATAAAATTATACAATGTGTAAAATAAAAGAGAGAATTAATAGCTCCCCTCACCGATTTCGGTGGCTGATTTCATTGAAACCAGGCCAGCTACGCAGGAGTTATTTTATAGTGCCCAAATGTGTGCGCAATACACAAAGACACTCTCTTTTCATTTTACTCTCATAACCCAGTGGGACGGTAATCCGACACGAATGACGAGAGAACAGGCGCAGGACCGACTCTTTACATGCCCATCCGATCGGTCCATTATCTTTTTTACTAACAACTTAAATCAAAGTCCATGTGTAAAATCACAATACTCGTTCAAGAGTACAGCCTATTTCTTCCAATATTACAACACGTATTTCAAGGATAACGCCAGTAAATGTTATCACTTATTTATGTTACACGTTGTATATCTGTTGCACTTTCGTTGTTTGACATTGGTTCGGTGGTAACATTTTGTAAATCGCGTAAAATTAAATGAAACGGTCCGAATACGATCTGACAATGGTAATGAGCCTTAATTTGACTTTAGAACCCATCATGGTTTCAAATGTCAAATTTGACGTTTGAACACCATTATAATCTGGCAAGCGTGGAAAGGTTTCAAGTCGCATTTTATTATTTCATTCGTTCAACACTTTTATAAAATTCATTAAAATGTTGTTGACGTGAATAAAACGCAAAAAAGAAATAAAAACAATCATAATAATAATGAAAGACAATATTAATTGATGAAGGTCGCAAAAAAATTACCCATAAAATTGAGTTTAAACAGTCACTTAAATATTTTAGGTTATGTACTAACGTATTAAGTTCATTGATTATGATGACGGATCTTTAAATAAATGCGCTTAATACGTTACGACGTATTCTAAAATGATTAAGTGACACTTTGAACTCAGTTTTCTCGAAATCTGAATTTTGCTACATATCACCTTCATCAATAATTCATGTCTTCAATTATAGAACACTTAGCTTAAAAAAACTAGATTGAACTAGGTTCCTCCTTAGGTCACATTAAGTCACAACTGCCAGTTATGACATAATATACAGAAACGTCACTACACCCTCTTTTTCGTCGGTGGTTAAAAACCGAGAGTGACAGCGGACTGAACCCGAGTCTATCAAAATCGAATAAAACAATTTACCCCAATAACCGCTCATCTCCCGCCATTTTACGTTTCGCTTCCGAGCCTAAAGAGGGTGAATATTGAGATATGCAAGAACGAATGGAATGGGATTCTCATTCATTTATTCAATGGTGTCATTCAACTATTAATTTTGCCCGTTTCAATAACTTATCCTTTATCAATGGATACATAGAGTTACTAATACTTTTATATCCTACTGATAAAGAGATATAATGTAAACGAGGATAAATTACAATCCCTTTGCAAGAACGAATGAAAATGGCTTTTCTACTAGTGGCTATCCTTCAACTATTAATTGCCAGTTTCAATAACTTATCCATAATCAATATAATTACAAATAGTTAATAATAGTTTTAGACCCTACTTATAAATAGATTTTGTGTAAACGAGGATAAATTTAAATCCCTTAGCAAGAACGAAAGAAAATCGCTTTTCTACTAGTCCTTCAACTATTAATTGCCCGTTTCAATAACTTATCCTTAATCAATATAATTACAAATAGTTAATAGTTTAAGACCCTACTTATAAATAGATATAATGTAAACGAGGATAAATTTAAATCCCTTAGCAAGAACGAATGAAAATTTCACTTTTCAGATGGTATCCTTCAACTATAATTTATTTTGCTTGTTTCAATAACCAAACCATTAGTAGTACATACTAGGTTTTATTACATCTTGATTATTTATAAGGCATAAGTTTATGTTAATTTACATCTTTTATTATTCAGTGATAATGCACCAAATTTTAATAAGTTTAATAATATGTTTTCTAATAACTTGGGATGACATCGAGATTTTATTGTACACATAATATGTATTTTTTATTATATTGAACATACATGACACAATAAGTTACAAAACGTTTTTTCCTCTGGCAGGATTCGAACCCGCGGCCTCCTGCTTATTAGGCCCGTATTAATAACACTATTCTCAATTGAAACCTCTACTTGAGAACCTATTTGACAGATAAAAAAACGTTTCGTTTCTGTTTTAAAAGTGAACAACTTTATAACACTTTAATTTCTTTTCCGTTTGAACCGTAATATTCATAATATAGATTACAGAAAAACATTAAAATAATTAGAATCTATATTTTCATAATCTTTATTTTTACGTTTGAAAAAATGAAAAATTCAAGTACTTTGGTACTTCATTTCTAAAAGTAAAAGGATTCTTTTTTTTTTCATTATTTTTTCCATACAAAAATAGGGGTCTAGGGGATTTCTATTTCCTCCCTGGATAACACCTCTAGAGTAACAATTTTTTTTCCTGAATATTTATGGATATTGTTTGTACGTCCCTATTTTTTCCTTTTTTAAATAAATTAATTATTTAAAGAGATATAGACGTGAGTCTTCGGTATGTTTAAACATCTAGGAAACAGATTTGACTACAATAAACATCAAAAGCAAAAAATAGGAACCTAGTTAAATTCTTTCTTTAGCTAATATAGAAAAAATATTAAAATCGTTTAAGTTTTGGAGGAGGAAACAGGAATCTCCTAAAGGTCGATTTCTGGTACTTTTAATAGGTAATTTCAGTCCAAGTTGCAGTTGTCTCTATCGCGCTAGTGCTGGCTAGCTAAGGCACTGCGAGACAGCAATAGATTTTATAAATACCTATTTTGTATTTCTCTCAACCGTGCTGTTTCCTCTTCAATTACAAAATAAAGAGCGAGCTCGGTGTCCCATAAACCCGTGGGATTTGTCCGTACACCGGCGCACATATTATCAAATTTTTATTTGTCAAATAGGTTCTCAAGTTGAGATAGTTTTATTAATACGGTCCTTGGACACTGGCCACGTTGATCAGTCCTGTGGCTTAATATAAATCCCAGAGACATGCAAGAACGAATGAAACGCGATTCCCATTCGTTCGCTGGTGGCGATCCATCAACAATTAAGTTGACGATGTATTACCGGCTAATACAGTTTGTTTGATTGATTGACCGACACGCAGGCGTCTGCAGACTGCCAGGGTTGACCGATGACGCTCAGTGGCGATTGATTAGAGATATCATATTACAAATATAATATATTATATTATGTATTATCTCTTCTTCTATTATATATAAAATTGAATTGCTGTTCGTTATTTCGCTAAAGCTCGATAACGGCTGAACCGATTCGGCTATTTTTCGTCTTTTAAAGTTTGTGGAAATCTAGGGAATGTTTAAATGGTTTTTATGCTTATCGAAGTGGGCACGGGTCAGCTAGTAGTTATGTTATATTAATGTAATAAGGGGTAAACGTTTTGGTATTCTTAAAGTAAACTTAACATAGAAAATCCCTCAGGAATTATTAATTTTGTCGCAATATGTAGCTACTAGCTAGCTGTTATATGTGTACCAAAATTTTAACAACATCAAAAATTCAAAACAAACAAAATATCTCCTTTCTAAATCTCCTTTATAATTATTGTACTGCACTACACTGCACACAATAAGCTGTGAAAAATTCCCTTCTTGTGTATTGCGCGCATACTTTGGCACAAAAATGCCTGCTACAAACCAGCTATGTAGTATGTATTAATGAGAACTTTATACAATATCTCATTTTCTTGGTACAAATATAAATATGTGTACCAAATAATCTGTGCAAGTCCTTGTGTATTACGCGCATACTTGGGCACTAAAAATGCCTGCTACATATATATATATATATATATATATATATATATATATGTAGCAGGCATTTTTACTGGAGGCACTTACTTGCAGGCACTATAGCTGGTTAGCTATGCATAAAATATGAGATCCAACTTTAGACAATATCTAGTTATTACAATAAAAGTTACGACACAAAGAGCATTTAAGCGTAATTATTTCATCCGGGATAATTAATAAAACAAAAGCGCCCCGCCGGACTGCCCCGCCCCGCTCCACCCCGCCGCCCCGCCGGACTGCCCCGGGACAAAAATGTCCGGGCGTCACTATTGTTCAACTCCATTTCAACTGCCAACAATATATAACTTGCATTTGCAATATTGCATTGTTTTGGTTCCTATTTATAGGTGGGCTTTGTTAGTAAGTAGAACGTCTGGGGACTGTTGATTAGCATTCGAAAGGGTGTAGGTTCGATTCCCAGGTTGTGGCAATATTGAGTTTAAGGAAAACATCGTGACATACATGCTCTAGCAAGCTTACTCTTGATGCAATCGAGAATCGAATCAGTTTGATTTCAACGGCTTTTAATGTTTTATTTGGTGGAATACATTGAAACTAACCTTTAAAAAATCGTTAGATCTCCCGACCATATCAATCGACTGAGAATCAAAATAAACAAAATTCAATTTATTCGGGAGTACGCGGCACGATCTGAAATCGAATCTGTTTGGAAAGTAGTAAGTGCAAGTTATTTGTCATTTATTTTAAAACTATAATAAAATTTTAATCACCTAACAACTATTATATGTTTAAGAGGGCCACTTACTATAACTTTACTGGGATATAAATTATATAGGAATCGGTCCCCGTAAACGCGTCTCCCCAGAAGCGTGTGCACGCTATAAATTATGGCCTAAAATAGCGTGACACCCCGAATCCATGGGAAAGGTCGCCCCGAACAGATTCGTCCTCAATTCAAACGCATCGAATAGCATTTGACATGCTATTCTGATTTATTGACATTTGTGTCTTTTGCACACTTTCGCTCGCGTGGATTGGGTTCGAAAGATTGGTTGAAAGTTGTAATTTCGTCGCTCGCTGGAGTACAAAAAGTTATTAAAAAAATTATTATTTTCTCTCCACAATAATTCAAATTGCAGTTTAAATATTTAGCATAATTAGTACAGTCTTTGTGGGGAGACTGGAGTCGTAAACTAAGCAGTTTCCTGCTTGTATTTTATGATTGTAATCCGCCAAATAAAACACCAAAAACCGTGGAGGTCGAACTGATTCGATTCCCGATTGTGTAGAGAGTAAGACTGCTGATTAAAAATCCATTTATGATGTCATACGAATTTACTTCTCATTTAGCTAAACTTAGTAGTAATCATTGAGCGTTTTCATAACTTATATTTTTTCCCTACTGCTTACCTAACGGAAATACCCTCTTTTTAAGGCATTTTTTGGTAATATTTTTATCTATATAATATGAAATAATTTGTTAATAACTGTAATTTACCTTCAAGTTAATAATATACATATTATGTAGTTTAATTTAGAATTAAAGGTTGTTGTTATTTGGAAAAAAAACATTTATTGCCCTTCAGAATCCGGGGTTAGTGAATTATCAAGACTAACAAAATGTTCATATTATGCCAATGCGTGCATAACACCATCCAAGCTGAATATAGGTCGCACACACAATGCAAAATTTGGCCGCTAAATACAACCTCCTTTGCAGTCCGTTTTTTGCGTCATTTAATTTTTTCCAGCTGCCAAAACCCAGTTTTAAACTTTATTCGAAACTGCGGAAATTCGGCTTATGCAGTTTGCCTGGCGGGCTTTGTTACATTATATCTGGAATATTATTTTTAATTATCCTTTGTGGATATGACGAGTTTTTAACTGGGACATTGGTTTATATAATTAACTGTGCCCGCGACTTCATTCGCGTGGTTATTGAGCGACTTAAGCCGTATAAGCAGCGCACGCAATGAAAGTCGCCAAATGTGCATATTTTTCCCCGTTTTTTGTAACATTTCCTACTGACGCTTCGCTCTTATTAGTCGCAGCGTAATGTTATATAGCTTTTAGCCTTCCTCTATAAATGGACTAACCAACAATAAAATAATTTTTCAAATCGGACCAGTAGTTCCTGAGATTAGCGCGTTTAAACAAACAAACAAACTCTTCCGCTTTATAATATTAGTATAGGTAGATATTATTTTTAATTAAGCTTTGTGAATATGACGAGTTTTTAACTAGGACATTGCTTCATATAATTAATAACTATGAATGTTCGCTAACCTCTGTAGCGCAGTGGTAGAGCCCAGGGTTCGAATCCCGCCGAAGGAACAAAAAGTTTTCAATATTCCTGGGTCGTGTATTTGTAATTAATGTGTGTATTAATATAATAAAAATAAGATGTGTATTCTAAAATATGTGTACAGTATAAAAGTATTGAATATATTTTTGTCTGCGGTACCCTACCTTCAGATACTAAGCACGGGGCCAGATTGATGTGGTGTGAAACGTCTATAGATATTTTATAATAATATTACCTAGTACCTATTAATTTATTATCAGACAATTGACACCTGGAATAGCATTTTTTAATTTCAAAACTTCGGGACTTCCACGAATATGTCAAAACTAAAAATAGTCAAATCGGTTCAGCCGCTCTCGAGTATTTGCGAGACTAACCGACAGTAATTTATTTTTACATACAAAGTGTAAAATAATTGAGTAATAATACTTTAGGGTGTGTATGTTCCTCCTATGTAGAGTATACTGTGAAAGTACCAGCGCTGAAAGACTTACTTTTGACTTTCATGTTTGTATGAGAAATGCCCCAATATTATAAATTTCCTCATAGAATTATTAAAAGAAAAGTACCCCTTTCAGCGCTGGTACTTTCACAGTAAACTCAATATACGGAACCCGTACATACCCTAGAGTATTATCACTCAATAAATTATAGCCTGTATGTAGACTACACCTAGTTATATGACACCTGGATTGTCAATATTTAATTTTGAAATTACACCTACACAAACGAAGGATAGTATTTTTCAAACTATGTTTATCATGTAAATGTTGTAATCAGATCCACGAGACATAAAAATAAATAAAAAATAAAAATATCTTTATTAAACACATAAAGGGACATAACAAAGCCAAAGGTTAACAAAACAATAACTCGCACATACGAGTATTAAGACGAAAGAAAAAAATATATAAAAAGAATAATATAATAAACAGAAAGTTAACTCAGTCAAGGCTATGCAATGCCCCCGCCATGGCACTTAAGTTCAAGATCCAGCTGGTTGAACTTCCATAACCACGTTTTCATTTCATATAAAAACATTTCATGTAAAAACAGGGGGCTGATTACGCAACTTGCGTGGCTTTCACGACCGTGGGCTTCAACTGTCATTGTGACGTTAAATATTTTTAAAACACGATAAAATATGATTTTTTCAATGATTTTATCAAATTAAAAGTGTTTTAAAAAGGTTTAACGTCACAATGTCAGTTGATGTCCACGGTCGTGAAAGCCACAGAAGTTGCGTAATAAGCGGCCTGATCTGTTTTTAAATGACATACGCCATTTTGTATTGACAACAATAAAGACCACACCCTCCTATAAGAAGTTTAAAATCTTTAATGTAGATTATAAATATTATCACCTTTATCCTTATTGTGTTTTATGACATAACGCAATGTCATGGAAGGTTTAATGACCTGTGAAGCAGCTGCCGATATGCTTTGGAACATGGCGTACAAATAGCAACATGGCGTACAAATAGCAACATGGAGTACAAATAGCAACATGGTTTATGAAAAGCAAAATCTATTTTGGATATCTCACTTGGCATTAATTTTTTTAATCTATAGACGCTTCACACCTGATTTTCACCAAACATAGCTAAGAAGTATGAACACTCTCGACTGATATACCTTTCAAACAAACAAAATCGCATTAAAATCGGATCATCCGTTTGGGAGCTACGATGCCATAGACAGACACATAAACATTTACATAGGCACGACAAACTTATAACACCCCGTCGTTTTTGCGTCAGAGGTTAAAAAAAGTAACTCTTTCAGCGCTGGTACTTTCACAGTAAACTCTTTATACGGGACCCTTACACACCCTAAAATATTATCACTCATTAATATTACAGCCTGTTGTGTATGTGTATCTTACGCCGGTTCTTCTCGCTGGGCTAGTTCCCGAACCGGTTTCTTATAGAAACGACGTTCAGAAAACATTTTGTAAAATTTATTCTGAATAAAAATATTTGATTTGTATAAGTATTACTCTACTGAAAAAACAAAGAGCGATCTGCAACTGAATACCAATAAATGCAGAATATATTTCAATTTCTGTTCAAGTCTTACAGAGCTTCAATTTAGATTCTATTTTCACCTCTATCCATTTCAAGTCTATTGCACATCCCCTCTGAGAATAGCACGCTAAGTAGACATATATTAGCTGTCAGTACGCTAATCGCTCCGACAGCTGATGGTAGACCGTCTGCTAAAAATACTCGATCGATGATTAATTGGATCCTTTTAAGTTTATTTATGAAGTGGCGAAGTTCGTTAGAATTAAGTTTCTTGACGCACAAGCAGCGCCACCTACCGGGTCCAATTAATGATACCATCCTCAAGAACCACTCTATCCATTGGTGACAACAGCATGGAGATCGGCGCAGTGGTCTTGGAGTTTATCGCGAATATACAGACGCGGCGGAGGACTTCATTCTATAACTAGCTGCCCCGACAAACGACGCACTTTAATGCACTAATAGCAGCGCCAGCTACCGGGTCCGATACACTAAAACCTTCCTCGAGAACCACTCTATCCATTGGTGAAAACAGCATGAAGATCGGTGCAGTATTCTTTGAGTTTATCGCGAACATACTGACAGCGGTAGAAGACTTTGTTATATACTATGTAAGGATTTAAATGATAATAACACAAGTGATGCTGTCATTAACATATAAATAATGGAGATAGGACACACGAATAAAAAATAAATACATGGTGTATCATAAGTGAGTGATAATATTTTAGGGTGTCTATGTGACTCCTATGACTTTTATGTTTGTATGAGAAATGTCCCATCATAAATTTTCCTATACAATAATTTTAAAAACCACGCGAGGTGCATACTAGGGTGATGATCATATTCTGATCATCTGACAAGAAAAAATATACATAGAATTAATCGGTTCTGTTTGTCCATCAGTTACATCCTACTGAGTTGCAATATTAAGAGGAAGTTCTCTTATATACTTCGCACATACTTGGGCAACAAAATAACTTTTACCCGAAATGGTTTCAACCTGAGTCCCCTAGAGCTGAAGAGGACTACTGAACTGCGCACACGCTCGGGCACTATAAAATCTCCTGCTTGGAACTCGGTGTGGGAGCCATTATAATAATAGATTGTTCCGATAATTGTCCAAAGTTAGCAGAATCGAGGTCGTCCTTTACAAAACTCTCACGGTCTGCAGAAAAATACGGACAATAGGGCAAATTACGTCATAATAAGGGCGCCAATGAGATAGCAATAAAGTGCGCACAATACCGCCGTAATTAGAATTAACTGTCTCTTTCCCGCATCCGCCATCTTGCTATTAACGTTGTCCAGAAATCATTAATTTATAATTTTCGATTGACATTTAGATTAGGTAAGTTTATTGTATTTTAACGTACGTGTTTTATTTTTAAAATGCCTTAGGGCGTGTTTCACCAAGCAATGTTAAAGTTAACCCCATGTTAAATATCATGTTATCCCTCTCGTATTTCCTGTCAATAAATGAGATGGCATGATATTTTAAAATTGCTTGGTGAAACACGGCCCAAATATTTAAAATGTACTAGACCTAATCTAAGCTATACTTGCACTAAGAACTTATTTGCAAAAAATACAATAGATACGCATTAAAAAGTAGTATACAATTTTTTTAAAATTTTTAAAGGCACTAAGCGCTGTTTATTATTTTTTCAAACTGGACCACAAACTGAAATATTTAATAGTATTATTATTAATAGTAATCTTAAGATAAAAACAGAGGGGTTATATTGCTCATACACATTCTTCAAGTTCTTGTATAAAAATACATTTTCTACCCAAGTAAACAGGCAAAGAAAAACAAGGCATTTTAAAGGATCCTATTTGCGGAGTTGCTCATATAAATATTTCATATTCCTCTCCTATACCTACCAAGAACGGTGGAGACAAAACGACGCATCGAGTATTTATACAGAGGTCTTGTCCGCCATTTTGAATGGATTGTGTGTGTGTTTTTATTACGAGTTTTTGTTGTATGGTCAGTCCTTATTTTTCATAAATTCTGATTAAATGTGAACTATAGATAGATAGATAGATAGATAGTTCTTATATACCAAATAAGGTACAATGTTGAGATGTTACAATAAAGGATGTTATGTTCATGCTTATTTTGCCTCTCATGAGGCGTGCAAATATTCATATTTTATACTTAAAACTTAAATTACATAATTAGAAAAAAAATGCATTAGAATTTTTAACGTACATAAGTCATAGTTTACAGTTCACATTTATATTATTATTATTTAATTTAAACATTATAATAATTGAAAAATTAGAAGATAGGTTCAATATAATATGTTATAGATTATTATTAAATTATACATTATAACATTGGGCCACAGAAGAATTACAAATCAATCAAAAAAAAATTTTTCTGTCATGTAGGTATTACATGACCCTCTTTATTCCTTATTAACGGATAAAAATATTATTATTGTTTCTTTTTTACATTTTATTCAACGCTTTATAGTTTATATTATGTAACATTGCATAATTATAATACTAGTAATCTTTATTCAGCTCATACAATATAAAACCTTAATCTAAAGCATACAGTGATTACTAACATAATATCAATGGTTTTGTTATACATGTCATATTATTATGGTTGGATCGCAACCGGCAGCTTAGCTAGGTTACAGTGTAACCTGTGTTAAAGCTTACTGGTCTCTTTCCCAACGTCAAGAAAATTGATATATCATATCAAATTTGAGTACATGTGACATCTAGACCTTTACATTTTTAAAATAGAAGTGATTAAATAATAGGATTAGAATAAATAATTTATATATAGTTACATTTAAATTCATTGAATATCATTAATTCACAGTGCACCAATGAAAAATATTGTCACATTAATAAGGAATTTCGTTTAGATAAAATATTATCAGCTCGCTTGAAATAGGAACATAGAGGCAAAAATATATTATGTCTCGTCATAATATATGAGTAAGAAACCGTTCAAGGGCTTATTTTTTTTTTTGTGGGCAAGGTAATGTTTACATGAGTTAAATATCATATTTTAACAAATTAAGGGCGTGTTTCACCCAGCAATGTAACAGTTAATCCTTCTTTAAATATCATGTTGTTCCTCTCGTAATTGCCTATCAATGAATAAGAAGGTACAGTATTTTAACAAGCTGTTAACGCTAACATGCGTTGGTGAAAACGGGACTAGAGAAATTAAATAATTTTACATAATGTTTTCTTGTAGATAAAGTAATTTCGTAATACTCAAGTTCATAATGTAATTTGATTTTTGACTATCATTCCTTTTTTTCTTAAGTATTTAAGATCGGGTCATATTGATGTTTACTATACACAGGTATATCTATACTAATATTATAAAGCGGATGAGTTTGTTTGTTTGTTTAAACGCGCTAATCTCAGGAACTGCTGGTCGGATTTGAAAAATTATTTTTTTGTTGGATAGTCAATTTATAGAGGAAGGCTTTAGGCTATATAACATTACGCTGCGACCAATAGGAGCGAAGCGTCATTGAGAAATGTTGCAAAAACGGGGAAAATTAATTACATTGGGGACTTTCATTGCGTGCACTGCATTAACGGCTTAAGTCACATTAAAAAACTACGCGAACGAAGTGGCGGGAACAGCTAGTTAGGTAATATAGGCAATTTTCTACCATACCTACCAGGTTAAAACAATAGGTACTAGTCTATTATTCACAGATTGCTTTGTTTAATTCACAGATTGCCAGTGTATTTAGTGGACTTAGGCGGCATTTGGAATGTAAAGAGCGTTGTTGTTCGGAAACAATGCCCCATTCATGATAACTTAACACCATTGAAATTTTTTTGTATAACCTTTATCCGGACTTGGACTATTGTGTATGTTTGTTAATTATTTTACGATTTAATCCCTAAACAATTTAACATACTTGTCGTACATTCTCTACTAGTTGTAAAATAAATGAGTGATAACACTTTGGGGTGTGCATGTGCCTCCTATGTAGAGTATACTGTGAAAGTACCATTGCTGAAAGTACTTTTGACTTTCATGTTTCTATGAGAAATGCCCCATCATAGATTTGCCCATACAATAATTAAAAAAGTAACTGTTTCAAGGCTGGTACTTTCACAGTAAACTCTATCTATATACAGGACCCATATACATCCAAATGTATTATTACTCATTAATATTATAGCCTGTACTTTTTATATTCAATAATAATATAGGACGCTTCACTCCACGTCAATCTGGCCCCGTGCTAAGTATCCGAAAAACAGGTACCAGACAACGGAAATATACTTTTACACAAATTTACCAAAAACAGGTACCAGACAACGGAAATATATTTAATACTTTTATACTATACACAAATTTAAGATTTGTATTATATTATACACGAATTTAATACACATCCATGACCCAGGAACATTTGAAATACTCTTTGTTCCCTCGGCGGGATTCGAACCCGCGACCTCTTTTAGCACCAACGTGCTCGACCACTGCGCTACGGAGGTCGTCATCATATGTAATTTGAGTGTAAACTAAACACAATGTGATAGTTATAAAGCTACTAATTTAAATGTCACCGCTCATTAAAGAGAAGCAATGTTTTTTGGTCATGTTGTAATTTTAAAAATCTGTATGTTTATTATCAATAACACAAAAAACTCCTTAAAAATAACATATATAAATTGAAACTATTTTAGGTAAATTATTATTATCTAAACTATAAACTAAACAAGTAATTTTAAAATAACAACATAAGGATAAAATTAACTAATTAATTAAATTAATTAATTAAGGATTTAATTATGATTTATAAGGATTATTACGTATGAATTGAGCAGTAGCAAAATAGCTCAATTTTTGCTCTTTTTCTTTGTCGACAGTGTATAGGTTGTATATAATGACACTTCCGTGGTCTAGTAGTTCAGAGCTTCGCTCTCGACACGGAGGTCGTTGGTTCGATTCCCGCGTTGGAACAACAAAAATGTTGTTTTCAAGTTTGGTTAGGACAATGCAGGCTGATCACCTGATTGTCTGACAAGAAAGATGATCCATGCGTCGGATGGGCATGTAAAGTCGTGTAAAGTGTAAAGTCCTGCGCCTGTTCTCTCGCCAGTCGTGTCGAGTAACCGTCCCACTGGCTTATGGGAGTAAAGGGAAGAGAGTGTCTTTGTGTATTGCGCACACACTTGGGCACTATAAAATGACTCCTGTGTAGCTGGCCTGGTTTAAATGAAATCGGCTACCGACACCGAAACAGGTGAGGGAAGCTATTATTATTATTATTATAAATTATTAGAACATAAAATGTTTAATGTTGCTTATAGTCAGGGTTCCCCCATACATGGTTTTCACTTGATTAGTATTAAGCTAATTTTTCGTGAGTACCTTCATTTTGATGAGTCGCCCAAGAATTTCTTGGACGGAACTCTTGTTTGTGGTAGATAACAGAGTTAGCAAAGATAAAAAGAAATCTCAACTTTCGAGCGTAGGACCGGGATAACGTACCACGCAATTTGTAGGACAATTATGTCTGTTGAATTACATTAATATTAACTAAGTAATAAAAACAAAATCAGCTGGTTACTAATAATTTAAGATGACCTCGTTATCGATACAAGTTGGCAAGAGGGAACTCATTGATGAAAGCATAGATTTTGTAGGACAAATATTTTTACGGATAATTTAGATCATTATCTTGAGATTTATCAAAAAAAAAATTTTTTGGAATTACCAAATCCACAAACTTTATTCTTGCTATCTCTGTTAGCTACCACAAACAAGAGTTCCGTCTAAAAAATTCTTGGGCGACTCATCAAAATGAAGGTACTCACGAAAAATTAGCTTAATACTAATCAAGTGAAAACCATGTATGGGGGAACCCTGACTATAATAGTAATTATAAATATTCAAACGAGCCTTTGGCTTACTTAGTAACTATTTTGTAATCTGTACTTTGGCGATTCATTTCATTGAATACCATCTAACTTTTATCGTTTCCCCGCCAAGTTAGAATGTGTCTGAAGTTGGCGCTTTATCACCATTATGACGGATGACCATCAATCTTCCAAATTCAATCTGAACGGAGCCCTTCAATTATGGGTAATTTAAGATAAGGTTGTTTCACGGGTGGGCTTGAGTCATTAGCTTCCAATATTTTGAGCCTCGTATGTATGTCGCAGTCATCTGATTAAATCAGTTATTTGATTGAATGTCTAGCGCGTTTGTTGAATGACGACACTTAATTGGTTGACTAGGCCGAACGTTAATTGAACAAGCGTCACTCAACGTCCAACTAGTTAGCGGACTGTAACAAAGCCCTTTAAACAGAGCGGACGTAAAATCAGTCAGGTTATTGAAATTTAGTTCATTTTTTGCCGCAGTGGCGCTAGTAGTCACCGAAACAAATATGGCGGCAAACAGCTCGCACAGATAGTACGTGGTTGATATTTCCATTTGCATTTAGTGTGACATAACATGTCCTTATTTTGAGGACCGTTTAAAATGCGAACTGCGTCAAACCCACCCCTACCAAACCCATATCCGTTACTGTCGTCCAGTCAAGACGTTGAACGTTACATTAAACAACTTGACGAGTTGTCCTTTAGTCATTCAATAAAATGTCGTCATTACATAAACACGCTAGTCGTTTAATTAAACTGCTGATTCATTCAGATGACTGCGACATATTCAATTTACAAGTGCAGTCGATGAATTTGTCAACCAATATTCATCTATATTTTCTCCTTATTAAGGTCCAAAGTAATATAAAAATATTGTGGCGAGCGTTGACACGCCTTCCTTTGTCCCGCTTGTCAACGTTTGTAACCATATTTCGATTATGCGAATTTGTACCTTAATAGTGTTACAATAGAGTTGAATATTATGATATAAGTAAAAAGCTTCGACTATGCGTTAATGTAAGTTGAGCCTTAAAGGTTATTGCATCTTTCATAGCAATTACTAGTAATAAATTGAGTTTTTATAACAATATTAATTGTAAGCGTAAATTGATACGTTGGATATTTTGTTATGGGCTTGGTTGTCGGGAGTTGAAAATAAAAAAAAAAAAAAAAAAAAAACCTTATGAGTACTATGGCCTACCATTCCATACAATCTATCTTTAATACAAAATATTGCAATAGATGTCACTATTAACGTTTGTGTTTGATTAAAATATTATTATTATAATTCTGGAGTGTATTTTTTTTTATCAACAAGTATTTTTCTTTACTTTTAACCATCAATCATTTTTCAGTCGCAAGAATAACAAAAAAGCAAAATAAATCTAGAATGAGAAAACGTATATCTCAAATTTGTACTAACTTTTACACCCTGTATAAAAATAAAAGTGGTAAAAAATACTCAAACAAAAGCAGTAGAAGCTTTAATTCATCAACTCAGATAAAGCATAAACAAATCAACGCCATTTAAAATAATTCCAGAGATTAAACAAAAAACTTATCTCTAAGACCTCAGCCTCGAATTTTGCGGGCAGCGAGGCGGGAGCGGCGGCGGCGCGAGAGCGGCAGGATCTTTTGCGTATAATCAAATGGACCGGTAGGCTGATTATGTATCTCGCAACAGCAATTCGACAGGCGTGAATTGTACAATTGTGTACAATATCGTGGTCAAGTGTATACGTTTGATAGCGATATTGTAAACAATTGTACAAATTACGCCTGATGCGAGATACATAATCAGCCTACGGTTCTCGAAAACAGCGGCGCGGCAGCGGGTAACGAGTACCGCACCCACGCCGCTGCCGCTCCCGCCCCGCTGCCCGCAAAATTCGAGGCTGAGGTATTGCTTCACTTGAATTACTGAAGTTACTTTCTCCATTACTATGTGATAGGTGTAAAAACATTTAAGATTTAAGAATGTATATAAAACTAGCTGATCCGTGCCCACTTCGTTGAGCATACTAACAGTTAATAATGAATACATTAAACCTGGACTTCCACGAATATTTCAAGACTAAAAATAGCAGAATCGGTTCAGCCGTTCTCGAGATTTAGCGAGACTTACGAACAGCAATTGATTTTTATATTATATAAGATTTATTATATCTTTCTCGCAACTTATTATATTAAATACTTAAACATCTTCATTATTTTTAATGGCACTGAAATAATTATAGTTTAACATAATTTGTTTACCAGGGGACTTTATTAACATCAATTGATAAAAAATTCAAAAGACTATTATGAGAAACTATCAAACAGAGGTTCCTTTATCCTTGTGAACGAAGTTTGAACGATTATTTAAAAAGTTTCATGTAACACGGCGCTGAAAAAATAAACAGTCATTTCAAGTTTATGATTTCTCACGATACACATGCGTAACGGTTAACCAAAACAAGGCAAGGTTAAGTTCATAATTTATGACCACTTGTGATGATGGGTCGGCACTCGAGTTATAAACAATACCACCATTGTGGTATTAGGTTACGTTCGAAAAACAAAAATGGCGGAACTCATGAGGATTAAATATGTATTTGACTACCTATAGTAGTAGTTAGTAGTAGTTTGACTACCTATAGAGTATTCTATTCATGCAAAAATCGTCTCCATGGTCTAGTGGTTCAGAGCTTTGCTCTCGACCCGGAGGTCGCTGCTTCGATTACGGGTTGGAACAACAAAAAATGTTGTTTTCAAGTTTGGTTAGGACAATGCAGGCCGATCACCTGATTGATTGAAGATGATCCATGCGTCGGATGGGCATGTAAAAAGTCGGTCCTGCGCCTGTTCTCTCGCCAGTCGTGTCGGTTTACCGTCCCACTGGGTTATGAGAGTAGAAGGAAGAGAGAGTGTCTTTGTATATTGCTCACATACTTGGGCACTTTATAATAACTCCTGCGTAGCTGGACTGGTTTCAATGAAATCGGTTCCCGGTTACCGACTGGCTATTAATATTATATTATTATTATAATACCGTACGTAATAATATGTAAATTGGCTATGAAAATAATAAATCTTTAATTAATAATGCATATAATTTATTTAAATCTATCGAAACAAATGAACTGTATAAATCAGAGCGCTGCACATCATTACACAATTTGTTTATTCAAAACAGATTATACGGATTTAATATGTTTTGTTATTTCGTGGCATTATAAAATAATAGTTGTCTACACTAATATTATAAAGAGGAAAGATTTGTATGTAACCACTTAACTAAAAAAGTACTGGACCGATCTTAATAATCCTTTTTTTATTAGAAAGCTACATTACCACTGAGTATCATAGCCTATATAAAAATGAATTGCTGTTCGTTAGTAGTAGTAGCTAGAGACTAACAAACAGCAGTTCATTCTTATGTATAAGAAAATAGTTTAAAAAACATAATTTTTACTAGTAAGTAAACACCGGAGGAACATTGACAATGGAATGAAGCGTATTTTATTTTAGTTTTTTTTTATTATTACTTACTATTATTATTTCTTCTGATAATTATAATTTGAACAAAATAAACTTTCCTGTACCTTTGCACTTTTAACACTGAACTTAAACTGTCACTGTCTGATCTTTACTTCATGTAGTATCTCTTATAATATTTCTAATAACCCTACTGGTACAGCGTTAAATGTTTCTCAACATACCAAACCAAGTATTTGCTTAATCAGCTAAACTCATCCAACAATATTTACACTTCCTGAGATTAGTGTGGGCGTTATATAATTGTGACTAACTCAGTCACAATAAGGGCCCTTGAGGCACACCTCGCATTATAAGGGTGTCTACCTATGAACGATAATCGGTAGCCGACTTTTTGAAGTTGAAAAATGGAACATACTAATTGCAATAGTGCAACGGACACGTACAGCACCAATCCTGCCCACAGATAGCATTTTAGTAGCCGACATTTTGTAGGCCGACTTTCAACTGCCACTATAAAAATGCGATCGACGATTGTAACTTTTTGTCGTGTACGTTGAACTATTTTTTTAATTTATTTAATCGATCAATGAAATACATAAAATAACTTAATCAACACAGTGTAATATAAACCATTAGTGGTTTTTCCGCACACTACTAAATAGTCGTCGATTATAGCTAATCTAAAGGAAGTATTTATATACTATTACTAGCTGACCAGTGCCCACTTCGTTGAGCATACAAACCGTTTAAACCTTCCCTGGACTTCCAAGAATATTTCAAGACTTAAAATAGCCGAATCGGTTCAGCCGTTCTCGAGTTTTAACGAGACTAACGAACAGCAATTCATTTTTATATAGGTACATATAAGACTAGCTAACCCGTCCCCACTTTCACACATTAAGCATAACAAAACCGTTTAACCATTCCCTGGACTTCTACGTATATTTAAAGTCCAAAAATAGACAAATCGGTACAGCCGTTCCGAGTTTTAGCGAGACTAACGAACAGCGTTTCATTTTTATATACATATAAGATTATTATTCTTAATATTAACAATAATATTCAAATCAATAATAAATGTTCTTTCTCAATCGGTCACAAAAACTATACCGAGGAAAAATCTGCCCGATTTTCGGTCCTACAGAAAGTAGACCGTGGGTGAGCACCCTAATGCGTGTTGACAAGTCTGAGATAACTTTAGCAAATGCACTAAGCGAGTCCGATGTGTGCATTTCACACAACTTAGAGTCAACAGTGGCTTGGCAACAGTCCTATGGCTTGTAGTATTTTGTTAACACCTCCGCGAAGAGTTTGGTTGTCGACTCGGAGTTCGATTCCCGCAGGCTGTTTATGTATCTCTTTATTGCATTGTCATAACCAACCAAAAAAATTTTTAGGTTTGGTTAGGACATTGCTGGTATGCGAACAACAAAAGAAATTTTTATAGTGCCCATGTGTGTGAACAACACCCAAGGACAATTTCTCTTCCTATGAGTCTCATAACCTGTGGTAACTAACAAAACAACAAGTTATGAGACTGAAAGGAATAGACCGCATTGCGCACACACTGGGCATTATGTAGCTGGATCGTAAGGCAAGTCTGCCTGCATTGTCCTAACCAAACTTAAAAAAAACATTTTTTGTTCAACGCGGGAATCGAACCCACGACCTCGAGTTGAAAGGCTCTTAACCACTAGAACCCAAAGGAGGAGACAAAATCATATTGCCTTGTACTTTGTATATGACAAGTGGAAATGGATTTAGTCGTGGCGCGTGTTTGCACTACAAGCCTCAGCGTAAACTGTTTTAACGTTTCCATATATTTGTTCATCAAATATTGAGTGTTTGTGTCTCGCTACCCAATCTCGGAAACACGGCGTAAGCTAATATTGTATAAGCTTAAGAATATTATGTGTCCTATGAACGATTTTATGGTTATACATTTTGGCCAATTTATTATACCTATGTAATTTTTTTTAAATAATTTTAAAACGAAAAGTGATAATCATCGTAGGAACACTAGAAATAAGCAGAAGCTAGATATACCTATGATCAGGCTTAGCAAAGTAAGTAAACAACAAAAAATTTTGTTTTAAAGTCTGGTTAGGACAATGCAGGCTGATCACCTGATTGTCTGACAAGATGATCCATGCGTCGGATGGGCATGTAAAAAGTCGGTCCTACGCCTGATCTCCCGCAAGTCGTGTCGGTTATCCGTCCCACTGGGCTACGAGGGTGAAGGAAGAGAGTACTTCGTTGTATTGCGCACACTCTTGGGAACTACAAAATAACTGGCCTTGTTTTAATGAAACGGGGCACCGTCACCGAAATCTGTGTGGGAGGCATTGTTATTACTTTCGAAAAACATAACCCTCCTAGCACAGTCGGGTAAAAAGGAGCCACTTTAAAAGAACCGTTGATATACTGATGAATGTCAAGGTTCAGGAACACGTGGAGATAAGAGCTATCACATGTTTTCAACTGGGATCCAACAGAAATAAATAAAATAATGTTTATTTTTTACACGAAAAACAGATCGTCGACATATTGAGACCCACACAGAGTAGCATCGGCCTCGTAAAGTTGTTTGAAATTGATTAATTGTTGGTTATATATGGTCCAATTTTGGATGGGCTGGATGACAGTTTTTTCAATCTACCACATCGTTTGTCAAAATGAAAAGTGACGGGGTATGTGTTTATGTAATTGCACCATGAACGAATGGAAAGATTTTATTGAATCGAATAATCAAGTACTGACTATAGCAGAATTAATGATACAGAAGACAATTTTAAAACAAATATGGTAGGTACTGATGTGATAGGTCATAAAGTAGGTAATCTATAAAAATAATCGCTGTTCGTTAGTCTTGCTAAACTCGAGAACGGCTGAACCGATATCGATTATTAGTCTTGAAATATTCGTGGAAGTCCAGGGAAGTTTTAAACGGTTTGAGTGCTCAACGATGTGGGCACTGGTCAGCTCTGTATAAAAATGAATTTATGTTCGTTAGTCTCGCTAAATCTCGAGAACGGCTGAACAGATTTGGCTATTTTTAGTCTTGAAATATTCGCGAAAGTAGTCATTACAAACTGTTTCTATGCTCAACGAAGTCGGTACGGTCAGCTAGTAAAATATATTTATTTTCAAAATAACGTATTAACAAATCAGATACAATATTTGGTAACATTCCATTGAATGTAGAAAGAAAGGAATTATAATATGATGACTGAAGAATGACCAACGAAACTAAAACTAACTTAATATGTTAGAAAATTTTACAATTTATAAGTAAACATGCACACGACAGTGTATTCAAACTTCAAACTCTTTATTAGTAACCAAGCATACCATAATAAATCAAAATACATTGAAAAATATATAAAACTTGGTTATAAATTCACAAAGACTCCGAACGGTTACAGTTCGGACTGTGGGACGCTCGCATTTTTTTAATGTGTCAAATAGGTGTTCAAGTGAGATTGGGTTTGACTTATTTATTAATACAGGTCCAAGTATGTTAGCGACGTAATGAGTAAGATTAGTTTAAACAATACAACCGCTTATCCCATGCGTGCTAGCTAATTAACTGAAAACGTACGAACTAAAATTTTCGAAAGTTCCATAACTTTTTTTCATTAAAGTTGAATTGTTCAAACGCCGGTGCGTGCTACAGAAAATTGCACAAGTTTTTGTCCAACAAAGCCCAACAATGGTGTATTTTTGTTCTGCGGTCCCGGCTGACACTGGCGTGATGTATTAGGCAGAAGAGGATTATTTTTGGCCGTTTCATGAAGTTCGCATGCATCTATTGTGAGGACCGGAAGCGGCTCCACAAAGCGAAATGTCAGTAAACTTTTTGGGGGCTTATAAAATGAAATTCGATATTTTTGAATCGACAAGGATAATGCATACTTTTTGTGCGTAATCCAAATTGCGTAGTAACGCTTTTGATACTTGTGATTAATTTACATAATTTAACTGAAAAAACTTTGAACGATGCTGTTTAACAAAAGTTATTATTGACTAGTGTGCCCGCGACTTAGTTCTCGTGGTTTTTGAGTGACCGTTTATGCAATATGCAGTCCACGCAACGAAAGTCTCCAAATGTGAATAATTTTCCCGGTTTTTGCAACATTTCTTACTGACGCTTCGCTCCTATTGGTTGCAGCGTAATGTTATATAGCCTAAAGCCTTCCTCTATAAATGGACTATCCAACAAAAAATGTTTTTTTTCAAATCAGACCAGTAGTTCCTGAGATTAGCGTGTTTAAACAAACAAACAAACTCTTCCGCTTTAAAATATTAGTATTGATATTATTATTATATATACACAGGTCTACGTAAAAAAATTGCGCACGTGAATAATTTTGATGCTTGTAATAAAAAATTGGGCATTTTTTTATTTAATTTTAGGTAATTAATATTTTATTCTGAATTGAAACTAAATTAAACTCCCAATAGACAACTAAATTCCCAATAGCTTGCACCTGGGCCTTGGGGCTTAACTATTCAAAATGATTCGATTTTGATTCAGATTCGATCATGCCGCATACTCCCGAATAAATTGACGTTTGTTTATTTTGATTCTCAGTCAATTGATATGGTTGGGAGTACAAAAAGTTACGATCTAACCATTTTCTTTATCCTAGTTACTTTCAAAGTAATTCACCAAATAAAATACCAAAAGCGATCGAACTGCGCCCTGGTTGTGTGTAACAAAAATAAAATTAATAACGAAAATTACAATTGCGTAAAATGTTTTCGTCGTAATCCAGCGAATAAAAACTAATCAAAAAGCGCGGCTTAATAAAAAATATTAGGCGAGCTTGGGGTGGAAAAGGCGCTGACAAGTTAACACCGGCTTTGTAATAACACATGATATTCGCGCAATGAAGTGTTACAATAAGTCCCTTTGTTACACCTGGCGAACGTAGAGATAGATAAATAAAACCGTTAACACCTTTAAATGGATCGCTTTCTATTGTTGAAAGTAAACAGTATTTTACAGTATAAACTTAGTATTGTTATAATGTAGAATCAGTGACGAAAATACTGGGGAATGGTTTAAAGTTTATAATACACAGGCGTTTAGACATAACGAAGGAGACAAAAATTGAATAATCCTTAATGGCATTGACCTCAAGATTAGCTGACTTGAAAACAGCTAGTTTTTAATAATACGTTTACTACATTAATCGTCTGTCATAAACTTATATTTGAATATTTTTTGACGACCTCCGTAGCGCAGTGGTGGAGCGCGTTGGGTGCTCGAACGAGAGGTCGCGGGTTCGAATCCCGCCGAGGGAACAAAAAGTTTTCAATGTTCCTGGGTCATGGATGTCTATTAAATTTGTGTATATATAATAAAAATCTTAAATATGTGTATAGTATAAAAGTATTAAATATATTTCCGTTGTCTGGTACCTGTAACACAAGTTCTTCGGATACTTAGCACAGGGCCAGATTGACGTGGTGTGAAGCGTCTATAGATATTAATATATTTTCTTGCTTGTTTTCATGGCCTTTCTATAATCATATTCATTCTATACGTGTATAGGTTATAACATCTTAATAAAATATTGTATAATTTTTGTTTTGCATTTTTATTAGTATAAAATAAACTGCGTTTAAAAAAACCGACTTCAACAACTAAAAAGCATATTGAAGTCGGTTTTTTAAACGTAGTTTCTTTTATACTAATAAAAATGCAAAACAAAAATTATACAATATTTTATTAAGATGTTATAACTTAAGTCTAAGTCAAAGCAAATTGCAGTGGGATGAATCCGTTTGCTAGCTACGATGCTATAGACAGTCTGACAGACGCCAAACACTCCATATTTATAATTTCCACCTCCTTTTTGTATCTAGAGTCAATTATAAATGCGATAATGAACAACTTAGGGGGCCAAATGGCAGCCAGCTATTCTGCATCGTATAAAAAAAATATCCTCCAACCAACATTAAAAAAAACAGGCTGAAATGAGAACCTCCTTCTTTTGGAAGTCGGTTAAAAATGGTAGCGATTTTAGCGTGACGAATAAAAGCCTATCATTATACCTACATTTATGTGTTCGCAAATTTATTGCCACCGACGCGTCAGTAATCAATTTTACAAAGTATCAAGATAATGGGTCCAATTTTTTAAACGTTTAACTTTATTGATTGCCACTCAAACTTTTTACAGTAAAAGTGTTTTACAGTAATAACAGCAACAAATCACTGGATCATTATAACTAATTTATTGTAAACGATGAAGAATACTTTGTTGCTTTATTTATAAAGTCGTATATTTTATAAGAAAATATCCATAAAAAGTACCAAGATGGTGTGATCAAGTTTTTATGCGTTTAACATTTAGTCAGGGTAACCATACATTGTTTTCACTTGATCAATATCAAGCAAATTTTTCTTGAGTAGCTTCATTTTAATGAGTCGCCCAAGAATTTCTTGGACGGAACTCTTGTTTGTGGTAACTAACAGAGATAGCAAGAATAAAGTTTGTGGATTTGGTGATTCCAAAATATTTATATTTTTTTTTGATAATTCTGAAGATACTGATCTAAATTATCCGAAAAAATATTTGTCCTACAAAATCTATGGTTTGATAATGCCTTAAGGCATTAAGTCCGCCTATGTACAAATGTGCATGATGCTTAAATCTTATGTATAAAAATGGATCGCCAAATGTAAGCGCGTAACTCAAGAACGCCTAGATCAATTTGGCCAATTCTTTTTTTGTTGTGTTTGTTATGTTCAGGAGAAGGTTTTTATGAAATAAAATGTGGCGGGTTCCGCGTTGAAAGTTCCGCGTTGCGGGTTCTGGGTTCCGGGTGCGGATTTTTGTTTCCTTTTTTATGGAATTTCATTTGTATGCTCAACGAAGTGGGCACGAGTCAGCTAGTAAATAAATAAAAAATAGATAAAATACCAGGCGAATCCATCACCAGTTTATTTTGACCACTATTTCCATAGATGATATGTCATTGCACAATGTTTGCCCACGTGTGTCACCATTACAAGCTATCAAAATATTGACCCACTCGGCTGCCACTTTAATATTACAAGAGCGAGCTCCTATTTGCCCGTCCCATTAGCACTAAGCTTATGCTATTAAAAAAATATTTGTCTAAGTGGCGTCGACCCTGCGTTACCTTATCGTTGTTTATTGAGCTTCCTTTTTGGGGATCCACAGTGTCTTTTAGGTTACGTTCTGTGCGTCTGTTCGCCCTGATTGGGAAGGTATTTTTAATAAGAAAGTTTAATGTCTTTGGAAAATATTATTTTATATCTATATATATATCTTCTTATAAATAATGAATTGCTGTTCGTTAGGCTGCGTTTCCACTGACGCGGAGCGGGGCGGAGAGGAGCTTAGCGGTGCCCAAATAAACCAATCACTATGCTCGTGCTGTTTCCATGGAAACATTCTTCATCATCATTCTTAGTCTCGCTAAAACTCGAGAACATTTGGCTATTTTTAGTCTTGAAATATTCGTGTGGAATTCCAGGGAACAATTAAACGGTTTTTATGCTCAACGAAGTGGGCAGGGGTCAGCTAGTCTTTTTTTTTATAAAAATGAATCACATATGTATATAAAAATGAATTACTGTTCGTTAGTCTCGTTAAAACACGGTCTGAACCGATTCGGCCATTTTTAGTCTTGAAATATTCGTGGAAGTCCCGGGAAGGTTTAAACGATTAATCACAAACTGTTTCCATGCTCAACGAAGTGGGTACCGGTCATCTAGTTATGTTTATTTTTAATGATATTCATTAATTTATATTATTTAATATTTACTAAATATTTACTTAATTTATATTATTTAAGTACCTTCAAAGTGGTTTACGAGTTGATCCCCGTCCTGTCATTTTTAGACTATGATAATTAGAAACTTACAATCATGTTTATTTCATAGAAGCTGTGCCCGCGACATAGTTCGCTTTTTTAGTGACTTACACCGCTTACGCAGCGCACGCAAAGAAAGTCCCTTAACCCATTTGGCGCCTCTGTACCCAATCAGGTACAGCAAAATAAATGAGGGTAGTTAAAAAACTTTAAGTGTCACTGACGTTTTTTTGCGCTTAAATTATTAGTAATGAGTTAGTGCATTACTATAATATCTATTGAATTGCCTGTGCCTATGCCAGTTGATGTTTAGAGGAATCAAATGTATCAGTAAAATCGTTTACATGAGTAAGTCACTAAATTTATTACTTTTTATTATTTTTTGTTACAATTATGTTGTTAAATAGTAATATTTTTTTCAATTACATCCTCATTTATAAAATAAATGACAAATAATTTTAAATAAACGTATATTTTCAGAGAAATCTTACTTTATATACAAGTGTACCTGTTTGTGTACAGCGGCCGGATCCATATACTAACATTGTTATGTATCAAGTATTTGATACAATTAATTTTGATACATTACAAATAGATGCTTGTGACTTGAATCAGCTTATTGGCATATTGTTATTTCTGGGTATCACAAACAACCTAGAGAAGATTTATAATAGGTTCTACTATGAAGATTTAGGAGTTGAAATGGTGTCAAACTATATGCCAAGACCAAAAATTCGAGATTTTAAAAGGAATAAAACTACCAGGTACAATATGTTGCTGTAAGCTCGACCCTTATCTGGTAATCTAATTGATAAGTTCTTCAGTGGAGAGTGATAAATTATCGTAACAAAATATTGATTGATAATTCGATGGTTAAATAATGTGCAATCATCATGCTAAGCACTTTATCATAGGAAATCCAGTGCGATTTGCTTACAAAAACTGGGTAGCAGCTAGATTTTTAATATGGAAAATCTGCCGAAGTATCCACTGATCTTTCAGGACCAAGAGTTGTCAAAACATTAATTGTAAAATATGGAATGAAGCAAACTTATCATCAAGTATTTTTTGTCAACTTTTTAAGATGTTTGCACAATAGCGACTTTTTACAATCACGATACAATTGAACCGTTAGGAGCTGTGAAACGATGATCTTTAACTGTGTAACGAGAAAAGGCTAACGCTATTATTAAAAAAAACCTTCCAAACATATAATAAATATTTGGTGGTGATCAAAGTAGTCTATACTTTGATCAGTCAATTTCACTTTATAGAGTTGCAATTCATAGATAAAAGAGGTGGTGGGTTCTATTTACCCATATGATATATATTATGACTGTTGCAAATGCCTGGCATTTGTATGTAATGAGTATAAATATTGACAGTATGGATAAATTGCTATTTCGACGCTGCATTATACACTACTTACGACAGAAAACCCAAAATAAAACTCAAAAATCGTTTTCAATAGTCCCAGCTTGTCTCAAGACGGACTTGGATATTATCCCCAGAAGCTTGAAAAACCATTGCGATATGTAATCTGTAATGAAATAATTCGTTACCAGTGTAAAAAGTATGTCAAAACACTATGACTTGAAAAGCAATGTCTTGAAATTTTTCACCCGCAATACGCCGCTGTACGCATTTGAGTACACCCCCCTGTAGGGAAATCTAACAACTTTTTTTCAGTTTTTTCCTACTTTTGTGTTTATTTGGCTTGTAGACAGTAGTAAAACAAACATTATTTGAAAAAATATCTATTGGTTTTAATTTGGCGGTTAATGGGTTAATGTGAATAATTTTCCCCGTTTTTGCAACATTTCTCACTGACGCTTCGCTCCTATTGGTCGCAGTGTAATGTTATATAGCCTAAAGCCTTCCTCTATAAATGGACTATCCAACAAAAAAAGAATTTTTCAAATCGGACCAGTAGTTCCTGAGATTTGCGCGTTTAAACAAACAAACTCTTCCGCTTTATAATATTAGTATCCTTAGAAAAAAAAAACATTGAAGGCTATCGGACTTTTAAAGTATGAAAAAACCTTTGTGTACAACTACAGAACCCTCCGTAAACATGTTCCTGGCTCCTCGTTTTTTGTTAAAGGGTGGTCATGTAATTAAGTTAAAAAATGTCACCCTTTTGGAGACACTTCTACGGGTGCAGTCCAAAAAAATGGTCACTTTTTTGTCACCAGTTTATCGCCACTCGACCGTTGATTTATATTTCCACCCCATTCAGAGCCCGAAGTCGAATTTATTAGATTATTTAATTGGTCGTTCATTAGATAACTTCTGACGGAGGTCACTGAAGTGGCGTTTGGGCCTCGGTCTCGAATTTTGCGGGCAGCGGGGCAGGAGCGGCGGCGGCGCGGGTGCGGTACTAGTTACCCGTAGACTGATTATGTATCTCGCAACAGCAATTCGATAGGCATAATTTGTACAATTGTTTACAATATCGCTGTCAAATGTATACACTTGACCACGATATTGTACACAGTTTTACAATTCACGCCTGTCAAATTGCTGTTGCTAGATACATAATTAGCCTGCCGCTCCCGCGCCGCTGTTTTCGAGAACGGTCCAATAATAAGTAATTTGTGCACACAGCGTGGTGAAAATATTGTCTTATGTAGCCGTGAATGCGGTTTCGCTAATGTCCATGCAGTTTTCGGAATTCCCAACAGTGGACAAATGATAATGTTATATTGTAGAGTGCTGTTCTAAACCTATTGTTGACTATTACAATATTCAATACAGTCCTGTAACCCTTACGCCTCAGCCTCGAATCCAAACAATATCGTTATCAAATGTATACCACTTGAGACAGATATTGTACACAATTATACAATTTACCTGTCGAATTGCTGTTGCGAGTTACATAATCAGCCTACCGGTCCATTTGATTATACGCAAAAGATCCTGCCGCTCTCGCGCCGCCGCCGCTCCCGCCTCGCTGCCCGCAAATTCGAGGCTGAGGTCTTAGAGATAAGTTTTTTGTTTAATCTCTGGAATTATTTTAAATGGCGTTGATTTGTTTATGCTTTATCTGAGTTGATGAATTAAAGCTTCTACTGCTTTTGTTTGAGTATTTTTTACCACTTTTATTTTTATACAGGGTGTAAAAGTTAGTATAAATTTGGGATATACGTTTTCTCATTCTAGATTTATTTAGCTTTTTTGTTATTCTTGCGACTGAAAAATGATTAATGGTTAAAGGTAAAGAAAAATATTGGTTGACAAAAAATACATTCTAGAATAATAATAATAATATTTTAATCAAACACAAACGTTAATAGTGACATCTATTGCAATATTTTGTATTAAAGATAGATTGTATGGGATGGTAGGTCATGGTACTCCTAAGGTATTAGTAGTAGGGATTCGCCGGTTCTGGCTCACGAGCCAGAACCGGCGAATCTACAGGGGTTGGTCGGCCAACTACAGGGGTTGGTCGGTTAAAAAAAAAAAAAAAAAAGTTTGGTGTCAAAATAGGGGTTTTCCGCTACGCCCGATCGATCTATGCGATCCATTTTTGCGTATCTGCACTCCTTAACGTTTTAGGTTTTGCATAAGGAAAGCACTAATAGCACTCATTACACTAATCGTTAAACTCCTCAATGTCTAATGACCATGCGCATCACGCGTTTTGTAATGAACGACATTCTAAACTTAATGACATAGTCGTAATGGCATTGATAATAAACAACATTCCTTTAGTATGTTTCCAAATAATTGAAGTCGAGATTAAAAAAATAAAACTCGGGTTTAATTTCGAATAAATCCTTTATTTCAAAATAACTCTTTCATTAAATCTTAAAACAAGATTTGAACATCATATTCAAAAACAAATCATTCCTGAGTGTATCGCTGCCAAATTCATTTTGAAAGTCTTTCAATGACTTGTTTTGAAATTTATATAGTAAGTACATTAAACAGTACTCTCCACACACTGACGTATAATCATTTTGTAACCGAACATTATTAAAACGCCATTTCCTTGCATTTCTGTTCAAAAACATTTTATGCATCCCCGTAGGGAAACGACCATATGTGTAAAGTATTCCCCGACCCCATGACTGTCTATGTGGATGGCTACCCAGTGGGAACCTGGTTTGGAGTCCGGATCCAAATTGCTTATAAGGAAAGCGGGAACCGTGACATATATCGGTAATCGGTTCGCAGCATAAGCGTTATAGTGTAAGCTTGGATGGATATTTTTTAAGTATGCTTGTATTTGTAAAGTGTCCATATTTCTTTTACAAGACTATTTAATTCGCTCTTTCACACGCGAGTGAAATAAATAAGCTGTGACCGTCTTATTTAACATGTCATCGACAGGGGTTTTTAAATAAAATGAAAGCATAACTTTAAAAGTAATCATTTATTATAATATATTATTTAACACATTCAAATTATTTTACAGAGTGAGAACTTAATAATAATTATACATAGATATATATAATACAATATTTACTATCTTAGCTACTAAAGTCAGCAGTTACATTGCGATTTTTATCAATTTCAATAACATTATCGAACTCTGCATAAACAACGCAATTGATCGTTTGAGTCAGAGCAGATTCAAAGCGAACTTCTAATCTCACACTACCGTGTCTAATTAAATTCCAATGAGTAGATGAATTGGCTGATAAATCAGGTGTGAGATCAAATGCTAACAAACAATAACCCTTCGAATACTTATCGTGAGATATCCCATTACCTTCGTTGAGAAAATGTATACCTGTTCCTGTAAATAATGTATGATAGGTTGTAGTAAAAATATTATTATCAAAACATGGTTGTAAAGCTTTTGAAGGAATTTGTTGACCGTCAATATATAAACAAAAGGAATTCATTTTGTAGTTCTCAAAATTAAACGGATTTTTAGACAAACAACCATTAAATGCTGCATTATTTACAAATCCAACTATACATCTCTTAGGTACTTGACCCAAAAAGATATTGTCTAATGTTTTGCCCTGAACCCCTGACGGTATCGTAAGAACTTTTACTTCAGCTCGAGTTATAGGATATTTTGCTGTAGTTGTCGCTAATACTTTTTGATGGGCAAGTAAGACGGAAGGGTTAAGTTTTGTTCTTCTGACAAGTAGAGTCGCATCTGATATGTTTATTTTGTATTTAACATCGTTTGTTGGAGCCATTAGGTTAAATGATTCACGAGATCTAACCAATTTTATACTCATCTCAACACCATTAATTAAAAATTTCCCTTGGTTGAATATATCACCGTGAAGGTGTCCTATCATTTCAACTTCCTTACTTTCCGAAACTAATTGTTGTCTTTTAGTAAAACCTAAGTTTTTTTCTTCGGTTGAGTCCATTTTACCAGCTGTGTCATCATACCAAAGACTACACGTTAAATGAGATTCTTTAGCATCGGGTGAGTAATTCAAAAGAGTTTCGATGTAAGATCGATATGCATATGTATTATTTGGAGGAGAAACTAATTTTTGGTTCAAATAAACATCGAGTTGGGTAAAAAGTGAATGAAGCCAATTGTTTACAGGTGCTACAATAGTTGCAGCAGCCAGTTTCGATGAATCATCATTTAATATTTTTGCTTTTAAATGAATCAATGTATGAGATAAATCTATATAATCATCACCAGTTCCAGGTACTTGAAACTCGATTGGTCCATCGTCAGCTAAAGATGATATCGGTTTATAGTGCACCCACATTCCACTTTCTATACTTGTTTGTGTTGATGGTAAAGCAAACAAATCTAATTCAGATTTTACACATTCACAAGAATGACTATGTAGGAAAGCCATTTTTTATTTTAATTTATGAAAATATATCTCCTTTATATTGACGAGTTGATTTTTGTTTCTTAAAACCTCTTCCTTTGCTGTTCAATGAAGGAGTGGCTGATACAAGACCTTTTCTTTTGGTTATATAGCCTGAACCAGACATGTTTAACTTATCAATTTTTTGATCTGCCCTTCTTTTTAAGTTTGAACTCATTTCCTTAAACCGTGATTTTATAGAATCATCCACAGATCGTGCTTTTGTTATATCAGATAGAATTCCAACACCTGCACTTAAAGCTTCCTTTCCAATTGCTTTAGCACCACTAGAAAGCAAAGGTAATACAGACCGAAGCAACCCTCCCAAAAAGTTCCCAATGCCATGGCCACGTTGATAAGGAGCTCCTTTGTAGATGACTCCTATTCCAGAACCTCCTTGATGGGTGTAATAATGTTCGTATGGACAATTTATGTTATTGCGTATATACATTATAATTTTTTAAAGTGTAGTTTTATACACACTGTTCCAAACTGGAATGGTATTTTTTGGCTAGTGCTTGATCTTATATCTATTTCAATTGTGTCAAACTCTCTTCGCATGACTGATACGTAGTGAGGAGGGGAAAACACATGCATTTTATTTGCACCGTATATTATGTATTTTGAAGGGTCTAATGGTATGATTCGAAGTAAAGAGGTCATAACGTCTCCAACAATCTGTGGTTCCACTATGTCACAATAAACAAACATTTGTGATGGTAACCCTAAATGTAAGTTTGCAGGGCGTTTGCCAAACGCTTTTTCTACTAAATCTCTATTAGGTTCATACCCCAACTGAATACCTAACTTGGGCGATAACGTTAATGAAATTATTGCTTCATCTTCTATTACCACAGATACAAACTTAGATATTTCATCATAACGAAAAGTAAATTTTTCATTTATATTATTTAAAGCTTTTAAAATGTGATTAATATTGTCATAGTTGGTTGCAGGAATGTGTTTTTTATAGTAAACAATAGAAGGATATTTTTCATTTGGCATTAACATATTCTTAGTAATATAAACTACATTTTCATGTTCTTGAACAGTGAACATTGTACATGGGTATTGGAATTCAACAACACCCACAGTCCATTCCCCCTCTAATTTTATTGACTTCGGTAGTTTTGTTGAAAAATGGGTTGTCAAATTGTCTGGAAAATACTGTATAGAACTGTTGCTGAGTAATGTTAAATAAAAACTTCCTTTCATTATAACTGTTTTAAATGAGATACTAAAACCCAACTATTAAATTTTTCAGGATAACCTTTCCACTTCACGAGCACTTGCTTTCTGCTACCAGAGTATCGAGAAGTTATTATTTTATCTATTTTGTGCTCTGAAGTAGGGTTAGGTGGAGATACTTTTTGTAATTCTTTTTCGTAAAAAGTACCTTCTATATCTTCGCTTTGTAAATCTTTTAAGGTGTATACAACCCAAGGTGATCTAGGGATTACAGTTGCAATAGTAAAAATTTCATCACTCCAGTTAGATTCATATCCCTTTTGGAATATGTGTTTATATTTTGTGATCCTAACATGATCACCGATGTGAAACTTTGGTAATGAAATATCTCCTACTGAACTTTTATTTTCTCGAGCATACAAATTGTTCCAAACCGTCATAATGTTAGTCGAACTCACATCACATGGGGCCATTTTAATACTTGAATGAAAACTATGATTATATGCATATAATAAATCCTGTAAAATATCTATATATCTGTATTTATTTTTATGTGTAAAATAACGCCACATTTTTGACTTGAGAGTTCTTTGAAATCGTTCTACGATACTAGCTTTAATATCAGGATTATTTGTTGTATAATAATTTATATTTTTACTCTTAAAATATTGACGAACATCCTTGGAAACAAACTCGGTACCTTTATCTGACTGTATATGGGTTGGGACTATGTGAGCTTCTTTAAAAATACTCTCAAAACATTTTTTGGTTTCAACAGAATTTTTATTTTTCATAGGTCTAGCATAAGCATACTTACTAAATACATCAATTACACACAATATGTAGTTATAACCATCATTATATTTACTATAAGCACGCATGTCACTTAAATCTGCTTGCCACAGTTTATTAAGATCAGATAGGATATATTTATTTCGAGGAAACTTTTTGGAAACTGGCTTATGAAGTGTGTAAGTTTCTTGTGATTGTAACCATTGCTTGACTTCATTCATATTCATTTTGCCTCGCATAGCTTTCGTGAGTTTGTTAATACTACTGTAACTAGAAGGATGTCTTGCATCATAATAAATATTATGAACTTCTAGTAGGGGGTCCATTTTTCCCAATCGATTTTCTTTTTTATTTTTCTATTATACTTGTTTTCAGATTCTGGTGTGGAAAATTTTTCTTCAGTGGATATTTCTTCAAAATTTTTTAATCGAAGTTGGCTAATATAATCACTTCTCATCGGATTACCTATATAAGTGATTGGTACTTTTAGATCATTCAAAGCTTTAGCAAATTTTTCCCATCCTATCGGATCACTTTTTTTCAAAGGTCTCAATGAATCATTAAGTAAATCTACAATGTTGCTTCCATTTATTTTGTTACCATCGACTACTACTGTACCATCATCAGTCCAGTGTATATTGCTTTGGTTTGTTAATAAGAAATCTAATAATGATTCACCTTTTTTAATGTAAGATTTAGGGACTAAACTTAATATTTGTTTTTTAGAATATAGAGATATATTTTGAACAGTATCACTTTTTATGTGCCCCACTTCTTCGTTCAATGTTTGACTGACAATTGGATCTTTGTTCTGTGGATCACTACTTTTATCATAATGTTCTTTTTTTAAAAGTGTTTCAGATAAATCCATATTTGAAGTTACTATCGGAAGTTGATAAGATTGGCGATCTTCTTCAATGAAATGCAAATACCTTTGTAAAGTTTGTAAATATAAAATCCATTTTTTTCTATCGTTATCGTTACTTCTAAGAATATTTTGCATTTCAGCATCTAATCGTGATTTTGGATTTTCATTGATCTCATTCCTTTCCTTTATTTTATCAATGAAACTTGGATCTACCAGTATCATTTTCCTAGCGTGTTCCATTTTAAACAAGACCACTAACTAATCCACTCAATATGGAACCCAAAATAATAGGTAGAAATGCACCACCTTTTTGAACAATTATATTTTTTCTAACTTTGGTAGTAGTTTTATGAACAAGCTTGCGGAGTAATTTTATATGTTGTTTTAAAGATTTTTTATCCTTTTCTTTCAATGGAACTTTGCCTTGCAGCACATTATGAATACACTCACATATACAATTTATTTCATCTTCATCAAATGATTTTAATAAAACTTTTTGATGTTTTGGTTTTAAAGTGTGCAATGCAACGAGCAGATCTTTATGTGTGTTTACACTACCCAACATTATTTGTAAATGACAGAATTTTGTTGGACGTTATCATATTTAAACCCTCTTTTTGGTACATAAACTGAACAGGTTTTATCATTGAATATGTTTGTCTTAAAACGATACACGTCATTGGTGTTTTGTTTGAGATCTATCATCAAATAACCATGTGCATCAATCGTTGCATCTTTATAAGCATCTTGAACAAATCTTACATTATCTGGTGAGACTTGACGAGCTAAATATCGAATTTGTGTTTTATCACGGGGGTTTTTAAAATAAATGATATAGCTCGAATTTAAAGAAATATCTCTTTGACCTTTTCCTTGATGAAAAAGATTTTGAGTTATGTAAAATACGCTTAAATTTCTATGGTGACTCCCTTTTGTAAATATATCTACAATTCGCCCATCAGATTCTCTCATCAGATCATCAATTATAATCAAATTGGCTTCATTACCATCAAACATACTTAAGTCGGGTAATCCTTGAAAGCAGTTAACATTTTTCAAATTGTATAGAGGTTGCATCTCATCAAAACACCATGTTATTTGGGAAAATGAAGTGTTACATATTTCTTTCATATTTTCAATAAATTTTGTAACAAAATTTGATTTTCCACAACCACTAGGTCCTGCAACTATTGCAGTAAATGGATGAATAAAATGATTCATTTCTGTCACGTGTGGATTAGACGAGGTATAAGAAAACAATGAGTATTTTTTATCTTTTTAAACAGTTTTAATGGTTCTTAAACATTACAATACAATGGTGGTAAGAAAAAAAACTCATATTCTTTTTTATAATATAATATATGTACAAATATTAATTAAACACAGTTCTAAATAATAAAAAAAAAATACAAAAAAACATGCATTGACACAAATGTGATAACAAAAAAAAAAAACATGATAACATTATCAAATATAATAATATATAACTAAATAAGTACATTTTTTTTTTACAGTTCTCTCAATTTATAATGACCCCATGCCAACGTATCGATTTGATTTGGTAATATGTAGCGCTTAGTGTCTTGGTATGACAAAGAAGTTTTATTAATTTCCTGAGTAAATATTGTATGTTTTATTGACCTAAACCTATGCATGGTATGGTTTTGAATATTTTTATTGAAAAGACAAGATTTATAATTTTCTAATTCTAACTTTTTTGTAACACTTTTGTTCACACCCTTGGCTTTTGCGATGACTTTTTTATCTACTGTAAATGCATACATTTTCGATCGGAGTCCTACAAATTCTTCTAAAATATCACCATTATTTTCATCTTTAAAATACCCTAACTTTTTTTTGTTTATTCTAGGATAACCAAATAAATTATCGGATGGATAATCTGATGTATCAAACCTTAACATCAAATCAGGTTTGAGATCTTCATATAAATTATTAGTAAAAAATTGGTATATAAAACTATCAGTATCAGTATACAATAATTTCGTTTTCTCACCAAATTTTTTCAAAACATAATCATAATGGAATTCATACATGAGTGTTTTTGAAATATCTAAAATGCAAAACCCTAAGTAAATAGGTTTATTATGTACAATTTTTGTCTTCCGTAATTGAACTGCTACTAAATTTTCTGAAAATATTGACATACTGTGGAATTCTGGTTTTGCTATTAAGTCTTGTGCTCCTAAAGACTTACCTTGATTTTCCCAATGGGTTACAAGCTTTACATCTACTCTTTTTTCAATGTTTTCCATAGTTTTACCAAAAACTGAATTATTCATAAGTTTATAAAAATCTTTTTCAAAATCTGATGATGCCTTTGTTCTTAGTTTAGTATTTAAATCAATATATTTTTGTAGCCAAGGACTTTGATTAAATTTTAAAACTCTGTGAACCTTTTGTAGTTCAATACCTAACTTAAGACATTGTTTCAAATTTCTATAGTGAATTTTATATTTTGTTTTATTATTCAAATTTGGAACTAACTTAACATTTTTCGTATTACCTATACAAATATTTTCAGGACATAGAGGTAAATCGGAGTGCAAATCGTGAAGTTTATCGGGATATTTTAAATCAACTTCCAAAATGAAGCCATATTCACATGTATCAGGAATATCAAAGTCGATGTCAGGATCCACCCACTCAAATCCGTCTACAGGAAGGTATTGAGACATTGCCCAACCATATAGATTATTTGCATCAAAGTATGCAAGAAAAGATTTTGATTTTATTTTATCATAACCAGTCATATACTGGTTATTTGCCTTAGCATATCTAGTGCTACATTGTGATATGCCACCACGAATACCTGCTCGGATGAACGCTATTTTATCAAAGTCTGTTAATAGCTCTAATTCAATTTTAGTATACTTCAACATAGCATCCCAACTTAAGCCAGGTGCAGTATAATAGTATGCTGGATCTAATTTATAAGTTCTAATACAAATATCTCTAAAATTTTCAAATATGTCTGTTAAAAGTAAAACATCAGTTTTGAGGTATAAGTTAGAATAATCTAACATATTTAAACATTTGAAATGGTTCCAAACATCTTGTGCATGATTGTAATCATGATCAGATACATTAGAATCAGTTAATGTGCTATAGAAATGGGTTTGACTAGGTAAGGATGTCACTTTTAAACTATCATAAGATGTCACGAATTCATACGGATAAACACCTTTTCTTTTTAAGCGAACAAAGTCTAGGTTGTTGGGAAAATTCATTTTGAGTGTATGAAACTGTTCATCTTTAAGATTTTTTGCCAAATTATCAAGGCTACAAGGCAAAAATTTCAATGAATCAACAAATCTCAATTTAAACATTTCATTGTTAATAAATAAGGTTTTAGTGAAAGAAATGTATCTCTCCTTGTTTTGAGGTATCAAGTCAACTTGTCCTTCAACAAAGTTGAGCGCATGAACTATAAAATGTGAGTCATAGTGACTTAAATTATGAAGAAATACTGGAACGAAATTCGGAGGCCTAAACTTTTTTGAACATAAGTCATGCGCCACACCTCTAAAATTTCCAGTATTCCTATCAAAGTCTAAAACTTTATCTTCACCTAAAATTGTTTCACAAATACAACAAATGAAACAATCATCAATTTTGTTTTTGTCTTCATCAGTTAGAGGATAAGCAGCTTTTTGCAAGTTATTTTTATTACAAATTAATCGTATATCATTATATAATCGACTCATGAACACATTTGCACAATCGGGTCCGCTGTAAGTTTCATATTTTGATAAAGTTTCATCATAAGAACACTTTATATAATATCCGAAGCTATAAGGTTCATGCTTTTGAATGCTATTGGTATAAGACTTAGATGAATTGTTAGCACATGAATGGACTGGCTTTAGAAAAGCTTCAAAATCTGCATATATTACAAAAGGTATTTTTAAGTTTCTTTCAAAATGATCAAACCTAAGTTTATCGTTAGATGTTGGTTCTGCAAACCAATTTTTAAATTTTTTTTCGCTACTTGGTAATTCGACAGTTACATGAGAACAGTCATTTTGTTGGTGATTTGATAATCTTTCACTTGTAGGAAAGTATAATAAACACCCATCACAAATATAAACCATATGATGATGATTTGAAAGTTGTTTGCTTACCAAACGCGATAAACTCTTTATATAACAATAGTGACTATTTGTTCCATTTGTTATGTATAATAAATTAATATGAACGTTTTTGCGACTTTTAGTAAAATACAAGGGACCTATAACATTATTTTTTTTAACTTCATTATTAAATTCCAATCCGAAAACGTTAATACTTATACTATTTAAATTTTCAACTTTGTGAATATCGGTTAACTTCACCGGGAATGATATACCATTAAAATTTAATTTATTTGCATTCATGCTGTATGAAGATACTCGTTCAACATTTTTGTTGACTGGGTATAATGCAGAGAGCAATGCCCATTTAAAACACATATAGTCGAGATTTTTAACATTAATAACAGCCTTTTTAGTTTTAATATCCTGGGGTAAATCAATATAAGAAGTACCACGAAGCGGATTGAACTTATTAACATTCATATCCAGGCTTATGATTTGTTTCAGACTCCATCCGCTGTCTTTTTTCTCAAAGCTACTTATTTGATTTGTTAAAGTATTACTCAATGAAGCTAAAAAGATGTTTAAATCATCTCCGCGAAAAATAATAAAATTACTTGTTTGAAAATCGAAAGTGTTACAGGTATTATTTTTGCTCTGTTGTATGAATTCAGCGTTTAAAATAAAATTAACTTTAAAAATGGTATGAATTATAATTGAACGTTCGAGTAATTTAAATATTTCGTCTTTGATAGAACTTATGAATATTTCTGGTGTTTGGAATGTTCCAAGATTTTGTTGAGATTTATTAAAAATTCTATAAGTAATGATTCTTTGACCAAAGGCAGATTCAATTATGGAAACATTTTTTAGAGAACCTTCTATTCTAAGAACATTGTTTTTGTGAAGATTACTTTTTAAATGGTTTGTGTAATACCGCCTACGTAGTTCTTTTTGACAAGCGCTACAATATACGTTATCTGAATCGGTACCTGTGTGGGGTTCTGTGGGTATGTTATCCGGATATGAAGCAGCAGCGACATCGGTTCCTTCGGTTGGTAAGCCTCCTGCAGTTGTTCCAATACATGATTCTCTAGTGATGTTAGAGAAAGTTGATGTTGTATTTCGAAGTTTAGATTCCGAACTGATCACACTGTCAGACTTTCTTTTTATGGATCCTCCAGCTTGTAGTTGTGGTGGGCTAAAAAAAGATAAACAAGTTGTTATTTACAATGAAATGTATACAAAATTTAAATATTATAAATATATTTTATTGAGTTATACGTACTTGTTACTTTTTGTATCGGCTTCATGTTGACTTTCAACAAACTCTTCGAGGAAACAGTTTGCAAGCGTATCAAATTCTTCAGCATCTTGACACAATCTAACTAACTCTATGTCTTCTAGAATTTCTTCTATTTGAGAATCAAAGAATATGCTCGTGCATGTATCCATTTTTAGAAAGGAAAAATAGAATGATGTAATATCCTTTTGAAAGCTAGTAGTCCAACTAACATATTAAAATCGATGTCTGGGGTATTTGTAGAGAAAACACAGGTACAAATATTAACAAACCCTATTTAACGAACTAACGATCACTACAATTAATTAACGACTAAATCATAAGTAAGAATAGAACAATAGAGTTTACAGTTATATTATGTTATTATGAATTGCATCCATTCTTGCTAAAAAAATACTTTTTGCAATTGTCAGTCGTGCATATTTCTTTAGTTAAATTAAATATCAACTTCTGAATATGTTCATAGTTTTTGTTTGTTTGCGATGTGTATAATTTTATCCTTGTCTCCGTATTTTTCCAATGTTCGTTGCTTGGTATCTTTGAAATCTTCTTTAAATCATATACTTCGATTTTTATCAAATGTGAAGCAGTTTGTCCATCATCTGTGTTAGTAGAGACGAAAACTGTGTCTCCACTATTTTGTACTCGTGATACTGATGAAGATAGTATTTTTTTTTTTTTGCTTTTCTGAACATTGAATAGTTCATCTAAACTTGGAAGCGGTGATCTTTTTCTACTTAGGTTTATTTCTTGAGTAGGTACTATTTCCAAATCGGTCGTTTCACTATTTGGAGATTCAAAGTAGAATGTTTTATAAGTATTTTCAGCAAAATTGTTCTGAAATAAAAAACATAAAAAATATAACTACTAGAATATTAAAATTAAACTATTTGCATTAGTAAAATAAAAAGAAGAAAAATATCTTACCTCCATTTTATGTTGACTCTGAGTAGTGATACACTTAAACTTTACTGCACTCTGTATCGATTCGGAGAGCATTTCATATTTATACAAGCATAGTACACAAGTTGCATAAGAATCAAATTAAATAAACATTAGTTATCTAGTTTCGACACACAAATTAGATAGTTAACAACTAGTTTAAACAAACTAGTACTTAATGAATCCCAAAAACCACAAAATATATTTATAAGTACCTTTGTTCCGCGACTCTGTCTCTCTGTCAATATCCCACGGGAACATTTTTTTTACTATCGTTGTGTCAAGTACCTAAGAGATGTATAGTTGGATTTGTAAATAATGCAGCATTTAATGGTTGTTTGTCTAAAAATCCGTTTAATTTTGAGAACTACAAAATGAATTCCTTTTGTTTATATATTGACGGTCAACAAATTCCTTCAAAAGCTTTACAACCATGTTTTGATAATAATATTTTTACTACAACCTATCATACATTATTTACAGGAACAGGTATACATTTTCTCAACGAAGGTAATGGGATATCTCACGATAAGTATTCGAAGGGTTATTGTTTGTTAGCATTTGATCTCACACCTGATTTATCAGCCAATTCATCTACTCATTGGAATTTAATTAGACACGGTAGTGTGAGATTAGAAGTTCGCTTTGAATCTGCTCTGACTCAAACGATCAATTGCGTTGTTTATGCAGAGTTCGATAATGTTATTGAAATTGATAAAAATCGCAATGTAACTGCTGACTTTAGTAGCTAAGATAGTAAATATTGTATTATATATATCTATGTATAATTATTATTAAGTTCTCACTCTGTAAAATAATTTGAATGTGTTAAATAATATATTATAATAAATGATTACTTTTAAAGTTATGCTTTCATTTTATTTAAAAACCCCTGTCGATGACATGTTAAATAAGACGGTCACAGCTTATTTATTTCACTCGCGTGTGAAAGAGCGAATTAAATAGTCTTGTAAAAGAAATATGGACACTTTACAAATACAAGCATACTTAAAAAATATCCATCCAAGCTTACACTATAACGCTTATGCTGCGAACCGATTACCGATATATGTCACGGTTCCCGCTTTCCTTATAAGCAATTTGGATCCGGACTCCAAACCAGGTTCCCACTGGGTAGCCATCCACATAGACAGTCATGGGGTCGGGGAATACTTTACACATATGGTCGTTTCCCTACGGGGATGCATAAAATGTTTTTGAACAGAAATGCAAGGAAATGGCGTTTTAATAATGTTCGGTTACAAAATGATTATACGTCAGTGTGTGGAGAGTACTGTTTAATGTACTTACTATATAAATTTCAAAACAAGTCATTGAAAGACTTTCAAAATGAATTTGGCAGCGATACACTCAGGAATGATTTGTTTTTGAATATGATGTTCAAATCTTGTTTTAAGATTTAATGAAAGAGTTATTTTGAAATAAAGGATTTATTCGAAATTAAACCCGAGTTTTATTTTTTTAATCTCGACTTCAATTATTTGGAAACATACTAAAGGAATGTTGTTTATTATCAATGCCATTACGACTATGTCATTAAGTTTAGAATGTCGTTCATTACAAAACGCGTGATGCGCATGGTCATTAGACATTGAGGAGTTTAACGATTAGTGTAATGAGTGCTATTAGTGCTTTCCTTATGCAAAACCTAAAACGTTAAGGAGTGCAGATACGCAAAAATGGATCGCATAGATCGATCGGGCGTAGCGGAAAACCCCTATTTTGACACCAAACTTTTTTTTTTTTTTTTTTAACCGACCAACCCCTGTAGTTGGCCGACCAACCCCTGTAGATTCGCCGGTTCTGGCTCGTGAGCCAGAACCGGCGAATCCCTACTACTAATACCTTAGGAGTACCATGACCTACCATCCCATACAATCTATCTTTAATACAAAATATTGCAATAGATGTCACTATTAACGTTTGTGTTTGATTAAAATATTATTATTATTATTCTAGAATGTATTTTTTGTCAACCAATATTTTTCTTTACCTTTAACCATTAATCATTTTTCAGTCGCAAGAATAACAAAAAAGCTAAATAAATCTAGAATGAGAAAACGTATATCCCAAATTTATACTAACTTTTACACCCTGTATAAAAATAAAAGTGGTAAAAAATACTCAAACAAAAGCAGTAGAAGCTTTAATTCATCAACTCAGATAAAGCATAAACAAATCAACGCCATTTAAAATAATTCCAGAGATTAAACAAAAAACTTATCTCTAAGACCTCAGCCTCGAATTTGCGGGCAGCGAGGCGGGAGCGGCGGCGGCGCGAGAGCGGCAGGATCTTTTGCGTATAATCAAATGGACCGGTAGGCTGATTATGTAACTCGCAACAGCAATTCGACAGGTAAATTGTATAATTGTGTACAATATCTGTCTCAAGTGGTATACATTTGATAACGATATTGTTTGGATTCGAGGCTGAGGCGTAAGGGTTACAGGACTGTATTGAATATTGTAATAGTCAACAATAGGTTTAGAACAGCACTCTACAATATAACATTATCATTTGTCCACTGTTGGGAATTCCGAAAACTGCATGGACATTAGCGAAACCGCATTCACGGCTACATAAGACAATATTTTCACCACGCTGTGTGCACAAATTACTTATTATTGGACCGTTCTCGAAAACAGCGGCGCGGGAGCGGCAGGCTAATTATGTATCTAGCAACAGCAATTTGACAGGCGTGAATTGTAAAACTGTGTACAATATCGTGGTCAAGTGTATACATTTGACAGCGATATTGTAAACAATTGTACAAATTATGCCTATCGAATTGCTGTTGCGAGATACATAATCAGTCTACGGGTAACTAGTACCGCACCCGCGCCGCCGCCGCTCCTGCCCCGCTGCCCGCAAAATTCGAGACCGAGGCCCAAACGCCACTTCAGTGACCTCCGTCAGAAGTTATCTAATGAACGACCAATTAAATAATCTAATAAATTCGACTTCGGGCTCTGAATGGGGTGGAAATATAAATCAACGGTCGAGTGGCGATAAACTGGTGACAAAAAAGTGACCATTTTTTTGGACTGCACCCGTAGAAGTGTCTCCAAAAGGGTGACATTTTTTAACTTAATTACATGACCACCCTTTAACAAAAAACGAGGAGCCAGGAACATGTTTACGGAGGGTTCTGTAGTTGTACACAAAGGTTTTTTCATACTTTAAAAGTCCGATAGCCTTCAATGTTTTTTTTTTCTAAGGATACTAATATTATAAAGCGGAAGAGTTTGTTTGTTTAAACGCGCAAATCTCAGGAACTACTGGTCCGATTTGAAAAATTCTTTTTTTGTTGGATAGTCCATTTATAGAGGAAGGCTTTAGGCTATATAACATTACACTGCGACCAATAGGAGCGAAGCGTCAGTGAGAAATGTTGCAAAAACGGGGAAAATTATTCACATTAAGGGACTTTCTTTGCGTGCGCTGCGTAAGCGGTGTAAGTCACTAAAAAAGCGAACTATGTCGCGGGCACAGCTTCTATGAAATAAACATGATTGTAAGTTTCTAATTATCATAGTCTAAAAATGACAGGACGGGGATCAACTCGTAAACCACTTTGAAGGTACTTAAATAATATAAATTAAGTAAATATTTAGTAAATATTAAATAATATAAATTAATGAATATCATTAAAAATAAACATAACTAGATGACCGGTACCCACTTCGTTGAGCATGGAAACAGTTTGTGATTAATCGTTTAAACCTTCCCGGGACTTCCACGAATATTTCAAGACTAAAAATGGCCGAATCGGTTCAGACCGTGTTTTAACGAGACTAACGAACAGTAATTCATTTTTATATACATATGTGATTCATTTTTATAAAAAAAAAGACTAGCTGACCCCTGCCCACTTCGTTGAGCATAAAAACCGTTTAATTGTTCCCTGGAATTCCACACGAATATTTCAAGACTAAAAATAGCCAAATGTTCTCGAGTTTTAGCGAGACTAAGAATGATGATGAAGAATGTTTCCATGGAAACAGCACGAGCATAGTGATTGGTTTATTTGGGCACCGCTAAGCTCCTCTCCGCCCCGCTCCGCGTCAGTGGAAACGCAGCCTAACGAACAGCAATTCATTATTTATAAGAAGATATATATATAGATATAAAATAATATTTTCCAAAGACATTAAACTTTCTTATTAAAAATACCTTCCCAATCAGGGCGAACAGACGCACAGAACGTAACCTAAAAGACACTGTGGATCCCCAAAAAGGAAGCTCAATAAACAACGATAAGGTAACGCAGGGTCGACGCCACTTAGACAAATATTTTTTTAATAGCATAAGCTTAGTGCTAATGGGACGGGCAAATAGAAGCTCGCTCTTGTAATATTAAAGTGGCAGCCGAGTGGGTCAATATTTTGATAGCTTGTAATGGTGACACACGTGGGCAAACATTGTGCAATGACATAGTGTATGGAAATAGTGGTCAAAATCAACAGGCGATGGATTCGCCTGGTATTTTATCTATTTTTTATTTATTTACTAGCTGACTCGTACTCGTTTGAGCATACAAATGAAATTCCATAAAAAAGGAAACAAAAATCGGCACCCAGAACCCAGAACCCGCAACGCGGAACCCGCCACATTTCATTTCATAAAAACCTTCTCCTGAACATAACAAACACAACAAAAAAAGAATTGGCCAAATTGATCCAGGCGTTGTTGAGTTATGCGCTTACCAACACATTTGGCGATCCATTTTTATACATAAGATTTAAGCATCATGCACATTTGTACATAGGCGGCATTAATGCCTTAACACGTTCAGTGCGTTACCCTGCTGCCCTTACTTTTCAAAAAGTGCTGCATCAGGCTGTTTAGGCCTGTTGCTAAACTCTGTCAAAGTACGTTATCGGGTTCAAACGACCTGTTCCGCATTTTCTTTTTAAATGTAAAAAGCATATGATATTTTTGGATAAAACATTGAATTCATGCTTGAAACATATTTATATTGAGTTACTCTATACTAAACTAGAATAGTCCTAGAATTCAGCTTTTACAACTTACATAAAAAATTAAAACAATTTGTAGGGTCTTAGACACCTGATATTAGCACAGAAGGGTAAATATGTCGATAAATTACTAGTGTTGAGAGTAAAAATATCGATATAAAAAAATATATTTTAGTTACATTTTATTTTGAACTAAGTATCCAATTTTTTTTTTTGATTTATATTAGTTTCAAAAGAATAATGAGCTACATTGTAACATACTCGGCAGTAAGTTTCAGAACACTTATAACAATAGGTCATGAGTTTTTTAACTATTTCTGGCCGCCCGTTTAGCTACTTAAAGTTTGTCTTAGCATAATGTAACACCCTACGCAATTTTTTTTATCTGCTTTTTCTAAGCTATGCCCATTATTATTTTTTGTTTCCATCGTCATCAAATTTTGATTAAGTGTCAGCATCTATTCTATGTGAAAAAGGGATGTTTGTAAATTTGTCTATGATATTGTCTATAAAATCAAGCTTAGTCATTTTTATCTCATTATTCATATTATAAACTATCCATGCATTAACCGAAGTGGTCCCGAATAACATCTCCATCATTACTTTTCTATACCATTTAAGTCCAATTTTTAGAGTAGTATAGAAAGAGGACAAACCGCTATGACGTAATTAGTAATAGGACATCACTAGTGTAATGTCCTGCAATTCAAGTGCGGTTATCGGGTCATCGGGTATCGGGTCTTTAACATCTGATGTACGCACCTAAGGGATATAATTTCCTTTCAGGCCGTATCAGGTTTTAACGACCTGATGCGTTTTTATTGGTTCTATGTCTACTATTTAAAAATACAACACCAATGTATATATTTGTCACTTTCGTATTGCAAAAAATCCTATATTTATTTAACCCGTCCCGTGAGATAGCAATAGATTCAAAGGCCCGCACAGTAGGACAGTTACGCATCGGGCATTTTCAACCCAATACCGCACCGAACGTGTTAAGGCATTATCAAACCATAGATTTTGTAGGACAAATATTTTTTCGGATAATTTAGATCAGTATCTTGAGATTTACCAAAAAAAAAATATAAATATTTTGGAATCACCAAATCCACAAACTTTATTCTTGCTAACTCTGTTAGCTACCACAAACAAGAGTTCCGTCCAAGAAATTCTTGGGCGACTCATCAAAATGAAGCTACTCAAGAAAAATTTGCTTGATATTGATCAAGTGAAAACAATGTATGGTTACCCTGACTAAATGTTAAACGCATAAAAACTTGATCGCACCATCTTGGTACTTTGCGATATTTTTATGGATATTTTCTTATAAAATATACGACTTTATAAATAAAGCAATAAAAAAAAGTATTCTTCATCGTTTACAATAAATTAGTTATAATGATCCAGTGATTTGTTGCTGTTATTACTGTAAAACACTTTTACTGTAAAAAGTTTGAGTGGCAATCAATAAAGTTAAACGTTTAAAAAATTGGACCCATTATCTTGATACTTTGTAAAATTGATTACTGACGCGTCGGTGGCAATAAATTTGCGAACACATAAATGTAGGTATAATGATAGGCTTTTATTCGTCACGCTAAAATCGCTACCATTTTTAACCGACTTCCAAAAGAAGGAGGTTCTCATTTCAGCCTGTTTTTTTTAATGTTGTTTGGAGGATATTTTTTTTATACGATGCAGAATAGCTGGCTGCCATTTGGCCCCCTAAGTTGTTCATTATCGCATTTATAATTGACTCTAGATACAAAAAGGAGGTGGAAATTATAAATATGGAGTGTTTGGCGTCTGTCAGACTGTCTATAGCATCGTAGCTAGCAAACGGATTCATCCCACTGCAATTTGCTTTGACTTAGACTTAAGTTATAACATCTTAATAAAATATTGTATAATTTTTGTTTTGCATTTTTATTAGTATAAAAGAAACTACGTTTAAAAAACCGACTTCAATATGCTTTTTAGTTGTTGAAGTCGGTTTTTTTAAACGCAGTTTATTTTATACTAATAAAAATGCAAAACAAAAATTATACAATATTTTATTAAGATGTTATAACCTATACACGTATAGAATGAATATGATTATAGAAAGGCCATGAAAACAAGCAAGAAAATATATTAATATCTATAGACGCTTCACACCACGTCAATCTGGCCCTGTGCTAAGTATCCGAAGAACTTGTGTTACAGGTACCAGACAACGGAAATATATTTAATACTTTTATACTATACACATATTTAAGATTTTTATTATATATACACAAATTTAATAGACATCCATGACCCAGGAACATTGAAAACTTTTTGTTCCCTCGGCGGGATTCGAACCCGCGACCTCTCGTTCGAGCACCCAACGCGCTCCACCACTGCGCTACGGAGGTCGTCAAAAAATATTCAAATATAAGTTTATGACAGACGATTAAAGTAGTAAACGTATTATTAAAAACTAGCTGTTTTCAAGTCAGCTAATCTTGAGGTCAATGCCATTAAGGATTATTAAATTTTTGTCTCCTTCGTTATGTCTAAACGCCTGTGTATTATAAACTTTAAACCATTCCCCAGTATTTTCGTCACTGATTCTACATTATAACAATACTAAGTTTATACTGTAAAATACTGTTTACTTTCAACAATAGAAAGCGATCCATTTAAAGGTGTTACCGGTTAAGGTGTTAACGGTTTTATTTATCTATCTCTACGTTCACCAGGTGTAACAAAGGGACTTATTGTAACACTTCATTGCGCGAATATCATGTGTTATTACAAAGCCGGTGTTAACTTGTCAGCGCCTTTTCCACCCCAAGCTCGCCTAATAGTTTTTATTAAGCCGCGCTTTTTGATTAGTTTTTATTCGCTGGATTACGACGAAAACATTTTACGCAATTGTAATTTTCGTTATTAATTTTATTTTTGTTACACACAACCAGGGCGCAGTTCGATCGCTTTTGGTATTTTATTTGGTGAATTACTTTGAAACTAACTAGGATAAAGAAAATGGTTAGATCGTAACTTTTTGTACTCCCAACCATATCAATTGACTGAGAATCAAAATAAACAAACGTCAATTTATTCGGGAGTATGCGGCATGATCGAATCTGAATCAAAATCGAATCAGTTTGAATAGTTAAGCCCCAAGGCCCAGGTGCAAGCTATTGGGAATTTAGTTTCAATTCAGAATAAAATATCAATTACCTAAAATTAAATAAAAAAATGCCCAATTTTTTATTACAAGCATCAAAATTATTCACGTGCGCAATTTTTTTTACGTAGACCTGTGTATATAATAATAATATCAATACTAATATTTTAAAGCGGAAGAGTTTGTTTGTTTGTTTAAACACGCTAATCTCAGGAACTACTGGTCTGATTTGAAAAAAACATTTTTTGTTGGATAGTCCATTTATAGAGGAAGGCTTTAGGCTATATAACATTACGCTGCAACCAATAGGAGCGAAGCGTCAGTAAGAAATGTTGCAAAAACCGGGAAAATTATTCACATTTGGAGACTTTCGTTGCGTGGACTGCATATTGCATAAACGGTCACTCAAAAACCACGAGAACTAAGTCGCGGGCACACTAGTCAATAATAACTTTTGTTAAACAGCATCGTTCAAAGTTTTTTCAGTTAAATTATGTAAATTAATCACAAGTATCAAAAGCGTTACTACGCAATTTGGATTACGCACAAAAAGTATGCATTATCCTTGTCGATTCAAAAATATCGAATTTCATTTTATAAGCCCCCAAAAAGTTTACTGACATTTCGCTTTGTGGAGCCGCTTCCGGTGCTCACAATAGATGCATGCGAACTTCATGAAACGGCCAAAAATAATCCTCTTCTGCCTAATACATCACGCCAGTGTCAGCCGGGACCGCAGAACAAAAATACACCATTGTTGGGCTTTGTTGGACAAAAACTTGTGCAATTTTCTGTAGCACGCACCGGCGTTTGAACAATTCAACTTTAATGAAAAAAAGTTATGGAACTTTCGAAAATTTTAGTTCGTACGTTTTCAGTTAATTAGCTAGCACGCATGGGATAAGCGGTTGTATTGTTCGAACTAATCTTACTAATTACGTCGCTAACAACATACTGGGGCCCGTATTAATAAAGAAGTCTTAAACCCAACCTCACCTTGAGAACCTATTTGACAGCTGATATAACATCGTTTTGTTTCACTTTTATTATTGAAAACAACTTACTTTTAGTTTGTCATTCTTCAGTCATCATATTATAATTCCTTTCTTTCTACATTCAATGGATTGTTACCAAATATTGTCTCTGATTTGTTAATACGTTATTTTGAAAATAAATATATTTTACTAGCTGACCGTGCCTACTTCGTTGAGCATAGAAACAGTTTGTGATGAACCTTTTAAAACTTCCCGGGACTTTTACAAATATTTCAAGATTAAAAACAGCCAAATCGGTTAAGCCGTTCTCGAGTTTAGCAAGACTAACGAACAGCAATTCATTTTTATAGATTACCTAGTTCATGACCTATCACATCAGTACCTACCATATTTGTTTTAAAATTTACTTCTGTATCATTTATTCCCGCTATTGTTAGGACTTTGATCATTCAATTCAATAAAATCTTTCCATTCGTTCATGGTGCAATTACATAAACACATACCCCGTCACTTTTCATTTTGACAAACGATGTGGTAAATTGAAAAAACTGTCATCCAGCCCATCCAAAATTGGACCATACATAACCAACAATTAATCAATTTCAAACAACTTTACGAGGCCGATGCTACTCTGTGTGGGTCTCAATATGTCGACGATCTGTTTTTCGTGTAGAAAATAAACATTATTTTATTTATTTCTGTTGGATCCCAGTTGAAAACATGTGATAGCTCTTATCTCCACGTGTTCCTGAACCTTGACATTCAACAGTAAATCAACGGTTCTTTTAAAGTGGCTCCTTTTTACCCGACTGTGTTAGGAGGGTTATGTTTTCCGAAAGTAATAACAATGCCTCCCACACAGATTTCGGTGACGGTGCCCCGTTTCATTAAAACAAGGCCAGTTATTTTGTAGTTCCCAAGAGTGTGCGCAATACAACGAAGTACTCTCTTCCTTCACCCTCGTAGCCCAGTGGGACGGATAACCGACACGACTTGCGGGAGATCAGGCGTAGGACCGACTTTTTACATGCCCATCCGACGCATGGATCATCTTGTCAGACAATCAGGTGATCAGCCTGCATTGTCCTAACCAGACTTTAAAACAATTTTTTTTGTTGTTTACTTACTTTTCTAAGCCTGATCTGATTATTTCTAGTGTTCCTACAATGATTATCACTTTTCGTTTTGAAATTATTGAAAAAAATTTACATTGATGTAATAAATTGGCCAAAATGTATAACCATAAAATCGTTCATAGGACACATAATATTCTTAAGCTTATACAATATTAGCTTACGCCATGTTTCCGAGATTGGGTAGCGAGACACAAACACTCAATATTTGACGAACAAATATATGGAAACGTTAAAACAGTTTACGCTGAGGCTTGTAGTGCAAATACGCGCCACGACTAAATCCATTTCCACTTGTCATATACAAAGTACAAGGCAATATGATTTTGTCTCCTCCTTTGGGTTCTAGTGGTTAAGAGCCTTTCAACTCGAGGTCGTGGGTTCGATTCCCGCGTTGAACAAAAAATTTGTTTTTAAGTTTGGTTAGGACAATGCAGGCAGACTTGCCTTACGATCCAGCTACATAATGCCCAAGTGTGTGCGCAATGCGGTCTATTCCTTTCAGTCTCATTACTTGTTGTTTTGTTAGTTACCACAGGTTATGAGACTCATAGGAAGAGAAATTGTCCTTGGGTGTTGTTCACACACATGGGCACTATAAAAATTTCTTTTGTTGTTCGCATACCAGCAATGTCCTAACCAAACCTAAAAATATATTTAGTTGGTTATGACAATGCAATGAAGAGATACATAAACAGCCTGCGGGAATCGAACTCCGAGTCGACAACCAAGCTCTTTGCGGAGGTGTTAACAAAATACTACAAGCCATAGGAGCCAAGCCACTGTTGACTCTAAGTTGTGTGAAATGCACACATCGGACTCGCTTAGTGCATTTGCTAAAGTTATCTCAGACTTGTCAACACGCATTAGGGTGCTCACCCACCTCAACTTTTGACTGAAAATCGGGCAGATTTTCCTCAGTATGGCCTTTTTGTGACCGATTTGTAGGTGAAAAAGAACATATTGATTTGAATATTATTGTTAATATTAAGAATAATCTTATATAAAAAAATTAATTGCTGTTCATTAGTTTCGCTAAAACTTGAGAACGGCTGAACCGATGTAGCTATTTTTGGACTTAAAATATTCATAGAAGTCCAGGGAATGGTTAAACGGTTTTTTTTTATGCTTAATGTGTGAAAGTGGGGACGGGTCAGCTAGTCTTATATGTACCTATATAAAAATGAATTGCTGTTCGTTAGTCTCGTTAAAACTTTAAGTCTTGAAATATTCTTGGAAGTCCAGGGAAGGTTTAAACGGTTTGTATGCTCAATGAAGTGGGCACTGGTCAGCTAGTAATATTGTAAAAATACTTCAGATTACCTTTAATCGACTACTATATAGCAGTGTGCGGAAAAGCCAGTAATGGTTTAAGTTACACTGTGTAGATTAAGATATTTTATGTATTTCTTTTATTGATTAAATAAAAAAATAGTACAACGTACACGATAAAAAGTCGGTCACATTTGTATAGTGGCAGTTGAAAGTCAGCCTACAAATGTCGGCTATCGGTCGGCAGGATTGGTGCTGTACGTGTCCGTTGCACTGTCGCAATTAGTATGTACCATTTTTCAACTTCAAAAAGTCGGCTACCGATTATCGTTCATAGGAAGATACCCTTATAATGCGAGGTGTGCCTCAAGGGCCCTTATTGTGACTGAGTAAGTCACAATTATATAACGCCCACACTAATCTCAGGAAGTGTAAATATTGTTGGATGAGTTTAGCTGATTAAGCAAATACTTGGTTTGGTATGTTGAGAAACATTTAACGCTGTACCAGTAGGGTTATTAGAAATATTATAAGAGATACTACATGAAGTAATGATCAGACAGTGACAGTTTAAGTTCAGTGCAAAGGTACAGGAAAGTTTATTTTGTTCAAATTATAATTATCAGAAGAAATAATAATAGTAAGTAATAATAAAAAAAACTAAAATAAAATACGCTTCATTCCATTGTCATTGGTTCTCCGATGTTTACTTACTAGTAAAATTTATGTTTTTTAAACTATTTTCTTATACATAAAAATGAATGAATGCTGTTTGTTAGTCTCTAGCTACTACTACTAACGAACAGCAATTCATTTTTATATAGCCTATGTTACTCAGTGGTAATGTAGCTTTCTATTAAAAAAAGGATTATTAAAATCGTTCCAGTACTTTTTTATTTAAGTCGTTACATACAAATCTTTCCTCTTTATAATATTAGTGTAGACAACTATTATTTTATAATGCCACGAAATAACAAAACATATTAAATCCGTATAATCTGTTTTGAATAAACAAATTGTGTAATGATGTGCAGCGCTCTGATTTATACAGTTCATTTGTTTCGATAGATTTAAATAAATTATATGCATTATTAATTAAAGATTTATTATTTTCATAGCCAATTTACATATTATTACGTACGGTATTATAATAATAATATAATATTAATAGCCAGTCGGCAACTGGGAACCGATTTCATTGAAACCAGTCCAGCTACGCAGGAGTTATTATAAAGTGCCCAAGTATGTGAGCAATATACAAAGACACTCTCTCTTCCTTCTACTCTCATAACCCAGTGGGACGGTAAACCGACACGACTGGCGAGAGAACAGGCGCAGGATCGACTTTTTACATGCCCATCCGACGCATGGATCATCTTACTTGTCAGACAATCAGGTGATCGGCCTGCATTGTCCTAACCAACCTTGAAAACAACATTATTTGTTGTTCCAACGCGGGAATCAACCTGAGACCTCCGGATCGAGAGCGAAGCTCTGAACCACTAGACCACGGAGGCGATTTTTGTATCGATACTGGCAGTTAAATACATTTAATCCTCACGAGTTCCGCCATTTTTGTTTTTCGAATGTAACCTTACCCCACACCACCCCACAGTGGTGGTATTGTTTATAACTCGAGTGGCGACCCATCATCACAAGTGGTCGTAAATTATGAACTTAACCTTGCCTTGTTTTGGTTAACCGTTACGCATGTGTATCGTGAGAAATCATAAACTTGAAATGACTGTTTATTTTTTCAGCGCCGTGTTACATGAAACTTGTTAAATAATCGTTCAAACTTCGTTCACAAGGATAAAGGAACCTTTATGTTTGATAATTAATAATAGTAGTTTATTTCTCCCAAAAGTTACAAGAGCAATTTGTGGGAGACGTGGAGCCCAAGCTAAGTCAAAGCCTGTATATTGGTACCCCAGGCCTCACAAAATATTATTAACTTTTTTTTGTAGTTTGATAGTCGAAGTTTGATTTTGATTGATGGTTAAATGTTTTAACACCTATCCTAAACCTAATCACATAGAAATGGAGCAAAACTACGTAACTTCGGTATTTCAAGTGAAGCATCACAAGGGACTGTCTTTTTTGGTTTTGCAAATTTAGTCTTAACATTTTTAAAACGAGTTTCATACGATTTCAATACCCCTTGCTCGCGATAAAAATATAATATTATACTGGGTGTAAAAAGAGTAGTTACTTTAACTTTGAGATACGATTATACTACCTTTCCTCATTTTGGAAATGAATTTTTTTTTCGTCAAAAACTAAAAAAATTTTTTTTTTACTTTTCACCATTTCTTAATTTTTTGTCGCAAAAATAAAAAAATATTGAAATGTTTGTAAAAAAAAATTAAAAAAAAAATACATTTCTAGAATGAGAAAAGGTAGTATAATCATATCCCAAAGTTACAGTGACTGACTGCTCTTTTTACACCCGTTATATATAATTATATTAAGTAACTTTAACTGGCTTTGTTTTATTAATTGCGTTTTTTGTACAACTACCATTTCATGCACCAATTAGTTTGGAAATCGATTTGCAATCCTGACTGAGTAATGAAGTTTTCGATATTATAGTGGGATTACGAAGCCATTACGCTGTTTACAAACAAATAAACTGATTTTGGACTGTTAATGTACTATTAGGGCGCTCACAACCAATTTTTTGTAGGTCCGATTATCGGACAGACTTTTCTCCTATATTATTTCTGACCGTATTTTTGTATGACAATATGTGCGTTGCACTTACTGCAATTAGTATTATTTTACACCTACAATAAGTCGGACACCGACTATTGCTCCTTCAGTCTGTTTACAACCAAATAAACTGTTTTTGGACGGTCGCGACCTATTTTTAGTAGGACCGATTATTGGACAGACTTTTCTCCTATATTATTTCTGACCGACTTTTTGTATGACATGTTGCACTACAGCAATTAGTATTTTATATTTCTCAATCACAAAAAGTCGGTCACCGACTATCGACTCGCTGATTACAACCAGATAAACTGATTTTGGAAGCACAACGTACTGGGGTGCCCACGGCCTACTTTTTGCAGGACCGATTATCGGGCAGATTTTTCTCATATTATATTATTTCGGACCGTCATTTATATGACGTGCACGTTGTACTATTAGCATTATCACAATTAGTTTTTTTTTTCACCTACAAAAAGTCGGTGAACGATTACCAATGTGGGTGGACTCCCTTTATTGCTTGTGTCAATAAATTATTAAAGCAATTTGTGTAATGTATTACAACTATTATTAGGCATCATTAAAATAATGTAGATTAGTTTGTAATTGTCTGTAATGACAAAACCGATTATGGATTACCAGCTGCGCAGAAGTTATTTAATAATGCCCAAGTGTGCGCGCAATATAACTTGAGACCTCTTTTGTAACACTCGTAAACCGACCGACTTTACATGCCTTCCTGCAGTGCAATTCTATAATCGCAAAAGTCGTGACAGCCATTCGACGGCTGTAATAGCAATGATGGCCGAATTGGTATTCCCCGAGTATGTACGCTATTGACAATGTGACGGCGGTGACATTCGAGATCACAGCGACGAGTACAGCCTCAACTCTCGCTTAGAGATCTGCTGGATTGCTGCTATTACGTTGCAAATTATATTAACGCACGTTTGAAGCGTTTACGAAACGCACTGTCTGTCAAAAAAAGTCTTCATAGGTTAGGACAATAAAATGTTTGCTACTGAAAGCCATGTTGCAAAAGTGGTATTAAATGCCTCATCATCTTATCGGCAACAAAATTTATTGTCTGTCTTAATCCTTAAAACGTATATCTTGTATCTTGTTCCTTTCTTATCTTCGACGGCTACTTTGCCTTATTAACCACTTTTATCAGTTTCATAAAATGCGTGGGTGAAAAAAGTTTAAGTTAAAACACGATGGCATTCTTTTATCTTCTTTTATCTATATATGATATTATGCATTTAGTGTCTCGAGCTGTACACATAAATATGTCAATCTTTGCATTTCAAATTGAAAACATCGTATCTGAACTACACAACTTTTTACTTTATAGCTTTTGTTCCTTTTTTATATTTGAAGTTTGAAGGCTCTTTTTATATTTCAAGATTCTGTCTTTATTTTATCAATACATTTTAAATTCATGTATTGATAATATACGAACTATTTAGTTAGTATATTTACATAGTTTTAACATACAATAAAAAAATTACGTATGAAAATTTGCATTTGTATTCGTCTTATAAAAAAACATCTAAGGAAGAGTTTTCAAAATTCATCCCCTGAGGGGTGAAAATTTCACGCTCGAAAAGTGTATTATACAATAAAAACAATAAGGCTACAAATATAAACGATTAAAATCGGCGATTGGAAATTGCCAGACCATTAAGTATTTTCACAAACCGCAGACCGCCCGCTCCAGTTTTGCCACTGACGCTTTGCTATTCATTTACTAAATGCTAGTGGTTACTTTAACGATAGCAGAAGCTTTTGGGTAAATTAGTGTAATCTTTTATTTGGTTTAGTGGTCGCGAAAGTTGTGGGTTTGAATCCCGATAAAAGAACAAAACAGTTTTCTTTGTTCCTAGATTATACATGTGCATTAGGAACCACAATTTCTATTAATATAAAAAAAATATTTTTGGTTGTGTCAAACCCAAAGTAATGTTAAAAGTAATAATTAGCAGTATAAGTGCCAATTTCACCAACACAATAAAATTTTAAAGTTAATCCTTCATTAAATATCATATTATTATCCCTCTCGTATTTCCTGTAAATGAACGAGAAGGCAATATTTTAACCATTAACACTAACAAGCGTTGGTGAAATCGGGTCTTAGTCTATAAACTAAGCTATTTGCTGAGAATTCTGTTTTAATTACGCCATACAAACTTTGAACATTTTTATCTCGTGTTGAAAATTTCTTTGCTGATACCTAACTACCTGCAAAATTTTAGTGCAATCTATTTGCAGTGTTGATGTAAAATTAAAAGTATATATTTAATCATTTAACGTAACTTTTATTTTATTCACTTAAATTATGAGAATCGTGGTGACCAAAATATAACGTCTCTTTGTAACTTTTTACAATCACAAGTCAATACCTAAAGTAAATACAATAAAAACCATAGCTTGGTCGGAAGTACACACCTAACATAATCAGGCCAAGTGATTTGAAGCTGATTGCTTGCCTAATTACCCGGAAATTTAAATACAATAATATATTTGGATTGTGGGGTTAAATCTAACATTTATTTATAACAAACATAAGGAATAAAAATATTAAATCCTTGATACGTTATCGAAGGAAACAGAGAAAATAAATGATACGGACCATAGAAGCATGTTATTGAATAATAACAAGAAAAAACAATCACAAATCAATACTTGAAGCTAATACAATACGTCTGTAGATTCAATATCATGACCGGAAGTACACATTAAGAATAATCGTGCCGAATAATTTGAGCCATTCATTTTTACCCGGAAAATTTTAGTGCAAATTTAGAATTTAAATCAATATAGAATTTAAATATAACATTTCTTTGTAACTCTTTCAATCACAAAATATCAAACAACAATATGTCATTGGGACTGCTCATTCTACCTTTAGGTCTTGACAATAATACATACCGGAACTACACATCAAACATAATCAGGGCTAGTAATTTGTTAACCCGGAAACTTTTAGTGCAAATTTAGAATTTAAATATATTTTTACTTTTTCCAATCATAAAATATCAATACATAAAAACAATAATATGTCTTTAGGACTGCTCATTCAACCTTTAGGCATTGACAATAATACAGACGTGTCTACAATAGAATCAATATCATTACCGGAAGTACACATCAAACATAATCAGGCCGAGTAATTTCAGCCATTCAAATGTTCAATCAGGATCGCATTCGTGGAACCAATAAGCCAATTGGAGGGCTACTAGATATTACCCGCACATCTCTTAGATGATATTATTGAAATATCAGTTGGAAGCAATAATCGTTATTGAATAATGGTGGTTATTTGGTTCTAATTATTTTTTTAACCCCGACAAAACAGAGTGCTATAAGTTTGGCGTACCTCTCTGTAACATTTCTTTAAAAAAGGATACCGATTTAGATCTAGTATTTTTTTATTTAAAAGCTTCTTAGATATAATTGAAGATATGAATGGACAAAAATTTTACCCACAAAATTCAGTATAAACTGTCACAGTCATACATTTTACGATATGTATTAACGTATGTATTAAGTACATTAATTTTAGTCCTATCTTTATATTAATGTACTTAATAGTACATTACGACGTCTTAAATTTTCTCTCTATCAGAATTTTGCTACATCATCATTAATTCGTGTTTTCAATTCATTATCATATTCATTTTGTTTATAGCTTTTTCTTAATTATTAACTAAATTAATTTTAGTATTCATTGAACGTGTCATTATTATAAAGGCTTCGCCAGAGTAAAATAATTTTCACCCTTTAATTGAATTTTAAAAACTTGCTTAGTGGAAAAAATTCAATTTCTATTCTTGAGTGCGTTGAACTATCAAATTTTTATATTACAATTTTTAATTTCATTGATCAAGTATTCACTGTTACGAAAAAGGATTAAAATGTGAGATGGGTAGTGGGCAAATCGTGTTGTCTATCAACATTGACGCCCATTGAACGAGAAAAGGAGATGTCACTTCAAATATACTTCCCCTGTCAAATTTAAGTGATCTCATTGGTTTGTTTTTAATCCGACCGTTGTTTGTTTTAGATTCCGCCGCGACGGAAATAAAGTAAATGGGTTCAGATAATGGCGGTTGTATTTCAGCAACTAAAGAATTCGAGGATAATATTGTGAAAGCGATAAAAGCGCGTTAAGCGTTCACATTTTTCATCCATGTTTACGATTTGATATTGTAAATTTCAACGTTGTTTACTTTTATTGTTCGAGGAGTTTCCAAGTTAACGATTTCGTTTGGCAACCTCTAGTTTCGAACTGCGGTAGATTTAGATGTGCTAAAGCTTTACGAACAGACAGATAGCTTGTGGCTGAACTCTTATCTTGTTTACGCGGAGTTTATTTTAGGGTGCCCTCTCACGAGCGATAATCGGTCACCGATATTTTGTAGGTGAAAAATAGAACTTACCGATTGCAGTAGTGCAACGCACACGTCTTACTAAAAGTCGGTTAGAAATAATTTGGAGGAAAAATCTGACCGATTATCGGTCCCACAAAAAGAAGGCTGTGGGCGGGAATCCGATGTGTCAAAGCGTATTGTTTTGCGAACAGACAAATAGCCTGTAAACTCTTATCTTGGTTACGGGGAGTTCATTTTATACGTGTTTATTTACTGGAAACTAAGTTTCGTTTTGTTTGTTTCAGATGGAAATAAATGTGGAATCATGATCAGAAGATAGTGCAGTAACATGTGGGATTGAGCTGTCACAATGGATAGAGTTGCTGTGGTGACTTCAATTTTAGGACTATTTTGTCTTGGTAAGTTATTGAAGATTTAAACAGTTAAGTTCGTGAATCATAAAGGTTTGATTAAGTATTTGGATGGAGTGGGGAAGAGTTAAGTACTTGTGTTCCTCTGATGGGTTTTAAGGGTCTATAACAAAAATCTTTAATTCTTATTAACGTCATATACGAAAATTTTTTTGACTTTGACACTGACCTTTCTCGTCAACTATACAGGACATAATATTTCAATAAATACTTATATATTATACAATAATATTACAGACAATAAAGAATTACAATACACATACAAACCATAATTTATGAAAATATCGTGTGAATTATCTAATATATAGAGAAGACTTTTTGAGTTCAAAAATTACATCAAATATTAAAAACTAGTTAAAGTTTATTAAATAAAAGCTTAAAATATACATATAATTGAAAGGAAAATATACACAAAAATATACAAAATATAAGAAAATATATATACAAATGGATTTATAACTTTAAACATTTCATGCACATTATAATTATTTCCCTTGAAAGGTATAGTATTAATAATTGTCTTAAGAGATATCTTAAATTTAAAAAGTACCTAAACGCAACATATTTTAGTTCCCTCAGTTCTATTAGTGAAATTATTTGTGAGTGCGTGAGAGAGTTAAAACACAATTTAAAAGCTAGTACTTGTTAAATAATAGCAACGTATTTTAAAACAGCACGCCATCAAAAGAACATTAGAAAATGCACGAGAATTTCCAACGAATCGGCGATGCAATAAAGACATTCTGCCAGATTTATCTAACGTTACAAATACATTCCGTGTGTAAAGAATTCATAGCGAAGTCAAAGTTCGAGTAACAGTCTCGCCCCTCGGGGCCAGCCCCCACGATTCGATATTTAGTGCCACACCGTACCATCTTAGATTTGTGGGACCACTTAGCGAAACCAAACTTGGCGTTGTTTGAACCATATCGTCCCAATTTGTCAGCGGGCTAATTGCAGGAAGTGTCCTATTTTGGGTGTTAGGTGACGTGAAAAATCGGTCGTGATTTCGTTATTGATTTGTTTCTTTTGTTTATGGCTTTGTTTCGGGTCTAAATATAATTTGAAATTTATCTTCCTTCATTTGCATTTTGCAGATTTTTAATATAGCAACATACAGTTTTATTGATTTATTTTCTTTTTGATGGGTTCTTGTGTTTATAATGTATAATTTTAAATTACTATAATTAATTCCAGGTAGTTGTTTGTCAATTTGAATACTTAATAACAATAAATATTTATATGTACCAGACGCAAATCGTTTTGCCGATTTTTGCAAGGTCTGCGTTTTTTTTTTGATGGGTTGGGTGTTCTTGGGTCTATATATAATTTAAAATTACTCTAATATTTCGTTTAATTTAGCTTTCTGTCAATTTGGATACTTAATAACAACAAATAATAATCATTTACATGTAACAGACGCATATTGTTGGCGACTAGCTGGATAGACCTGAGTTTTTATTCCTTTTTTATTTAAATGTTTTTATGACTTATTTTTATATTGACATGTTTTTGATAGATTCTATTTTTCTGCTCGGTTCTCTAAATACAGTTGCCGAAGCATAAAGCATTTTTCACTATAGTGTACCTAATTATACGATATCTTCATCATCACACCATACAGTCCACTCTCACTAGTTATTACATATACATTTTTTTATTACTTTTTTATTTGTTTATGGATTGGTTTTCCATCATAATATTATCTTCTTTTAATGACTTTATGTCAGTGCCTGGAGGGGATTCTTCGAATGAGTTTCGTGGAATAGTCATCAGGGTTCCACCAGGGACCTTTTACCTTTCCATACTTTTATATAAATAGGTTAGTAGCAAAGTATAGAAACCCCTACCCCACCCATAAAACATGCTAAAAGGGAATGGAAATGTAATAAATAAATAAAATGTATGTTAAAATATTTTTCGCCTCTTACACCTATAACACAAATGTATTTTGTCCCCAAGGGGAGAATGTAAGCTATAAAAGTTTTTTTTGTGTCTCACCCCGTTATATTTTACTTATTGAAATTTAGAAGCACATCAGAATAATAACTCATTCTACAGGCAACTGCTTGGGCTATTGCCCATATAAAAGTGCCCGACTAAATAACGGCCGACTTTTTGTCGGATCGATAATCGGGCAGACTTTTCCTTCATATTATTTCCGACAGACGTTTTGTATGACACGTATTTTTTTGCACTATAATTGCAATTAGTATAGAACATACTGATTGCAATTTTATTATATTCCTACAAAAATTTTCTGTAAGCTACAAGTATAAATACGATCAGTTTATTTGTATGAGATCTACGATGTCACACACACAAATACGATCAGTTTATTTGTATGAGATCTACGATGTCACACACACAAATACGATCAGTTTATTTGTATGAGATCTACGATGTCACACACACAAATACGATCAGTTTATTTGTATGAGATCTACGATGTCACACACACAAATACGATCAGTTTATTTGTATGAGATCTACGATGTCACACACACAAATACGATCAGTTTATTTGTATGAGATCTACGATGTCACACACACAAATACGATCAGTTTATTTGTATGAGATCTACGATGTCACACACACAAATAAAAATGATCAAATTCAAACCCCAATTTCAAAAATTGTAATTACCAAAGGTTTATTATCTATTTTCTGCCAATGGTATTGATAACGACTTGGAAAGTTTTCTGCTATCGTTTCGCAATAAATCGAAGTTTTATCGTAATTCGATATCGCTTAGCGGTGAATAAAATATTATGAAATTAGCGAATATATTTTTATGAATGAATTTCGAATCATTGTGCGAAAGGTAAACTAACACAAAAAGTACTTTAGTGTTTAAAGTTTAGGATCTCCGCGTACGGCCTACTTTTTGTAGGACCGATAATTAATCGGCCCGATTTTCCCCCCATATTATTTCTGACCGACTTTTTTTTGTACACAGTGTGCTTTGAAATATTGCAATCAATAATTTATTTTATTTTTCGCCTACAAAATGTCGGTCACCGATTATCGCTCGTATAAGTGTCAAGCGCCCTGAAACGCATAAAATATAAGGTTGATCAACCATGGTCTATTTTTTGTACTTTTGACTGGTCATCGAAATCAGGAATCGGTCCGATTTTTTTTCCAAATTTATTTCTGACCGACTTTTTATTCAACCAGTATGTTTTTTCCTCTTACAGAAGTGCACTAAAAAGTGCATAAAGAGTTTCGTACAAAACATAATATTTTATTTTGTTTATCTATACTAATATTATAAAGCGGAAGAGTTAGTTTGTTTAAACGCGCTAATCTCAGAAAGTACTGGTCCGATTTGAAAATATCTTTTTTTGTCGGATAGTCCATTTATAGAGGACGGCTTTAGGCTATATAACATTACGCTGCGACCAATAGGAGCGAATCAGTGAGAAATGTTGCAAAAACGGGAAAAAATTATTCACATTTGAGGACTTTATTTGCGTGCGCAGCATAAATTTAAGTTACTGAAAAATATGTATGAAAGAATTATTAATTTTTAATAATCAAAAGATAATCGCGATAATGTTTCCGACAACCACGCGAACAAAGTCGCGGGCACAGCTAGTTCTTTCATAAAGGACATGAATCCCTCATCCAATATTGGGTGAGATAGGCTAACACAAAACATGCTTCAGCGTTTAACGTTGAAATCGGTACAGTAAAAAGCGTAACTTATTGACTAAAATCATTAACAAAAGCCACATGCGTCGTTCGCATCTGGTTGACTTTACGATCACATATCAACTCTCAATGGATACTCTGTCGTTAGCTACGTCTATTTGTCGGGGATTTTAGGTTCGATTAATAATAATATAACTTTATTTTCTCCCACATTACAAATCATAAATATACCTAATAACAACATTAGGTATTGTGCAGCACAGTGAATGTGAAGAGCTGGTGTCCATTATAGGTCAGGCCTGTATTACAGATCACCAGCTCCTCACCCCCAGTAACATGTTTAACTTATATTAATACATGCGCGGTAATCAGATTCAGTTTTAGCGTACAATATTATAATGTAAGGTAGGATTGATAGAAGACAGTATTATAAACTTTCTTTTTTTAGAATAAAATGAGAAAGGAAAATGGCATAAACAATTATTTTTTAGTTCTTAGTTAATATTTGTTAAGGTAAGTTAATATTTGGTTATTGTAACAACTGACGATATTATTTTTAACACGCTTTTATAAGCTTGGGTTGTATTTTGACGACCTCCGTAGCGCAGTGATTGAGCGTGATGATGATGATGTGCAGTCGGTTAGAATCCCGCCGAGGGAACAAAAAGTTTTCAATGCTCCTGTGTCACGAATGTGTATTAAATTTGTGTATAATAAAGATCTTAAATATGTATATAGTATTGAAGATATTCCGTTGTTTGGTAACTGTAACACATGTTCTTCGGATACTTAGCACGGGGCCAGATTCATGTGCTTTTAACGGTCCATAGACCTTATTATGTCTATTCCAAATAATTATTTTAGTCTGTGGCATATTATACAAAAAGATCACCCCAGGCGGTTATCAAACCGTAAAGAAGTTAAGCTAATGTCAAACGACGCCTATCTTTTGTGTCCAAATGGATGATGAATGCTGCGTAAAATTTAGAATAAAAAACCGGCCATGTGTGAGTAGGACTTATACACGAAGGGGTCCGTACAAAAGTAAACATAACATGATTATTGTATGGAATTCTTAAATTTTTTAGATAGCGGCAACATAATATTAAGTGAACAAATAAGAAAAAAATACATTTAATGTACACATTGAAATATAAAACCACAAAAAATATAAGATTACAAAACACAATAATAGGACACGAAAAATAAAATAAAGGAAGAAACATACTAAGGCCGTGTTTCACCAAGCAATGTTAAAGTTAACGCCATGTTAAAATACCATGCCATCTCATTCATTGACAGGAAATACGAGAATGATAACATGATATTTAACATGGCGTTAACTTTAACATTGCTTGGTAAAACACGCCCTAAATTAAACATTAAAAAAAACCCCCGACTTAGCGTGTAACATTCCTATCACACCTAACAAACGACCTGAACCGATTTCAACCGTAAAAAGAGCAGTCACTATTACTTTGAGATACGATTATACTACCTTTCCTCATTTTGGTTTTTTTTTTTTAATTTTTTTTAAAATTTTTAAAAAAATTCACTATTTCTTTTTTATTTGTCGCAAAAATAACAATAAAGCAAAAAAAAATATATTTTTTTAAATTTTTGTAAAAAAAAAGTCTAGAATGATAAATGGTAGTATAATCATATCCCAAAGTTATAGTGACTGCTCTTTTTGCACTCGCTATAATAGGGTCTTTAGATACGAAACCCTAAAAAAATCAATCGATGGTACTCACAATAGTAAACTATCCGTATTGTATTATCATGTTCAATAGAAGACCCATCTGACTTTATGAACAAAACATTGAGTTTATGAATATTGACACATTTTGACTCAAAATTTATGATTATGGTACCTACACTAGTGCTCAATAAACAAGAAGGTTTTGTGATTCAAAATGAATCAAAACGTTAAAATAACGTAAATCAATTTATGCTAATGTTATAAATAGGAAACATTATAATTATTGTTTTGTGTTGAAAATGCTATTGAAACTGAATCAATATGAAAAATTGTTTCTGCGTTGGACTGCATCAGCGGTGAACATAGGCTATTTATTTCTAAACTCCAATATTGTAACCTAAGGTGTAAAAATTACCATCAAAATTTCACCTGCTGCGACAATGGCTGGATCGATTTCGATATTTTGTTGAGTTCTTTATTATCAGTACGCAATAATAATTAATAAAGTGGGTCCTAGGATAGATAAGCATATCCTTCGGGCACCCCTGAGATCATTTGGGCTTTTGAGGTTACCTCTGTCGATCCTGGCTACAATGGGAATGTTGTTAGTCATTTTCCAAAAAGTTGTGTTGAGGCATTAAATTTAGTTAACCTATTTTTTCGCATAAAGGCTAGGAAAAGAAGTGAATATAATGGTTTATTTTCGTAAATTATACGCTTTCAATGAGGAAGACACACCAGTTTACTTTTAGGCACGTATATATTAATTTTAGATTTGAACCTCATTGCTTCGTGATAAGGTCGAAAGTAAATTAAATCTGTCGAACGTACAAACAGACATCACCGCTCCGGTTTTTTGTTCAATCCGATCTGAAAACATTTGGCAACGTTAACCTTATGTATCGATGATTTAAGATTAAACGAAGATAATAATATTATGGAACTTGGATACTATGACACTCGTAGGTTTTAAATATAGACTCCGAAGGTTCTGGATTTGAAAATCTCATTTTAACAAAAATAATTTTTTCAAGTCCGGACCACTGTCCAATCAGCGTGCACTACGCTGATTGTTAAACAAAATGATCCTTGCGTACGTCCCACTGAGTAAGATTGTGCTGATAATATTAGGGTTGTAACTCCTGTGTAGCTCTTGCGTACATAATATCTAAAATAACTCATAAAATATCCAGCGATTCCTAAATCAGGAGCTATTAGTATAAATTACTCATTGGTCCCAGTTTAGATTATTTATAAGAAATAGTTGTAAGTTTTCCTAAATAAATAAATAAAAAAAAGACTAACAGGACACAAGAAAGGAAACATTGAACTTTCTCGTTTACAAAGTAAATACGTATCATGGATACGTTTCGAACTGTCCACGCGTCGCTGAGACAACAAACTTTGTGAACAGCGCTAATGGACCGAGATCCTACATCCGCCAGTCACCCCTTATATTCTGACTAATGAAAGATTATATGAGTATTGTTTTGTATTAGAGAGAGAGAGTGAGAGAAAATTATTCGTGTACATAGTATAAAAATATACACAATAATAACTAAAACAAAATATAGAAACCGTACAAAAAGGCTTACTGCAGCAGGAGCGGTTTCTTCTGGACTATTATAAGTGTTAACTGTGTACAATAAAAGTAAGCTTACCTTCTGGATAGGCAGATAAAAAAACATACAATAATCATAAGACTGTAAAACTGCCTAATACAATAAGACTGTAAAACTGCCTAAAACAACCTAATAAAATGAATCAAATAACTTTACTAGTTCGTGCTGTGCGCTAATTTTCAGGTAAAAGTGCTAAAGTTACAGAAAATTGTACTCGCTGTACTTACATTTTGATGGAGTATCAAGTTTATTTTTTGGGTTAAGAATAATATTATAAAGAAGAAAGCTTATAATAAGTCATCTTTGAAACTGGCAGTCGCCAATGAACTGCATAGTCATGCAGTTCATTGCACACCACACCACCACCACCACAAAATTTATCCGTATGAATGTAACCTAATTTTTTGTTATTTATTTCAATAATTCATTAAAATTTCACCTGTCATTAGAACTCGTTTTATCTATAAGCAAAACTATTGTTATTAAATTATTTTTGAATGGTCCCGAATGACATTCTGTTGGTGAATCAATAAATTTAAAAAAAGCATTGTCTAGCGGCTCTGGGATCTCAGTCTATACTATCCGTACGTCGGTACAAATATAAAAACTTGTCACGCCAAACGTCCTTATCACAGCGGCATAGAGTTCAAAGTTGATCCAGGTAAGATGACACTGTGTCAACAATTTGTCCCTATTTCACGCTCAAAACAAATATCGTCACGAAATTCATATTAGCCTAATCCGACCATCCGTCGGCTAATTTCTACCATGTGTTCGCCAGTTTTTGCATCGTAAACTTAAGTGGTGTTTCATTAGCCATGACATCCCTTTGACTTATGGCTGTTTAGGCCCCATAAAACGTTTATGTTGCCATGATTTTAGGCATAAAATGTGGGGCTAATGGCAAAATACTGAAGGGAAAATTAAATTGTGCTATCTTTGTCATTTGGCCTAGGAGTGACAGAGATTGACTGTGAATAGAATGGCTTCTAACTTTATGTAGCGTTTCAGTAAGTAATAATGCCTCACCAATTTCGGTGACAGTGACCGGTTTCATTGCAACCAGACCAGCTACGCAGGAGTTATTTTGTAGGGCCTAAGTGTGTGCGCAATACACAAAGATTCCCTCTTCCTATAACTCTCATAACCCAGTGGGACGGTAAACCGACACGACTGGCGAGAGAACAGGCGCAGGACCGACTTTTTACATGCCCATCCGACGCATGGATCATCTTTCTTATCAGACAATCAGGTGGTCAGCCTGCATTGTCCTAACCAAACTTGAAAACAACATTTTTTGTTGATCCAACGCGGGAATCGAACCCATGACCTCCGGGTCGAGAGCGAAGCTCTGAACCACTAGACCACGGAACCTTAAGTAGTGTTTTAGTATTTGACCAGTAGTGGCTTTGTGTGTAGACCATTGATTTGCACTCGATAGGCGGCAAGTTCGAAGTGAACCAAGCTTAGGACGTATTAACGAGTAATTCCTCTGGTGCTGGGCAATCATACAGCATTTTATCGGTAAAGAAAGGATATTGCGATTAATTTATATAACAAATAAAAAGGCTTAAGTTTTCAAGCGCATCTTGCAGTTATTTGAAAGACTTAAGATTACCTACATTCTTCTGAACAGATAAATCTAGAATCTAGAAAACAAATCTAGCATCAACAATCGATCACTCTGAGGTCATAATAGGGTTTTTGTGGTTGGTTACTCCTTTTGATCGTGACTACATAGAAGTTGCAGTGGTGGTAATGTAAAGAAAAGGCATATGAGACATTTAAGATTTGTGGTCTTAATCATTCATTCATTCAAATCTTAAGAGGAAACACTACGAAATTTTTCCATACAGAAATAGGTGTCTACGGGATTTCTGTTTCCTCCCTGGATAATGCTGCTAGAGTTACATATTTTTTCCTGAATATTTATGTACCTATATTGTTTGTACATCCCTATTATTTCCTTTTTCTAATAAATTAATTGGTTAAAGAGATATGAACGTTCAAAAAACCTAAATAACATGGCCATACTCTCCGCTATGTTTAAAGATCCAAACAGATTAGACTACATTATACAACAAAATCAAAGAATCAACTCTTTTTTTAGCTAATAAAGAATTTAGCTAATAAAGAAATAAATATCTAAATCGGTTAAGTTTTGGAGGAGTAAACAGGAATCCCCTAAACGTCGATTTCTGGTACTTTTAATAGGTAATTTCAGTTCAAGTTGCAGTTGCGCTAGTGCTGGCTAGCTAAGGCACTGCGAGACAGCAATAGATTTCATAAATACCTATTTTGTATTTCTCTCAACCGTGCTGTTTCCTCTTAAGAGCTATGCTCTTGTCGGTGGAGTAATCGCCATGTTTCTCTGTCCTGTGCTTTACTTTTGACCTCTTGATACGACCCAACGTTTATCTTCTCCTTTAGTTCTATATAACTTCTCCTAGGTCTTCCTCTTCTCCCCTCTACTTTTCCTTCTATAATATTCTTAAGAAATTCGTTGTGTCGTAGCATGTGCCCAAGTGTAGTCTTCATCATCATCATCATCATTTCAGTTTTGACATTCACTGCTAAACATAAGACTAAATAATTTAAAAAAATAGTTTAAAATGGCCTTACAAAAATACTTTCTGTCGCCTAGAAGCTTTGTTTTACAAGTTCATTTCCTTTTACTGACTTATGTAATTGAGCAGCAAAATCGCTCATTGCGACGCCAAATGGTACATATTGTCATATATAAGTGCAAAATGAAGCCAATTACCCATTGATGTATTATAAAAAGTAGTCGTATTGCAGAGGGTCCAACTGAACACGTGTTCAAAACTCCAAAAATCGTAATTGCCTCCTTGGGGAGTCGCGATCATTAAAATATATTTCAAATATCGAATTACTATTGGGGAGAAAAATTTATGTTTGAAAAGAAATCATAGAAGCTATTAGAAATAATTTTATTTATAACGAAACAATTGGATTAAAGAAAAGGTTTGTTGAAAGAAAGAAAGAACGAAAGAAAGAAAGAAAGAAAATTTATTTGGTAAAATAATATAAAACAACATAAAATTGCATAATTATTATGAAATATTACCAAATTGGGGCCCACTCAGCATATTATGTTGCAAACATATTTGCAACACTGATTTTCAGTGAGCACCGTAAATTAAAAAATAATAATTACTTAACAAAATATTTAACAAGTAATAATTAAAGAAAATGTACATAAAAAAGAAATGAGATTAATTGCGCTTAATAACATAGATATTACATAATGACTGAATATAAAAGACATGAAACTAAAATAAAAAAACTATTATGAAAATTAATGTTATGGTTCACCCAAAGACAATAATTAGATATTAAACAACGGATGACTATAATTTTTTTGAGTATAATTTTTTTAAATATTATGCAAAACAGAAAAAAAAGAACATATAAAACTAAAAACAACATTAGTAATGTGACATACAGGATATTTATATGTATATTTTGTACGGTTATTACGAATGGCAATGGCGGTTTTACGAAGCCAGTTCGCAGTCTATGTATGTACGTTTATTCCACGACAGCGACTAAATAATTTAAATAAGTTCATTAATGTTATTGAATGTACTTGGTGGAAATTTATTTTAGTTATAATACTACTGTTACATAATGCTGTGTCATTTATGTATTAGTTTTAAAACAACGTTGTGTCAAAGATGACATTGACGTTGATGCCTAACTAATATTAGTCCTCTAGGGAGGCCCTTGTAGGTGAGATCTCTGTACCTAGTTATTTATAAGATACTGTATAATATATTATCTACGTGTGAATAAAGTCAAATACGATTAACTAGAAGTGTTTATTATTGGACGTGTAATTGGATCCTAATAACAATAACGTATGCTGTGGCACTAAACAACTACTTGCACTTTTTTACAACTAATAAAGTGGAAAAGTACAAGTAGTTTGTGTATCATTATAGGTTGTTAATGTATCTCTTATAATGTCCCGATTAACGAAGTAATTTTTGTGTTATTCCTTAAGTATTATTAGTTATTTTATGAGTTATTCCTTACATATTATGACAATTAATATATTGACACCATTTTTATCAAAATCGGATCGGTAGCTTAGGCGCAATGATGAAACAAACATAAATACATAGACAGAAATGATAACTAATTTTGGCTTTGTTGTAATTGGGTAAAAAGAGAATAAAACTATTTTTAAAGAATTCCACGCGAACGTGATGTAGTTTTTTTAACTTTATAATCATTTAACCCGCTTTACACAAAAGGATTTCTTTATTTATCTGAACCTCGATGCAATAAATACTCGATCAAAGAACCGTTTGATGTTAGGAACGAAGAGTATCACAAGATAATCGACGCTCGTTCGATTTTAAACTCTATTGTTATAGCATAGAGTTATATTTACAGTGATTAGAATTCTCTCTAGAAGCAATTCAGAATCAGTCCGAGGCTTAACATTGTTAAGTTAGTTCAATTAAAACGCGTATTACATGTGAACGCTATAAATTTCAGCTTAAAAATAAATAAGGACTGTAGAGTAGGACGCCGCGTGCCGAGGTGTGTGTACGCAATATGGGACGTAGCTCGAGATGAAAAGAATAGGTGTATTACCACCATTCTTACAGCCATTTCCACGGAACAATTAAAAAACGCGAAATGGGCTTAATACGATTACGTATATCTTGTACTAGTTGTTCCCGCGACTTCGTACGCGTAATTTTTGAGTGACTTAAACCGTTTATGCAGCGCACGCAACGAAAGTCCCCAAATGTGCATAATCTTCCCCGTTTTTGCAACATTTCTCACTGACGCTTCGCTCCTATTCGTCGCATCGTAATGTTATATAGCCTAAAGCCATCCTCTATGTGGACTATCCAACAATTTTTTTTTATCGGACCAGTAGTTCCTGAGATTAGCGCGTTTAAACAAACAAACAAACTCTTCCGCTAATAATATTAGTATACGAGATAAGCAAAGCAATCAAAAAATTGCGCAATTTTTTTTAATTTATCGACTGTTAAAAGGTAATAGCTCATCTGTTTAATTTAGGACAAACACCAAATTAAACGGATGAGCAGCATGAAGTTTTAAAATTAAAAAAAAAGTCAATGCTTGTTTGACGTAATAATTAAATATTATAGTTCCTATGATTGCTACTAAATTCTTTGTGGCGCTAGTGTCGTTGATGAAGCAAATGTCATTCAAACACAACAGAGAGTGATTAGCACTATTCTTTTTTTTTCTTTATTTAAAGGCTTTTTATTCATCGTATGATTATGCCAGCCTTATTCAATAATGATTACTTTATCAACTAAATTACATTAAGGCGAGGAATAACCGCTAGGAAAAACTAGCGCCACTCTTTTTAAAATAAATTTTACAATGACACAAAGTTCTTATTTAAAAAAATTATCGGTTAAAAATTTAAGTAAATAGGTACTTAAACTAATTTATTGGTATTTAATTACAGCTCTAAATACTATAGTGTATTTACTCTCATAAGTAATAACTAAAACTTTTGGCGGTTTTTATTAGAGTAAATACACTATAGGATTTAGAATTGTAATTAAATGCCAATAAATTAGTTTACCAATTTACTTAAAGTTTTAACCGATTACTTTTTTTAATAAGATCCTTGTGTCATTGTAAAAATTATTTTAAAAAGAGTGGCGCTAGTTGCGGTTATTCCTCGCCATAATGTAGTTTAGTATTTAGTTGATATAGTAATCATTATTGAATAAGGGATAAAAGATCTTTGTGTCATTGTAAAATTTATTTTAAAAAGATTGGCTCTAGTTGCGGTTATTCCTCACCTTAAGCTTAAATCTAATTCCCTTAAATATAACGAATGGATAATAAAACTAATAAACCTATTACTAAATTTTACTTCAAAATTTGAATTAACTATGTTATGTACAAAAAATTTGCACTATTCTTTGTCATTCAACAATTTTTGCTAATCGCTATTTTTTCGTAATCAGCCGGCCGTAGTGTAGTGTGTACACACACCGACAACGGAATCGGATCGGCCGCGTGCCGGCTTATGCGAAACCGTTGTCACTACATCAGTTTTTTTTCCCGAACGCGTGTCAACATGTGCGTATAAATTAGCTGGGGGAGAAAAGGCACCCTTGCAAGTTTTTTTAACGTTTTTGAACAATAGCGCTAACTATGGGTTGCGCGTGCGATGAAAAATCACTCCCTTCGGCATTCTGGCTTGACGAAGCGATCTTTCGTCTCGTGGAATGATTGAGAAAAGTATTTTATTTCCAAATAGGTTAGAAACTAACACTCTTAGATTTGTCTACTTTTTACGATTTATTATTTTTTTCCTCATTATAGAAATGTATATATTTTTTATTTTTTTTATTGCTTTTTTGTTTAAGAACCTTTTTTTTTCTAGTTAGTATTTCTAATGTATAGTGACTGCTATTTTTACAAGTTGTATGTGGAGCTGATTTGGACCCATTTATGCAAACAGGAACCAACCCACAGTTTGAGTGAAAATGGTTTTAGTTCATAGATGGCGCTCAAACCACGCATTCTATCTTACCAAAAAAAATGGTTACTTTTTATCGACTAACAACGGAAATACACCACTGTCATATTCGGAACTAACCCACTTTGGCCACCTTTAAAAAACTGTAAAGAACTATATGGCATGGTCCCCTAAGCACTTAGTAAAACTAATTGTTAAACAGAACCATGATCCTTGGTACCTTAACAACTTACTCATTTTTATTATGCAAACCAGAACCAATGTTCGTTGATTCCATCTAGCATAAAAAGTTATAATATTTTATTAACTAAATGGAACCAAAAAGTTTGAGAAGAGAGAATGTAGAAAAATTAAATCAATGCTTGTACTCGTACATAGCCTTATCTCTAAATTGCGTTAATTTTGTCTCTAAATTGCGCGATGACATAAAGAAGACTTTATGTCATCGCGCAATTTAGAGACAAACAGAAATAAGGCAGTAGATGAATCGAAAATAAGTTGGCTAGATACGAAAGGAATTGTGCCTGAGATAGATAAAAATTACTATATTTTTATGAGAACCAATCTAGACGAAGAATTGAAGGAAGTTAATAATAGGTTGGGGAAAAACTCTTTTCGCATTATAGTATGTATAAACTTGTCCTAAAATCTCTTGGGCTATACCAATTGTATCTGGCTGATTTTGGTATCATTAAGAAGTTTTAATTTTACAAAAGACAATTCCTAATTTAAATTAGATTATACTTTTTAAACTTTTATTACAAAATAGGTAAAAATACAACACAAGTCGCGAAAATAATTTGTGATGTTTATGGACCTATTACGAAGAACTGGGGATTGACCACAAAACGGTTTTGGCGCTTTTGAAAAGCTAGGTAGGTACACAAAAAAGCTCGATATTTGGGTGCCTCGTGAGCTCACTGAAAGAAACCTAATGAACCGTGTACTCATTTATGATTCTTTATTACGACGTAATTTACCGAACCATTTTTAAGAATGAATCACGTAGACCTCACACATCTTTAGCCACTCAGCAAAAATTACGGGAGTTTGGCTGGGAGATTTTAATGCATCCGCCGTATAGTCCTGACCTTGCACCTTCAGATTTCCACCTGATTTGGTCGCTGCAGAATTCCTTGGGTATTGTCAAGTTGACATCACAAGAGGACTGCCAAAACCACTTGTCGCAGTTTTTTCATCAGAAGCCCCAAAATTTTTATGGCAATGGGATCATGTCCCTACCAACAAGATGGAACATATTATATATATACTTTAGTCAATTGTAAATAAAATTTATAAAAAAAATCTTTTGAATTTTTATAAAAAATGCGAAGAACCTTTTTCCCAACCTAATACTACGAAAAATATCAGAAGTAGGGCCGTATTAAAAAAAGTGATATGGATTAACTTTGTCCTACAGGAAAAGCCATTTCTGAGGCGAAGCTGTCAGATTTAAAAAGCAGAATGCTTTTTAAATCTAGCATCTTATACCAAATGACGCAAAAAAAATCTACAAAACCCTGACAAGTATCAATATCGATGATGATATCAACAGCTTTACCGGGTCTATTGATTTTGAGGTAGAAGGCGATGATAAAAATATTAATAATTAATTTTAAGGGCTCTTGATTCCATTTTAAATGTTAGAAAATTAATAAGGTACTAATAAATGGTATTAAAAAGTATTTTTTCATAAATAATTACTTTTAGTTTCAGAAATATCATAACAATTAATTTTAGGTCCCTTTTGCAAGAAGGAACTAAGCAACAAAATATGTTATTGCAAAATAGAACCAAGCAGGTTTTTAACGATTTACTATAAACTAGAACTTAATAATATTTATAAATTTGATATTCCTAGATAGGTTACATTATCCCACATAAAGTTAAGATGTGATTTTTAATTAAAATACTCTGTATTCATTTTGCACACTCTGTTTACAAATGTTTCGTTTTCTCGAAACCAACCAGCTGTGGGTTGGTTCTTGTTTGCATAAATGGGTCCATTTTATTTTCATATTATTCATTTTTATGATCTCGGTAAAGTTTATGGTGTAAACATTTACGAGTATTTAAATATATTTTCATGACTTTTCCCAAAGTCTTATGTGGGTGATAAGTTGATTTTGTTTAATAATAATAGCTTCCCTCACCGATTTTAGTGTCGGTAGCCGATTTCATTGAAACCAGGCCAATTACGCAAGAGTTATTTTATAGTGCCCAAGTGTGTGCGCAATACACAAAGGCACTCTCTCTTCCTTTTACTCTCATAACCCAGAGGGACGGTAAACCGACACGACTGGCGAGAGAACAGGCGCAGGACGTTTTACATGCCCATCCGACGCATGGATCATCTTTCTTGTCAGACAATCAGGTGATCAACCTGCATTGTCATAATCAAACTTTTAAACAACAAAGACAAGTATAGACGATTTAGCAATTGGCAGAATACCACCAGCAATAAGTTGTGTTTATGATCGATATAATATCAAGTCAGGATCACTATAAAGACAAACTTTATGACGATATTCTGCTAAATCCCGTATCATTTGGGATATAGCTGAGTTTTATGTTTCGATAACGTATTTATTTCGCTGAGGTTTTTGTAGTGAATTAAACGTTAAATGGTTTTATTAACAACACTGATTTATGTTTCCAATTACGTGTATTTTATCTTATTTTTGTTTTATTGAAAAATACCAAGTATCAAATGTCTGTAACATTTGAAACTATTGATGCTTTTCGTGGACCGCAGCAAGCGTTGGAATGTGACGTCATGGCGTCAAGTATTTTATTTCAAATTAAATTACAAAATAATGAGCGAGCTCAGGCGAAATTTTAAATCTATAATATCTATACTAATATTATAAAGCGGAAGAGTTTGTTTGTTTCTTTGTTTAAAGGCGCTAATCTCCGAAACTACTGGTCCAATTTGAAAAATTCTTTTTTTGTTAGATAGTCCATTTATAGAGGAAGGCTTTAGGCTATATAACATTACGCTGCGACCAATAGGAGCGAAGCGTCAGTGAGAAATGTTGCAAAAACGGGTAAAATTGTTAGCATTTGGGGACTTTCGTTGCGTGCGCTGCATAAACGGTTTAAGTCACTCAAAAACCACGCGAACGAAGTCGCAGGGCACAGCAGCTAGTATAATATTTATATAATAATATCACGAATTTATTTTATTTTATTTTCAACGGAGTTTACGGAGAGCAAAAAAATAAACGTTCACCATTATCAAACATTTGCAATGTGTAACGAATCTTGTTACGGCAATGGTGCAAAAAACCTTTTTATTTCTTTGTTCTGAATAATTGTTTTTGTATGTTTACACCGGTACGTTTCTAAAAGGAAACGAAACAACAGGCGATAGATTCGATTTTAGATAAGCTGTATCGACATACACGTGAATAAGGGTGCTCACTCACGCCTACATTTTGTCGGATCGATAATCGGGCAGATTTTTCTGACCGATTTTTTGTATGACGTACGTTGCGCTATTGAAATCAGTATGTTTCAATTTTTCTCCGACAAAATATCGGTCACCGATTTTCACTCATGGGCTCCCACTGACTAGGGTGACGGAGTCCAGTTTTATAGAAACCAAGCGAGCTACGTAGCAGTGCCCAAGTGTGTGCGTAATACACAAAAGCACTCTCTCTTCCATCGCTCTCGCAGCACATTGGAACCGATTTTTTACACGTCCATCCGACGCATGGAACTTGTCAATCAGGTGATCAGTCTTGTATTAACCAAACTTGAAAAGATTTTTGTATTTGCACGGGCATCGAACCCACGAGAGTTAAGTTCTAAACCACTGGGATATAAAGACGTGAATACGTGCCACATGAACACGTGAATAAACACAATTTGCACAAAATAATCCGAATTTTAACACAAAAATGTGACACCGAAAGGAGATTAAAATAATGAGGTCCTTTTGTGTTTCTGTTTGTTTTCGGTTAGCTGTTTAACCGACTTCAAAGGTTTCTCAATTCGACCGAATATACAGAATGATTTATCTATACTCATATTATAAAGCGGAAGAGTTTGTTTGTTTGTTTGTTTAAACGCGCTAATCTCAGGAACTACTGGTCCGATTTGAAAAATTATTTTTTAGTAGGAAAGTCCATTTATAGAGGAAGGCTTTAGGCTATATAACATTACGCAGCGACCAATAGGAGCGAAGCGTCAGCGAGAAATGTTGCAAAAAAAATATTCACATTTGAGGACTTTCGTTGCGTGCGCTGCATAAACGGTTTAAGTCACCCAAAAACCACGCGAACGAAGTCGCGGGGACAGCTAGTGGTTCATATATTAAGCCCAATATAGTGTGAAGGGCAGAGCATTTTTTGTCGAAATCTCTGCTCTCCATTTTCCCGGTTATACACTGTGATTCATGGCTCATATATTCAGTCGAATAGAGAATTATGCGTAGATCATTTTTGATTTTGGCACCTCATATAAATTACTTGCCATAACGCGACAAATCGCGATTAAACTAGATCTTCATAAAAGTCACAAAACAGATGAGTTTCAATCCTGGTCAGGTCCTAGGTCAACGACCAGTGCGTTCGTGTGTATAGACTAGAAGAATTCCTTGTGGTCATTTTAGACCTTTTTTTTAAGATATCTAAGAGGTGCCAGAACAATTAATAATGCTCTACACGTCTTACTTTTCACTATATATAAACCATGAATCACTCTGTATAATAGGCTTACTAACACATTATATTATGAACTGTAATTCTTGAAATAAATATTTTTTACTATAATGGCACATTGAGCAACTCTCTACTAATAAAAAGCACAGTTTTAATAGTAGATTACTCTGTATTAATAAATATCTAATTCCAAAAAAAACTTAAACTCAATACATCGATACAGCCAAATAATACAGAAAATTACCTTTAATAAACTTGAAATCTTTATAAAAACAGTAAAAGAGGTTTAAACACACATAATGAACAGTGTTTCAATATTATTTAATATATAACCAAATACGATTCTTTAACTCTAGATTAATACTTTATTATTTCTGTGACTTCATAATAAACTTGATTATTGTTTTTTTTCGAGCCATTTCTGTTTTCTTTCGGTAAATATACGACTTCTTATTAATTTGAACAACATAATATTGCCTATTGTCGTTTGCAGTTTACGCCAAAAACCCTATAAGCTTTTTTCTAAATCGATTTTCGTGGTAATAATACCCTATGCGACAACAATGGAAGTATATCAAAGTGTCAAAAACTAACATCTGCGCTTCACGAAGTAAATATACAGGGCCCCAAAGTGGGGACAAGGCCCATGTTTATGGGCCATTATGGTTTTAAAGCACTTCATAATAATCATTAGGTCTATAACGTTATTGTTTATATTAAAACAAAGGATGTGGTTAAACTTTACATTTGAAACAATACAAGCATTGTATCGAGATTGTTTATAGAAATGTTTGCGTAATTATAATTACAAGGGTTAGTTAAACGACACGGTTACAATAGCGAGTTTGAATTGAAAAAATATTGTTTTTTTTTACATAAACGACAACCTCCGTAGCGCAGTGGATGAGCTCGTTGGTGCTCGAGCGAGAGGTCGCGGTTTCGAATCCCACCAAGGAAACAAAAAGTTTTCAATGTTCCTGGGTCTTGGATGTGTATTAAATGTGTGTATAATATAATAAAAATCTTAAATCTTCGGATACTTAGCACGGGGTGAAATTGACGTGGTGTGAAGCGTCCTTAGATAATATTATTATAAAGTTTGTGCGCACATGTAATACAAAATCGGTCATATTTGTATGGTGTCTGCGCCAAAATCGGTGAAAAAATCGGTCTGTTATTAGAGCCATGTATGGGCTCCCTAATGCACAAAGTTTAGATACAAATATTAAAATGTTGTTTTCAAGTTTAGTTAGGACAATGCAGGCTGATCACCTGATTGTCTGACAAGAAAGACGATCCATGCGTCGGATGGGCGTGTAAAAAAACGGTCCTGCACCTGATCTCCCGCCAGTCGTGTCGGCTATCCGTCTCAATGGGCTACGAGAGTGAAGGAAGAGATAATGTTTCTGTGTATTGCGCACACACTTGGGCAATGTATAATAACTCCTACGTAGCTGTACTGGTTTAAATGAAATCAGCTATTGACACCGAAATCGGTGAGGGGAGCTATTATTAATATCGTTAAGCTAATTAACATGATTGGTCCTTCGAAGCCCATAACTTGCAAGTAATACAATTAATTAACTATTAATTAAGTATTTTTCTACGATTCACTTCGTAGAAATAATTAAATTTCATCGTAGCTGCACGCACGTGCATACAATCGGACAAGGGTAAAAGCTTAACGGTGCCAACCCACGAGCAAAAATCGGTGACCGACTTTTTAAAAATATTACGTACTGATTTGAATAGTTCAACTAGCGTGTTACACAAAAATCTGGCTGGTTTATCGGTTTTAAAAAAAGTATGCAACTTGAAAACAACATTTTTTGTTGTCCCAGCGCGGGATTTGAACCCGCGACCTCCGAGCGTCAAGAGCGAAGCTCTGAAAAACAAACTTAAATGATAAAAAATAATAAGAAACCCTCGAATCGTCTAGCACTATCTAATAGCTAAGAACACCCTCAATTAGCCTTCAAACACAAAATACTACTTCCACAAATCCGTTTCGAAGTTACGATGCCATAAACATACACACAGACACGTGAAACTTATGACTATTCTCTTCTGTGGTTAAAATACTTAATTAATTGAATTACTTGCAAGTTATGGTTTCGAAGGACCAATTATAGTAATTAAGTTAATGATTCTAATATGATTACATTATTTTTAATTGATATTGTTTTGTGATCAGATAAGTAATAGCACCTTACTAACAATCATCTTTCCCATGGTGCTTTCGCGACATGGAATATATTATTATTCAGAAATGGGCATAATCATATTAATCATATTTTATTGCAAGAATATCGTACATTACAAAGGTGTAACAGTTAGTTACTTATAGAGCAGACATTCCGCCATTACAATGGCATGCAATATAAAATCGAGAGAATACACTTTATAATCATATTTACATAATATAATAATACAATAATTATTGTAATTTATTATTAAGAGGAAACAACACGGTTGACAGAAATACAAAATAGGTATTTATAAAATCTTTTGCTGTCTCGCAGTGCCTTAGCTAGCCAGCACTAGCGCGATAGAGACAACTGCAACTTGAACTGAAATTACCTATTAAAAGTACCAGAAATCGACGTTTAGGGGATTCCTGTTTCCTCCTCCAAAACTTAACCGATTTAAATATTTTTTTCTTTATTAGCTAATAAAAGGAATGAGCTAGGTTCCTATTTTTTTAAATGTTGTTTAATGTAGTTTATGTAGTCAAATCTGTTTCCTAGAAGTTTAAATATAGCCGAGAGTCTGGCCATTTTTTTTATTAAATAATTAATTTCTTAAATAAAAGTAAAAAATAGGGACGTACAATCAATATCTATAAATATTCAGGAAAATAATTGTAACTCTAGCAGCATTATCCAGGGAGGAAACAGGAATCCCGTAGACCCCTATTTTTGTATGGAAAAAATTTCGTAGTGTTTCCTCCTAATGTCAAATTATTATTTTTTTATAATATTATAGAATTACAAATTATTAGTATTTTATGTCAATTTAATAAATAATAATTATTAGTTTTTAATGTTACATAATATTACTTTAGTGTATAAAACAATTCTTGGACAACCATTCTGAGATTTGCTTTTATAAATTATTAATAGTAACATCTTTGAAGCGATCTGGTAATTTATTTTAATATATATTATTAGTATTAAAATACACATTTTTTTTGTAAAGATCATGACGACACTGTGGTATATGTAACAACTTATGTTTGTATCTAAACGTGGCAATTCTGTTAACGACAGCAGCATTATTTAAAAAATTATTCGAATGCTCCTTTACAAAAACACACATATCTCTTATGTACAAACATGCTATAGGTAATATATTAAGTTTCTGAAATAACGTTTTACAACTATCCAGCGACAAAGCTCCACAAATGGCTCTCACACATTTTTTTTGTACCTTATTAATATTCATGTTCAGGCATCAGTGTTTTCATGGACATTGCTACTATCTGAAAACTTTAATGCAACAATCCACTAGATAGTGCCATGTAATGTCCCATGCAAAAACAAAGATATTAAACACTGTCCGCCAATAGCATTTGTAATGAGACTCAAGTCTTCGAAAGTTTTAAAACATTTCAAAGTTGATTTGGTGATTTGAAATCGCTAATAATGTCACTAGTTATTGAAAATCTAAATGTGTTTTAACAGCTACAGAAAAATACTATTTGAAATCAAGCTGCTATTTCTTTTAAATTTTAAATAGACCTGTTATTTCATTTAGCTGTTATGATTTCTTGTTCTGATACGATATTTAGTGAATCGATCGACAATTTATCCTCTAATAATATAATAATAATAATATCTATAGACGTTTCACACCACGTCAATCTGGCCCTATGCTAAGTATCCGAAGAACTTGTGTTACAGGTACCAGACAACGGAAATATATATTTAATACTTTTATACTATACACATATTTAAGATTTTTATTATATTAATACACAAATTTAACACACATCCATGACCCAGGAACATTGAAAACTTTTGTTCCCTCGGCGGGATTCGACCCGCAACCTCTCGGTCGAGCACCAACGCACTGAACCGCTGCGCTACGGAGGTCCTCTTCTCTAACCCTTACAAAGGTCACATATACTTATGGTTATTTTGCGTTTGTTCCAGGTACCCTAGAAGGTGGAATTAGTGATGACTACATGGGCAACGGGGAAGCACCTTACATCATCGAGCAGCCTCTGGACGTGATCGTCGCTCGGCACCAGCCAGCCACCCTCAACTGCCGAGCTGGTGGAGCCCCCGCTCCCACCATAAGGTGGTACAAGGGAGGCGTGCTGGTGGTGTCGGACACCCACAGGAGTCTTCTACCAGCTGGGGGGCTGTTCTTCTTGAGGGCGACGCATGGAAGAGCACATTCTGATGCTGGAGTCTACTGGTGTGAAGCTACTAATTCTTATGGCACTGCCAGAAGCCGGAATGCTACTTTGCATGTTGCAGGTAAGAAAGATTTGTTTCTTTTAAAGTTTTTAATCTTAAGTACCCAACAGGCATCATAGACGTAGGGATTTAGGGAGCCAAGCTAAAATGGGACTGAGCAGGACACATGTTGCATGCACTGAGAGCGCTGGGCAAAAATATGCACCGATTTTCGGAGATGCCTTTGCCCAGCAGTGGGACAGTTTAGGCTAATAAGCTCAGGTAAAGTTAGGTAAGGGAGCCAAATGTTCTTGGGCTATGTATACTATGCTTCGATAAACAATACACTAGATAACGTGCCAGCACAAATAATCTGTCTCGGCGAATATCAACTCAATTGAAATGTAAGCTTTTATTTTATTTAGTTCGCATAAAATAGATATTGCTATACAGCGTGATTCGTGGTTCATATACCAAGCATAATATAGTGTGAAGAGAAGGACGCGTAGATCTTTTTTTTTTGTCAGCCCATAACGCGACAAATCACTATTAAAGATCTCCTTAAAACTTACAAAACGGTCAACGACCAGTGCGTTCGTACGTATAGACTAGGAGCCACCGAGCCCCAGCATAGTAAGATGTATTCCTTGTGGTTATTTAAATTTTTTAAATATATTTTATTTGGTAGGGTATATTAACTAATTTATATGAGGTGCCAAATAATGCTCAACGCATCATTCTGTTCACACTATATTCGGCTTAATGAACCATGAATCATCCTGTATAGATATTTATCACTTTTGTTCTTTATTTTTTCGATGTAATTAGCAATGATTTTTTTATAATTAAATAATTACATAAATATTCTAAGTATTTAGTCAAAAAACTTAGAATATTTAATGAAACTACAATATTTTTTCGCACCAGAACTAGACTTACAGTTCGCTTTACTTTCAACACTTTAATTCCCACCATTTTTACTTTCCCGGGTAGAACTGGGATAAAAGTATATTGCAACATAGAAAAGGTTCAGAATATACGGTAGATATTATGTTTAGGGTAAACATACCCCTAACGTTATATAAACATCCCTGAAGATCCATAACATGTTTTGTTATTCAGAATACAATATGAATCCTGCTTATTAAAAGGAAAATGTATGTTAATATTATCATGACATTAAGGGCGTGTTTCACCAAGCAATGTTAAAGTTAACGCCATGTTAAATATCATGCTATCCCTCTCGTATATTTCCTGTCAATAATGAGATGGCAAGAGAGTTAGACCAAAACCCCCTAGGAACCATCCTCCATATTGCAACACTGAATGTCCTAACGCTAAGAACAGACGATAGGCTCGGAGAAATAGAAGAGGCACTGACTAATATAAAATGGGACATACTGGGCCTATGCGAAGTTCGAAGAGAAGGAGAAAAAATAATTGAATATAAAGATTATATATTTTACTATAAAGGCGAAACCAAAGGATTTAATGGAGTCGGATTCATGGTTAAGAAACACCTTAAGAAACACATACAAGAATTTCAGGGAATAAACGAACGGATCGCAATCTTGAACATAAAACTCCCTGGACATAAAGAGAAATGGTCTATCGTCCAGATATACGCACCAACTGAAACTAGCGACGAAAAATCCAAAGAAAAGTTTTACGAAGTACTTACTGAAACGCTAAGCAATACTAACAAGAACATCATAATCATGGGCGATTTCAATGGCAGAGTCGGACAGCAAAATCCAGGTGAATACTCAATAATTGGGAAATACGGACATGGAAAAAGAAACGACAATGGCAATAGAATGATAAACCTAGCCCATGAACACAAGCTCTCGTACATGAACACCTACTACAACAAAAAACAGTCAAGAAAGTGGACGTGGATTTCCCCGGACAGCCGCCATAGAAACGAAATAGACTTTATAGGAACTAACAATCGTAAACCATTCCAAGACGTTTCTGTTATAAACCAGTTCAACTTTTATACCAATCATAGAATGGTACGCGCAACTATAAATTTAATTCAGCAGAAAAAATCCAGACAGCACTTTGGCTATTCCACAACAAGTAAAGCAACATCAAAGAATACACGTGGACACGTAGAATCGCAAACGGAAAATGAAATAGAAATTCAAAAGTTATATGACGCAGAAGTCAACAATATATACAAAAAGATGCCTCTACCAAAGACTACTAGACTGAAAGAAACATTTAGCCAATCTGTAAAAATGATGATAGAAGAGAGAAAGGAGCTTTTAAAAAACCGGAAAGACAAAATTACTGCTAAAAAGATTTCAGCATTGAGTAAAGAAATAAGTAGACAGATAAAGAAAGACAAAACAACGAAAAGGATCGAAAAACTAAACCATCACATCTCAAAAACAGGTGGCATTAGAAAAGCATTGAAGGAACTCCAAGACTCCAAGGAATGGATACCAAAAATAAAAAACAATAGCAGCAACTACGAAACAAACAGAATCTCCATACTGAAAGCGGCAACAAATTTCTACCAGGAACTATACTCGGTGGAAAATCGACCAACATCATCACAAACCACGGCAGAACCAGACACAGCCGAAGAAAATATTCCTTCTTTTTTAAAAAGTGAAGTAATAAATGCCGTTAGATCCCTGAAAAACGATAAAGCCCCAGGTCCCAACAACATTACAAATGAACTGATAAAAGAAACAATACCACAAACAGTGGATGCCTTGACATCCCTTTATAACTCCATACTTGACACTGAAGCTATACCGACACAATGGACAAACAGCACCATTATCCTCATTCACAAAAAGGGAGACATAAGCGACATTAACAACTATCGTCCAATAAGTCTGATGTCAAACTTGTATAAAAGCACAAGAGTATGGATACCCACTTTACTTAGGTTTTGTGGATTACAACAAAGCTTTTAACTCACTGTATCACCACCAAATATGGCAGTCTCTAAAGAACCAAGGCATCCCAAAGAAGTATATAAGCATAATAAGAAATGTTTATTCTAAAAGCACTGCACAAGTCAAACTGGAAAACCTTGGTGAACCTTTTCCCATCCAGAAAGGAGTCCGACAGGGGGACCCACTCTCGCCAAAGATATTCTCAGCGGTGTTAGAAGAGGTGTTCAGGAGACTACCATGGGAGAATGTAGGCATCAATATAAATGGAAAACTCTTGAACAACCTTAGATTTGCAGATGATCTGGTGCTGCTGGCGAAAGATTATGATACACTCCAAAACATGCTCCAAGACATTGCAACAGAAAGCAGGAAAGTGGGGCTAACAATCAACAAATTAAAGACAAAGGCCATGACGAATAGCATAAAGCAACCAATAGTAGTTGACGGAGAGCACATAGAGTATGTGGATTCATATGTGTATCTCGGGCAGCTGGTCTCTTTCTCTGACCAGTCAGATCAGGAAATTGAACGACGGGTGACCAGTTCTTGGAATAGATACTGATCATTGAAATAGATTTTCAAAGGTAAAAACTACTCTATGGCAGCAAAACGGAAAGTCTTCAACATCTGCATCCTACCAATATTAACCTATGGATGCCAAACTTGGGCCCTAACACAAAAACAGCAACAAAAAATTGTAACATGCCAGAGAAGTATGGAAAGGAGCATGCTTGGATATTCAAGAAGAGATAGGAAGAGAGCAGTAGACATAAGAGAAACAACAAAGCTGGATGATGCTATCATCAAGAGTAAAAAACTAAAATGGAGCTGGGCAGGCCACATACTAAGAGACAAAGCAGAGAGGTGGACAGGGTTAACAACTGTGTGGATACCTAGAGACAGTATAAAAAGAAAAAGAGGTAGACCACGGAGAAGATGGACAGACGACTTTAGGAGAGTGGCTGGACACCTCTGGCAAAGACTAACCCAGGAAAGGAAGGAGTGGAAGGAGCTAGGGGAGACCTATGTGTCATCAGGACACGCTGATACTAAAAAGCCAGTGGAAGAAATATTGTAATAATGTTAAATTCAATGTATTTAGCTAATAGGTTAATAAATAAATGAGATGGCATGGTATTTTAACATGGCGGTAACTTTAACATTGCTTGGTGAAACACGGCTTTAGTCTTTAAGACTAATTTATTGTTCAGTTTTAATTTAGTATCCGTAAGGGTATGTTGCCCTGCTGTCACTTATGTATACGTGATGATAATTAATCTGGAAAATATATTATAAACTCCAAAGTGTTAACTTTTATTTAAAATAGCTTGTTAAGTTTATTTTTTTTTTATTTGGAAATAAAATATTTTGAATTTGAATTTAATAACCATAAGGGCACACTCTTACAAGTTCTCATAATTTTGGTATCTTCTTTAGTTCTTCGAGAGGAGTTCCGCCTGGAGCCAGTGACGACGCAGACAGCACAAGGAGAGACCGTCATTCTAGAATGCTCTCCACCCAGAGGATCTCCGGAGCCGACGGTCTACTGGAAGAAGAACGGCCAAATCTTACACTTCGACAGTGATTCAAGGTAAGAAAATATCATAATTCTGTAGAGCTTTTTTGGCCCCCTTACCAAAAATAATAATAATAGTACCTCACCGATTTCAGTGTCGGTAGCCGATTTCACTGAAACCAGGTCAGCAGCAGGTTGTTGTTCCAACGCGGATTGAAGCCACGACCTCCGGGTTGAGAGCGAAGCTCTGAACCACTAGACCACGGAGGCGCTTTAAAAATAATTATCAGCTTACTCAATAGTAAAATGCAATATAGTTTCAATATTTTAATTAAAACTCGTCGTATTTGAGAAGCACTGTTGAGAAGAGATATTAAAATGCCAAGTTTTGGGTTACGAACACTTCAGATCTCTTGAGATGTAGACGGTAGTACGAGAGCTCTTTCCAATACGATTGGAAAGATATTTGAAACTCTTATGTATTACGATTTTCTGCAAACTTTCTAATCATAGAGTTTATAGGATAATGTTTCTTTTTTAATACTCGTGAACAGATATGATAAATTATTAATTTAAGACATGAATGGATGAAAGTGATATGTAGAAATATTCTCATTTCAAGAAAATTAACATTTTAGAATACGTCGTAACGTATTAAGAACATTAATCTAAAGATCTAGAATCAATGTACTTAATACGTTACTACATATCCTGAAATGTTTAAGTGACACTTACTTTCATGGACTTTCATTTTTCTATAAGAAATGCCCGAACATCATAAATTTCCTTATCCAATAAGTAAAAAAGTACCTCCTTCAGCGTTGGTACTTTTACAGTAAACTACATACGGGATCCATAGACACCCTAAAGTATTATCACTCATTAATATTACAGCCTGTATACATGTATTAGATTTGCTATAAATTGACGTGTAATATTAATTAATTAATTTGTTTATTTAAGTACATGGAAAACTAACAGCTATGATAACTCTATAGTAATAATTCTATTAACCAGTCAGCCAATTACAAGTTTTCACTTCTAGGTTACATAACAAAAGTAAAAAAGAAAAAAAAAATGTGATACCTAACTTAGTTTAAGGTAAGCTAACAATAGACTTCGGCACTACAATTACAACTCTCATTAAAAAAAGTTAGATCCACGATTGAGTATCATAGCATATGAATATTCTATAGAGAACGAGACTCAAGAGGTCTCGTGCATGTCTCTGAATTTCCACGAATAGCTGGGGTAAGACTGGGAGTACATTATGATAAGGCAGACCGGAGAGAAATCAGAGCACTGAAAATTAAACTCTACACTAATATAATAGAGCTTAAAATAGAACACAAGGGTCTAGTGAAGTTTTAAATAATAATAATGCCTCCCATACCGATTTCGGTGAGGATGCCTTGTTTCATTTAAATCAGGGCAGCTACGCAGGAGTTATTTGATAGTGTCCAAGTGTGTGCGCAATACACAGAACCACTCTCTTCCTTTACCTACGCCCAGTGGGACGGATAACCGACACGACTGGCGGGATATCAGTCGTAGGACCGACTTTTTACATGCCCATCCGACGCATGCATATTTCTAATCAGACTTCATCAATAAAAAAAAGTTGCATTTACCTAAAGCAATAATAAAAAGTTATAAGACTTTTGGAAACTAAAAACTAACAGTATTTAAAAAAAAACGGTTTGGAATGGTATAATTTGGAAAAGTTAGTTTAAATGTTTAAATACTAAAATTCTATCCGAATGATATTATATAGGAAATAATCCGAATATCGGGTCCTACAAAAAGTGTGCTATCGCACCCTTAGGTATTAGGTAACATACAGTGCATTGTACACCAAATTAACAGGGGTGAGCACATCAAAGTAATAGAAGGGAACGGTTGGAGTGCTTGACAAGCAATCAAGTAAAAATTTCAATAGTTCTTACGCAAACCCCTTATTAGATGTTTAATCTCAACAATTATTCCGCCTTATATTCAAATGACTTGGCATTTGGCAACATTAATAAAGTAATAATAGTCCCCTGCGTTGATTTCTTTGAAATCAGATCAGCTACGCGGGAGTATTTGTTTTGTAGTGTTTACGGAATACACAAGATGACTTCCTTCAGTGGATACCTGACAAGTGTGGCTGGAGAAGACTTTTTACATACCTATTGCTTATCCGACGCATGGACCGTCTTTCTTGTCAGATAATCAGGTGATAATCAACAATTGTTGTTCCAAAGCAAAATTAGAATCCGTTGAGAAAGCTCTAACCACTAAACCAGGCATTAAGGCATTATAAAACCCACGACATAAAGTAATTCGGGTGATCAGGCTACATCGTCCAAACATCGTATTATATATATCGCAGTCATCTCATTGACGATAGGTTTGACCATAAGTTCGTAACTTAAAAGGTCCTTAAAAATCAGGAAAATGAAAATATCAACCATGTACTATATAAGCGAGTTTTGCCGCCATATTTGTTTTGGTGACTACTAGCGCCACTGCGGAGAAAAATGAACTAAATTTCAATCACCTTACTGATTTTACGTTCGCTCTGTTAAAAGGGCTTTATTACAGTCCGCTACCTAGTTGGACGTTGAGTGACACTGTTCAGTCAACGTTTGGCCTAGTCAATTCAATGTCGTCATTCAATAAACATGCTAGACATTTAATCAAATAGCTGATCCAATTAGATGACTGCGACTTATATTTTTAGTTGTTCCATCGCATTGAACCTCATCATCACTAAAGCCTCACGATGGAAAGCCCACAATAAAGTAATGATGGAAGTCTTTATTTGTTTTAGAGCGGTTGAACAAATGGGTCTTTTGTTTCAGAACTCATTTGGTTGATGGAGGCAGTCTCGTGATACAAGACGCGCGACAATCGGATGCAGGTCGATATCAGTGTGTGGCGAGGAATGCGGCGGGAACCAGGGAATCTGCGGTTGCTACATTGAAAATACACAGTAAGCTCTCGATTTAATAGTCTAGTTAATGGTTGCTACAGTACCTGTTTAGGAATTAAGAAAGAATTAATTTGGGAACAGTGTGTAGGGATAAATGCAGCTGGAACTAAATAATCTGTGTTTGGCACGCTGAAAATACACAGTAACAGTTAAACACAGTAAGTTCTTAATTCCATCATCTCTACAGATGAATGCAGCTGGACTCAAGGAATCTGCGGTAGCCATGCAGAAATTTCATATTAAGATCTCGATTTAGTAGTCTTATTGGTTCCTACAGGATCTGTTTAGGAATTAAGATATTATTTATTTGGGAGCAGTGAATAAAGATAAATGCAGCTGGAACCAAATAATCTGAGGTTGCTACGCTGAAAATACACAGTAAGATATCGATTTAGTAGTCTTATTGGTTCCTACAGTACCTAGTTAGGAAGAAAGTAATGATTTGGGATCGGTGTGTGGAGATAAATGCAGCTAGAACCAAATAATCTGTGTTTGCCACGCTGAAATTACACAGTAAGATATCCATTTAGTGTTCTGATTAATGGTTCCTACAGGACCTGGTTAGGAATTAAGAAAATAATGATTTGGGATTGGTGTGTGGAGATAAATACAGCTAGAACCAAATGATCTGTGTTTGCCACGCTGAAATTACACAGTAAGATATCCATTTAGTGTTCTGATTAATGGTTGCTACAGGACCTGGTTAGGAATTAAGAAAATAATGATTTGGGATTGGTGTGTGGAGATAAATGCAGCTAGAACCAAATGATCTGTGTTTGCCACGCTGAAATTACACAGTAAGATATCCATTTAGTGTTCTGATTAATGGTTCCTACAGGACCTAGTTAGGAATTAAGAAAATAATGATTTGGGATCGGTGTGTGGAGATAAATGCAGCTAGAACCAAATGATCTGTGTTTGCCACGCTGAAATTACACAGTAAGATATCCATTTAGTGTTCTGATTAATGGTTCCTACAGGACCTGGTTAGGAATTAAGAAATTAATGGTTTGAGATCAATGTGTGGAGACAAATACGGCTGAAAGCATGGGATCTACCACTCTGAAAATACTCAGTAAAATATCGATTTAGTATTCTAGGATTTTGAATAAAGGGACCAATGATTTGGCAACATATCGAATACCGAAATCTTATTTCATATAGACATGTGTGTTTGAGCTAAAAAAATCCTAGAAATCAAATTGCAATTTAAACCAGGTTCAAAAGTTCTGTTAACAGAGGTAACTAAAGTGATAAACTAGTACTTCCTTCGAATTATCAATAATAGGGATTTCTCACTTATCCAGTTCTGTTGTATCTAAACCCCATTTCTCGTATTAAATTTCCATTCAATTAAATGTAATAATAAAACGTCTTATTATCGCAGATTTTTAATTTGAATCATCTAAACTTTTCGACGTTAGTATGACGTTTACGATAAAAGCATTTAGCTGTTTTAGCGTATCAAGATTGCAATTGAAACTTCGTTAGTCTACAATTTAATTATCTGAATCATCCGACAAGTGTCACTGTTTTGCCTGGATACCGTGCATATTCGCTATTAGTTTAAGAACCGACTTTAGCAAACAGCTTTGATGCAAATGTTATCATTAACATTAGTCTTCAACTTATTAATTTCTTATAGTTAATAATTATTCAATGATCTTGTCACCTATAATGATTCCTATTTTCATTTTATTTTTAACTTTCAATGAAAACAAAACGGTGTTGGAAGTTAGTATCTGTGTAGATATGTCTGTCGCAGTCATCTGGTTGAATCTGCTATTTGATTGAATATCTAGCGCGTTCATTTAATTCTATTTTTAACAACAAATTTAATTAATCCGAGACTAGGACAGCCATTTAATATATTATTTCTAGACTTCAAAATTTCCGAACGTGTACTATTATAACGCACATTCAAGTAAATGAATCAAAAAAAATCTGTACGAGCTGTTTGACGCCATTAAATGACCGCACTAGTCATTCAATCAAATAAGCAGATTCAACCAGATGACTGCGACATGTCTATCAGTGGCGTCGTAGCTCCCAAACGAATTCCCAATTTATCATTTTGATATAGTTTTGTATTAGAAAGTTGACGTGATCGAGAGTTCTTCGCTATGATTCATCATCATCAGTTCGCTCTTTGCTCGACAATGCGGGGGTTATATTAAAGTCATTTATAATATAAAGAAAATAGCGGTTGAAGCATATTTAATATTATAATTTTGTATTTATTAAATCATAATTTTGTAATTAACCTTGACTTGATCATAAGGACCATTTCATTTTCGCTGTTCTCTTCATATTCAATTCAATTCATCATCATTACTTTGTTAACTGCTTGTCAACTCGTTAGCAACTTAATTTTATAATTATGCTTATATAAGCATAATTTGAATAAATACAAAATTATAATATTAAAGATGCTGCTATTTTCTTTATTATACACAGTTACTAACATTATTGATATCAATAACCTAAAATATTTTTCTGTGTTAAAATTCTTACAGAATTGCCGAAATATGAATTAATAATAATATGGATATTTATCATTATTTTTAATCATTGACCTTTATTATGATTTTAGTTCCATTTAATTTTTATCTAAAACCAGCCGATTAAACCTTTCCTGGACTGCCACGAATATTTCAAGACTAAAAATAGCCGAATCGGTTCAGCCGTTTTTTTTTTAAATATATAAGCATAGAATTGGTCCATGATATAAGTAAGATAATCTCGTCTGTTTATACCCTATATAATAATTTTCTCCAACAGTTAAGCCGTACCTAATATCTGGCCCTGAGGACATAATAGCTCAAACGGGAGGCAGCGTCACGTTCCAGTGTCGAGTGGGGGGAGATCCCCTCCCCGACGTGTTCTGGCGTCGGACCGCCGGCGGTCGGAACATGCCCCTCGAGCGTGTCAAGGTCCTAGACGACAGGAGCCTGCGACTTGACAACGTGATGTTAGACGACGAGGGGGAGTACACTTGTGAGGCTGGCAACACCGTCGGCACCGTCAGCGGGAGCGGATATTTGACTATTTATGGTGAGTGTCCTTCAGGATTTTTCTAGACCCTTTCTGAAATTTATTAATTTATACATCATGCACATTTTGTACATAGGTGAACTTAATGCCTCAAGGCATTTTCTACCAGTCATTCTTTAGGTGATTTAGGGCTGATTTTTCAATCGTCCGATATATTTTATCTAAGGAATAAATATGTGCCTTTGGCAGATTTTGTATGGAACAAATGTCAAAGTCACATGTTTATTCCACAGATAAAAGTTATCTGACGATTGAAAAATAAAAGTAAAGTAAATGCATTCCAAACGAGATATTGGACATAGGAATAATTTAATTGTTTCTACTTACTAATATTATGAACGCGAAAGTGCTTGTTGATTTTTCACGCAATTACTACTTAAATTTTCATGTTGGTACTGATAAAAATGTACGGTTTTCGCGGCGCTTTTTACGCGCACAAAGTAGCAGAAAACTTCTAGTTACATATTATTAAAATTTTAATTCCATTATGCAAGCTTGTTCCATCGGTTCTTCTAAATTCAATTCATTTATTTGCTTTAAAAATGGTGACAATAGTTATAGGTAAAGATACTTTTAGCTATTATTTAGCTAAAAGTATCTTTGTATATTTAAATACCATGTAAACATATACAGTATTCATTTAAATTCTAATAATTGAAGATATGAATGGATGAATATGATATGTCGCAAAGAAAAATACCGAGAATATTTAACTGTCGCTAAAACATTTAATAAAAATGTATTTAGTACATTGATTCTTGAGACAGATCCTAAGATTAAAGTACTCAATACAATACGAAGTGTTCTAAAGTGTTTTATTGCCAGTATGAAATCAATTTTCTTAAAATCAGAAAAATCCATTCATGTTTCAATTATTCTAAGTTGTATACTATACATTATGATGCAATATCGGAACTATATACATACATAATATGAAATTCAAAAGACATATTTGTAAAATTCGTGAACAAAATAATTTGATTCGATTATTACATCTTCGATATTTTTTTAGATCCACCTTGGGTTACTCTAAAACCAACCTTAGAGACAGTAGAGAGCGGATCGAGTGCTACATTCACATGTAAAGCGTCTGGCAAGCCTGAGCCTACTATCTATTGGAGTTTAGAAGGCAACAGAACAATCATAATGCCGGGCACAACGAAAGGACAATATCACGCGTCAGCCATAGTAGACGGCGTGTCCATCCTGACAATAAATAACACGAGCAAAAACAACAGCGGCCACACAATTGTCTGTTCGGCAGTAAACTTCGCGGGCAGTTCGTTTGTGCGAGGGAAGCTCAGCGTGACGTCAGACGATGACCGACCGCCGCCGATCATAACGACCGGGCCCTCGAATCAAACGCTACCTTTAAAATCGATCGCAGTTTTCCCCTGCACAGCCATCGGCACACCTGAGCCGATCGTCGCATGGTATTTCGAAGGGGAGGCGCTAATACAAAACAGCCGACGGAACATTTCCAGCGATGGAACGCTTATGTTGAGAGATTTGGATAAAGTTGATAGCGGCACGTACACGTGTGTCGCGTCTAATCAACATGGGAAGTACGTTTGGAGCGGGAAATTGCTGGTCGATAGTCCCACAAATCCAAATATACACTTCTTCAGAGCGGCTGACGTATCCGCTTTGCCTGGTCCACCAACTAAATGTCAGATACACAACATAACCGATAATAGCGTGACTCTGAGTTGGAACCAAAACAACAAGATTGGATCCTCGTCTATATTAGGGTATCAAATTGAGGTGTTCTCACGAGAGAGCCTTTCAGGTAATAACACACCTCGGAATTCTCAAGCATGGGTTGTGGTCTCCAAAAGAGTACATCAAACACATTTTGTAGTAAAGTCCCTAATTCCCGGAATTACTTACACGTTTATAGTCAGAGCTGAAAACTCTCATGGTTTATCGGGCCCAAGTGCTTTGTCTGATCCGATTACGGTCGGCGAGGAAGTGTGGGATAGTGGACTGTTTTCCAATAGTACAGAGTATCGGAAAAATATAATGACCGATAACATCGTTGAGCTGATTGAAGCTACTCCAATAGATTCCAAAACTATTAAGCTGATGTGGGAGATACTAAACTTCTTCCATCTGGAAGGGCTCTTCATCTACTTCAGGCCTTTAGATAATGTGACGGTGGAGTATGAGATGAAGACTATCCTCCACTCCAACGACGTGTCCGGTTATGAGATCACTTCGATGAGGAAGTACACTCAGTACGAATTCTTCCTGGTGCCGTTTTATAAGAAGTTCGAAGGGAAGCCTTCGAATATGCGGACCGCGCAGACATTGGATGATGGTAATTATTTACATTCAGGTTGTAAAAGGAACAGTCACTATAACTTTCAGATACGATTATTACTACCTTTTCTCGAGTGAGAAAAAAGTATTTTTTTTTTCGAAAATTAAAAAAAAAAATACTTTTTACTATTTCTCATATTTTTGTCGCAAGAATTATGAAAAAGCAAAAAAATATTTTTTTGTTAATTTAGGTAAAAAAATATTTTTGATTTTATTTTCAACAAACTTATAGTGACTGTTCTTATTACACCCGTTATTTTTAACTGGCTAGTTAAAAACATTTACAAATTATTAAAATACTAATAACTGGCTGCACATGAAAACCTTTTTGGGACCGAGTTTATGTAGGTAAAAAATAGAACATTCCGATTTCAATAGTGCAACTCACACCCTACAAAATGTCGGTTACATATTATCCTACAAAATATTTGTATGGTGGCAATACGTGAAAACATCGGTCTACAAATTACTATTTGTACGTTGGCATCTTAAGAAGCTTTCTTAAATAATAACCGGCCAATTGCGAGTCGGGTTGGCTCACGTAGGGGTCCGTACAAAATCACAATTCTTTTAGAAAGTTAATTTTATTTTTGTATTTTTTGCCGTTCGCGAGATACAGTCTGGTGACAAACAGATAGACAGAAAAGGGTTAGTAAACCCGTTTTTCCCCTTAACAAAAACATAAAAATGCGGTTGAAAAAGATAAAAATCAATCTTCCAGTGACTTCGTTCGGCAGAGTATCTATAGGTAGAAGGCTTAAAGACTTTTCTTACTGGATTTTCTCTTTGAGCCAGTTGCCAGCTCTGGGTTTCGGGTAGCCTTAACGAGTTTTTTGGAATTCTAAGTACCTTGTACTCGTATTTATTATACCTATATAATATGGAACGTGTAAAATAAAGTAGTGATAATTTTTAAGGATACATACGCATACAAGGTGTAAAAAGAACAGTCACTATAACACTTTTGTATATGATTATACTACATATTTTCGTTTTGATTTTTTTGTTACTCTTAAAAAATAGTACAAATATATTAGTTTTTATCAAAAAAAAATGCGTTTTCGGAATATTCACATCCCAAAGTGACTGTTCTTTTTACATCATGTATATTCATTGATCTGTGAAAACTTAACTACAGTAGCATTTTTTTTTCAGTTCCCGACGGTCCACCGACGAACATCGAAATGTTTATCGTGAACGGAACCACTGTACATTTAAAATGGCAACCACCAGAGCCCCATTTGCAAAACGGCGCCATTATTGGTTACAATGTTGTGCTAAATTGGCTAGATATACCTGCTAATAAGTCTATGGTTGCTATCAACACGACTGTACATCAAGCTACAAGTCTGATCATGACTAATTTGACGTCTGGAGTGAGTTACTCCGTGCAGATTGCTGCAGAAACCATCGTTGGGTTAGGTCCGTTCAGTCAGAAAGTCTACTTGAATATTGACTCTAGGTTGATCGGGCTGGATCCGTTGCTAAGGTTGGTTGATATAATATTATTGAATGTACTGTAGGTTCTTGATGGAAATACATTGTACACAGTAATAATACGCAAATTACTTTTACCACTTTATTAGTTGTTAAACATATGATTTATTGAAATACACGACCGGTTTCGACTAAGTCATCATCAGGTGTAGGTAGATTTAAAATTTATTAATAATTCGTAAACATTGTGCTGATAATATTAATGTTGCCAGCCCAATTAAATTTTTACAATTTTGTGCAGTTTCTTCTACCAAAATACAATATTTTCTAATGCAATTTTATTTGTTTATAATAAAAAAATGTGTCTTATTAACAACTAATAAAGTTGAAAAAGTGCAAGTAATTTGTGTATTATTACTGTGTAAGGTTAGTTGAATCAATGTATAGTAATTGTACCCAAACGTAAACAAACCCGTCTATAACATAACCATAGACTAGTCAGTGATGCCAATTGGCTAATATTAATGCAGTGATTATTGTTGGCTACACGAATCCATAGACTATAGACTATTTTCCACAGTCGGCACTGTCAAAATAGCGTATTTTTACAGAGAGTAGTTTTTCATTTGACGTTTAAACATATTAACTATTGTTTAATTGTTATAAAATGTATCGGATAATGAAGTATTATGTATATTTTTATTCCGATTACTTTACAAATCAGCGTTCAATAAAAACTTCTACGAATGACAAGAACTCGCAATACACACTTTAGGTTTAGAATATATAATTACCATTTTAGGTTTTAATTATATAATTACTACTTTACACCAATTAGGTTTTGAGTAGGAAATATTATATTGATTTTAGTATAAACCTAAAGACTCTTCTCAGAAGGGAATATAAATAAAACACACGTTAACCCTTGAGCTCTTGTATATTGCGACTGTGTTAAGGAGTTACAAAAATAAGGGCCATACACAATGCATAGCGCATTTGAAGTGTTTACACTAATTTATAACCATATTTCCTACGCTTAATACAATGTGAGCACTGCGTCCCTACACACACTAACATATCTTTGACCCATAATCGATTTTACTAATGACTTTTTTATTACAGGTACCCCATCAATGGGGAAGTATCGATAGTTGCTGGGGATTTCGTAATGGAGACATGGTTCTATTTTCTAATTGCCGCCATTGTGCTTTTCAAAATAATTATGATTGGTGGCATAATATATATCAGGAAACACAATATATTCTCGAAAAAGTCTGCGCTTCCCAATATTTACGGTATGTATTGTATATGTGTGTTATGTACTATACAGCGTGTAAAAAGAGCAGTCACTATAACTTTTACTTTTCACCATTTCTTATTTTTTTGTCGTAAATTTTTTTTTTTTTTTTTGTAATTTTTGTACAGAAAAATTAAAAACATACATTTCTAGAATGAGAAAAGGTGGTATAATCATATCCCAAAGATATAGTGACTGCTCTTTTTACACCCGTTATATTTGTATTGCAGACTAGTATTTTATTGGTAACTATTTATTGCTGGCAGCGTCACACGTGACGGCCACTGCAAAGACGGCGGGGGAGGCGGCGGCACACGCCGAGACCCACAAAGGGCGGAAATATGAATCCATCGGCGATGGATACATTTTTCTGCCTTTTGGTGTCGAAACTTTGGGTCCATGGGGTCCCAGTGCTAAACGCCTTTTGAAAGACCTATCTAAAAGACTCACGGAAAAGACAAATGACCCAAGGGCTGGCGCTTACCTCGGCCAACGTATCAGTTTAGCGATACAGCGAGGTAATACTGCCAGTCTTTTGGGTACATTACCAGCGGTCGCCGATTTAGATATAGTTTTTTACATATTATTATAGCCTTTTTTATTACTTGTTTAGTTTATAGTTTAGATAATAATAATTTACCTAAAATAGTTTCAATTTATATATGTTATTTTTAAGGAGTTTTTTGTGTTATTGATAATAAACTACTATTTATTTGCAAAATATAACTGATTGAATATACTGTAGGTTCTTGATGGAAATGCATGTTCACAATAATAAGACACAACTTTTATTTACACTTTTCCATGTTTATTACGTTTTTATAAAATATCACTACCGGTTTCGATTCAATCAGATGATGATGATTTAATCGAGACCGGTAGTTTTATTTTGTAAAAACTTATAAAAAGGTAATAAAAGTGGAAAAGTGTTAATAAAAAGTTGTGTCTTATTATAGTTATTTGCAAAATGTTATCGAAATCTAAATGGTTATATTTTGTATGTATTACAAACTATATTTTGCAAGCTTTAACTAGTAACTTTTTAGTTGGAAGGTTATCTAAACCATATAACGTCGCTTTAACTTCACAACCTCGTATCTATAAAACTACAACTTTTCAGTATAGTAAAAAAACTTAATAACTTCACATTTTAATATGACATGGATTTTTTTAAATGAGATTTACTTATGTATTATATTTAACTGACCTAAAGTATATAAAAATAAGTTTTATAGTATTTAGAAAACATAGATTTTTCAGATCTGAGATTTTTTATATGCGAGGTTGAGAGACGAAAAGTGGTTATATTTTAACCGAGTTTGAACCGATTACTTTTTTTTTAAAGATATATTTTGTGTCATTGTAAAATTTATTTTAAAAAGAGTGGCGCTAGTTGCGATTATTCCTCGCCTTAATACGTTACGACGTATTCTAAAATATTTAAGTGACAGTTTGAACTCAATTTTCTCGAAATCATAATTTTTCTAAATATCACCATCATCCATTCATGTCTTCAATTACTTACTAATTATTTTATCATCATTTATTTTTTGATTCTCAATTAAATATTCCCACTTCCTAACATAAATTCCATTTATCCGTTACGTAAATCCGTTTAAAATGTAACGCTTTGGTGTAAAAGCTAGAATTTTTCACGTTGGAGAATTTGAAAATTAAAAACATTCTTGGGGTGTCTTGGGGAGGTTGGGGTGCCGTTTGTTTGAGGGTTTCATGTGAGGGGGCTAGATTACTTTCGGATTGAAAGGTAGCATGAGCCCTCTAGTGCTGTAGATCTCTTTCGCTTTGCATTCGAAACACAAAGGCACGATGCGACTTCACGGAATGAAAACTCAGAAATGCAAATATATTTTTGTTCGCGTTTGTTGTCTCTTGTTAAGCTTCAAATTAATTTGAATAAAGCTCGTTTCAGATTATAAAACAATGGGCAGGTAAACCCAAAGATCTGCGTGAAGCTTTTAAAGCAAATACAGAAACAAAAACTAGTACAAATTCAACGTAGCTTCTCTTAATTCTGTATCTATTTTATGTATTTTTAATGTCTGTCGGGAATTATAGTAATTTGTCATTGTAACTTTATTTTCTTTAGATTTGTAGTTATTTTAGTGACTTCAACTAGTTATTCAGTACGATTTACCACCTATTCTGCCGTCCTTATCATAAACAACGCACTTGCTTGGAGGTTACTTTCGAGTAAATCAAATCGATCAAAGTTTTTTCTATATTTTTTGTCTCTATGAAACTAATAGGAATATTCAAAATAATTTTGTTTTGTTTAGTGCCATTCAATGTGGACTTTGCATGTGCGATATTATATGCTTTTTATGATTTTTTTTATGATGGTTATGACACTAGTTATTAGTTTGGATCCACATATTTACCGAAAATAACGAAAAGTATAACAGCTATTAAAAATTTAATTATTGATCCTGGTAGATCTCGTTGCGGTGATTTCGAATATACTATTAACTTATTTTCACCAAAAGTGTCAATTGCGTTGTTTATGATAAGGGCGGCAGTATTGTTTTATAATATGTAATGCCTGTTATTTTAAATAGAGACCATCTCTACTTTTTAGATTCTAACGGCACAAGCCTAGTCACTCAGATGAACATCAAAGCAGCAGTCTCCCTATCTCATCCACTAAGCGGGTGCTACAGTAAGAACACAGTCACAAAAACAGAATCACTGCTATGGATGGAGAATCAGCCTGGACTTTGCACTCAAACCAGCAAGGAGAAGGCCAATTCAGAATACGACAAAGTAACACATCCTCTGCCTGAGTATGCAGAAGTAACTTCCTCTAGAGTGACTGGAAATGAATGGAACACAAGCAAAACCGCAACGTCGCCAGCTGCTTATGCATCTGTTACCCTGGTAGCGAACACCAGGCAGTGTGTTAGTTCACTTGTGAGTATCTCCTTAATTATAATATGTAGATCCTAGTAATTTGTTTCATAATTGTTATAGAGCTTGGATCTCGACTGGTCTCTTGTTGTTGGTTGAAGCGATAATACACACAAACTTCTATTTAGCTTTACTCGGGAGTCGCAGGTTATGGATTCGATCTCCACGTTGGAACAATAATTAAGTAATGATAACAATTCTGCGTTGTTCAGACCTTGTCTCTTAAATTTCTTTCGTGTATTGCACATACATGGCAATATAAATTGTATCCTATCTTTTATGTAGCTCCTAAGTATACTGACGCCTATTGAGCACGTGACTTTCAACCTAGAATTTCGGATTTTTTACTTTCGAATATTCCTTGTTTATTTACAATCATTTATTGTTATAGGGCTGGTTTCCACCTGGTAGTAAGCTCGTTGATACTACTGCTGAAACTCGGTATCCACCAGATGAAGAGCTCTATCCTGCAAGTAATGGGGGGTATTACAACAGGAACGTTTACAGTGAGAAATACTTCCAAGGTCATCCGAACGTTCTCAAATTTTACGATCTACCCTCCTTGGAACGAACACAAAAGGCCCAATTACGGTACAATCAAAGTTTGGAGGAGAGGAAAAATAAAGATTTAAAAGCGGACGCCACACAATCGCTAATTGGTCGGAGCTACGGCGTGAGTTCGAGGAAAAATTCAGAATCTGAAGCCACGTATCGCGCGTTTGGAGACGAGTCTGAGGAAGAGAATTATGATGATGGAGGTTACGACGAGCTGCAGGCGATGCAGGTTCAAAGACAGAGGCCTAAGCATCAGTATGAACGGCCTAACTTCGACGATGGTCGACTCACGTCCTTCAGACATGGGCAAAGCAATCAGCCTGCACCAACCCATCCGCCACCACCGCACCCACGCGTGGACTCCGTAACTCGGTAGTATCACGCCCTGCCGGTCTTCGGCGAACTGTGCCAAACGGACGTTTGAACTAAAGTGTAGTGATGTGCTTTAATATCACGGTTCTTCCTAAACAGAGCGGGATAGAAATGGCACCGAGTTAACAGCGCGAGACGGTCATAAGACTACACAGTCTAATATTTGATTTTCACAGCTCATTCCGCAAGTGACCGCCGTGCTGTATAGTTGTTTGTAATCTTAAATAAATTATTTCAGTTTTTCATCACTGTGATCGTGCAGATAAGGATTAAATCCATTTAATATGCACCGGTGAGTAATAACGAAATAATGTAAACAGAAATGTATTTTTTTTTTCAAAAATATTTTTTTTTCAAGAAATGGTAAAATGAAAAAAAAAAGTTTTTGACAAAAAATATATATATAATACATTTCCAAAATGAGGAAATGCAGTATAATCGTATCTCAAAGTTATAGTGACTGTTCTTTTTACACCCCGTATAGACGAATTTATATAATTATGATTATTATGAACATAATATTATTGATATTGTAGCGGTACTACTAGCGCCACATCCTGCATCGCGCTATCGAAGTTTTCTAAGTCCGGCGCTATATATACGACATCTGAAAACTAGTACAGTGGGCTTCGGCCTGACCGAGCATACCATCTCGCTCGGTCGGAGATCTCCCTTTGGGGCTTCCACTTGTACACCCACATTGGTGACCCTCGACAGAACACGCCTCCTTCATCATCATCACTCCCCGCCCCTCCGCACCTCGCCAGCCAGCTTCAGCCACTTCGGGTACCTCGTCCACTAGCCGCACACCAGCGCGGCCTGGTCGAACCCTCATCGGCTTCAACGGGCACTCTCACTACACGACCGGTCAGCAAGCAGAGCACATCTCTCCTGGTTCAGCACGTAGCATCGGCCCGCACGGCAGCACTCCGACTCACTGGAGCCCGTGCAGCAGCAGCACAGTTCCGACTCACTGGGACTCACTGGCACTGGCGACTCAAGCACAAGACGACTCAAGTTTCGACCTCCGGTCTTCGGGGGGGAGTGATGTAGCGGTACTACTAGCGCCACATCCTGCATCGCGCTATCGAAGTTTTCTAAGTCCGGCGCTATATATACGACATCTGAAAACTAGTACAGTGGGCTTCGGCCTGACCGAGCATACCATCTCGCTCGGTCGGAGATCTCCCTTTGGGGCTTCCACTTGTACACCCACAATATAAATAATACAATCTAAATTTTCAAATTCCATTGCTGGTTAGACATAAAATTGAAATTACACATTTGTCACTGGTACTCCTAAAGCCATTTCTATCTCGTTCTGTGTCCTTAATATCTGTGTACTGAACTCTTGATTTACAAAATATATAAAAATGTTTAACCGAGGCTTCGTATCTCAATATAAAGACTATTTAAGTGTTTCTCAATTTAGGCGTGATTGGTTTTATATTCGCAAATTTTTTGCTTAATTATAATATAATTGTACTAGCTAGTCCTTTGTAAATTAATGTACATTTGTAAATATATGTAATATTAGAACTTATTATTGGTGAAATTTCTAAATTCTATATCAATTTCGATGGAAAAGCATCGTTGATACAGACGTGGTCCGTCTATTTATCGATAACGAATTTGTAACCCTATATCACTAGTATAAGTGCGCGATACTAAATGAACGCTTGGCAATAATTTGAATAACAAAGTGTAGTGTAAATAATGTTATAACATTGACTATTGAATCCTGAGATGTAATTCAGTAGGTTTTCTCTTGAATCTAATTTCAATAGGTTCAAATAAAAATTTGTCAATAGTTCTATTGAGAACTATATAATAGAAAGTCCCATTTCATTTATTTTCATAAAATCAGTTTCAAATCCGCGCTAGCTTCTTGTTCAATATTAGAGAAAATATGTTAAATTCTAAAGTCAATCTATTGAAATTAGATTCAAGAGTAGGCCTATATATCAAATTACTATAATTGTGAACTAGCATTTTATTTATAATAATCGAATGACAAATAATATTTCGTAGTTGTTTATTTTACGTGCCATATAATATTAAGCGTCAATTCACACCGAAATAAGACGCGACGCTCCCTTATAAAGATACATAATTATAGGTACACAATTGAATTTAATTCACTTTAACGCTGCACCAGGCTGCACTTACGCTCTTGCAATGGAACATACATATATGCTAAATGCAGCAAGGAGTCTCGTTTCAGTGCGAATTGACCCTAAGCCTAAGAAATTCGGAGTTGTGAAATTGAAATGTATTATCTACGTAAGTTAATGTGATATAAGTTATATAGCCCCTTGTTAAACGATGTTTAGAGCACGTATCATATCAAATCTTGTCTAATCTTTCGTCCGACGATAACTCGTCCACGCGCTCTGCATACGTACACTCCGGCCGCTGGTAATGCCGTGCCGATTGATGATGCCGATTCAATACACGTTCCAAAACGAACGTAATGCACCAAGCTAATAGTACTATTTGGCATGTCGAGGACTGCACATTTTTCACTTATTTACCGCTATGACGTAAGACGCCTGCAGTCCAAACCAGCAACTATTTTGATGTTGTGATTGAAATACAAATTTTTCCAAATATAAATAAAACAATCCTTTTTCGGAAAGTTAATAAAAAAGGCTAGCGGTCTAAGCCTAACCCACCGAAAGAACCACCGTAAGATACTAGAACGTGGCCATCTTTTTTTTTTTATATATTGATAGTATGTTTACAATATCATAACTTAATCTATATAATCTATACAATACAATATATTATACAGTAATAAAAGTCACAAATACATTAGGACGGCAGTTCGTTTCGCAGTTCAAACCACACATGTGCCGCAGCAACGCAGTCTAATGATTGCTCCGAACGGTACGTATGCAAAGTGCTAATATATAGGTATAATAACTATGCAATTTTTATCTTAGAATGAATTAATTCCAAGGACGAAATATTAAACGAGTCATAACGTATGTGTCTGGAGTTTTAAAGTGTATTAAAATTTCATGATAGAACTGCAACTGAACTTTTTACTTTCCAATATACGCACAAATATAGTATCTAATATTTGAACCCGACTACGCAAATATAGCCTATGTCACCCGGGTCATTATTACGAGTCATTTGACAGCTCATTAAAATCAGATCGGTAGATTAGGCGCTACGATAGAATAAACTTAAATTTAATATTGCTAAAATCATTACTTATTTGCCTGTAGTCGGGTAAATGTTGTAGGCAAAGCAAATAATACTAGCGTTATGAGCGTAGAATACATAAAAAAAGCCAATGATTTCACTAAATGCACAATATGGCCTAAATATTGGCAAAGTTCCTGATCGACCAGTTTCTAAATATTCTACTTTTCATTAGAACACTTCAAAATATTTAAACACAAAAGTAACTGCATCAACTGCTAATGTTACACGTGAGTATAAATCCTATACCGTATTTGCAACTGGATCGATAGTGCCTAATCCATTATTTTTAATATAACACGATCATCCCGGGCCGATCGACCTCTAAGCAGATCGCAACAGGCGGACTGAAGTGTGTACTTGAATCCGTTCAGGCCGAAATATAGGCCTAATCTTGAACCTAATTTCTATAGACATTTTGATATTTCTCGACACTTGAACACCTCGTTACTTGGGGAAAATTCCAACGTGTATTGAAATTAGGTTCAAGATTAAGCCGACATACTGCGTGATTCCATATTCTCATTCGCTAATTGATTAAAACAATTTGTTTCGTATAAATCTTTTTTTTATTATCATCAAAAATTAATCATATTTAGATTAAAATTATATTATTAGTGCCATTAAAATTAAATAGAATTGATTCTTCTATTCTCCTAGTTCCTAATGTTGCTCATCTAACTGGAATTTAACTTAAAACTTTATATGTATTGAGCAATGTAGCTCGATAACTACAACTGAAAACTTTCAAACATTTTAATCATTGTAAAACGACGTAAAGAGTGTTTGGAATTCAGATTATAAAACTATACAGATATAGCTCACAGGACAAGGTGAAGCCACTACAGCAAATACAAAATCAAAAGCGAATACAATAACAAAATAAATAAAGCCAGTCCCAAAAGACATTAATAATAATTGAAGTAGAAATAGTGTACAGTACATCTACGTTCTTAACCCTAGAAAGATAACGTGCGCCTCAGAGGCGCTTGCGAAATACACATTTGACTGCCATTTTGTTACCGACGCGCGTACAAGCTTGTGTTTCCACGCCAATTCAGTCGTCGGTTAACACTTCCGAGAGACCCCCGTTTCTGTTTGGTAGGTACCATAGTTTTGCTGTTAGAGCGATGCATTGGGCTCGAGAACAATTGTATTTTTTCAAGTTTTTTTTAATTTTAGTATGATAATAGTATAATTAATCAGTTAATAGGGAAAAACACTATAAAATTTTCGTATTTAAAAAATCGACATAAATACAGAATATTTCTAATTTTTGTTAAGTGTTTATAAAATCTTAAAAATTTTGATATTTTAAATAAAAAATAATGATAATACGTATGTCTTTTATTTATTTATTAATTATTCAATAATTTACACTAGTTAGTGTAGTAAAAACAATTGATTTTCATTTAAAAAAATCGGCTGTTAAAAGAGAGCGCCTCAGAGGCGCATGTTTATCTCTTTAATACAAAAAAATAAGGTTATCTTTCTAGGGTTAATCTCTCTCGGTGATCGTCTTTATTTCCTATTGGCTTAGATTCTGTATTTCATTTAGTGGATCCACTTATTTGTATAGTGCGCTCTGTCTGTTGTTTTATAATTTAGGGTATAATTTAATTTATAATTTTATTTAAGCTATGGCATCTTTATTTATTGTATATTTAATTTTGTACTGGTCTTTGGATACCTACCTATTTTTAATAAAATAAATTAACTATTTACATTTGTTTTATTATAAGCGCATCCCTATAACATATATTTTCAGATAGTTAATATTATTATGGTATAATTATTTTTATACTATTTAATTTTTAAAGGTATAACTACAGCGTGTCTCATGGCTTATATACCAAGCCGAATATAGTGTGAAGAGAATGTCGCGTAGAGCATATTTTGTTTTGACACCTCATATAAATTACTTACCATAACGTGATAAAAAAATACTAAGGTCTAAAATGACCACACGGAGTGAATATTACTATGCTGAGGCTCGCGGACTCCTTTTTTATACACACGAACGAACTGGTCGTTGACCTAACTCTTGACCAGGATTGAATCTGATCTGTTTTGTGACTTTTATGGAGATCAGCATGATTCGTGGTTAATATTTTAAGCCGAATATAGTCTGAAGAGATTCCTTCTGTTTTGGCACCTCATATTTAAATTACTTAATATAACTAAAACAAAATCAAAGGTCTAAAATGACCACAAGGAGTGAATCCGACTCGCTGGCTCCTAGTCTATACACACGAACGCACTGGTCGTTGACCTAAGACACGACCAGGATTAAAACTCATCTGTTTTATGACTTTTATGGAGATCTTTAATCATGATTAGTCACGTTATGGTAAGTAATTTATATGAGGTGCTAAAAATGCTCTACGCATCCTTCTCTTCACACTGTATTCAGCTTGATATATGAATCATGAGACACGCTGTATATCTATTTGGTATAAAATATTGTGATTCGTAAAAAGGGAGACCGGAGCAACATTCAGACTACTAAAATTGAGCCGTCAAAACAACACTAGTGTGTTCGATTCTCAGCTCTATTGTATAAAAAAAATAATAAAAAATAAAAATGCTTTTATTCAAAATTAAAACATAAAGTTTGTTTTTTGAAGGTCAATTTTGAAAATAAATTACAATTACAGTTACCAGTTACCACCGGTTCGGAACCCTAACCCGGCGAGAAGAACCGGCGTAAGAAACTCGCACGAGTGCCACCTTTTAACAAAAAGGGTAGCCAAAATTGTTCTTTTTAAAAATATATATTTAATTTACAATAATAATATGTATAATACAATCAATTAGATGAAATTAATACTAAAACAAAATAATGTTACAGTATAAAAACAATTGAGTATTTATAAATAATTATAGGTACAGAAGTACATTATTAAGCTACTAAAATTGCCTCATAGGATTACCTTATTCCCAGGGTGTGCTGTCTTCAATAAAATTTTTAACTTTATAGTAGCCTTTAGAACATAAATGTTTTTTTACTACTTTTTTAAATTTATTTATAGATAATTCTTTTACATTTTCTGGGAGTTTATTGTAAAAACGTATACACTGACCTCTAAAAGAATTGCTAATTCTGCTGAGTCTAGTCACCGGTACAGCCAGCCTGTGCTTATTTCTAGTATTTAAGTTGTGTTGGTCACACTTTTTATCAAATTCATTAATATATTTTTTTACATACATAACATTGTCAAAAATGTATTGAGAGTGTACAGTTAGTATACCTATTTCTTTAAATTTTTCTCTTAAGGAAGCATATGGGGACATTTTATAGATAGCTCTAATTATCGTATTAGTCCAAAGTTCTATTTTAAGTGTTCAAAGTTATATCCGGCAATACAGATTCCCAGTAATGATAGAAATAAGCCTAAAACCATCCACAAGCGATAGAAACAGAAATTGTACTATGTTGCTTAAATTATTTTGTACAGAAAATATTTTATAATCCAAGCTAGCATAATGAATGACACTTTACTCACAAGAGCGGCTCAGAGCCTCGTTGATGAGGTGTGCAAAATTATACTTTTGAAGAAATATTTTTATAATTTTTATATAATAATACAGGCTATGTTATTAATGAGTCATAATACTGTAGGTTGTGTATGGCTTCCGCATATAGAGAGATAAAAGTAACTACGTTTAAAAAAACCGACTTCAATAAATAAAATATCTTCTTTATATATAAAATGAATTGGTGTTCGTAAGTCTCGCTAAAACTCGAGAACGGCTGAACCGATTCGGCTATTTTTAGTCTTGAAATATTCGTGGAAGTCCACGGAAGGCTTAAACGGTTTGTATGCTCAACAAAGTGGCCACGGTTCAGCTAGTATTGTATATTACTGGTGTGGTTAAAATTACCTTTTCCGGTTAAAAGAAATGTATAATTTATTTTCAATTGTTATTTGTTACAGGATAAAAACTCGAATATTATGTGCTTTAGATTTTAGCAACCCTATTCCCGACATTTTGTTTTCGAGATTTAACCGAACGCTAACAGTGAAACCGTGTCCAATTGTCCACACGGAATAAGGGTGGTCACGTCCTACCTAGAAAAGCCTACAAAATAGGCTGATTTTTTTACTGAAAATATGACTATAACGACTATGTCGTGTGCCTTGCACTATTGAAATGAGTAGATAATCTATATCTATACTAATATCATAAATCGGAAGGGTTTGTTTGTTATTGTAATAGGGTTTGTTTGTTTTTTTTTTAAACATGCTAATCTCAGGAACTACTGGTCCGATTTAGAAGATTCTTTTTTTGTTGGATAGCCCCTTTATAGAGGAAGGCTTTAGGCTATATAACTTTACGCTGTGGCCAATAGGAGAAAGAAATGTTGCAAAAACGGGGAAAATTATTCACATTTGGGGACTTTCGTTGCGTGCGCTGCATAAACGGTTTAAGTCACTCAAAAACCACGCGAACGAAGTCTCGGGAACAGCTAGTAATAAGATATATTTTTCACCTACAAATAGTCGGTCAATTAATCGGTCGGCACCCTGAGAGATTTATTCAAACGCTAACGGTAAAACTATGTCCATACACGGATTAAGGATGCCCATACACATTATGTATTTTATTTTTTAGTCCGATTTTCCACCGACTCTGGCGCAGGTAACCTCACAATTATGTCTGATTTGGACTTTTTGTACAACAATATAACAATATTACAATACTCCATACAAGACTATAACCGTCTTTATAGTCTTGTATGGAGTTGTCTAGACGAGTTCACATGAACACGGGCGCGGCACGGCACGGTGAGCGCAAACACCATTCGACAGCTAAAATCATAGGGGAACGGATGGACAATTATAGCAGAATATCTGTTGAAATCGGTGTTGAAAATGTTCTCTAAGATCCATAAACTTTGTGTAAAAATCTCCCTTTTCCTTTCCCAAAGTAAGGTAAGTGATACAAATAAGGCCTTTATTCAAATAAGGCTTGTAGTGGGAAAAAGTCTTTTAAAATATATTTACATCAAAAATACTTCACACTTACATAAACAAGAGCTCCATGATTCTGAAAACAATCCCCGAAGGTCGCGATCACAACGACGGTAAAAGCCAATTGTCTGTCGAGTATGGGTGTTTTCATTGCGCGCTACTAATTTGTCGTCATTTATATCGAATTTTAAAACGTTATTCTTTAAAGTTTTGTTTGAAGTAACGTATGCGGATTACAATATAACTCATCATAAAGGTAACTATGACTTCAAATTGTAATTTTTTGTGTGTAAACCATATACATGTGAAAGAGCTAGCACGGCACGGCGACCGCGCCGTGACCGGATCATGTGAATAGGCACTAAGTGTGTAGCACTACTAAAATAAGTACGTTTTTCACCTACAAAATGTCAGTGACAAAATCGGTGGCAAATCTCATCCACACATGAAGTAAGGCCCGACCTACTTGTAGACCGATTTTTCTACCGACTTTGCCCCAGTTCCACCATACAAATAAGACCGATTTTTGACTTTTTATATTACATGTACGTGTGTGTGAGTGTATCACTACTGAAATCGTATCCGCACACAAAATAAGGGTGCTTACGGCCTACGACCTACTTTTTGTAGGCCGATTTTCCCACCGATTTCGTCACACCTCCATCATACAAATACGACCGATTTTGAACTATTTGTATTACATGTGTGCTGCACTTCTGATACCAGTACATTCTATTTTACTACAAAAAATCGGTCACAACTGGCCCTGACAGATTTACTCAAGCCCTAACAGCGAAACCGTGTATAGATAAAACGCCGATAGCGACAAACTTCGTCTGGTGAATGTATGAAAATATTTCAAGTTTTTCCAACTGCGCTGCCCCGGGTGTCATTTTAATTTTCCGCAGCGGTGGAAAGCGATGAATGGACCATCAATTTTAATGAGCTTAAGTTAAATGATCGGCGTTCTTGCGCGAATAGATTTTTAACCGACTGTGGCGAAAAGAGAGGGCTGTACGAGGTGTAAAATAAATGAGTGACAATACGCGTGTATGTGCCTATGAAGAGTATACTGTGAAAGTACCAGCGCTGAAAGTACTTTCGACATTCATGATTCTATGAGAAATGCCCAAATTTCTATACAATATTATACTTAGCTTAAACAGGGGTGCAAATTTGAACGATAATTATACAGTGTGAGACATGAGCAATACTTGAGGAGGTGATATTTAGCTATTATATGAGATGAAAAAAAATAGTATCAATCAATCACTGAGTAAATGTAGCTTAAACTTGAATAATTATTTACCCAACGCATGGACACCGTGTGTAGGTACGCGCCCGTACTACCTACGTTGATGTCGCACGCCGCCGCGCCGTGCCGTGCCGGCTGCATAGGTACGCCTACTTGCCTAGCCGCGTAGTTTTCATAGTATCCATGATTAATTTATGTAAAAGAAAATTTGGTTAAAAATTAAGTACCTAATTTTATTACATATTTATAATGGGAATCGAGTACCGAGTACTCTCCGTAAGTATTGCACATGTCTCACCAGTCAGGCTGTATAGGATTAATCAATGTAATAAACGATAGAATATACTAACTTATTGGGGTTAAATTTAGTAGTTACCACGACGACCGTGCTCTCGAATATTATTTTTATTCGTTTTCGTCGCGGACTCGTCGACTGCTCGCTTACAATACCTGTACTAGAGTTGCAGTTGTATATGTTACTCTTTTAACTTATTAATAATAAGAATATACATATAATAAACAACAATAATACAAATGTCATATAACATCATGTATTTTAGTATTAACAATATTACGTATGTTCTAAACTAAATAGTCATAAATTTATTGATACGAAAACTGTTGTTTTTTCAATTAGAAACCTTATATTGTCATGTATGTTATAGGAGAAATATTTAAACATATGAGAAAAGGTAGGTCACTACTTACGCTTCGCTTGGCTCGTCTTGGCGGGGCACGACCGTGCCCCCAGATTAGCCTTCGAAGGGACAAAATTTCCTGACAGTATACAAAAGAACGTGATAATTTTAATGCGCTTCCGGAAAAAGTATGTCCCATTAATGCTCGTAAAAGTAAAAAAGCAATTTGTATAACACAGGTACGATAAAACAGTATTTTGTAAAATACGTGTGCATTTAGCGCTTACCCCGTAATAGTCTGAGATCTCACGCTCCCTAGACTACTCTTATAATATTAATGATGAAATGTATATTTTGTATGATAAAAAAAAGATTAAAAATTTTAACCCGACTTCGCAAAGTTTTATTATATTTTTATTTAATTGTCCGTTACATAGAAAGTATCTCCTAGATACTACTTGTACGACCGCATTTTAAACCTTTATTTAGAATTTAATGAATGAATAAATTAATGAATGAATTCTTTATTGTGCACACAACATAAACATAATATATGAGAAACATAACAATATACATTGGTAACACAATGGCAGCCTTATTACTAGGTAGCAATCTCTTCCAGGCAACCACAGGTAGAGGAATTGTTAAAAACGAAATTTGGCTTGCATGTGCAGATAAAAAGGAGGTTTGTATGAAATGTACAAAAACGATAACATAAAACAATATTATAAATATAACAATAAAATATAATAATAAATAAAAAATATAAATACATATTCGTAATGTGCTTGCCAAGACCTATCTTTTGATACCAAACACGAGACAAATATCTAAATTACATTTTTTTGGAGATAGTTTTTGAGGTATAATTTTCAAAGTCCAGAATTTGTCAAAAAATTATATAGCCTATGTTACTCGCGGTATTAATACGAATCGATTGCCACCTTATTCATCAAAATCGGACCAGTAGCTTAGCCGCTACGAGGGAACATACATGTATAGGCCTTTACATCCGTTATTGAAAGTTTCATACACAATTCAGCAGTTTTAAATGTGGTATGGTTAACATACAAATCACAACATACTCGGTCTAATCCAAAGCAATGACTTGTCAATTCTTCTGGGAACCAACATTTGCGGGTTTCCTCATGATATTGTCTTTCTTGAGATCTAAAAAGTCCATGACTTAACATGGCTATCGAACCTGCACACTTTTGAGTGTCAACGACGTTTCCACTAGGCCACAGATGCTTTTTTGTGTCGTAGTCCAATTTTCGGGTACAAGGTGATAAAATTTGCGGGTAAATTTTAACTTAAACAGTGTAAAGTGATTAAAATAATATAAAGAATACAGCTCGTTATGGTCCTTTTTTCTACACTTACTATAACTTACTCCATAAATTAATATTCACGTTGTAATTAAATTTTTTAAAATTATTATACTTTATAATGTATGGAACAATCGTTTCAAAGTCTGTAAGAAAAGTTTGTATATTTTTTTTCTACCTTTGATGTTGTTCCTAAGAATTGGACCAATGCTAAAAAAATTAATTAATATCAAATGTTCATAGCACAAAATAAAATATACTTTATTGTGCACATAACAAATAATAAAAGAGACAAAAATATACATTACAAAAATCAGACATGCACACAAAGGCGGCCTTAATAATAGATAGAATTTTCTTTCAGACAACCTTATGGTGTTAGAGAGAACAATAATAATAATAAAATATCTATAGACGTTTCACACCACGTCAATCTAGCCCCGTGCTAAGTATCCAAAGAACTTGTGTACAGGTACCAGACAACGGAAATAAATTTAATAGATTTATACTATACACATATTTAAGATTTTTATTATATTAATACACATCCATGAACCAGGAACATTGAAAACTTTTTGTTCCCTCGGCGGGATTCGAACCCGCAACCTCTCGGTCGAGCACCAACGAGCTGCACTGTACTACGGAGCTCGTAAAAATATGATATTGTATATTATTATAATATATATAAATAAGATAATATACGATATCATATTTTTTTAATTCTTAGTTGAATTATATCCGTCATCAAACCCCGAGTGGGGGTAACCCCGGGGGTGACTTTGCGTGACTTTGTCGATCACTATATTATAGTGATCAACAAAGTGACACAATAGTATATTTAATAAAATAAAAGTAAATTAAATAAAAAATACAAAAATATTATATACAATTATAGATAAACCTACATGATATTTATATACATTATGTCACTAAGAACACAGGGGTAGTCTATCGGTTTTGGGATCTCGGTCTATAATAATACAGTCGTGTAGCGGACAGGTATTTTTACGGGGTCACCCCCGGGGTTACTCCCACTCGGGGTTTGGTGACGGATATAATTCAATTAAGAATTAATTGGTTGATTAAGTTGTCCCATCGAGGGCTGTTGTTCTAGTCGGAATATGATTTTGTAGGTGTGGTTTTGCGAACATTTTTTAATGGCTTTTATGTTTGACAGCTCATTAAATGCTATTATGGAATAGGTGAAAATTGTTTCTACTTCTATTATACAGTGTGACTGGTGAGACATGAGCTTATACTAATACTTGAGGACGTGATATTTGGCTATTATATGAGAAGAAAAAAAATTATATAAAAAAATAATATCAATTAATCACTGAGTAAATGTATCTTAAGCTTGAATAATTCTTTACCCGACGCATGGACAGCGCGCGTAGGAACGCGCCTGTACTACCTACGTTGATGTCGCACGCCGCCGCGCCGTGCCGCGCCGGAAACATAGGTTAGCCTAGCCGCGTAATTTTCATAGTTTCCATGATTCTATTATTTAAAGGAAAATTTGGTAAAAAATAAAGTACTTAATTTTATTACATATTTATAATGGGAATCGAGTACCGAGTACTCTCCGTAAGTATTGCACATGTCTCACCAGTCAGCCTGTATAGTTTAGATGCGATGTTATTACTATATTTCTAAAAAAACTTGAAGGTTTTGTGATAATAATGATAATGCCTCCCTCACAGATTTCGGTGACGGTGGCCGGCTTAATTGAAACTAGGTCAGCTACACACGAGTTATTTTATAGTTCCCAAGTGTGTGCGCACAGAAGCACTCTCTATTGCTTCACTCTCGTGGCCCAGTGGGACGGATAACTGACACGACTAGCGGGAGATCAGGCGCAGGACCGACTTTGTAAATGCCCATCCGACGCATCATCTTTCTTGTCAGACAATCAGCCTATCTGCCTTAACCGGGTAAAATAGGCAATATTTTATTATTTTTATTAAGTAGGTATGACATAAAATATATAGTCACCCTTCCTTATCTAGTATTCATAATAACCGATTAGCGCCTCCGTAGTCTAGTGGTTCTGAGCTTCGCTCACGACCCGGTTTTTCGATTTTCGAGGGTGCAATTCCCGCGTTGGGACAACAGAACTTTTTGTTTTTAAGTTTGGTTAGGAAAGATGATCCATGCATCGGATAGGCATGTATAAAGTCGGTCCTGCGCCTGTTCTCTCGCCAGTCGTGTCGGTTTACCGTCCCACTGGGTTATGATAGTAAAAGGAACAGAGAGTGTCTTTGTGTAATGCGCACACACTTTGGCACTATAAAATAACTACTGCGTAGCTGGTCTGGTTTCAATGAAATCAGCTACCGATACTGAAATCGGTGAGGGGAGCTATTATAATAACAGAAGCTTGAAAGAAGTCAGACAGACAAACATGGTAAAATTGTATGGGTTCCTTGAGATGAATCTATGAACTGGTAAACGAAGTGAGATGTCAATCTGATTAACACGGTGTATTCTTCTGAAATTCTCTGTAATAAAACTCAAACCGTCACAGATTTTTCATTTTGTTCCGTCACAGATAATAATAGGTCGGTAACGGTATTCACTTTTTTAAAGTTAAAACCAGTGCATAATGTTTATGTAGGTACTAATATTAATGAGTGATAATACTTTAGGCTGTGTATGTGTCACGTATACAGTTTACTATGTATAGAGTTTACTGTGAAAGTACCAACGCTGAAAGAGGTACATTTTTAATTAATATAACGGGTGTAAAAAGAGCAGTCACTATAACTTTGGGATTTCTTACAAAAATTAATTTTTTTTTTTGGTTTATTGTTATTTTTGCGACAAAAAAATAAGAAATGGTAAAAAGAAATAATATATTTTTTTTAGTTTTTGACAAAAATAATATAAAAAAATACATTTCCGAAATGAGGAAAGGTAGTATAATCGTATCTCAAAGTTATAGTGTCTGCTCTTTTTACACACTGTAGGTAGGAAAATTTATGATGTAGGGGCATTTCTCATAGAAACAAAATATTTAATTGGTTGAAATTTTGAAAGTCAAAAGTAAACATAGTAGGCACATACACACCAAACAGTATTATCACTTACTTATATTAAACCTAATGTGTGATACTTTTCCGGAAATATAAAAGAGCATCACTTTCACTGCGAAACCCTAAGCCGGGTTAAGTTGTAAAAACGTATCTTTTTATTGCCCTCCTCAAAGACCCATAATTGCCTACTTAAATTTTAACGCAGCCTCTAATTAACGAAACGTAAAACGCATATAAAGTCGGGAAAAGGCTAGGATATACCCTTAGCATGGGGCAGTGATACTCAACCTTATTTTTATAGGGGCCACAAAATTTTCGAGCCCCGCAAGAGAAAACTGTTTATTTCAAGTTTTTGCACATATAGGTACATCGGTATCTTACTCAGGTTCTTCTTGCCGGCTCAGTCCCAGAACCGATGGTAGGTCACATGTAGGAAAATTCTAAAAGTGTTAGTTTCCAACCTTTTTTGACATAAAAGATTTTTGATTTTCATTGTTTTTTTTTGAGATTTTTAATAGGTAGTTAAAACTAAAAGTTTTTCAAGATTCACACAATCTCGTTTATTGAAATTATCGGGCTTAGTTCGAAAATGTTTGTTATTTGACATAAGCTTCACTAGTAATAATAATAATAGTTAATTATTTATTTCAGACCAAAAATCCATAAAAAACATCAATTAATAAATTAAAATTAATATTTACATTACGTATTTATAGTTAGCTTTATATTTTTAAAAATAAAAACTTATCCTACAAAAATGCAATTGTATAATAGTAAGATTGCTAAGTGGCATACGTATTCGCTTGTAATTTAGCGAATTATTTTTTTTTATTTATTCAGGAAACTTACAGCTTATGAAAAATTACAGTAAGAAAACGTTAATGTTTTTAAAATAATAAAAAAAAATTAAAGCCAATTAAAAGTTTTCACTATATAATATGTCAAATATCATACATTTTGTTTTCAAACTTCGTAAGCGATAAATACCGATGTCATCTTGTATCACAGCCCTAACACTGCAAATCTGCATGCAATCTGCTGCATTACTATATCACGATCCGAAGAATAAGAATTTACAATGATTTTTGACTACAGATAGGCCAACGCGACCCGCAGGCTGGAGGTTGAGTACAACTGGGCTAGAGTGCTCTTAATACTTAAGTGGGGTATGTTCATAGACGTTTCGGGACCAACACTTCTGAGCCTTTTAATATCCCTCGGCTTTCATCGGATCTCTTGATATTCTCGCGAGAAAACTGTTAGACTTTTCATCTCGAGGGCCTCTTGGGTTCTAGGTTATATGCCACTTCCTTTGTACACTAACGCCAATTATTTCTTTATTTATTATTTATATACATAACTTTAAAGGTTTACCACGTCCTTTCGACCCGGAGAGAGGTTCGATTCTTGCGTTGGAACAATAAAAAATGTTATTTCTAATTCTTGTTAGGACAATGCGGGCTGATCACCTGATTGTCTGACAAGAAAGATGATCCATGCGTCGGATGGGCATGTAAAAAGTCGGTCCTGCGCCTGTTCTCTCGCCAGTCGCGTCGGTTTAAACTTAAAAACAACTCCTGCACTATAAAAACAACTCCTGCGTGCCTGGTTTCAATGAAATCGGCTACCGACATCGAAATCGGTGAGGGGAGCTATTATTATTATTATTTAAAGATAACCTGGAGAAAAAAGTAGATAGGGATAAGTACACCTATGTACTTTTTTTACTTGTTATATATTACGTTTTCTTAATTAAAATAATAAAATATCAAAGATATATTATAAGAGCTCTACAGTAGACCTACAGGACATTAAGAAAATTGGTCCTCGTAAATGAGTAGGTACAAGAAAATGAGAAGAACATAGAAAAACAAAACATTGAGTTATTTAAATTTAATAACACCCTATATTATAATACAATAGTACCTATGTAAACACACAACACAATCATATGTAAATTGTAATGTTAAAAATGTTCCTGTATACAATAAACTGAAAACATATAAAAAAAGATATTAAAAAAACATCTATACTAATATTATAAAAAGTAGGAAGTAATAAATAGGAAGAGTTTTTTTGTTTGTTTAAACGCGCTAATCTCAGGTACTACTGGTCCAAAATATTTTTTGTTGGATAGTCCATTTATAGAGGAAGGCTGTAGACTATATACAACATTACGCTGCGACCAATAGGAGTGAAGCGTCAGTGAGAAATGTTGCAAAAACGGGGAAAATTATTTACATTTGAGGACATTCGTTGCGTGCGCTGCATAAACGGTTTGTGTTACTCAAAAATATGTATGAAATAATTATTCCTATTAAATGATCATAATAACAAAAACTTGATCAATCAAAAGATAATCGCGATAGTGTTTCAACCGTGCGAAAGACGACGCGGGCACAGCTAGTGATAAAAAAACTTGAGAGGTGTCAAGGGACACCCGGATGGAACGAAGTTTATTGTTTATTATTTACAAAAAACCTGTATACACTATACACTCAACAGAAATAATCGTCGCGACACCACACTGTTCAATGCGAAATAGAAATGAAAATATCTGGCTTGCTTTCTATAAGAGAGAGAGAGAGAGAGACAGAGAAACATGCGACGCCGCACAGCTTACAATAGCTTACTATAGCTAAAAGTGTCGTGACAACTTTTCGTAAGAATTTTTTCCGTCCCCCTTTCACAACGCGCGATAAGGAACTTCGTTCCTATAAATCCTCTTCAGTTAAATAGAAAAACGATGATGTGACGTGATGAGAGAAAACGACGTGATGATATAATTTTAGATCATCAACGATCTAAAATTATAACAGTATCTACCCCAACACATTCATATACGTGATTTAAAACGATTCGTTCAATTGTCACCCCGTCCTAGATTGCCCAAATTTAATCAAGGCAAACCCTTTGCACGGCACATGTTAGTTTTGTAATTTTATTAATGATGTAATAACAGTTCTGTCAGTCCCATGTGCGGATGAACGATAGTAAGTCGTTATGGGGTGAAAGGGTTATCTATGGATAGTAATGGTTGCATTCATATTTGAGTATAGTATTTTAGCAAAAAAATTACATTTAATAATAGTTCTGTCAGTCCCATGTGTGGGAGACCGATAGTTGTTATATGAGATGGAAGAGTTTTCTTTAAATCTTATATATAAAATGAATCGCTGTTCGTTAGTCTCGCTAAACTCGATAACGGCTGAACCGATTCGGCTATTTTAGTCTTGAAATATTCGTGGAAGTCCAGGGAAGGTTTAAACGGTTTGCATGCTCAACGAAGTGGGCACGGGTCGGCTAGTCTTCTTTTATATAAAAATGTATCGCTGTTAGTTAGTCTCGCTAAAACTCGAGAACGGCTGATTCCATTCGGCTATTTTTAAGCTAGTAAGTGTATTAAGATTTAAAGTGTTAGTATTGAAATAAAATATTTATTTGTTTTATCGCGTCAATCGAACCTCCGAGAATCCAGAACCTCTACACTAAATAAAAAAATAAAAAGTATTTTATTTGCAAATTAAACTTAACAAACTTTTTTCGTAGTCAATAAAAATATAACCACTGGTTCAAAGAATCGGCGTAAGAAACTAAAAGGAGCCTTTAGCAAAAATATGGAAAATTGTTAAATTTTATTAATGACTAGCTGTGCCAGCGACTTCGTTCGCGTGGTTTTAGTATAATTAGATGTAATACCAGTTCTGTCAGTCCCATGTGTGACGATAGTTTAGTGCATGGGGTGGAAGGGTGATCCACGGATGTATTAAAGTTTGAATGGATAATATTTTATACCGGTCAGATTTTGTTTAAGCCACTTTTAATCCAGATCTATACTAATATTATAAAGCGGAATAGTTTGTTTGTTTAAACGCGCTAATCTCAGGAACTACTGGTCCGATTTAAACATTTTATTTTTGTGGGATAGTCCATTTATAGAGGAAGGCTTTAGGCTATATAACATTACGCTGCGACCAATAGAAGCGAAGCGTCAGTGAGAAATGTTGCAAAAACAACATTATTCACATTTGAAGACTTTCGTTGCGTGCGCTGCATAAACGGTTTAAGTCACTCAAAAACCACGCGAACGAAGTCGCGGGCACAGCTAGTTATTTATAATAGCTCCAGATTGTGGAGTTCACCAATGGTAAAATGAAACATTTGTTTTAAATAGGTTCCGAAACGTTAGGCATCATATAGACACGACGTTCAGAAATCATTTTTTGTAAAATTTACTCTGAATAAAAATATTTAATTTGATTTGATATAAATCCCATTCAATATGTTATCGAACCTCACCGACGTAATTAGCGATGGCAACTTAAATGGCTAAGGGCATGTTTCACCAAGCAATGTTAAAGTTAACGCCGTGTTAAATATCATGTTATCCCTCTCGTATTTCCTGTCAATGAATGACATGGCATGGTATTTTAACATGGCGTTAACTTTAACATTGCTTGGTGAAACACGGCCTAAATACTTTAAAATACCCTAGAATATAACTATGCTTCTCAAGAGACTTGATAAAAACCTTTGTCCGAGTAGACCTATTTTATCAAAGTTTTTGGCGTAATACTAGTAGTAAGTAAGTAAGAACCCCTTAATTAGGACAAAGGTCCTAATTAAGGGCTACTTACGACTTCATGTTTCAGTGGTTTGAAATTTCAACTCCAGGGTGTTCGATTCCTGAGTCGGAAATGTAAATTGCGACATTATAAAGCTTCCATAATCTAATATACATACAGTGTGTAAAAAAACAGTCATTATAACTTTGAGAAACGATTATACTAACTTTCCTCTTTTTAAAGGTACCAGACAACGGAAATGTATATTATTTAATACTTTTATACTATATTTAAGATTTTTATTATATTAATACACAAATTTAATACACATCCATGACCCAGGAACATTGAAAACTTTTTGTTCCCTCGGCGGGATTGAAACCCGTGACCTTTCGTTCGATCACCAACGCATTCAACCACTGCGCTACGGAGGTCATCAATCAGAATTAACGTCGTTAGAATGCCAGAATCTTTCGGCTTAACATCATACATGATAATAATATTTAAACAACAGAAATAAAATTATATTATACAGAATGTAAAAAGTAAATACCTTTGGGATATGATTATACTACTTTTTATCATTCTAGAAATGTTTTTTTTTTGTCAAAAAATATTTATTTTTACTAATCACAATTCATTATTTTGCAGTCGCAAGATAAGAAAAAAGCAAAAAGAAATTTTCAAAAAGAATACATTTTTTCTAGAATGCGAAATGGTAGTATCCCACCAAAAACATTTTCATGTAAAAATGTTGCCAAGACGAGTCTATATAGCTTACCATGTGAAAAAGTTATCAGATATCGTATAAAGCCAAGCTCTAAAGACTACTCGCCCTAAATCTACAAGCACCTTGATCAAAATCTATCAAAAAGTGGACAAATCTCATGTAGAACCAAAGTTCTTGATCTATGCGCCCTTACTTTACTAGGCTTAGCTTCACTTATTCTACATTTCAGTTAAAACGTGATGCTTGGCCGTTTTATTTCACACACGATAAATGAATGCCTAGATTTTGATCAAGGTGCTTGTAGATTTAGGGCGAGTAGTCTTTAGAGCTTGGCTTTATACGATATCTGATAACTTTTTCACATGGTAAGCTATATAGACTCGTTTTGGCAACATTTTTACATGAAAATGTTTTTGGTTGGATTTCATTTATTTTTGTAAGTTGGTTAATGGACTTGTTTGAGTTTAAAAATAACCTATTTTGACCCCGGGCAATTACTTTCGCCTTATTCTTCGTCTGGAATTTAGATGATTTATTGTATTTCTCTTTCATTTGATACCCATATTGTGAGAGTACCTGTGAAAACGATAAATCGCTATTTTGGATTAAAAATGGCGGCATTCGTGAAATCTTGTATGAATTGTATTTGTTTTCTCAAACTCTCTCATCATTTGATACCCATATTGTAGGGGTTGATATGAAAACTATAAGTCTCCATTGTGGCTGTGTAACACCGAACTTCAATAAAACACCTCACTACTATAATTGAACTCTCTTTATACTGTATTTTTGGTTTTTTTTTCGAAAGTGCTATAACTATCCGGGTGGCTAGTTTAGTCATAAGCTTGTTTAATCATTTAAGTGTTTGCTAAAATAATAATAATTATAATAATATCTCCCACACCGATTTCGGTGACGGTGGCTGGTTTCATTGAAACCAGTCCAGCTACGCAGGAGTTATTTTATAGTGCCCAAGTGTGTGCGCGATGCATAGAAGCACTCTCTTTTTCTTTACTCTCGTAACCCACTGGGACGGATAACCGACACGACTGGCGGGAGATCAAGCGCAGGACCGACTATTTACATGCCCATCCGACGCATGGATCATCTTTCTTGTCAGACAATTAGGTGATCAGCCTGCCTTGTCTTAACCAAACTTAAAACGTGTTTCCAACGTGGGAATCGAACCCACAACGACCACAGTCGAGAGCCAGGCTCTAAACCACTAGACCACGGAGGCGTTATAACTAAAATTGTGAAAATAAAGTGATCGTGTAATATTGAAACTTATAAAATTAAGCCATGAGCAAATCAATTAAAAGTCGATTAAGTACTTAATTTTGGGTCACAAATTTCTTTGAGTATCGAAGTTTTTACAATTTTAGACTTAAAAAAATCTACGCATTTGGAGTTTTATGTAACGTTTGTTATTTCGTTTATTGTAATCATTATAAAACGACGTTACCGACTGTTAAAATATGTTTGTGTTTAGATGTTTCACAGTTCTAAACATAGATGTCACTGTTAGGCAACTGCATCGCGCTATCGACTGTCGAACGATTTTTATATAAGATTATATGGATATTACACTAATATTTCCCATAGATAGTATTACAAAGCACGTACTGCAACATATGCAGTCACGTAAACACACCACACCACACGCACCCGCGTGGTTAGTACTGCACCAAGGCCGGCGCCGGCGTTGTCCCAGGAGACTTTCCACACTCACTTCAACACGTACCGACATACGGACCGACTCACACACGGGACCGAGTTCGAACCCGAGTTCGAGCCCGCGTCCTAGCAGCTTAGGAACTCATCTAAACGACCGCGATCGCGCTTTGGATATAGAAAGGTCTATAAATAACGATGACCTAGACATTAGAAATTACGCGCGCGTACAAACCCGACCACTCGCGGAAGGGTGAGGCACGGAACAGCCCAATTCTAGCCAAGTCACTAATAATTAAAAAGAGCTTCTCTAACGCGATAACTCGTTCGATGATAGTTTTGCTACCGCGCGGGAGCTACCTCACTCGTCAGTGAGTGAGGATGGGGTTCGGGCCCCTCAGCAGGGTGGACACACTCGGGTGATGTAAGGGGGGGTCACACCCCCTTCTAAACAGCGCCACGACGCCTACCGACGCCCAGCGCCGCGACGCCTGCCAACGCCCAGCGCCGCGACGTCTGCCGACGCCCAGCGCCGCGACGCCTACCAACGCCCAACGTCGCGACGCCCAGCGCCGTGACGCCTACCGACGCCCAGCATCGCGACGCCTGCCGAGGCCCAGCGCCGCGACGCCGAGCGCCGCGACGCCTACCGACGCCCAGCGTCGCGACGCCTGCCGACGCCGAGTGCCGCGACGCCTACCGACGCCCAGCGCCACGACGCCCAGCGCCGCGACGGCTGCCGACGCCCAGCGTCGCGACGCCTGCCGACGCCCAGCGCCGCGACGGCTGCCGACGCCCAGCGCCGCGACGCCTGCCGACGCCCAGTGCCGCGACGCCTGCCGACTTTTAACAGTACCTTATAACTAATAGTAGTAGTGATGATGGTAACTAGCACAAGGAATTCTATAGAATATTTTGAGTCACTGACAAGCTAGTTTCTTACAAATCACATTATAATAATGCTAAGCATACAAAGAACTTTACAGAAAAGAAATTTAACAACAGATGGAGCTTGTGCCGGACCTGTTCCATACACCGACAGTTATTTTGTAACCGACAGCAATTTACAACTATTAGCTGCCTGCATATTCGCGCTAATTTTAAATAAGTGGATAAAAAACAAAGTTTCCTCTCATAAATAATATTATAATAATATATTTTTCATCTTCGGTAAAAGTCGGTCACCGATTAATAATTGGTGACCGACTTTTTGTAGATGAATAATAGAATATACTGATTGCAGTAGTGCACTCAACATACATAAAGTTGGACATAAATTATATGGAGCAAAACTCTGAACGATTATTGGTCCTACAAAAAGTAGGTCGTAGGTTTTTTATGTACTTGTATATTATGTTCCTTTTATAAATTAAAGATCATCAGATCCTTATAATAAACATCCTTTTGAATCCAATATGGTGGTCCAGCATATTGGATTCAAAATGGCGGCATTTATATTTTAATAATTTTTTTGTTGGTTTTGTAGCAATAACAGCTTACATACATAACTTCAGCTTTCTAAGATTTCCGGAAGTAACCTAGGAATTTTGATGATCTATAAATGAGCCAGTGACGAAATCAGGGGTTTTTACACATCGATAAAATCTAAAGTATAATAGATACGACATTCAAACTTTGTATAACTCATGTATTTACGCCGACGCCCAGCGCCGCGACGCCTGCCGACGCCGAGTGCCGTGACACCTACCGACGCCCAGTGCCACGACGCCCAGCGCCGCGACGGCTGCCGACGCCCAGCGTCGCGACGCCTGCCGACGCCTAGCGCCGTGACGCCTACCGACGCCCAGCGTCGCGACGCCTGCCGACGCCCAGCGCCGCGACGCCGAGCGCCGCGACGCCTACCGACGCCCAGCGTCGCGACGCCTGCCGACGCCGAGTGCCGCGACGCCTACCGACGCCCAGCGCCACGACGCCCAGCGCCGCGACGGCTGCCGACGCCCAGCGTCGCGACGCCTGCCGACGCCCAGCGCCGCGACGGCTGCCGACGCCCAGCGCCGCGACGCCTGCCGACGCCCAGTGCCGCGACGCCTGCCGACGCACTACGTCACGGCGCCCAGCGCCGCGACGCCTATCAACGCCCTACGTCGCGACGCCCAGCGCCGTGACGCCTACCGACGCCCAGCGTCGCGACGCCTGCCGACGCCCAGCGCCGCGACGCCTGCCGACGCCCAGTGCCGTGACGCCTACCGACGCCCAGTGCCGCGACGCCTACCGACGCCCAGCGCCGCGACGCCTGCCGACGCCCAGCGCCGCCACGTCTGCCGACGCCCAGCGCCGCGACGCCTGCCGACGCCGAGCGCCGCGACGCCTGCCGACGCCCAGTGCCGCGACGCCTGCCGACGCACTACGTCACGGCGCCCAGCGCCGCGACGCCTATCAACGCCCTACGTCGCGACGCCCAGCGCCGTGACGCCTACCGACGCCCAGCGTCGCGACGCCTGCCGACGCCCAGCGCCGCGACGCCTGCCGACGCCCAGTGCCGTGACGCCTACCGACGCCCAGTGCCGCGACGCCTACCGACGCCCAGCGCCGCGACGCCTGCCGACGCCCAGCGCCGCCACGTCTGCCGACGCCCAGCGCCGCGACGCCTGCCGACGCCGAGCGCCGCGACGCCGAGCGCCACGAAGCCTGCCGACGCCCAGCGCCGCGACGCCTACCGACGCCCAGCGCCGCGACGCCTACCGATGCCCAGCGCCGCGACGCCGAGCGCCGCGACGCCTGCCGACGCCCAGTGCCGTGACGCCTGCCGACGCCCAGCGCCGCGACGTCTGCCGACGCCCAGCGCCGACGCCCAGCGCCGACGCCCAGCGCCGACGCCCAGCACCGTGACGCCTACCGACGCCCAGCACCGTGACGCCTACCGACGCCCAGTGCCGTGACGCCTACCGACGCCCAGTGCCGCGACGCCTGCCGACGCCCAGCGCCGCGACGGCTGCCGACGCCCAGCGCCGCGACGTCTGCCGACGCCCAGCGCCGCGACGCCTGCCGACGCCCAACGACGCGACGCCCAGCGCCGCGACGCCTGCCGAAGCCCAGCGCCGCGACGCCTACCGACGCCCAGCGTCGCGACGCCTACCAACGCCCAGCGTCGCGACGCCTACCGACGCCCAGCGCCACGACGCCTGCCGACGCCCAGTGCCACGACGCCCAGTGCCGCGACGCCCAGCGCCACGACGCCCAGCGCCGCGACGCCTACCGACGCCCAGCGCCACGACGCCTACCGACGCCCAGCGTCGCGACGCCTACCGACGTTCAGCGCCGCGACGCCGAGCGCCGTGACGCTGACCGACGCCCAGTGCTAATATTAGCTAATACCAGCTAGTATTTTTAACAGTACCTTATAACTAATAGTAGTAGTGATGATGGTAACTAGCACAAGGAATTCTATAGAATATTTTGAGTCACTGACAAGCTAGTTTCTTACAAATCACATTATAATAATGCTAAGCATACAAAGAACTTTACAGAAAAGAAATTTAACAACAGATGGAGCTTGTGCCGGACCTGTTCCATACACAGACAGTTATTTTGTGACCGACAGCAATTTACAACTATTAGCTGCCTGCATATTTGCGCTAATTTTAAATAAGTGGATAAAAAACAAATTTTCCTCTCATAAATAATATTATAATAATATATTTTTCATCTTCGGTAAAAGTCGGTCACCGATTAATAATTGGTGACCGACTTTTTGTAGATGAATAATAGAATATACTGATTGCAGTTATAGTGCACTCAACATACATAAAGTCGGACATAAATTATATGGAGCAAAACTCTGAACGATTCCTACAAAAAGTAGGTCGTAGGTTTTTTATGTACTTGTATATTATATTCCTTTTATAAATTAAAGATCATCAGATCCTTATAATAAACATCCTTTTGAATCCAATATGGTGGTCCAGCATATTGGATTCAAAATGGCGGCATTTATATTTTAATAATTTTTTTGTTGGTTTTGTAGCAATAACAGCTTACATACATAACTTCAGCTTTCTAAGATTTCCGGAAGTAACCTAAGAATTTTGATGATCTATAAATGAGTCAGTGACGAAATCAGGGGTTTTTACACATCGATAAAATCTAAAGTATAATAGATACGACATTCAAACTTTGTATAACTCATGTATTTACGCCGACGCCCAGCGCCGCGACGCCGAGCGCTGCGACGCTGAGCGCCGCGACGCCTGCCGACGCTGAGTGCCGCGACGCCTACCGACGCCCAGTGCCGTGACGCCTACCGACGCCCAGTGCCGCGACGCCTGCCGACGCCCAGCGCCGCGACGGCTGCCGACGCCCAGCGCCGCGACGTCTGCCGACGCCCAGCGCCGCGACGCCTGCCGACGCCCAACGACGCGACGCCCAGCGCCGCGACGCCTGCCGAAGCCCAGCGCCGCGACGCCTACCGACGCCCAGCGTCGCGACGCCTACCAACGCCCAGCGTCGCGACGCCTACCGACGCCCAGCGCCACGACGCCTGCCGACGCCCAGTGCCACGACGCCCAGTGCCGCGACGCCCAGCGCCACGACGCCCAGCGCCGCGACGCCTACCGACGCCCAGCGCCACGACGCCTACCGACGCCCAGCGTCGCGACGCCTACCGACGTTCAGCGCCGCGACGCCGAGCGCCGTGACGCTGACCGACGCCCAGTGCTAATATTAGCTAATACCAGCTAGTATTTTTAACAGTACCTTATAACTAATAGTAGTAGTGATGATGGTAACTAGCACAAGGAATTCTATAGAATATTTTGAGTCACTGACAAGCTAGTTTCTTACAAATCACATTATAATAATGCTAAGCATACAAAGAACTTTACAGAAAAGAAATTTAACAACAGATGGAGCTTGTGCCGGACCTGTTCCATACACAGACAGTTATTTTGTGACCGACAGCAATTTACAACTATTAGCTGCCTGCATATTTGCGCTAATTTTAAATAAGTGGATAAAAAACAAATTTTCCTCTCATAAATAATATTATAATAATATATTTTTCATCTTCGGTAAAAGTCGGTCACCGATTAATAATTGGTGACCGACTTTTTGTAGATGAATAATAGAATATACTGATTGCAGTAGTGCACTCAACATACATAAAGTCGGACATAAATTATATGGAGCAAAACTCTGAACGATTCCTACAAAAAGTAGGTCGTAGGTTTTTTATGTACTTGTATATTATATTCCTTTTATAAATTAAAGATCATCAGATCCTTATAATAAACATCCTTTTGAATCCAATATGGTGGTCCAGCATATTGGATTCAAAATGGCGGCATTTATATTTTAATAATTTTTTTGTTGGTTTTGTAGCAATAACAGCTTACATACATAACTTCAGCTTTCTAAGATTTCCGGAAGTAACCTAAGAATTTTGATGATCTATAAATGAGTCAGTGACGAAATCAGGGGTTTTTACACATCGATAAAATCTAAAGTATAATAGATACGACATTCAAACTTTGTATAACTCATGTATTTACGCCGACGCCCAGCGCCGCGACGCCGAGCGCTGCGACGCTGAGCGCCGCGACGCCTGCCGACGCTGAGTTCCGCGACGCCTACCGACGCCCAGCGCCGCGACGGCTGCCGACGCCCAGCGTCGCGACGCCTGCCGACGCCCAGCGCCGCGACGGCTGCCGACGCCCAGCGCCGCGACGCCTGCCGACGCCCAATGCCGCGATGCCTGCCGACGCCCAGCGTCGTGACGCCTGCCGACGCCCAGCGCCGCGACGCCGAGCGCCGCGACGCCGACCGCCGCGACGTCTGCCGACGCCCAGTGCCGTGACGCCTACCGACGCCCAGTGCCGCGACGCCTGCCGACGCCCAGCGCCGCGACGGCTGCCGACGCCCAGCGCCGCGACGCCTGCCGACGCCCAGTGCCGCGACGCCTGCCGACGCCCAACGTCGCGACACCCAGCGCCGCGACGCCTGCCGAAGCTCAGCGCCGCGACGCCTGCCGACGCCCAGCGCCGCGACGCCTACCGACGCCCAGCGTCGCGACGCCTGCCGACGCCCAGCGTCGCGACGCCTGCCGACGCCCAGCGCCGCGATGCCGAGCGCCGCGACGCTCAGCGCCGCGACGCCTGCCGACGCCGAGTGCCGCGACGCCTACCGACGCCCAGCGCCACGACGCCCAGCGCCGCGACGGCTGCCAACGCCCAGCGCCGCGACGCCTGCTGACGCCCAGTGCCGCGACGCCTGCCGACGCCCAACGTCGCGACGCCCAGCGCCGCGACGCCTACCAACGCCCAACGTCGCGACGCCCAGCGCCGTGACGCCTACCGACGCCCAGCGTCGCGACGCCTGCCGACGCCCAGCGCCGCGACGCCGAGCGCCGCGACGCCTGCCGACGCCCAGTGCCGTGACGCCTACCGACGCCCAGTGCCGCGACGCCTGCCGACGCCCAGCGCCGCGACGCCTGCCGACGCCCAGTGCCGCGACGCCCAACGTCGCGACGCCCAGCGCCGCGACGCCTACCGACGCCCAGCGCCGTGACGCCTGCCGATGCCCAGCGCCGCGACGCCTGCCGACACCCAGTGCCACGACGCCCAGTGCCGCGACGCCTACCGACGCCTGCCGACGCCCAGCGCCGCGACGCCGAGCGCCGTGACGCCGACCGACGCCCAGTGCTAATATTAGCTAATACCAGCTAGTATTTTTAACAGTACCTTATAACTAATAGTAGTAGTGATGATTGTAACTAGCACAAGGAATTCTATAGAATATTTTGAGTCACTGACAAGCTAGTTTCTTACAAATCACATTATAATAATGCTAAGCATACAAAGAACTTTACAGAAAAGAAATTTAACAACAGATGGAGCTTGTGCCGGACGTGTTCCATACACAGACAGTTATTTTGTGACCGACAGCAATTTACAACTATTAGCTGCCTGCATATTCGCGCTAATTTTAAATAAGTGGATAAAAAACAAATTTTCCTCTCATAATATTATAATAATATATTTTTCATCTTCGGTAAAAGTCGGTCACCGATTAATAATTGGTGACCGACTTTTTGTAGATGAATAATAGAATATACTGATTGCAGTAGTGCACTCAACATACATAAAGTCGGACATAAATTATATGGAGCAAAACTCTGAACGATTATTGGTCCTACAAAAAGTAGGTCGTAGGTTTTTTATGTACTTGTATATTATATTCCTTTTATAAATTAAAGATCATCAGATCCTTATAATAAACATCCTTTTGAATCCAATATGGTGGTCCAGCATATTGGATACAAAATGGCGGCATTTATATTTTAATATTTTTTTTGTTGGTTTTGTAGCAATAACAGCTTACATACATAACTTCAGCTTTCTAAGATTTCCGGAAGTAACCTAGGAATTTTGATGATCTATAAATGAGTCAGTGACGAAATCAGGGGTTTTTACACATCGATAAAATCTAAAGTATAATAGATACGACATTCAAACTTTGTATAATTCATGTATTTACTGGTGTCATTATATGTTGAAGTTTTCAACTATTTAGCATCATCCAAAGCAAAGTTATGGGAGTTCAAAAATACGATGAAACCTTTCGAGAAAAGGTAGGTAGTGCCCTTGCGCTTCGCTTGGCTCGTCTTGACGGGGGCACGACCGTGCCCCCAGATATATATCACACAGAAATAATTCAAGAATCTTGATTTATTTCTGTGATATATCCCAAAATTACTAAGACTCTTTTTTTTAATTAAATTAAGTAAACATATCGTCTGCTTATTGCGAAAATCTAAAATACTCACAATGCCACAGCCTGTTAGGCTGTGGCATTGTGAGTAAATTGATTTTAAATGTTTCTGCTATTATTATAGCAATATAATACTAAGTATTTTCAATATTGTTTTTTCAATACTTAAGAACTATCAATCTACACTGTTGTCGGCGACGTGTAGCGCGCTTCATCAGACACTTAATTTTTATACCTTAATACAAATAAACAACATAAATAAAATTATAATATACAGGTGTAAAAAGAACAGTCACTATAACTTTGGGATTTGATTATACCACCTTTTATCATTCTAGTTTTTTTTGTCAAAAAATCGTTTTTTTATACATTACTTTTTAGTTGCAAGAATACACATTTCATATAATAAGAAAGTTAGTTTTTAATTCCTAAAATGATAGTGATTTTTTTTATACCTCTATACAAAAACATTATATTCAAACCAAGTCTTTATAATAATGTTAAAAGATACTACAAGAATATGTCTTCATACACGGAGGCTCTTTAATTAATTTAATGTCTACATCGCGTGACTACTTTACGTAGTATCTAATCCCTGAAGCATAATAAGTAACTCCAAGTATGCGAGGAAATATGATAATGGTGAAGATACACTGATTTAATTCGTACAGTGTATATTAAAAAGTAGATATATTATGTCCAGTTAATAAATAGCTCCCCTCACCGATTTCGGTGTCGGTAGCGGATTTCCACATGCCAGCTACGCAGGAGTTATTTTATAGTGCCCAAGTGTGTGCGCAATACACAAAGACAGTCTCTCTTCCTTTTACTCTAATAACCCAGTGGGACGGTAAACCGATACGACTGGCGAGAGAACAGGCGCAGGACCGACTTTTTACATGACCATCCGACGTATGGATCATCTTGTCCGACAATCAGGTGATCAGCCAGCATTGTCCTAAGCAAACTTGAAAACAACGCGGGAATCGAACCGAGAGCGAAGCTCTGAACCACTAAACCACGGAGGCGATTTTTATAACTATTGACACCATACTAAGCCCCACGTTTTTTTTTAAAAATTTTTTTTGGTTTTTTAATTAAAATTAATTTTCTATTTTTCAGTAGATTTTTTTTATATAAGGTTCTTTTTTAAAAAACTATCATGTATTGTAAGCTCCACTATTTGCGGCTGAAACAATTTTAGTGAAACAACATGGACAACAAGGTCTGATAGATAGCGCGATCCATCATTGAATTAGAGGGGCTGTATTGATTTTTGGCGACGCGACAAACGCTGTTTGGGGAGATAAAGGATTTTTAAAACGAACAATGTTTGTGCTATAAAAGGCAATAATTGTTGAAACGGGGAACATTCCGATGGAATTTTGAAGGGCTAGGTTATGTAACGAGAGTGCCGATTTAGTAATAATTCATTACTATTTAGGTACTCGTCTGGGGAGCCAAGTACATAATATGATAGAATTTCACGTACTTACGCACGTAATATATCGACTGTGAACCAGCAATTTGTCCTATCTTAAATTTAGATGTAGCTGATTCACAATGTCTTATCTCGATTATCTAATCAAAATTATTTAGACAGAAGAATATCAGGTTCATTTTTTAATAAATAAACAATATTAAAGTCAACTGTTTTTTTTATTTTATAAAAATTTAAGCGTTTGTAATAATGGTTACGTTTTTTCTGTTTCCTGAAAAGTCTTGAAAAAAAATAATTTGCCACTTCACAGACGATATAAAATATTATACCTGTATAGAGTGCAAAAAAAACAATCACTATAACTTTGGGATATTCATTTTAATTATAATTAGCATTAACTAACTTTCTCATTCTGGATTCTGCTATGTCAAAACTAAACACTTAAAAGTGTTTTTTTTAATCACTTTTTAGTGATGAGAATAACAAAAAATTAAAAAAATGTAAAAATAACATTTCTTGAATGAGAAAAATATAATAATATCCTAAAGCTATAGTGACTGTTCTCTTTATACTCTGTATACATAATAGGGTAAAACTACAAAACTACAAACCAAATTCAAAATTTAAAGAACCCCCAAATGCGTCATCAGTGACCGAACTGACGATGATGAAAATAAAAAGTACAAGGCCAAAATATGTAAAATTTTTATGGGACCAAATGGCAGATATTTTGCGTCGAATAAAAAAAAATCACGCAAATCGAATCATTAACCTCAGAGTTATCGGTGTTCATACATTAAAAAAATAGCGAATTCAGGACCTCTTTTTTAAAAATCGGCAATCATGTCAGATTAAAAAAAAAAACTAGATCAAAATCGTTTCATCCGTTTAGTAGATACAATGCACCATACACCTCTGTTTTTGTCCGGGGTTAAAAACTACATAAAACTTAGACTAATCTGAGCAGCTGTTAATTTTGATTACAACATTTTATAATAAGGGTGGCCACCCAAGCCCCACTTTTTATAAGCCAGTTATTCCACCATACAAACTTTTGGCATTATAAAAAGTAATTACTTCCGTAAAATATAAAAATTAGATATATTATACCTATCTAGCAATATCCCGCGAAAAAATTATAATCACAACCTGCTAGCAGATAGCAGCTAGAGAGTATACATCCTGAGGATGCTCCGGGGTTGGAGCGAAACGTCGAGTTTTGCAACCTGCATGGTGGTGGGGCTTTGCACGATTGTGTTAACATTGTTGCTTGTGTGGTGGTGGTGTTTTCACGTTTTTGCTTGCGAGTGTACGCATATGCAGTGTGGGAAGGACGGAGGTGCATAAAACGCATGCCTATGCGTCTCACTCATCTGCTAGCAGGTTGTGGTCATAATTGTTTCGCGGGATATTGCTAGATAAAATATATTTAAATTTTATACTATGGATTTCCGCAAAGTAACGCCTGATTCCATTAACTCCTATAATATATGCAGACGATCAATGTACTTAGACTTAAAAAAACATCACGTGGCAAGTGGCATTTAGCCTTTGATGATAAAAAATATCCTAAAATCTATACAAATATGACCGATTTTGTACCGATTTTTTATAGGACGCATGCGTTTAACTATTGACATCAAATTCTATTCATCACCGTTAAAAAGTCGGACATAAAAGTATGTCTTAGCCAGGCACCCTAAACCAGTAAAATAACCTATTTACAAAGCATATGGGACTCGTTCGGAAACTAAAATTGCTTGGCGAAACTGGGGCAAAACTAGTTCAGCTGTTTCTTAATGGCTATGCAAATATCGTGTTTATTGTCCTCCCTCTCTCTTCCTCTTTGTCTATACTATACAGGGTGATTCATGGTTTATATAATACTACTAGCTAACCCGTGCCCACTTCGTTGAGCATAAATCCAGTGTCAACCTCCCCGGGACTTCCACGAATATTTCAAGACCAAAAATAGCCGAATCAGTTCAGCTGATCTCGAGTATTAACGAGACTAACGAACAGCAATTGATTTTGATATAGCCTATGTTACTCAGTGATAATGTAGCTTTCTAATGAAAAAAGAATTAATAAAATCGGTATAGTACTTGAGTTAAGTCGTTACATACAAAAATACAAATCTTTCCTCTTTATAATATTAGTTTAAGCCCATTATAGTGACAGAAGGACACGAAGAGCATTTTTTGTTCTGGCACCTCATATAAATTACTTACCATAACGCGACTAATCACGATTAAGGCATTGTTTCACCAAGCAATGTTAAAGTTAACGCCATGTTAATATACCATGCCATCTCATTCATTGACAGGAAATACGAGAGGGATAACATGATATTTAACATGGCGTTAACTTTAACATTGCTTGGTGAAACACGCCCTTAAGATCATAAAAGTAACAAAACAGATGTGTTTCAATCCTGGTCAGGTCTTAGGTCAACGACCAGTGCGTTCGTGTGTATAGACTAGGAGCGAGCGAGTAGGATTCACTCCTTGTGGTCATTTTAGACCTTTGATTTTTTTTTTTAGTTATATTAAGTAATTTATATGAGGTGCCAAAACGCGTCATTCCTTTCAGACTAAATCCGGCTTAAAATAGGAACCATGAATCATACTGTAAAGAGGAAAGGTACGTTTGCTTGTTTGAATAGACAAGGCTCCGAAATTACAAGATTGATTTTGATGATATTTGGTACAGATATAGAGGTGTCCACGGGGAATAACATCGGCTACTTTTTATTGCTGCAAAATGTGCGGTTCTTGTGAGATATAATTTTGCACATATGAAGTAACGGGAAAATATAGTAAATTATATTTAGCATGATCTTTCTTTCTACTTTAATTGATAAAATTTACTAACAATTTACCCTTTAAGACACAGCTGAGTCTTGTATGTTAAATTACTATTTAGATGACTTGAAATTATTGTTTGCCAATCGCCATTTTGTTTTCTAACAGACAAGAGATAGCAACTAAAAGAGCGAGAGGTCGGTACTCTTCGATCATCAATACACTAGATGACGTATCCCATACAAAAACAGCGCTAAAATCTGTCCGCGTGGTATATGCCAATAGAACTAGATTTGTTTAATAACGAACTGAGACAAAAGTTTTGAAACATTTCAAAGTTGATTCGGTGATTTGAAATCGCTTGTAAAAAAGCATAATCCAAAAAGTTAGGGTCCATTTTTGACTAAGAATCGAAGTCATAAATTTTTGGATTAGATGCCTAAATTCTGAATGTGCGATATCTAGTACATTGCTGACCGAATACACTATAACAAACAGCAATAAAATACAAAAGAAGTCAGCAACGCATCTTAAATATCATAAATCAAATATTTCATTAGACGAGGCAGTAATATTTTGGAGATTTTAACTATAATGAAACGAAATCTAACAATAGTCTATCAGCCAAACGCCGAAAACATAAAAATGTCATGTGCATAATGCACCCTATAAATATTACTCCCAATGCTCTCTGGAGATGTAGGTCAGTAACACCCTTATATATATGGCTTATTACCATAACCATAAAGTCTAATTTCCAAATTCGGAATTTAGGTATTGGATCAAGGGAATATTTACTTTGGTATGTCTGTATAGAGTTTAAATTAGCTTGCTTGTTAGATAGCTAAGGGACAACTAATGGACATGCGTATTCTAAGTGCATATAATTTATGGTAAGAAAGGGTAAGTTTTTGTCAACAGTAAATGTTTTATTTAATCAAGCGATATGTATGTCCATAGTTTATATCTGTGTTATATCTTAGATTGTAACACAATAGACGGATAGAGTGCACATAATATCTGGAAGGAATTGCAAAATCAAAAGCAAATAAATCACCATGAAAATACCCGAAATATATTTGTCTATTGATTTCTTTAACAAATACTTAAATCTATGAATTGATACTGGTTCAAGAAATGTAGGTATCAATAGCTCCCACTTATCTGTAGGTGGTTAGTTTCGTTGAAACCATGCACATGAGTCCTTTCTATAGTGCCCAAGTGTGCACTGTATGTTAGGACACTATCTTAGAACTAGCTGTGCCCGCGACTTCCTTCGCGTGGTTTTTTGAGTGACTTAAAACTTTTATGCAGCGCACGCAACGAAAGTCCCCAAATGTGAATAATTTTCCCTGTTTTTGCAACATTTCTCACTGTCGCTTCGCTTCTATTGATCGCAGCGTAATGTTATATAGCAAAAAGCCTTCCACTATAAATGGGCTATCCAACAGAAAAATAATTTTTCAAATCGGATCACAAGTTCCTGAGATTAGCGCGCTTAAACAAACAAACTCTTCCGCTTTATAATATTAGTCTATATAGAATGAAGAAAAATGAAAAGACTCTTATTTACTGTCGTAACCTAGTGGGACGGATAACTGACACGACTGGCGAGAGAACAGGCGCAGGACCGACTTTTTACATGCCCATCCGACGCATGGATCGTCTTTCTTGTCAGACAATCAGGTGATCAGCCTGCATTGTCCTAAAAAACTTGGAAACAGCATTTTGACTGTTTCGTCGCACGAATCGAACCCACGATCTCCGAGTTGGGATGTCTCCCTCAAAACCGCACAATGTTGAATCACTATTTTTATCCATGTACGCTTCACACCACGCAAATCTGGGCCCGTGGTAAATATCAGCAGAACTAGTGTTACGTGGACCTGACAACGGAAACATATTTAATACTTTTATTCTTTACACATATTACATAATTTATTTATATATACACATAAATTTAATACACATTCATGACCCAGGAATACTGATTTTTTTTCCTTGCCAGGATTCGAACCCGCGACCTCCTGCCCAAACACCAATGCGCTGAATAAGTCGTTTCTTTTATAGCCACGGATACGAGTGCTTATGTGTATTGCGCACACACTCGGGCACCACAAAAATATCTCCCGCTTTCAATAAAATAGGTTTCAATACTGGTCACTGAGTGGATGCGGGAGCATATTATTGTAATTTATGCATTAATTAAACAATAAAATATTGGCACAACTGACACAGTTCCAACACCCCCCGGATCTGTTTACACAGTAACGCACATTATGCTGGATTAGGTGTTCCATCATTATCAGCGAGGGTCGCAGCGAGGGGGTCGACCCTTCGTGCCGATGAATGCATTGAACTATTATCGTCACGTAATTTAGAGTATATCGAATTATGAATGGCGTAGAATAGACATATTATAGTCCTTTAGATGAACTTAAAAATGTATGGCTAGTAATAATAATGCCTCTCACACCGATGTCGGTTCAGCCGGTTTCATTGAAACCAGCCATTTTACTCCCGACACAATCGAGAATCGAATCAGTTCGATCTCAACGGCATTTGGTATTTAATTTGGTGGATTACTTTGAAACTAATCAGGATAAAGAAAATCGTTAATAAACAAACGTTTATTCGGGAGTACACGACACGATCTAATCAGAATCAAAATCGAATCAGTTTGGAGAGTAAGGCCCCAGGCCAGCTACGCAGGAGTTATTTTTATAGTGGATACAATACACAGAAGCACTCTCTGTTCCTTCACTTCTCGTAGCCCAGTGGGACGGACAGACACGACTGGCAGGAGATCAAGCGCAGAACCGACTTTTTACATGTCCATCCGACGCATGGATCATCTTTCTTGTCAGACAATCAGGTGATCAGCCTGCATTGTCCTAACCAAATTTGAAAACAATATTTTTTGTTGTTTCAACTCTAGTTCCAGCTCTTAACCACTTGACCACGGAGACGATCTATGGTTAGCAACTGTTGATGGTCTTTGGTTACCTGTTGAGCTAGTTAGTACTCAAGGTTCGAAACCCACCATAGGAACAAACATTTCTATATAATGTTCCTAGGTAATGAATCTGAGGAATATAATAAAATACTTCCCGTTTAATTTTAACGTAAACAAACCCGTCTATGACACAACCATAGACTAGTTAGTGATGCGAATACAGTACAATGATTGTAATTATTATTTGCAACTGAATCCATAGGCTATAGACTCAAATCAAAAGTTTTTTATTTTCATATAGGTTATTAAATAGCACTTATATAATTGTCCTACATAATGCCTACAGTCAGCAGTGCCAAAATCGCGTATTTTATCTGTAAAAGTTTTTGAAAAATGTTTAACACTAATTAATATATAATTATTGTTTAGCTGTAACAAAATGTATTAGATAATGAAGTGCGATCCTTTAATATTCCTGGAATATTGTTGATAAGTGTGCACAATAGTTGAATATGTGAATGTTTCTGTATTATATTAAGAACATTTAAATTATAATATAATATAACTAACTAGCTGACCCATGCCCACTTCGTTGAGCATACAAACCGTTTAAACCTTCTCTGGACTGCCCGAACATTTCAAGACTAAAAGTAGCCAAATCGGTTTAGCCGTTCTCGAGTTTTAAGCGAGACTATCGAACAGAATTTTTTTTGTTATTTATAAGAAAATGAAACAAAAAATTATCTTCATAAGGCTTTTTCCGAGAATCGATTTTTAAATAATTGAAGACATGAATAGATGATTTCGAACAATGCGTTTAAACTGTCACTAAAACTCAGTTTTCTCGAAATCATTAGTTTGAGTCATTTATGTAATGTGTCGAGCCAGCGAACGGTCGCGCTCCGCGTTATACACGAGCAACAAATATTAATTTATATTTGTGTGAATCGCGCGGCTGATTGCCGCTGCACGTCACCATGGCGCTCGTGGCCAATGAGTTGCTGGCGTTTATCCAGCATGCCATCGACACCATGGACGAGGTCAGCATCATGCAGATCTGCAAGTCTTCCTTCAACAGCGAGGAGATTTGCAAGGGAAAGCAGCTGTTGTACGAGACGCTCGGTCAGAGCGCGAATATGCCATCGCGGCGCAGAGATGGCACCGAGAGAAGCGTGCAGGACATAATCTCCCTGCTGAAGCAGACGGATCCAGACGACGTGCCGGCATTTGTGGCGAAAGATCTCCACAAGCTGCCGGTGGTGACGATGGACCACGTCGACGTCTCCAGCCTGCTGAAGAACTTCAATAGTATGAAGGCAGAGCTGGACGAGATGCGAGGTAGGTTGAATGCATCGGAATCCACCATCCGTGATTTGCGTAATGAATTATTGCAAATTAAAAGTAATAATTCACTATGTATGTCACCCGAGCATTCAACCTTCGTAAATACGCGTCGCCGCGGCGCGCAAGCCGACACCTTTTGCGCGTCAGCGGAATCCGACGTGTCACCGACCGCCGCCGCTCCCGCCCGCCTTCCCCTCGAGGTCGAGCCGAAGCTGAGTCAACCAGCGACCCAGCAGAAGAAAAGTTTTGCGGGTGTCACTGCCCGCTCCCCCGCACCTCCTCAGGGGGTGAAGACGAAGGGGGTGAAAGAGAGCCGCAAGGCTAAGGAAAGCCGTAAGGCAGAACACTCTCGATCAAACGAGGGTGAGAGCAGGAGGTGCGATGAGGAGGGCTTCACATTGGTGGAGAGAAGAAAGAAGAGGAAGCCCGCCGTCCGCAACCACCGCGGCACCGCACCCTGCGGACCCGAGCAGCGCCTGCGGTGTGAAATACCCACCACGCCGCTGTACGTGTCCCGCCTGCACTGGTCCACGAAGGTCGAGGATGTCGTGGGCTACATCTTGAAGAAGACGTCCTTCAACTTGAGGGTCGAGCGTCTGGAGTCTCGCCATAAAGTTAACTTTAGTTCTTTTGTGGTGAGAGTACCGACAGATCGCTTATCGACCTTCGAGGTGGAGGAGTTCTGGCCGATGGGTGTAGTTTACCGAAGGTTCCGGGGAAGACTCCGGAGCGAGCCGCACATCACGTCGCCGATCATAATACGTGATAAATTTTAGTTATAATTATAATAATATGTATGTTAGTCTGTAAGGTATTTATAATATGGGCCTATGCCGCCCGAAATAAAGATTATTATTATTATTATTATTATTATTATTATTATTATTATTTATCCAACCATAATAATATTGTCTTCAATTGTAAAATTATATTCGCTTTTGTCTTCACTCGGATTCTCAAAACTCTATCTGAATTTTGTTTTATAATTTGAAATGTTTGCATTCAATTAGCAAACACGCCTAATTATTTACCTCATCAAGACATCCTCAATAAACACTAAATGTAAAGTACATTTAATACATCCGAAACGCAAGCGACAATATCGCGTCAACAAGCCGCTTCTAATTCTGATCACGTACGAGTTTACAAGCTGCCTATTTTTATTCGAGCTCCAAATGAAATTGCTGTTAACGATATTGCTAACAATTCTGCTTTTAAAGTGGAAAACTTTAGAGATTTTGGCGATTCATACGCGGCGCCGCGCACCGCTGCGGTAAGCGATGGTCGAGTGGATTTTGAAACATCGCGCCGCGACGTAACTACGTGGCCACACTGTTTGATAGGGGTATCCCTCCACATTAGTTTTGGCTGACTTTTTATATGCGAACTATTGCCATCAATAGTTTGGACCAATCAAAATGTTTTGCTGTATACTCATAGTAAGCGCGGAACCGGACTACCGTTTTAGTCCTATTTTCGGGGCTCTGTAAAAATATAAATATTATACGTGTACAATTCCGGAAGATAGGGCCTTTTTTGGAAAAGTAAAAAAAATATCTTAAAAGGTACATGTTGAGCAGCCTACTATACTAGAATAGCATTTAACGTCTAGAAACTTCATTAGTGTACAAATCAATTAGCAGAATCATCCTACAGGTTTGATTGTAAGAGTTTAACTCGCGACATTATTTTTGTAGGATAATCTGACTATTGCAATCAGTCTTTTCTATTTTCACTTATAAAGTTGGTCACCGATTATCACTCGTGGCCCTTAACAAGCGGATCCGATGATTACTAATGCACGTACACCACCTGACCGCGTGGCCGTCCGCGCGGTGATGCGGTATACGTGTGTTAGGTATATTATTTTTAAAGTTATTTATCAGCTGCTCTGCGGCTTGTACCGCTGCAGTACGTGGTGTGTGAACCGCCTTAATCTGGAAAACTTTAGAGATTTAGGAATAAAGGAAATTGGATTTAAAAATTGTATTCCGTTTTTCGGGACCTATTAAAGTCATTACGTCCCTGATAATTGCGATCGACTTTTTAAAAGCCTCTCGGAACGTTAATCAGTACGCTTTTACGTTGATCGAGTAATTGGTGACGATTAGACGTCAATTAAAAAGGAGACTACTAATATGATGATCATGATTAATGTAAGACAGAAGAAGATGATGACTTAGTCGAAACCGGTCGTGTATTTCAATAAATCTTATGTTTAACAACTAATAAAGTGGAAAAAGTGCAAATAATTTGTATATTATTACTGTGTAACATTATTTCCATCGAGAACCTACAGTACATTTAATAACATATTATGTATAAGAAGATGATACTGATGACGGAAAAATTATGCAAATGGACATAGTAGAAAACTGGCATATTCTCAAGAGGACGTATTCGATAAACGACATAATCACTAGTAGACAAAAATTGATAAAATGCTTACATTATACTATATAAGGATAACGAATATATTAGGATAATAAATAATAATTTTAGACATGGTTTTAAATATTTAGATCGTGTAATTTATCTGAAAACTTGAAAACAATAATAAAACAATATACGCAAAATCTGTGTTATGGCTTACATAAAATTGAGTCTACCGTAAAATATAATTGACGTGAGTGCTCTAATGGGCAATTTTACGACGGGTCTAAATAATTCTAATTTTTACCAGTAAACCATAATTTTACTAATCTTTAGTATAAGTCCTATAGAGAGTATGTCCATTTGCTAATATGTCCATAATAAATAAGGAAAGAATATAATTAGTAGGTACTTTTAAGAAAGTTATGCACGAATTTCATACGGTACTCTTCTAGTTTGGCTAGTTCCGGAACCAGTAGTAATAATAATTATGGACGCGATATTCAGAATATTTGTAAAATTTATCTGAATAAAAATATTAATGATGCCGATAACCCAATCGGCATAAAAGCCGATATTCACGATCATGATCTAACGGCATAAAACGTATAAAAGGATCGTGCATTAGATCCAATATCGGAGCTGTATTGTCCGAGGTCCGAGTGGTCGGAAGTGTGGTGAAGTGGGGGGCGCCCCCCCTTTTCCATTCAAATTTTTACCCTCGCGCTGGGCTTCGAGTGCTCCAGTTCAATGCAATTTGATGAAGCCAAGCTATTCAGAACAGGATCGGTACGACAATGGTTTTATGGATCCGAAATTCACCGATATGCATTTGATTAGCCCGGTTGTAAGCGCGGTCGTATTAGTGGCTGATTTAATTTTATCGGTTTCCCCCTTCCGATTTATTGGGATTATCGGCAATCTGTTTTGTGTAAGAAATAACGCGTAGATGAGTTGGATGAAATTAACTGTTCGCATAGTCACAAAGTAGGTAACAGAGACACGACCTAGTACTAGAAAATGGTATGGCAATTCGACTGGCTATTTTTGTTTTCTTCGATTTCCAATAGATAAAGGGTGAAGTCCAGGCACATTCCGGAAATCGCCACCTAGCGCCACTATTGGAAAATACTAATTACTAATTTCGTTTCGTATCTTCTTCTTAATTCAGGAGTTGAATTTAGTTTAATGTGATGTCATGCTTAAAAATATGCTTATCTTTATTTTGATGCCAATATTGATATTTAATTCGTCATATTTACATTTTATAATTTTAAACGTTAATTAAATAGTAGTGACATCTATTGCATTTTTTTTGTATTAAAGATAGATTGTATGGGATGGTAGTCCATGGCATAATTAATAAAAATATATTTAAAAACCTCGCTATGGTCATTGAAGTGTTTGTCTAACTTATCGTGGGCGATATAAGTACTATAACTATATAATATATTATAAACCCCGACGTGGTTTAGAGGTTCAGAGCTTCGCTCTCGACCCGGATGTCGTGGGTGGTCGATTCCCGCGTTGGAACATCAAAAAATGCTGTTTTCAAGTTTGGTTAGGACCAAGGCTGATCACCTGATTATTTGACAGAAAAGATGATCCATGCGTCAGATGGGCATGTAAAAAGTCGGTCCTGCGCCTGTTTTCGTCGGTCGCCAGTCGTGTCGGCTTACCGTCCCACTGGGTTATGAGAGTGAAGAAAGAGTGCTTCTTGTATTGCGCACACACTTGGGCACTATAAAATAACTCCTGCGTAGCTGGCCTAGTTTTTCATTGAAATCGGCTACCGACACCGAAATCGGTGAGGGGAGCTATTATGACACAAATCCATTAAACGCTCAAAGCATTTAAAGCCATAATATTTCAGCGCAACGTATTGTCAAAGCAATAAATCCGGAAGCGACAACTATAACGGAGTTATAACAACAAAGTCAAATTACTGAAGGAGTTTACCGCAGGGCGAGGGCGAGACCGCCACGCGGAACGAATACTGATGCAAGACCTGGCGACTCCCAAGATTCCAGCTAGTGATGGGCGATGAGTTAACCAAGTGATCATGTTAATGTTAAATGTTAAATCAACAAGAGTGTTCATGAAAGAAGTCGTCTAATTAGTGGAATTTAAACTTAACTAAATAAAAATATAAAAAAAGCTTTGATTCAAAATTAAAAATAAAGTTTGTGTTTCGAAGGTCAATTTTGAAAATAAATTACAATTACAGTTACCAGTTACCACCGGTTCGGAACCCTTATTCGCCGAGAAGAACCGAACAAACGAAGAACATCTAAATAAAAGATTGGAGTTCAGTATTTACTAATATTATAAAGAGGAAAGATATATGTTTGTAATTGGCTCAAAAAGTACTGGACTGATCTTAATACTTTCACAGGATAAATGCTAGTATATAATCACTGATTATATAGGCTTTAATTAGTAGAAAAAAATATAAATACTAAAACTACAATAATGCCTATAAAATATATTTCATCGTATGCGCTGCGATAACTTTTGATAGAACAAACTATGTTTGCCAAACGCAAAATGTTTCAAAAATAAAAAGGAACTACATTATGGCAGCTATTCTGAGTCGAATATAAAAAAATACGCAAATCGGATCATTAACCTCAGAGTAATCAGTGTATTACCTATATTAAAAATAATTGAGTAGGTGCCTCCTCCTTTTTTTTGAAGTCAGCGAACCAATGTCCATTGTCCACCCTTGCGAAGTCGGAACTGGTAGTGTAGGTATAACACCCGATCATAGTAAATATTACCATCTACCCTTTTCTCTTTAGAGTTGTTTAGAGCGAAAGCAAACCGTACGTATTCGTTACTGAGTAACGGGTACGCCATTTAGTACCGAGTAACGAAATATTCGTGTGTAAAGACACGCGAATATGTTTCGTTACTCGTATTATTTTGTATCATAGTGTAGGTTGTATGAACCATTCAAAATACTGTTTGATGCGTGTATTGACACGTTACTTGCTGATCGTATATTTCACGCGCGCCTATTCTGCGAATTTCTAAACTTAACGTAAACTTAACAAGTTAAAAGTGCCTAGTACGAGTGTTCTTTTTACACCCGTTACATATTCTTGTAACGGGTGTAAAAAGAACAGTCACTAGAACTTTGGGATATAATTACTTTTCTAATTTTAGAATTGTATTTTTTTACAAAAAAAAAATATTTTTGCTTTTTCGTTATTCCTGCAACAGAAAAATAGGAAATAATAGAAAGCAAAAAAAAAAAAGTATCAGAAGTAACGAGTAACGATACGAAAGTAACGAGTACTGATTATAATAGTATCGAGTACATGCGTGTTTGTTTTTTTCGTTACTTTTACACCTCTAGAGTTGTTATAGGATAGGTTGATTAAACTTTCCATCGTGCAATCATAGCACCGCGTTTAGGACAATTGAAGTCATGAATGGATAGAGGTGATATGTAGCAAAATTCTGATTTCGAGAATACTGAGCTCAAACTGTCACTTAAAAATGTAGAATATGTCGGTACATTAATCTAAAGCCCCGTCTCTTGAATGTACTTAATACGTTACTACTTAATCTAAAATGTTAAAGTGACAGTTTGAACTCAATTTTCTAGGTAAAATAAATTTGCGACATATCACCATTCATCCATTCTTTCACGGAAAGGAGTCTGATTTAAATTTTCACTTATTGAATTTTATATTGGTTGTAATTAGTTTAATCTGTTTCACTTATGCTATCAGAATAAGCTATCATTTACAACATTGCATAACCTTAATTGTGATGTAAAACTTTAACTATCTGCTTTTTTTTTCTTTCCTAATATGTATTGTTAATTGTGTAAGTTTTTTTTTTTTGGGTTAACCTTTGGCTATGTTATGTCCCTTTATGTGTTTAATAAAGATATTTTTATTTTATTTCTTGAATTTTATTCTATCAGAACGTTAGTGATTACTTTAACAAGTTGACGTTAACGCTTCGTTAACGCAAAAAACCGTCAACGGCCCATCACTATTCTCCCAAGATTTTCGTTTCGGGATTTTCCTTTCTTTACAATGGGCCTACTCCTGGGGCATATCAATTGCACGCGGTTATGTCGTTAGAAAGTTTCGGGCGTCTGGGGGGGTCCCATCGATTTCGGAGCTAATGCCAAATATACTTTAAAAACGTGATGTTTTACCTTCACGGATTTGCGAGGAAACCTTTTTTTTGTTTGCTTACGTTCAATTTGGTAAGGATTGTTACTTTACAGAAGAGTGATTTCTCGAAATGTAGCTTATGTGATAATCTGTTTCACTTATACTAAGATCAGAATGAGCTATCATTTACAACATTGCAGGGCCTTAATTGTGATGTAAAACTTTAACTATCTGTTTTTTTTCTTTCCTATTATATTATTATATTGTTAGTGTCTATATTATGTATTGCTAGAGTGACAGCTACCTGTATACCAAATTCTAGTCCTATTACAGTATGTCCCACGGTGTAAAAAAAAAAGTTAAAAAGTATAACCCGACTTCGCAAAAAAGAGGTCTAAAAAGGCTGAAACAAGAAAATAATTCAATTTGAAGTACAGATATTATGCATAGGTACAGAAATGGTCAAGGTAGAGCCGTGGTCGTACCCGCTATTGGGATTGTGTATTTCAACAGCAGTCGATTATTATTATTTATCAAGATCTCTTTTTTTAACCGTATTTTATTTTGTTAGGTGACGCTTAGATTTGTTTAGCGGGTACGACCACGGCTCTATCTCGACCATTTTTGTACCTATGCATATCTGTATTTCAAATTGAATTATTTTCTTGTCTCAGCCTTTTTAGACCCCTTTTTTGCGAAGTCGGGTTATAACTAGTTTTTTTTTTTAATTTATATTTTTCTGTTCTCTCATCAAATATATTTTCATACTACTTGTACGACTGCATTTTAAACGTTTATTTTGAAGTTAACAATAAAATGTAATAATTGATAAAATATTTATATACATATTTGTAATTTGCTCGCCAAGACCTATCTTTTAATACCAATCATGATACATTTACTTTGAATTTTTTTTTGGAGATAGTTTTTGGGGTATTATTTTCAAAATCCAAAATTTTTCAAAAAGTTATATAGCCTATGTTACTTGTGGGACCACTACAAATCGATTGACACCTTATTTATTAAAATCGGACCAGTAGTTTAACCGCTACGAGGGAACATACATACATACATAGACTGCCAAAATCATTACCCTTCCTTTTGGCTTCGCCGAAGTCGGGTAAAAAAATACAAATCGCAACAAGGAGTGAATCTTAGTATGCAGGGCCTCACGTGTTTCTAGTATAGCACACGAACGCACCGGTCGTTGACCGGTTCAGACTTATATTTTGTTTTGTGACTTTTATGATCACGATTTGTCGATTATATCGAGAAAATTGAATTCAAACTGTCACTTAAACATTTTAAAATATTTCTTAATTCGTAATTTCGAGTACATTAATCCTTAAGATTCACAATGAATGAAACTGTAGCACACCATTGCGCTAAACTGGGCTTTCACATTAGAAGATGTAGTTACCTAAACTTGGATAGGTCCTTTGGCCTCCAGATTTCGGCGAATTGGTGATTGAAATTGAAAGCCCAATGTTCGGTTAGTTCTTAGTAGTTTCTCCTGTCGAGCTTCTACTACTTGCCGAAGCATTTCACATAGATAGATAACTATTACTACTGTAGATAAGTACATATGGGTATAGGTTGATTGTTCATTTATTGTAAGTGATCCGTCTTTACAATAAATGTCCTTAATACATTACAACGTGTCATAAATTCTTTAAATGACAGTTTATAGTTAGTCAATTTTCTGGTGAACATTTTTGCGAAATACCTTCATCCATTCATGTCTTCAATTACGACTTTTATAGCTGGCCTTCATAAGAGCATGGCCTTTCATGGCCTTTCAACCACCTTACAAATAAAAATAATTCAGATTCAAAGGCAGAACCATCTAAATTTATTCAAATCAAATTGTTATGATCGCTAATAAAAATTTAACTTTGACAATACGATTACTGAGTTGGGGGAAATTAGCAATTTTAGCATAATTTTGTTACGAAGCAGATGGGGTTTTAGATTTAATGTGAGGACACCCCCTTTATATGGTTTACATAATATTAATTTTTGTATAAAAGGGGATTATCTTCTAAATGGTTCACCAGGGTAGATTCTACATAATGCATCCTTGGTCCAGTGGCTTAGAGGTCGAAGGTCGTAGGTTCAACTCCCGCGTTAGAAGTTAGAACAACTAAAATATTATTGTAAATTTTAGTTAGGACCATGGATGCAATGGATATGAAATTTCGGATATGAATATAAAATTACTTCAGATTATCTGCGTGTTTCGGATAATTTCGGTTACGGATATAAAATAAATAAAATAAAAAACGTTTTATTTTCAAATGAAACTTAACAAGCTATTTATGGAAAGTCAACAAGAAAAACAAGCTACCAACGGTTCATATTTAATATTAAATTTTGGTTTCATTTTTAAAGTAGCATAACTTTCATTTCGGATTCAGTTACGGATAATTTTTTATATTGGATATCCGATAGTTAGAAGAAAACAAATCCTGCGCCTGGAAAAAAAAATTTCTTTCAAATTTCTCTCTCTGTCGCACTGGGTTATAAGAGTAAATAGAAAATGTTCTTGTGAGGATCGTCCTGGCTTCCAGTGCGCGTACACGTGTTCCCCGACGTTACGTCCGTGCCGACCACCATTCTCCAGTGCAGTTCCCAGTACCTCCTGATAGCGATCTTCAATTCACACTCTGGTTCGTTGGAACCAAGTGTGAATTGTCGCCTGCTGGGGAGTTGAACTGCCCTGATCGCCCCGCTGGAATTCGTTCCGGCGTTGTGGTCACGGGAGGCCAGTTCCCCTAAGTGTTCATCCCCTGTGTTGTCCACTTAGTGTATACCTTGTGCCAGTTCCTACCATGTCCGCACGTGTACCGCGGCCTCCTCGCGACCGCGGTAGACGTCTGCGCCCGCGCCGCGTTGATCCGGAGTCGTCATCCGACCGGGACTCGTCACGTTCCGGTTCGCGCGCGACCCAGAACTGAACGCGCTACCAGCCTGTAACCGAGCCTAGCTGCCATGGAGCGGACACCGCCCGCGCCGGACCCCCGTCGGCATTCTCGCGGGGGGGTATTGCTGGTACCCTCCCTCTCCAATGCCCGGCCGAGACCCGCAGCGCGCCCCGGGCCCCGCACCTTGCAGCCGTCCAGCGCCCGGCCTCACCGCCGCGCCCCCAGCGCAGCAACACGGTAGTGTGCGACTCACGCCACTACACCTCACCGCAGTCCAGTTATCCTGCCCCCGCAGGACACCACCACTCTCCTGCAGCCAGCGCGCCTGCACCACCAGCCCCGCTACCAGCTCCCAGGGTCGAGGGTCCCCGCCAGGACACCTACGCCCAGGTAAGCGCCGCACCACCACAAACCAGCCGCAGCAGCACAAACCATACCGCCCCGACGCCGGCGAGTGCTGCCAAGAGGACGTCGCCCCCGTCATGCTTCCCCACTATCATCGTCGAGAGACTAGAGGATTGGGTGAGGCACTTCCGTCGCCTACGCGACATCCTAGGACGCAGCCCAAATGCCAGAGCGGTTGGAAACGTCATCCGCTTCAACCCAGTGGACGAAGATGAGTACCGTACCCTTCGCCACTACTTCACCGAGCTGGGACGGAGTACGAGGCTGTCCTGGTTCGAACACCGCCAACCACCTCCGAACACCATACAGGTAGGGATCAGAGGCCTACCTGTGGACACATCCGAAGAGGAAGTCCAGTTGGGACTAGCGGACCTTGGCTACTTGGCGGAGTATGTCAAGAGGTTCGCGCCGCACCCAGATGCCTCTTCGTGCACCTTCCTAGCCCATATCCAACGGGCCCCCCACGTACTGCCAGGCGTATTTGGAGTGAAGACGCTCCTGTGCATGCCGGGCATCCGCTTCGAGGAATGGAGGGACGGGAAGCGCCCCGTCCAGTGTCAGCGATGCCAGCGCTTTCAGCACCGCACCGAGCAATGCCAGCGTCGGATGGCGTGCAAATGGTGTGGCTGCGAGCACCGCAGTGAAGACTGCCCCCGCAAGCGCGGTGAGAAGCCCTACTGCATTAATTGCAAAGGGGCCCATCCCGCCAACAGCCGCAACTGTCCGACATACAGCAGGGAGCTGAAGAGGTGCGTGGCCCCCTCAAACCGCGCCCCTGCCCCCCCGGCGTCGCCTGAGAGGCGCCAAAGCGCCGCCCCCGCGCGCCGCAACAGCGCCACTTCCGAGCGCCGTCACGGCGCTCCCGTGCCTGCAACACCGCCGCCGCCCCCGCCGGTAACACTACCGGTGGAGGCCTACGAGCCCTCCCCCCGCCCAACCGCCCCGCCCGCCCCTGCCCCCTCTGTGCAGCGGCCGATGCGGAGGAACAAGCGGGGGTCGAAGGGCTCCTCCACCACCATTTCGCCGGCGTCTTCCGCCGCCTCCACCGACCAAGAAGCGGAGCAGTACATGCCCGCTCCCCCGCAGCACCCGCGGCAGTCACAGCCTCAACCGAGACTGTCTAACTCGCCGCAGCCCGCCAACAGCAGGCGCCGCCCCCGAAGCGCCCGTGAGCTGCGCACGCCGCACCGTTCTGGCGCGACCCCGGCCCGCCGCGCGCCCGGGGACTCTGCCGTCTGCCCCCCCGCTCCTATTCCAAATCCCACCCCCACTCTTGAACTCCTTCAAGACCTTTTTATGCTGGCCCTGGACACCATCTCCGACATCCAGGCCGGCACCCATGTCCTTCCCGCTATCCTTCGTATAGCGCCAGAGGCTTCTCGTCTGGTAGCCTCCCTTATCGCCCAGGGGCGCTCCTGCCCCCCCCCCCCCGCTTCACCAAACTCCCCCGCTTCGCGCTCTTTGCACGGAGCGGATTTTTATTAATTTTATTTTCTTTTTATATTACGGCAGAGTCCCCGAGCCCGCCCGCGGATATCCTCGGCATCGAGTGGTTCCTGCAGAGGAAGGAACCCGTACGACTGGCGAGGATCCTACAGCCGGCCCCGGACACTGCCGTACCCACCGCTTCCGCAAGGAAGCTGTATGGTGCGCACCCAGTGCCCCATATTGTTTCAATTCGTGTAAACGAACGTTCGGCATCCCCTTGCCCTTCCCCCCCTCCTGGCTCCCGGAGCCCCCCCACACTCCCCTGGTTGGACGGGTCCGTGAGACGGCTAACGACCGCTCGCCAAGTCGCCCCTCAGGTGAATGTTTTAATAAAGTTGTCCGACGGTTTTTCCCCGCGCCCTGACGCGGGGGTTTTGCCCTCAAAAAAACGTCACTAGTGTCTTTCATTTACCTCTTCCCAGCAATGGTAGGGTTTGTTCCGCGGGGCGAGGGGTGGTGTAGGGGGAGTGGAATCACACACGCTCCCCGGTCCCAGGACCGGGGCCCCCATGCACTGCTCGTTGCCTCTGCCACTCAGGTCACAGCCCTCCATGGCTCTTCCCTTTAGCGCCTCGGTTTTCCCCTGCGATAGGCGGGGGGTTTTCCCGAGAAAAACTGGAATGACTTCGGTCCCGGTATTCCCATGCCGGGGCCCTTCGACCCCACGGTCGTGACCGAATGGTCGTGGTTCCCCCGCCCTGGGCCACTCTGGCCCGGCGTGCGAGGACAGCGTTAGGTAGGTTCTTGTGAATTGGGTACAGACTTGGGCACCCTAAACGACTCGAAGTGGGTTACAAAACAGTAAAACAGGCGTGGTAAGACCAGTTATGTGGCATATTCATCCCAATAGGATATGAGAGTAGAAGGAAGAATACTATATTCTTGTGTGTATCAAATTTGGACAGTATAAAATGACTTCTGCGAACTGTTATAAACCCTCCTTGTACCCTTTCCTGCTTACCTCGTCTTCCATGATACCTTATCAGCAGTTGAGCCTTAATCTATTTCCACATTCATTTCGGGCGGTTGTCTAAATCTGTTGTCTAAGTCTAATCTTAAAAAGGTTATCGCGCAAAGCCTTATAACAGAACGTAATCGAACACATACATCGAAAATCCATGTGGGAGCTCCAGCTTACATAATATTATTTTTCTATAAAAGGGGATTTAGTTCTAAATAGTGATCTCCAGGGTCCCATTGTGTGAAATCCACCCGTTGCGAGGAATATTGTGCCAAATCAACGGATAATTTCTTTTGTTCGGAATAGTTTCAATTGATCCTTTTTAAATTGAATCCTTTGTTCCGAATCTAGATATTGCTTCTGCCGGGTTTAATGATAGGTATTAGTGGTACTTATTGCTTAACGACTCCGTGGTCTAGTGGTTCAGTTTGCTCTCGACCCGGAGGTCGTGGGTTCGATTCCCGTGTTGGAACAACTAAAAATGTTGTTTTCAGGTTTGGTTAGGACATTGCAGGCTGATCACCTGATTGTCTAACAAGATGATCCATGCGTCGGATGGGCATGTAAAAAGTCGGTCCTGCGCCTGTTCTCTCGCCAGTCGTGTCGGTTTACCGTCCCACTGCGTTATGAGAGTAAAAGGAAGAGAGAGTGTTTTTGCGCATTGCGCATACACTTGGGCTGTATGTAATACCTCCTGCGTACCTCAGAAAAAAGATACACATGGAACTGGCATAAGCATGTTCACCTGCATACCTAAACAAACAAACCCGTTGGCAAATATGGAGGATTGGTATACTTTGCGATTGCCACAAATTTTTTTTAAAGCTTTTCTTTTCTTTCACCATTCACTCCAGTAGGACGGATGACCAACACCGATACACATGACCGACTTATATAACCATCTGACGCATGGATCATCTTGTCAGACAATCAGGTTATCAGCCTGCAAAGCAAATTCTTGAGTAGAATTCCTAGCGATATTTCTTAAACTTTTATGTTCAAACGCATTAAAATTTGACAACAATGCTATTTTAAAGTTCGCCAAGTTTGGAAGTTCTACAGAGTCGGTAAGGGAACATACTCATGTGTGACCACTGCTACGTTTACCTATTATCAAAATCGAAATCAATATCAAAATAAACATAAAAAAAGAAATCGAAACGAAATCAAAATCGAAATCGTGTTCTTAGCTATGTCTGTACGGTTCGGGTCTTCAAGGTCATCAGGTCGTTAGGTGTGATAGGAATGTTACACGCTAAGTCGGGGGTTTTATTTTATTTTAAAATTTATGTTTATTATGACAAAAAACTTAAGTGTAGTACCTCCCCCTTTAATAACTTAACTAGTATATATTCGTACAAGGCCTAAACTTTTACAATAGATGGCAGAGTATACGTCAACGTCTCTTTCCATGGTCCTTCGAGCCGGATGAATTATAAAAATAATAAAAAAACATAAAAAAGAAATGTAAAATAATATAAAAAAGAAAAGATCAAGTTCCTCTGGAATACAGACATATACATACAGTAGTATGAGTAATATTATAATACGTCTACATCTCTTTTCATGGTCCTTCGAGCCGGATGAGTTCTTGTTCTTAAGGAATACATATAACTAAATCCCATACCTGGGGAATAAATACAATCCCCACTTCTCCTCCCCCCTCTCTCTAAATAGGTAGTATGAGTTTATACGTCTACGTCTCTTTTGATGGTCCTTCGAGCCAGATGAGTTCTTGTTCTTCTGGAATACAGACTGCTAAATCTCATTCCCTACCTGGGGAATATAATAATATTATCTATAGACGCTTCACACCACGTCATTCTGGCCCTGTGCTAAGTATCCGAAGAACTTGTGTTACAGGTACCAGATAACGGAAATATATATTTAATACTTATATACTATACACATATTTGAGATTTTTATTATATTAATACACAAATTTTATACACATCCATGACCCAGGAACATTGAAAACTTTTTGTTCCATCGGCGGGATTCAAACCCGCACCAACGCGCTGAACTACTGCGCTACGGAGGTCGTCAAATAAGTACAATCCCCACCTCTCTCCCCCCTCTCCCCTAAATAGGTAGTATGAGTTATATACGTCTACGTCTCTTTTCATGGTCCTTCGAGCCGGATGAATTCCCGTTCTTCTGGAATACAAACAACTAAATCCCCTCCCCAACTTGGGAAATAAGTAGCTCTCCCCCTAGGTTGTGTATGTTCCCTAAAGGCTCTTACAGCAGGTGGCAGTTAGCGGAGTCACAACCCTGAAGTCCGCGGACCCGGAAAATTGCATTCGTTATCGCATATCCGTTCCCGATTGTACCCTGCATTTGCGGAGCTCGTGGAGTAGGACTATTATTAAAGTAAACAAATACACATATTAGGTCCTTACATATGAAATTGGCGTTTTGTCGTACTTTCCACTTTGATCTTAAATATATCCTCTTTGGTTAGGAATTCCAAATTCAAATTTAAACAGCTATTTACTCATGCATTTGTGTTTTGAAAACCGTAATTCATTTGTTTTTTTCTCTTTTGCTTTTTTTTCTGCGTCACTCATTTCACAAAATGCAAAACTTAAAATATCGCATTATTTACGAGTACGAGTTCCACCGTGGCACCTGCAGAAACGGCTCGAAGGATTAATGATGTGTATGGGGGTGGTGTCACAAAAAAAACAAGGTGCGTTTTTGGTTTCAACGCTTTCGTTCTCGAAATTTGGACCTGCAGAACAAGCCCCGTGGACGGCCGGAGACCAAGGTCGATAATGATGAATTGAAGGCTATTGTGGAAGCAGATCCATCGCAAACCACATCAGAGTTAGCTACAGGCTGCGGTGTTAGTGACAAAACCGTTTTAATCCACTTGAAGCAAATTGGGAAGGTGAAAAAGCTTGAAAGGTGGGTACCTCATGAATTGAGTGAAGCAAACCGACAAACGCGCGTCGACTGCTGCGTTACATTGCTCAACCGGCACAATAATGAAGGAATTTTAAATCGGATCATTACATGTGATGAAAAGAGGATCCTGTACGATAATCGTAAACGCTCATCGCAATGGCTGAACCCTGGTGAACCAGCAAAGTCTTGCCCCAAGCGAAAATTGACTCAAAAAAAGGTAATTGTAAGCGTTTGGTGGACTAGTGCCGGTGTCGTACACTATAGCTTTCTTAAATCTGGTCAGACGATTATGGCTGATGTCTATTGTCAGCAACTGCAAACCATGATGGAAAAGCTCGCCGTTAAACAACCGAGACTTTTCAATCGCTCTACGCCACTGCTGCTTCAAGACATCGCTAGACCACACACGGCCCAACAGACGGCTACCAAATTAGAGGAGCTTCAATTGGAATGTCTAAGACATCCACCGTACTCTCCGGACCTTGCTCCAACAGATTACCATTTTTTTTCGAAATTTGGATAACTTCTTGCAAGGAAAAAAATTCAATTCCGATGAGGCAGTCCAAACCGCTTTCAAAGATTTCATTGATTCCCGTCCGAATGGTTTTTTTTAGTAAAGGGATCAAAAAATTACCTATAAGATGGCAAAAGTGTATAGATAGCAATGGTACATTACTTTGGTTAATAAAATATATTTTAATATGAAAAAATCGCCTTTATGTTCCTCCCATACAAAACCCCAATTTCATATGTAAGGACCTAATATTTTATTCACTAACACGTAAAGGCATTAAGTTACATTTAAAACAAGTAAAAATAAAGAAAAATACACTTTTTTATAACAATATTTGATGACCTTCGTAGGGCAGTGGTCGAGCGGGAGGTCGCGGTTCGAAACCTGACGAAGGAACAAACATTTTTCTGTGTTCCTGGGTCATGGATGTGTATTAAATGTGTATATAATGTAATAATAAAGTATAAAAGTATGAAATATATTTCTTTGTCGGGTACCTGTAATACAAGTTCTTTGGATACTTAGCACGGGGGTACGCATAGACGTGGTGTGAAGCGTCCATAGATATTATTATTATTTAAAACAAGTAAAAATGATTTTTATCAATATTATGATTCCTTCTTTTGGATAGCTTGATATATGAAATCGAAAGCTTTAAGCGCACAGATTTAATAATATTTTTCGAATGGGATGTCCGAAATGAATAATTTTAAATGTTCTATACAGGATAAATAATTAATATTAAAAATGAGGTGCCTTTTTTAAAAAGCGTATTTTTTTTCTATTTCAAAGGCAAATTATGAAAAGCCTTTAAAATAGAAAAAAAATACATTAATCAAAGGTTTAAAGGTAAAAAATTAAAGGTTTACCAAAATGTAGGCCTTATTAACAGTGGTTCTTTTTGAGATCGATTTATAAATAGTAATAATGCCTCCCAGTCCCATTTCGGTGACGGTCCCAATCCCATTTCAGTGAGGGTTGTCGGTTCCATAAACCTAGGCCAGCGGGCCAGCGGACCTGCGTAACCTACCTATTTGCATCTCACTCACTCCTAGCCCGAGTGGCCGGGAGCGAGGGGAACCACGACCAGAGGCTAATGAGCCCCTCTACGTGGGGTCGAAGGACCCGGTATTGAGGATACCGAGCCGTATGTGTTGCTTCTGTTTTTCTAGGGAAAACCCCCCGCGACAGAACGCAGGGGAAAACCGTGGCTCTAAGGGAAGGAAGCCTTGGAAGACTTATTCCTGAATGGCGAGACGACATGTGGCGTGTGGAGGCCCCGGTCCTGAGACCGAGGAACGTGTGTGGTTCCACTCCTCCGAGCGCCGCGCATCGTCCCGCGGACCAAAGCCCTAACCAAGGTGGGATTGAAATAAAAACAGACAAGACGTTTTTTTGAAGGCAAAACCCTCGCGTCAGGGCGCAAGGAAAAACCGTCGTAAAAAACACTTTATTAACTCGATTACCTGAAGGGCTAGACTTTGACGAGCGGTCTTTAACCAACTCGCGGACCCAGCCAAACCAGGGAGTGGGAGGGGCTCCGGGAGCCATGATGGTAGGGAAGGGCATGAGGATGCCAACGGTAAACGCCCGAGGACGTTGCTAGAGGGCGCTGGTCGCGCCCACGCGCCGTACAGCCTAACTCTCCAGTAGGCCGGGCGGCAGGCGGCGTCTGGCGCCCTCTTGGTGTAAGGCGGCGTTGTCCGGGGCCGCCGTGGATCCTCGCCAATCACCCAGGTTCCTTCCCTCAAGGAACCTTCGGATGGCGCGGATATCCACAGGCAGGCGCGGGACTTTGTCGCGAGCGGTGGGACGTCGTTGAATGCGGTCTTGATTGGCTGCATGGTGGCAGCGCGACGAGGCGAGGCGGCGTCGCAGGTCCAAGGCGGCGAGACCGGTAGATCCAGCCCATGCTAGGAGAGCGGTCGAACGGCGCGGCGGGGCCGGGAACTAGCCTCTCCCCAGGGGCTAGTTGATCCAGCGCGGCGGGGCCGTGACTCTACTCCACCTGCAGGGCCGGTTCCGCCAGCGTCAAGCGGGCGAGGAGTGCTGAGCGAGCCCCAGCGACGAGGCGAAGGTCAGCAGGCAGCGGTAGTGCCTTGGCGGCATGATGGTGGAGTGGGCTGCGGTGGGCAGCGTTGCAGGCCGGATGGCTGCATGCGGTCTTGAGCGGCTACGTGGTGGCAGCGCGACGAGGCGAGGCGGCGTCGCAGGTCCAGGGCGGCGAGACCGGTAGAACCAGCCCAGGCGAGGAGAGTTTGGTCCGCTAGCGTGGCGGGGCCGGAGACTAGCCCCTCCCCAGGGGCCGGTCAATCCAGCGCGGCGAGGCCAGCAGACACTACTCGATCCAAGCGGGGCCGGTTCCGCCAGCGTCAAGCGGGCGAGGAGTGCTAGGCGAGCCCCAGCAGCGAGGCGAAGGTCAGCAGGCAGCGGTGGTGCCGTGGAGGCATGATGGTGGAGTGGGCTGCGGTGGGCAGCAACGGCAGGTGTGATTGCCGGGTGGTGGGCAGGCTCAGGCGGGTGCCTGAGGGCGGCGGTGCAGGGCTGCGGTGCGAGGCGCAGTCCTGGGGGCGGCGCTCTGTGCGCTGCGGTCAATCCGAGCACTTCTCGGCTGGACGGGGTGGGATCCGGGACGCGCAGCAGGTCTCGGCCGGACATTGGGGCGGGGGGCTACCACAACCCCCCCGCGAGAATGCCGACGGGGGCCCGGCGCGAACGGTGTCCTCTCCGTCACAGCTAGGCTCGGTGTCTTGGCGGTGATGCGTCTCAGGTCGACGCAGGGTGGTCTTCCACGTCGGGACGCGGACGGCCATGGTCTTCTGCTTCTGCTGGCGGTCTTCTCACCAAGCTTGCGCTTGGGGGAACTGGCCTCCCGTGACCACAACGCTGGGATAAAATCCCAGCGGGGCGGGCGGGCAGCTCATCTTCCCGGCAAAGGCGGCAATCCACACTCAGTTCACAAGAACCAAGCGCGGATTGCCGATCGCCCTTAGAAGGTGGTGTTCGGAGCTGCTCCAGTAGAAGGTGGTCGGCACGGACGCGACACGGAACGGAAACGCGGCGCGATCGGGCAGCGTAACGACGTGCGCGCGCTTCGGAAGCCAGGACGATCCGGACCTGCGTATCTACGCAGGAGTTATTTTATTGTGCCCTAGTGCGTGCGTAATGCACAGAAGGACTATCTTACTTCTCTCTCGTAAGCCCAAGACGAATAACCGTCGGCGTAATAGTGATCATCTTTCTTGTCAAACAATCAGGTGATTAGCCTGCATTGTCCTAACATGCAAACAACATTTTTTGTCGATTCGACGCGGGAATCGAACCTCCGAGTCAAGAATTGGGCTTTATACAACTAGACCACAGAGGCGTATTTATGAATAATACTTAAATAAAAAACTTTAATCTATAAAGAGCGTATTCCATACTAATCTACCCATTGAATGTAACAAGCAAAATATTATCTAAATTAAATAAAATACTTTAACCCCTCTATAGGTAAGTATTGTGAATATTAAGTTCGTATTTTTTTTTCATTTTCTTCTTTTATTTATTCACTATCATTCAATATCATGTTATTTATTAGAGCTTAACAATACTTATATATTTACAATTATACCTACATCTGATGGAAAAAAAAAAAAATTATAAAATATAAAGTACATCGACAAGTTTAAAATAATTCTAATTGTTGAAATATTTCCCGTTTTTGATTGCAGTTTAAATTTAACTATTTCTTTACACAATCTTCATATTTTTAGAATCAGTGACTTGAACTCGTGTTTGCGCACAACTGGTATTTCTTAACAATACCTAGGTATAATAACTACTTTTTGGAAATTTACAAATATAAATATTTTGAGCAAAATATTCCACTATGTACGCCATCCTTAGATATTAATATGTCCTGACCGGTTACGATTCGCTAAGTGTTTAAGTTAAGTTTAGTTTAATTTTGAATTAGGTTTAGATTGAGGTAGGTTTGGGCTAGGCTTGTGTTTGATTTGCTAGGTTTTTAGGTTTAGGTTGCATTTTCCCTGGGGTCTTACTCTCCAAACTGATTCGACTATGATTCAGACTCGATCGTGCCGCATACTACCGAATATAATATTGACGTTTGCTTATTTTGATTCTCAGTCGATTGATATGGTCGGGAGTACAAAATGTTACGATCTAACAATTTTCTTTATTCTAGTTAGATTGAAAACTATCCACCAAATAAAATACCAAAAGCCGTTGAAATCGAACTAATTCGATTCTCGATTGTGTCGGAAGTAAGCCTGCTGGACACCCATCCTAGTGATGATATTATAATTTACCTAGAAAGCACAAAGGTAGGTTAATAATATTTAATTAATTTATCAAATGCCTTATAAAGTCAATTAACAATATAATTGAACAAAGGAACAACCCAGAAGAATCTCTTCAATAGAGGGTCGTCTGATGTAAATTATTTTCCTCCCAAACATCTTTCGTATTGCAATCTTCAAATAACATGAAATCCGCTTCGAGACGTCTAGAATTTTCATTATTAAAAAAGGAACGCAAATCGGATACCCCATAGATTATGAGTTCGAGAATGTCTTATTGGGTATACAGTTGAAATATTTTGCATTTTATTTGCGTTGCGAATTTCATGCTATATAATATGTCGCAGTCATCTGATTGAATCTGCTTTTTTCTATTTATAGAGTAGGTCGGTCTAGAGGTAGGTTAGGTTAGTTATTATTTGTATATTTTATCATTATTATCTGTATGTTATTATTATTATTATTATATCAAAATTGATAAATTGAAAAAAATATATGTTTTAATAGAAACATCATGCCTTTATTTAATTGAATGACTAGCGCAATTATATAATGGCGTCAAACAGCTCGTACAGATAGCAATGTGTTGATATATTTTTTGATTAATATACTTTAATGTGCGTTATAATAGTACATATTCGGAAATTTTGAAGTTAAAAAATAAAACATTAAATCGTTGTCCTAGTCTCGGATTCATTGAATTTGTTGGTAAAAATAGAATTCAATGAACGCGCTAGTCATTCAATTAAATAGCGTATTCAATCAGATGACTGCGACGCCTATACTAATATTGTAAAGTGAAAGAGTGTGTTTGTTTGTTTAATATAATATTGTCAGGAACTACTGGTCCGATTTGAATAAATCCTTTTTCGTTGGATAGTCCATTTATAGAGAAAGGATTTAGGCTATATAACATTACGCTGAGACCAATAGGAGCGAAGTGTCAGTGTGAAATTTTGCAAAAAGGAGGTCACATTTGAGGAAAGACCTCAAAACTTTCGTTGCGTTCGCTGCATAAACGGCTTAAGTTACTCTGTATGTAGTAATTATTAATTTTTAATAATAAAAAAAGTCCAGGACATATGGATCAGTAGATATTATATCAAAAATCAATCAAAATCAAAACATTTTATTGAGAATAAATTTTTACAAAATGTTTTCTGAACGTCGTGTCTATGACGCCTACCACCGGTTCGGGAACTAGCCCAGCGAGAAGAACCGGCGTAAGAAACTCGCATGGGGCCATCTTTTACCAAAAAGATGGAAAATTGCTCTTTTCATGTAAGATTTACCAATGTCAGAACTAAAACTAAATAACAAAGGTACAGTAATTTTATAGTATATTATTAATATAGCCTTGTAGAGGGCTACTTTATTCCCAAGGTGTGCTGTCATTTATAAAATCATTTACTGTATAGTAAGCATTTGCACAAAAACGGTCTTTGGCTACTTTCTTAAACTTATTGTTTGATAAATTTTGAACGTTTTCTGGGTTCGTATTGTATAGGCGTATACATTGGCCCTTAAACGATTTTTTTACTTTACTAAGTCTAGTCACTGGGACATCAAGTTTATGCTTATTTCGAGTATTTCTATATGGGTGTCACTTTTCTTTTTAAATAAGTGTAATTTTTTTTAACATACAGTAAATTTGAAAGGACATACTGAGAAGCTACAGTTAAGATTCCTGTTTCCTTAAACTTTTCTCTAAGTGTTTATGTTGTGTAGGCAGAATAAACATACATACTAGATACCAAAACCATTACCCTTCCGACTTCGCCGTAGTCGGATGAGTTTAAAAAAAACAGAAAAAAACACACCTACCTACTCTTTATGATATTATCATTATAGAAAAATACAAAGTTAATCACTTGACGCGATGCGGCGACGCTTAGAGGAAGACACTAACCGGAAAACGTCTCCACAAATCCATTTGGCTAATTAGATTCTCTGAAATTATTATTAATAAGGCATCCATTTTGAATGATAAAATCGCTTTCGGAGAGTTTTTTAATTAATTAGTTACCTTGCCTTACCGGCAAGTTCCCGCTTTGACGCAACTATTAAGACCCTCACCACGCAGACTTGCAGTGACAATGTCGCGCGTTAGTATCGATACAAACGCGATTTAATAGCCCTTAATCCCTTAATTAATGAAGAGGGAGAGATATTAAAGACCATCGAGAAACAGAAGCGGTAAGATATATCATAATAATAATGCCTCCCACACCGATTACCGTGACGGTGGCCGGTTTCATTGAAACCAGGCCCGCTACGCAGGAGTTATTTTATGGTGCCTAAGTGTGTGCGCAATACACAAAAGCACTCTTTCTTCCTTTACTCTCGAAGCCCAGTGGGACGGATAACCGACACGACTGACGGGAGATCAGGCGCAGGATCGACATTTTACATGACCATCCGACGCATGAAATATCTTTTTTGTCAGACAATCAGGTGATATCTTTTTACAATCTTTTTCTCCCCTCAGCGGGATTCGAACCCGCGACCTCTCGCTTGAGCACCTCGCTCAACCACTGCGCTACGGAGGTCGTCTACAGTATTTTAAAAGTGTTTACTTCGCTCGGAGGATACTGTATAAGTCCAAATGATGCACTACTTTTTTGTAGTTGACATCGCTTCTGTAACGCAACGTGCGTTAGTAGCGACGCTGTCGAGCGTTTACGAAACGCATCATGGGTGAGGGTCCTTAGATCCATTAGCGAGATGAGCGAGATGAATAGATCGTCAGGTGTCGTGTGTACTCGTGTCGTCGGAGTGAAGGGAAGTCGCGATTAAACGCAAGGAATTTTCATTCGAGATTGTGTGTGTTTGAGCCCTAATAAATGAGTTACATTCGAATTTCGATCACAGTGCAAACATGAAATCATAATTTATTTTAATAGCTCCCCTCACCGATTTTGGTGTCGGTAGCCGATTTCATTGAAACCATGCCAGCTACGCTAGGAGTCGTTTTTATAGTGCCCAAGTGTGTGGGCAATACACAAAGACACTCTCTCTTCCTTTTACTCTCATAACCCAGTGGGACGGTAAACCGACACGACTGGCGAGAGAACAGGCGCAGGACCGACTTTTTACATGCCCATCCGACGCATGGATCATCTTTCTTATCAGACAATCAGGTGGTCAGCCTGCATTGTCCTAACCAAACTTGAAAACAACATTTTTTGTTGTTCCAACGCGGGAATCGAACCCATGACCTCAGGGTCGAGAGTGAAGCTCTGAACCACTAGACCACGGGGGCGATTTAATTGCTAAAGTCTCTTCGAGATGTTTATATCAAATCCCGACACAAATTAAAACGTGGTTAGATAAGATATAGATGAACCCTTCGACATTCCCCTGATTCTCGTATCTTCGATTCTATTGACAGTATGTCTCGCTCGCACTATCGTCAAATCATATGTGTGCGAGCAGGACAAACTGATATCCTGAAGGAAGTTTGAGAAACAAGTATTGAGGCCCTGGAAGGTGTCATGAATGAATAAACGTTCATGAATGTTTTATAGCGCGCCCGGATGCCTTGATCGTTGAGTAAAGTATCAAAGTATATGAATCTGAATTTTATTGCGAAACTAGGTTTTGCCTAAATCCCTCGGGAACACGCTAGTTTTTTGAGGTTAAAAAACCATTTGTAGCCTGTTATCCATAGCCTAAACTTTGTAAGTAAACTACTTAGTTTTGGTAGTTAAAAAACGAAATTTTGATATGATCTATATAATCAACATTCGATCGAAACTCGTTTAGTAGTTTGGTGTGAGAAAGCCAGAAATATACACTCTCTCCATTTCTCTCTCTCACAAACTATATAAGTAATACCGTGTATACAAGGTGTAAAATAAATGAGTGATTATACTTTAGGGTGTGTATGTGCCTCCTATGTAGAGCATCTCCAGTTCTGAAAGAGGTATTTTTTTTTATTATTGTATGGAATAATTTATGATGTTGAGCCGTTTCTCATACAAACATTAAGAGTCAAAAGTAAGTATTTCAGCGCTGGTACTTTCACTAAATACTCTACATAGGAGGCACATACACATCCTAAAGTATTATCACTCATTTATTTTACACCTACACGTTTGTACTACTTTTATCTATTCTAATATTATAAAGCGGAAGAGTTTGTTTGTTTAAACACGCTAATCTAAGAAACTACTGGTCCGATAAAAAAAAAAACTTTTTTTGTTGGATAGTCCATTTATAGAGGAAGGCTTTAGGCTATATAACATTACGATGCAACCAATAGGAGCGAAGCGTCAGTGAGAAATGTTGCAAAAACGGGGAAAATTAATTACATTTGGGGACTATCATTGCGTGCGCTGCATAAACGGCTTAAGTCATTCAAAAACCACGCTAACGAAGTCGCGGGAACAGCTAGTATTGTATAATGTTCTCATGTAAGTGACTGATTTTTTGGGAAATAAAGTTCTTTAAGCCTCTAAGTACCTATACCACAATATTCCCCCACAGCTAACAAAAAGATTTCAGCACTTCACAGAAAGCATCACGATCAGTTTTTCAAATCGAAACGTCTTGCCCTGTTCGATAGCGCCGGGATTCATAAAATATTCACCCAGTGACCCTGTTCACCCCGAAAACAAAAACATAACGATCACGTCCTCGTGAATAAAGGGAATTGATTGTGTGCATATTTCACGAAGTATTCAATCGTTAGAGATAAAAAGAGCGTACTGTGATTTAAGTATTTTCGTTGAGAACAAAGATATTTATTTAAATGAGGAATTTAACATTTACTTTTATACGTGAAGTGCCGGAGTAATTATAAATAGCTCCCCTCACCGAATTTGGTGTCGGTGGCTGATTTCATTGAAACTAGGCCCAAGTGTGTGCGCAATACACAAAGACACTCCCTCTTCCTTTAACTCTCAAAACTCGGGACCGTGGGACGGTAAACTGACACGACTGGCGAGAGAACAGGCGCAGGACCGACTTTTTACATGCCCATCCGACGCATGGATCATCTTTCTTGTCAGACAATCAGGAGATCAGCCTGTATTGTCCTAGCCAATCTTGAAAACAACATTGTTGTTCCAACGCGGGAATCGAACCCACGACCTTCGGGTCGAGAGCGAAGCTCTGAAGTCTGAACCACTAGACTACGGTTGCGATTAATTCGCCTAAAAAAAATATTGCCGGAGTAAGTAATATGTAATAATATGTAAGGAGTTAAGATGATTCTATAATATGACATTTTTATTTCTTAATTAAGCATGAATTTCTTGTAAAATATTTTTAGACTTTTAGTAATATTTCCATGTCCATAAGGGCTAAAATTTAAAAAAAAAATTATGTAACAACTTATGAAACCAATTTCTAAATTTCGAAAACCAATTTCGAATAAGTAAATAAATCTTTATCTTTAAAAATATCACCCCCATCTCTCTGTGGATGTCGTAATATGCAACAGAGGGCATAATATATCCGGAATTCAGACTATTACTACACTAATCCATTAAGATCAGAGTACTGACTAGTGAATACTTTAATGTGAAACTTTGTTATTTGTCAAACAATATACCGATACAGTGTATGAGCATATTATTTCCTGACGATGCAGACAATCCAAAGTGACGCCCGCAAGGAGCTGACTACGAAAAGTATAATGTAACTAGCTGTGCCCGCGACTTTGTTCACGTGGTTTTTGAGTGATTTAAACTGTATAAGCAGCGCACGCAACGAAAGTCCCCAAATGCGAATAATTTTCCCCGTTTTTGCAACATTTCTTACTGACGCTTTGCTTCTATTGGTCGCAGCGTAATGTTATATAGCCTAAAGCCTTCCTCTATAAATGGACTATCCAACAAAAAAATAATTTTTCAAATCAGACCAGTAGTTCCTGAGAATAGCGCGTTTAAACAAACAAACAATCAAACTCCTCCGCTTTATTATATTAGTATTAGTATGAATATAGATAGTATAGATTTCGCATATTCGACTAATTTTGTAAGCGATTTAACACTTAAACTTACTAATTATGTTTTAATGCAGCTAACTTCTGTATGATTCTGTTAATGTTATCAATTCACATCAATTCTTAACGCCTTTTCCGTGTAGCCTAATAACATACCCACGTCCCTTGCCAAGAAACTTGGCAGGACTATTTATGAAGGTGCTAATTGTATCAATCGATAAGTCTATTCACACTGCTATTATAAAGCGGAAGAGTTTGTTTGTTTGTTTGTTTGTTTAAACACGATAATCTCCGAAACTACTGGTCCGACTTGAAAAATTATTTTTTTGTTGGATAGTCCATTTATAGAGGAAGGCTTTAGGCTATATAACATTACGCTGCGACCAATAGGAGCGAAGTGTCAGTGAGAAATGTTCCGAAACGGGGAAAATTAATTACATTTTGGGGACTTTCATTGCGTGCGCTGCATAAACGGCTTAAGTCACTCAAAAACCACGCGTACGAAGTCACGACAACAGCTAGTCTATTCATACTGAGTTATGTCAGTTAGTTAATGACTTTGGGGTCTAGTGGTTTAGAGCCTAGATCTCGACTCGGATCCGGGTCGTGAGTAAAAATAGTAAAAGGTAAAAAGTAGTCACTATAACTTTGGGTTATGATATTATATTTTTTTTAATTTTTCATTACTATTGCGACAAAAAATAGTATAATGTAAAAAGTGATAATTTTCTTTAGTTTTTGACTTAAAAAAATACACTTCCAAAATGAGGAAAATCTCAAAGTTATAGTGACTGATCTTTTTACACACTGTGTTATATTTATGGTGGTAAATCAATAGTCCCTTATTCTATGTTACTCAATAATTTTTTTACCACTTGTAGTCTTAAAAACTTGCTAAAATTTCATGTACCAAAATATTATATAGGTATTCTCAAACGAATAAATAAAAGAATACATTTACCTATTTAACTATACAATCTCTCCTCCTGCAATCTTTTTGAAAATCGCTCTCCAAATCAATTTGGTCCTGATTAAAAATATACGTCCGAGGGGAAAGTTTCTTCAGATTAATTCTCGTGATAACATTTCACGGTTCAAGGAATCGGACGACCGGCGCGGACCGATCCTGATTACATTTATCCGGGTTTATATATTTTTATGTATATTTTTTTTACATAAATAACCTAATTAAACGGAAATATCGAATAGCTTACTGTATGTGTTTTGAAAACGCTGTTTTTATTCGTGAATAAAAAATCGGGAATACAAAAATATTATATGTCAATTAATTTACAAAATAAGAATTTGAAATCACGTTTTTAGTAATACAAAACTACAATTAGTTCGTGTAACATAGTTTAGCACTTAAAATTGTATAATATAACTATGTTCACTTCGTTGAGCATACAAATCATTCAAACCTTCCCTGGACTTCCACGAATATTTCAAGATCAAAAATAGCCGAATCGGTTTAGTCGTTTTCGAGTTTTAGCGAGACTAACGAACAGCAATTCGTTTATATATATATAGGACTAGCTGACCCGTGCCCACTTCGTTGAGCATAGTAATCGTTTAAACCTTCCCTGGACTTTCACGAATATTTCAAGACCATAAATAGCCGAATCGGTTCAGCTGTTCTCGAGTTTTAGCGAGACTAACAAACAGCAATTAATTTTTTAATTTTTATAAAAAAGATATATATTATTTATTTACTTACACAAACATTTTAAATTTTTACGAATATTCCTTTTAAAATCTTTAAAATCATATCAAGTCTAAAACGGTCATAGCTATATAGCGTAGCGATGCTACGTCGTAGAGCGCTACGCCGTCGTCTGCTACGAAGCCCGCTACGAGTCTCCCGGGACGAAGCCCTCTATAGCGTTTATGCTTTAACAAAAGTGGATGTCTTATTAAATTTTAACGTGGCTTTTAAAATGAATTACCGTAAGTAAGTAAGTAAGCAGCTACATAATATTCTTTTAGTAAATTTAATCGACGAAGAAATTTGCTTCAAAAAAATAATTTTGAACTTTTAAAATCTGGGATTTTTTAAAAGCTCGGTAATTCTTTTGACCGACTGTTTGTAGGTGAAAAATGTAGCATACTGATTGTGCAATGTACGGTCATACGAAACACGGTCACAAAATCAAAATCCGTTTTTGTACCTATGCATAATTATTATTTCAAATTTAATTATTTTCTTGTTTCATCCTTTTAAGATCCCTTTGCGAAGTCGGGCACGGGGATTCACTGATCGTTAAATCGATGAAGTCATGTGTATGACATGAAATCAGTATTACTGATCTTTTAATCGATAAAGTCATGTGTATAACACGAATGCAGTATCATGCAGTTTTTTAAACTTTTATTTTATTAGACCCATTTTTTTGCGAAGGCGGGTTTCAGATTTTAATTTTTTTTTATTAATTATAATAAAATTATCTATCAACGTTTTTAAACCACATCAATGTTGCCAAGTTGTCAAAGAACTTGCGTAACAAACAATGGAAATATTAATATGTTTAACAATTTTATACTACAGAAAAATTATTATTATAATATTATACACATTTGTCATTGAATACTGTTTGCTTGAGAGTATTCAAAGTCTCAACCTCCGGTTTGAGCACCGTCACGTCTAATCATTGAACCACAATGGTTAAATATCATTAGACTTCTAAATTAGAAGTCTAATGATTTTCATAAATTCATAAATCATGAGACCATTAACAGTATGGCCTATTGCCCATTATATTATGATTTCGTACCAAGTTAGCCATAATGAACCTATTTTGTTACAAACTATTAAATTATGGCCAAACTTATGCGCCAACAGAAAGTAGATATATAACAGAGACATGACCTAGTACTAGAAAATGGTATCACCCTAATACTGGCAATTCGACTGGCTATTTTTGTTTTCTTCGATTTCCAGACACATTCCGCAAACCGCCATCTAGCGCCACTATCTGGGGGCACGGTCGTGCCCCCGTCAAGACGAGCCAAGCGAAGCGCAAGAGCACTATCTACCTTTTCTCGAAAGGTTTCGTCGTTTTTTTGAACTCCCATAACTTTGCTTTGGATGATGCTAAATAGTTGAAAATTTCAACATATAATGACTCCAGTAAATACATGAATTATACAAAGTTTGAATGTCGTAGCTATTATACTTTAGATTGCTACAAAACCAACAAAAAAATTATTAAAATGTAAATGCCGCCATTTTGAAATCCTCCATCCTTTTGAATCCAATATGGTGCTGGACCACCATATTGGATTCAAAAGGATGTTTATTATAAGGATCTGATGATCTTTAATTTATAAAAGGAATACAATATACGAGTACATAAAAAACCTACGACCTACTTTTTGTAGGACCAATAATCGTTCAGAGTTTTGCTCCATATAATTTATGTCCGACTTTATGTATGTTGAGTGCGTTGCACTACTGCAATCAGTATATTCTATTATTCATCTACAAAAAGTCGGTCACCAATAATTATTAATCGGTGACCGACTTTTACCGAAGATGAAAAATATATTATTATATTATTTATGAGAGGAAAATTTGTTTTTTATCCACTTATTTAAAATTAGCGCGAATATGAAGGCAGCTAATATGTAGTTGTAATATAGCTGTCGGTGTATGGAACAGGTCCGGCACAAGCTCCATCTGTTATTAAATTAATTTTCTGTAAAGTTCTTTGTATGCTTAGCATTATTATAATGTGATTCGTAAGAAACTAGCTTGTCAGTGACTCAAAATATTCTATGGAATTCCTTGTGCTAGTTACCATCATCACTACTACTATTAGGTATAAGGTACTGTTGAAAATACTAGCTGATATTAGCTTATATTAGCACTTCACACTGTCGGCAGGCGCAGACGCTGGGCGTCGCGGCGCTGGGCGTCGGCAGGCGTCGCGGCACTGGGCGTCGGCAGGCGTCGCGGCGCTTGGCGTCACGGCGCTGGGCGTCGGCAGGCGTCCCGGCGCTGGGCGTCGTCAGGCGTCGCGACGCTGGGCGTCGGCAGGCGTCGCGACGCTGGGCGTCAGCAGGCATCGCGAAGCTGGGCGTCGGCAGTCATCGGGGCGCTCAGCGTCGCGGCGCTGGGCGTCGGCAGACATCGCGACGCTGGGCGTCGGCAGGCGTCACGACGCTGGGCGTCGCGGCGCTGGGCGTCGGCAGGCGTCACGACGCTGGGCGTCGCGGCGCTGGGCGTCGGCAGGCGTCGCGACTCTGGGCGTCGGCAGGCGTCGCGACGCTCGGCGTCGTGGCGCTCGGCGTCGTGGCGCTCGGCGTCGTGGCGCTCGGCGTCGTGGCGCTCGGCGTCGCGGCGCTCGGCGTCGTGCGCTCGGCGTCGTGGCGCTCGGCGTCGCGGCGCTCGGCGTCGTGCGCTCGGCGTCGCGGCGGTGGGCGTCGTGCGCTCGGCGTCGCGGCGGTGGGCGTCGGCAGGCGTCGCGGCGGTCGTCGTCGGCAGGCGTCGCGGCGCTCGGCGTCGCGGCGCTCGGCGTCGCGGCGCTGGGCGTCGTGGCGTTGGGCGTCGGCAGGCGTCGCGGCGCTTGGCGTTGCGGCGCGGGGCGTCGGCAGGCGTCGCGACGCTGGGCTTCGGCAGGCGTCGGGGCGCTCGGCGTCGCGGCGCTGGGCGTCGGCAGACATCGCGATGCTGGGCGTCGGCAGGCGTCGCGACGCTGGGCGTCAGTAGGCGTCGGGGCGCTCGGCGTCGCGACGCTGGGCGTCGGCAGGCGTCGCCACGCTGGGCGTCGGCAGGCGTCGCGGCGCTGGGCGTCGGCAGGCGTCGCGACGCAGGGAGTCGGTAGGCGTCGGGGCGCTCGGCGTCGGCAGCCGTCGCGGCGCTCGGCGTCGCGGCGCTGGGCGTCGGCAGGCGTCGCGACGCTGGGCGTCGGCAGGCGTCGCGACGCTGGGCGTCGGCAGGCGTCGCGACGCTGGGCGTCGGCAGACGTCGCGACGCTGGGCGTCGGCAGGCGTCGGTGCGCTCGGCGTCGCGGCGCTTGGCGTTGCGGCGCTGGGCGTCGGCAGGCATCGCAACGCTGGGCGTCGGCAGGCGTCGCGACGCTGGGCGTCGGCAGGCGTCGCGACGCTGGGCGTCGGCAGGCGTCGTGGCGCTGGGCGTCGGTAGGCGTCGGGGCGCTCGGCGTCGCGACGCTGGGCGTCGGTAGGCGCCGGGCGCTCGGCGTCGTGGCGCTGGGCGTCGCGACGCTGGGCGTCGGTAGGCGTCGGGGCGCTCGGCGTCGTGACGCTGGGCGTCGGCAGGCGTCGCGGCGCTGGGCGTCGCGGCGCTGGGCGTCGGCAGGCGTCACGACGCCGAGCGCCCCGACGCCTACCGACGCCCAGTCGGCAGTCGGCAGGCGTCGGTGCGCTCGGCGTCGCGGCGCTTGGCGTTGCGGCGCTGGGCGTCGGCAGGCATCGCAACGCTGGGCGTCGGCAGGCGTCGCGACGCTGGGCGTCGGCAGGCGTCGTGGCGCTGGGCGTCGGCAGGCGTCGCGACGCTGGGCGTCGGTAGGCGTCGGGGCGCTCGGCGTCGCGACGCTGGGCGTCGGTAGGCGTCGGGGCGCTCGGCGTCGTGGCGCTGGGCGTCGGCAGGCGTCGCGACGCTGGGCGTCGGTAGGCGTCGGGGCGCTCGGCGTCGCGACGCTGGGCGTCGGGGCGCTCGGCGTCGTGACGCTGGGCGTTGCGGCGCTGGGCGTCGGCAGGCGTCGCGGCGCTGGGCGTCGTGGCGCTGGGCGTCGCGGCGCTGGGCGTCGCGGCGCTGGTCGTCGAGGCGCTGGGCGGCGGCAGGCGTCGCGGCGCTGGGCGTCGCGGCGCTGGGCGTCGGCAGGCGTCGCGGCGATGGGCGTCGTGGCGCTGGGCGTCGGCAGGCGTCGCGGCGCTGGGCGTCGGCAGGCGTCGCGGCGCTGGGCGTCGTGGCGCTGGGCGTCGGCAGGCGTCGCGACGCTGGGCGTCGGTAGGCGTCGGGGCGCTCGGCGTCGCGACGCTGGGCGTCGGCAGTCGTCGCGACGCTGGGCGTCGGCAGGCGTCGCGACGCTGGGCGTCGGCAGGCGTCGCGACGCTGGGCGTCGGCAGGCGTCGCGGCGCTGGGCGTCGCGGCGCTGGGCGTCGGCAGGCGTCGCGGCGCTGGGCGTCGGCAGGCGTCGTGGCGCTGGGCGTCGGCAGGCGTCGCGACGCTGGGCGTCGGTAGGCGTCGGGGCGCTTGGCGTCGCGGCGCTGTTTGTCGTGGCGCTGGGCGTCGGCAGGCGTCGCGGCGCTGGGCGTCGGCAGGCGTCGTGACGCTGGGTGTTGGAAGGCGTCGAGACGCTGGGCGTCGGCAGGCGTCGCGGCGCTGGGAGCTAAAGAGAGTTGAATTATAGTAGTGAGGTGTTTTATTGAAGTTCGGTGTTACACAGCCACAATGGAGACTTATCGTTTTCATATCAACCCCTACATTATGGGTATCAAATGATGAGAGAGTTTGAGAAAACAAATACAATTCATACAAGATTTCATGAATGCCGCCATTTTTTATCCAAAATAGCGATTTATCGTTTTCACAGGTAGGTACTCTCACAATATGGGTATCAATTGAAAGAGAAATACCTACAATAAATCATCTAAATTCCAGACGAAGAATAAGGCGAAAGTAATTGCCCGAGGTCAAAATAGGTTATTTTTAAACTCAAACAATTCCATTAACCAACTTACAAAAATAAATGAAATCCCACCAAAAACATTTTCATGTAAAAATGATGCCAAGACGAGTCTACATAGCTTACCCTGTGAAAAAGTTATCAGATCATATAAAGATAAGCTGTATAAACTACTCGCCCTAAATCTACAAGCACCTTGATCAAAATCTATCAAAAAGTGGACAAAGCTCATGTAGAACCAAAGTTCTTGATCTATGCGCCCTTACTTTACTAGGCTTAGCTTCACTTACTCTACATTTCAGTTAAAACGTGATGCTTGGCCGTTTTATTTCACACACGATAAATGAATGTAGCAAAACGGCCAAGTATCACGTTTTAACTGCAATAAAGAGTAAGTGAAGTTAAGCTTTGTTTGTTTTTTTCGAAATCATCATCAGGTTTGATCGAAACCGGCAGTGTTATTTTGAAAAAACTTACAAAAAACGTAATAAAAGTGGAAAAGTGTAAATAAAAAGTTGTGTATTATTATTGTGAACATGCATTTCCATCAAGAACCAACAGCATATTCAATCAGTTATAAATAAATAAAAACTTCTTTGGTTAGGACAATTCTGATCACCTGATTATATATGACAAGAAATATGATCGCTGGATGGGCATGTCAAAGTCGGTTTTACGTCGGTTCTCTACTAGTAGCTAGTCAATCTGTCTAGTCATAGTATCTAGTCAAAGTCTTCGCCTGGGTTATGAGAGTAAAAGGAAGAGAGTGTCATTGTGTATTGCGCACATACACAGTACGTACCCTACGTATATACACTTTTCAATAAAACGTTCCAATAAAACCGAGCCACCTATACCAACATTTAAATACTAGATCTTATATATGTAAATTAATTGTTTTTCGTTAATCTCTCTAAATCTCGAGAACAGCTAAACGGATTTGACTATTTTAGTTTTGAAATATTCGTGAATGTCCAGGGAAGGTTTAAACGGTGAGAAAATATGATGTTTGTATGCTCAACGAAGTGGGCACGGGTCAGCTATTAATTATATAGTTAGCATTTGTAGGGGCCATTCACGCTTTACTTAAATATTATTTCAGTGAATAAATCATTAGACCACTAACGGTATGGCATATTGCTCGTAAGGTTATGATTTCGTACTTAGCTGGCCATAATTAACATAATTTGTTACAAACTGTTAAGTTATGGCCAAACTATTACAAAGTAATGTCTATGAAGATACAATTCTTGTTCATTTGAGTTTGATAACTTCTAATTGCTTAAAGTTTGTGTACAATAAGAAGAGTTTGTGTGAATAAATGGACGTAATCATAATAATTATAAAAACTTTTTTCCTTTAGTTTACTTGTGTTACAGCTGATTCTTTGAAATCAGCTGTAACAAAAGCGGCAAGATCAGAAATATATTAAAAAGCATATAAAAAAGCATATAAAAAAGCATATGAAATAATAAAATCTAAGTATTAGTTCACACCTAAAATCGGCAGCAAAAAAGTTGCATGGTTAGATGATAATAGCGGGTGCAACTACGGCTCTACCTTGACCATTTTGTACCTATGCATTTCTGGATCTCAAACTGAATTACTTTCTTGTTTCAGCCTTTTTAGACCTATGTTTTTCGAAGTCGGGTTATAGTTTTTTAATTTATTTTTTTTTACTTGGGGTAATCCTTTATGGATTTTCGACTGATTGAGGACGTCCGATATATAAGGCTCTCCTGAGTGCAAGGTAAAGAACGCAACCTGGAAATTTTGTAATTACTAACCTTAATAAGGCTATTCTTCTCTGGAATGCTCTGCCTCTGGAAATCAGATTGGCTTCAACTAGAGAAACTTTTAAGTGGAGGGTCCGTCAATGGTATCTAAGTTTTTTGGCAGAAATCTAATGAATATATTAATTTTATCATCTTTATCAATTATATATTTATTTATTATTTTAGTAGGTATATTATAATGTAGGTATATGTATTTGTATAATATTAGAGTATAGTATACATAATATAGCCTCATAGTTTTTGTGTTATTAATTTTTTATTATTGGTATGTATATTTATAATATTATGGTATATTTAGTATATTTCAAAATACATAATATGTATTTTGAAATATTAGCATTATATTGTGTTAAATTTGATTTTTTTTATTTCTTTACTTATTTAACATTATTTCCTTCATCGTTTTGCAGCACCTTTTCGCTTATTCTGTCTCTGCACCACCCTATGGTTGACTGGTAGAGAATGTCTTTTGGCATTAAGTCCGCCATTGTACAATGTGAAAAAGTGTAAATAAATAAATAATAACCTAAATGTAAATAAAAGGTTTTGAGTTTGATACTAAATAGGTACTCTATGTAAAAGGACGTCCATATCACTTAATATAGACAATCGAAACCGAACAGGTTGCCAAAACAACACTAAACTATGCGCACATTAACACTTAAGTTGTCGCAAGTTACAACTTCGTCGACAACTGTTGTTCTAGACAATTAAACAACATTCCGATAGTTCGTGTTGTTACTTTGTTCTGTTCGCGAATTTCCCCAATATTTACCTTCAGTTGGAATATTCTGGAAGTTAGACACGCGATGTATTCCAGGAACTGTCAGAAATCTTGGAGCGAAAATGTCATAAATATTTTACACTTTTGCATTTGTGCTAAATGCAAATGTTATTTTCAATTCAAGGAAGTTAAAACATTAACTAAAATGTTTGAATTTAACGTTTAGTTTATTCATTTTATATAAAAGCTTCTCAAAATAACACTATGTTATTTTCTCTCAAATGTAATGGTATTAAATTGATTTTACATTGCTTTTTATTTAGATTTCATATTAAAATGCCTGTCAAAATATTAAGAGCAATGTTATTGAATGTCATTGCCCAACATTTATTTACATATCAATATTTTTAATAATTCACATTGTTTATTGGTTTTCAAAAAGGTTAATTTTGAGAATTTCTTGACAATAATAACACCACGAGCTCTGAAATATCATAATAAATGTTTCATACCACACCAATTATAATATATTATATGTATCCAAAGAATTTGTGTTACGTGTACTAGTAAAAATAATAGGTAAACATTATTTTATATATTTAATCCATAACTACCAGGGACCGAAAAGGTTACCCATTTTGGTGTTTTAAACTGTTTAATTTATACGATTCTCTGAAAAACCCTAACATGCGCTTCAGCCGTATATACGGCTGAATCAACGGTATAAAAAACCGTTTATGAATAAGGTTCATTTTCGTTCGTTTTTCTGTGTTAAAAAAGGATGCGTGATAAGTAAGTACCGCGGAACGCTATTGGCTGAATGTGTTCCATCATGCATGTCACAACTAGACTGGCGCACCATTTTACGCAAAAATGAGTGTGCGTTACAAGTGCTCCGCCACGGTAGAAATATGATGAAAATGTTCGCCCAAAATTTAGGCGAAATTTGACAAAATCGATGGGTCCAAACCAAAAATTTGTCGAAGTAGAAACAAAGAAGTTATAAGGGTTTTAAGTTGGCCGCGCCAACGTAACGTCCACGATGGCGCGGCCATGGAAATCTCAGGAACTACGTGGGTTAGAGATCTAATTCTTTTTCTAGTATGAAGATTGAATTTGATAAAAATTGTCGAAAAAGAAATTATAAAGTAGAAATCGATATTTTAAGAGATATTTACCTCAGAAGCCGTGGTGGCGCAGACGTGCACTTCGTGTTTCTTTGATGTTGATTATTTCTTTATATCATAAGACTTAGTACAAAAAACTGATACAGAAAGTAAGGGCTTAATTTGTCGAAACTAATGAAAGCAATAAATACAACGAAATGTTATTTAAACAGACAAATCGGACCGAAACAAAAAATAACATGGCCGCGCCAACGTAACGCAAGAAGCGTGTACGCTGATATCTCATTATCTGTAATTGCTGGGATTTCAGTTTTTATATCCATTTATTCGGCACATTAACCTGATTAGAATGGCATATCGTTTTACCCTCAGAATAGTTTTTAACGCGTGTAATCTCCAAAAATGTGCTCTCTCGTACAATGTTTGAGTAGGGTAACCATAATTTCGATTTTATTTGAGAATACTTTTTACTCTACTAGACGAAAATGTGTCTATTTCTTAAATAATGCCAACAAATGGAATTATTACTATTAAATATTTCACACATAAACGTAAGTATGTAGTTAGTACCTATGCCCGTAAGCGGTCAGTTGTAGATATGATAATAATATTATGTTAGGTAAGTATACTGTACCTAGGCAGGCTACTTAATATTATGGGTTTCTTGCCCTTGAAATTAAGTACATACTTATCTACGACAAGTATCCTCATTCCCTGCAGCAAAGCAAGCCGGCGTAACGCCGGTTTTCATAGAGACCCATGGCCGTGGTTAAGACTCGCTATTGGAATTAATATTATTCCAACGGCAGACGAATAATATGCTTTTTCAAGAAGGCACTTTTTTACCGTATTTCGGTATGAAGTGACGCTTAGATTTTATTAGCGAGTCCGACCTTGTACTTATGCATTTTTAGTCATCTGCCTAATATTAACTTTCTTGTTTGAGCCTTGTTAGACCTAGATTTTATTTCATTTATTTCTGTATCCATGATGTTTATAAAAGTACTAGCTGTGACCGCGACTTCGTACGCGTGTAAAAGTGATTTAGGGCACTTTAGTATTTTTAAATATATTTTTAGTTTATGAACACTGTCGTTTGGGTATTATGCTTCTTTATACATGGTCACACGGAGGCCGATGAAGTAATAATAATAGTTTCAAATAATGGCTCAGATATGCCATATTAAGACATAGGATTAACCCCAATAGACGTAACAGTACTCCAGCCCGGCTCGGACGTAAGACACGTCACGCAGCAGCCAGCATCACGCGGCGCCCGGTCGAATCACGGAGAAACGATTTTAATTTTGCTATATCCTAAAGTATTCATTATATTTGCATGGTCTAAAGGGCACAATATGTAGTCTTCAGAAATGCTTAAGCAGAATAACGTATTTTAAATGATAAGTATTAATACCGTGATGGTAGATGGCATTCATCTAATTCAAATCGCCATTTCATTGAGTGACTATCGTTTTTATCGAATGACATATTTATATATATAGTGTGTAAAAAGAGCAGTCATTATAACTAGGGATACGATTATACTACCTTTCCTCATTTCGGAAATGTATTTTCCTGTTTTCAATATTTATTAATATTATTTCCTCATTAATCAACTCAAATTTCCATCTTTACGCAGACGACCTGCAACTCTATCGTCATTCTAATATTGATGATATTGATTCTACAGTTGCTGGTATTAACTATGATCTGCAGAGCATATCAAATTGGGCTAAATCTTTTGGTATGTTATTTATTTATTTATTCATAGCCTTTATTACAGAGCTTACCATACTTAATTCTTTTGGTATGTTGGTAAATCCCAAAAAATCTACTAAGTAAACTAGTAAGTATATAACGCAACGTTTACACAATGTGCATGTGGTCAAATATGATGGTACTATTATCGAATTCAGAGACACAGCTAAGAATTTAGGGTTAACTTTGGACAGCAATCTCTGCTGGAATCCGCAGGTTAGTGAAGTCAGCAGAAAGGTACACCAATCGTTGCACATGCTGAGGCGCCTTAAAAACTTTTTGCCTTTGCAAACCAAAATTTTCCTCGTCAAAACTCTCATTTTTCCTATCCTCGACTATGCCGTCTCCTGCTACTTAGACGTTACCGAAGAGCTGCTAACTAAACTGGAACGCTTGCAGAATCTCTGTATCCGTTTCATTTTTGGTCTAAAAAAGTTTGATCACATATCAGCCTTTCGGATAAAACTCAAGTGGCTTCCTATGCGTCTCCGTCGCAACTCCCATATCCTCTGTTTACTTTACAATATCCTGTATTATCCTCTCTCTCCTTCCTATCTTCGTGATCGATTTAACTTTTCCCGGCCCATTGATATCCCTTGTAGGTCCAAATTCAGAACAAACATTTCCCTCCCATCACATCGCTCTAATTTCTACTCCTACTCCTTCACCGTTCATGCGGTCAGATTGTGGAACTCGCTTCCTCACACCGTCCGTGTTAGTCCCACCATTGCCATATTTAAAAGACGTTTGAAGAAGTACTATTTTGAATCCCAATCCATATCATAGCTAAACGGTATTATATATATTATATTTTTATTTTATACGTATTTATTTATGTATTTAGTAGTTATTTATATATTTATTTATTTATTTTATTTATTATATATGTATTATAATTTATATTAATTATTGTATTTATTTTTGTACATGTATCTATTCTGATTTTAATATAATTTAGATGTAATGTATTTGTATGTTATTGTGCACGCTCTATTTGATATCTTGTATCCCATATCTCTTCCGTAGGGCTGCTGGAAGAAATTTCTTTCAGAAATAAGCAGTACCTTTTTGTCGTCTTTCTCTGTAATTTGTACTATTGTTAAGTGTTTCTTGTGTACAATAAATTGTTAAAAAAAAAAAGAGAAAAGATAGTATAATCATATCCCAAAGTTATAGTGACTGCTCTTTTTACACCCGTTATAGCTTCTCAAAACCGCTAAATTGTCTGTTTCTTTATGTTTATCCCGAAAGGCTTTCTTTTAATAATTCCAAAAGTTGATTTTATACAATAAATGATAATTTATTTCAGTTTGTGAAGCAAGTTCAAAAATACAGTTTTTATATTATTGACACTGTGGAAACACTTGTCTTTTTAATAAAATCATGTTAGTTACTTATTTAATGTTCTAATCTACTTTAGTGCCACGTTCTATAGCTTCGCGTCACTGTGTAAGCGATCCCCCCGCGCGCCCCGCCCAAACCGTTCGTCCGCAGTCGCGCACGAAATTCATCGACTTGCTTCAAAGTTATCGTCACTGCTCGGCTCCTATGTACCGTAGCGTTATGTTATATATCCTATAACCTGCCTAGGAATATGGTCTACAATCGTAATAAGTTTGGTTACAATCCCTTCCGTGGTTTTTGATGTTGCACATACAGACAGATATAGAGACAAAAAATATAGATGAGTGTATAAAAGAATTATAACCCGTCTTCGCAAAAACGGATCAAGGGCAAGAAATGCATAATATTAAGTAACCTTCCTAGGTACAGTATACTTACCTAACATAATATTATTATCCTATCTACAACTGATCGCTTACGGGCATAGGTACTACATACTTACGTTTAAGTGTGAAATAATGATTAATAATAATTGTTCCGTTTGTTGGCATTATTAAGGAAATAGATACATTTTCGTCTAGTAGAGTAAAAGGTATTCCCAAATAAAATCGAAATTATGGTTACCCTACTCAAACATTGTACGAGAGAGCACATTTTTGGAGATTACACGCGTTGAAAACCATTCTGAGGGTAAAACGATATGCCATTCTAATCAGGTTAATGTGTCGAATAAATGGATATAAAAACCGAAATCCTAGCAATTACAGATAATGAGATATCAGCGCGGCCATGCTATTTTTTGTTTCGGTCCGATTTGTCTGTTTAAATAACATTTCGTTGTATTTATTGCTTTGATTAGTTTCGACAAATTAAGCCCTTACTTCCTGCATCATATTTTTGTACTAAGTATTATGATATAAAGAAATAATCAACATTAAAGAAACACGAAGTGCACGTCTGCACCGCCACGGCTTCTGAGGTAAATATCTCTTAAAATATCGATTTCTAGTTTATAATTTCTTTTTCGACAATTTTCGCCAAATTCAATCTTCATACTAGAAAAAGAATTAGATCTCTAACCCACGTAGTTCCTGAGATTTCCATGGCCGCGCCATCGTGGACGTTACGTTGGCACGGCCAACTTAAAACCCTTATAATTTCTTTGTTTCTACTTCGACAAATTTTTGGTTTGGACCCATCGATTTTGTCAAATTTCGCCTAAATTTTGGGCGAACATTTTCATCATATTTCTACCGTGACGAAGCAATCGTGATGCATACCAAAAATGATCATAATTGCGTATGACATAAGTTATAAGATGATGTTATTTAATGCAAGTTCTCGTCCATTTTTGTTTATTATTGTTTTTTTTCCATTCTTAGTCTTTCCTTGATATTGATTTGGTAAAGAGCGAAAAGTTAATTCCCATCTTATTTTTTTTTCTAATTATACGGAATTGTAATTTAGGTAATTCAAATTACTATAAAATATAAGTATGTTAAAATATAAGTATAATATTAGAATAAAATATAAGTGCTGTGCATTGTGCAACATTGATTTGGTCACTTTAAACTAATGTTTAAAGTGACCAAATCAATGTTGCACAATGCACAGCAAGGCTATTGAAACCTCAAGTCAGTGATGAAAAAAACCGCTTTTCATAGATTTGATCCCAGCCCGGCGTGTACCACAAATTTTTTGTCTCTTTCGGTTATTGGCGCGGCTGTATTAAACGGTTTAATACCGTTTAAGACAAGCGCATAGTTAAAAACCCTTAATATGGGTATTTAAAATAAAACGGTTTGTATTGATACCGCTACAGCCGTATAGCGGATTAATCGGTCCCTGATAACTACGACCCAGCAATAAAAAATTTTTGTTCCCTCCACAGGATTTTAACCTACGACCTCCAGCGTTGGCACAGAATCGACACCCTGAGTGGGTATCATGAAGAACGCCTTTGTATATTTAAAAATTATATATTTTTATGAAATATAATAAGTTGAAATAATCAATAAATCATGTTCGATATATTACTATGATTAATTTCGCCCAAAACGCCTATAATAAAAAAATAGCAATAAAATAAGACATGAATGATTGAAAGTTTCCGAAGTGGAAATGAAAAAAGTTTTATAAAATAATTTTTGCCATAAATAAAATGGCCGACAAGCTGTTGCACGATTGACGAGGTACCCTTAAACAGGGAGGGGTGGGGGTTCACATCCATGTAAGCAATTACAGGGGTTCAGTGAAAATGTTTTATTTTCATTCCAAAAACATCGGACCGAGTTTTTTTTTAATACTGAGGTGTGACTATGGGTAGCCACTAGGAATGTACCAGAGTGGGCACATGGGTCAAGGTAGATGCAAACGACCAGTCAAGTTAAGACCCAATTTATTAATGAATTCAAAAATACATTAGCAGTATATTCTGTAAATCTAAACAGTTGCGCAAATACTTAATACGCTTACTAAGATATTATAAGGTAACATACACACTAATGCTACACTACAATACCTCAAAATGTATATTATAAGTTATTACATTTTTTTACCGACAATGACGTATCCAAAAGGAAGGGTAATTATTTTGGTATCTATTTTTTCTATCGGAACGCCCAAAATACTGATCTGATTGTAATGGAAGAGGTATTAATAATATTATATATCCTTATTAATATCCCCAGTAAGGGTGCTCAAGGACGACCGATAATCGGTATCCGACTTTTTGTAGGTGAAAAATAGAAGATTGTTTACAATAGCGCAACGCGCACGTCTTTCAAAAAGTTGAGAAATGATAAAAACACTGCTTTTAAATCAGCTGAGCGTATTTTTTTTTTTGCCTATAAATAATAAATCATCTGCCCATATTGTCTATAACCGATTTAATAATAATTGTGCAGTTAATTCCGCTAAGTCCCGATTATCGGATGACCGGAAGCGGCCTCTTTGAGTTATGGCGGACTGCTTCCGGTGTGACCGCCGGCGTGGCGGGGTAATGACCCCATGTATCATGGATAATCAGCCCCATTGTTGCAGCTGATAGAAAAACTATTGGAAAAGTATGCCTTTTCATTCTTTATTGATTTATAGTTTTTAAGAGGAAACAGCACGGTTGAGAGAAATACAAAATAGGTATTTATAAAATCTATTGCTGTCTCGCAGTGCCTTAGCTAGCCCGCACTAGCGCGACAGATACAACTGCAGCTAGAACTGAAATTACCTATTAAACGTACCAGAAATCGACGATTAGGGGATTCCTGTTTCCTCCTCCAAAACTTAACCGATTTAGATATTCTTTTCTTTATTAGTTAAAAAAAGGATTGAGCTACATTATACAAAAAAATAAAAAAAATAACCTTTTTTATTTTTTTGTATAATGTAGTCAAATCTGTTTCCTGGATGTTTAAACGTAGCGGAGAGTCTAGCCATTTTTTTTAGGTTTTTGAACGTCCATATCTCTTTAAATTATTGATTTTCTAAAAAAAGGAAAAAATAGGGACGTACAAACAATATAAATATTTAGGAAATAAATTGTTACTCTAGCAGCATTATCTAGGGAGGAGACAGGAATCCCGTAGACCTCAGTTTCTGTATGGATTGGATGGAGGAAATTTCGTAGTGTTTCCTCTTAATTTTGCCCGCGTGGAATAAAAAATATCCTATGTTACTTCTAATACTGACGACCTCCGTAACGCAGTGGTTCAGCGCGTTTGTGCTCGACCGAGAGGTTGCGGGTTCGAATCCCAACGAGGGAATAAAAAGTTTTCAATGCTCCATGAGTCATGGATGTGTATTAAATTTGTGTATTAATATAATATAAATCTTATATATTATGTGTATAGTAAAAAAGTGTTAAATATATTTACGTTGTCTGGTACCTGTAACACAAGTTCTTCGGATACTTAGCACAGGGCCAGATTGACGTGGTGTGAAGCGTCGATATTATTATTATTATGGTAGGTACAAAAAAGTGTAATAATATTATCCTTTATTGTACCGCTGGTATAACTACGTATAACATTTACGATAAAATGTTAATATTACGTAACGTTACTTTGCTACGAAATTTCTTTTTAAAGCGACAACTTATTATTTCTCCTTCACCGATGACTATTCTGCGCGGCAATTTCGTGAAAACTCCGATAACCGTCCAATTTCCACTCAAATACCTTCCTAAGTGTGCCCGCACTCGGCATACTTTTTGTCGGACCGATAATCGGTCAGATATCCATATTCTGACCGACTTTTATAAGAATTTTTTATGATTTAATCTAATTTATTTTGTTTCTTTTGACATTTATTTAGATTTAACTTAGTTGTACTTAATTTAATTGCTGTGATTGTTTATCTTTTAATTTAATTTATGTATGTGACTATTTGTAAATAAGAGGGGGAAAAAAACAAAATAAAATATATATGAAAAAAGCAAACAAAACAAATATGATATTAAAAAACCGGGAAAATAATTGTTGAATCAAAAAATAAAGTAAAGAAGAACCAATTGGATGAAGGTGATATGTAGCACTTTATTTAGTTCAAACTGTCACTTAAACATTTTAGAATACGTCATAAGTATTAAGTATAAAAAGATAACGTCTCTAAAGATCCGTCTCTAAAATCAATGTAATTGATAGTTACTACATATCCTAAAATGTTTTAGTCAAAAGTCAAAAGTCAAAATTATTTATTTCCATAATTTGCACATTACAAAATTTGGACATGTCAAAAGGTTTACATAATAATTTATTTAAAAAGAGTAACAATAGTACCTATATTTATAATTATAAAAATATATATAATATATAATAACACAAAATAACAAAACATTACAAAATATTCCAAGCATTTTTATCTTGTAAATAATCTAATATTTTATAGTATGCTTTACACTGTAATTGCTTTTTAATAGTCTTTTTGAATTTATTAACTGATAATTGTTGCAATTCCTTCGGAACTTTGTTGTAAAAGTGTATACATTGCCCTTTAAAAGAGACATTAGTCTTATGGAGTCTAAAAGTAGGCAAAGCGAGTTTATCCTTATTTCTTGTATTAATATTATGGATATTACTTTTCTTAGGAAAAACATTGATATTCCTGTGGGTATACATGAGGATCTCATAAATATATTGGCTTGCCACTGTTAAAATATTAATGTTTTTAAATTTTTCGCGTAAAGTTTCTTGGGGGCCCATCCTATACATAGAACGAATCGCTCTCTTCTGCAGCACAAATACGGAATTAAGACGGCCTTCTCCAGCACCTCCCCACAGCAGAATGCCATACGACATAACACTATGGAAGTAGCTGAAGTAGACCAGTCTCGCTGTACTTGTGTCCGTAAGGTAACGAATTTTTTTTATCGCAAATGCCGCAGAACTTAGTTTTTTCGAAAGGCCATCCAAGTGTGGGTCCCATTGAAGCCTACTGTCTAAGGTGATGCCCAAAAAAACTGCTGAATCTACAAGTTCTAAGTGTTGTCCTTTAATTTGAATATCAGTGGATTCTTTTTTGACATTTGGTAGGGAGAATCTAACACACTTTGTTTTACTTTCGTTAAGTAACAAATTATTTGCGTTAAACCACCGAACAATCCTTGAGATTGCACTATTAATTTTTTCATAGTTAGTAGTCCGTCGATCAATTTTAAATAATAACGAGGTGTCGTCAGCAAATAGTACAATACTACAATCTTTATTATCTTTTATTGTATAAGGCAGATCATTAATGTATATCAAGAACAGATATGGGCCAAGAATAGATCCCTGAGGCACTCCTACTGAAACCAAAGCCCCTGGAGATCGCGTTCCATTAACATCGACTCTCTGGATTCTATTACTTAAGTAAGAAGTCAAAAGGTCCAAAGGTTTTCCTCTAATTCCATAATGATACAGTTTTCTTATCAATGTTTCATGGTGTACGCAGTCAAACGCTTTGGACAAGTCACAGAAAATGCCCAATGCGTCGTACGACTTCTCCCAAGCATCATAAATATGAGATAGTAAGTCAATACCAGCATCGGTAGTAGATTTTCCTTTAGTGAATCCATATTGTTTACAATGTAATAAATTATTTGTACTAGAAAAAAATATGAGTTGATTTATTTATTTATTTATTTATTTATTTAAGCATCATGCACATATTTTGTACATAGGCGGACTTAATGCCTTAAGGCATTATCTACCAGTCAACCTTTAGGTGATTTAGAAATAAAAATAAGTAGATGCATTACTTGTACAGACGAAAACATGTAAACAGAAAATGAATAAATTACATTAATTAATCAATAGTAAAATAATAAATTAATCATAATATATAAAATATAATAAATAAAGATTATAACACATAATAAAATAATATTAATAATAAATACAATAATATTTTTAATAAATACAAAATATATAATAATAAACTACCCATAATTATGAAAGACATGACGAGAGCAAGGATAAACCATACTAAGACTCTGCCAAGAGCTTAAGATACCACCTACGAACCTTACGTTTGAAAGCTTCTTTTGTTAATGACATCCTGATTTCTATGGGGAGAGCGTTCCAAAGTAAAATAGCCTGAATGTTGAAAGAAGAGTGCATAAGGCTGGTCTTATGGGGCGGACACAGGAGAAGAGCATTATTTGCTGAACGGAGATTTTTATCGTGACTGCTGCAGAGAAATTGAAAGTGAGAAGAGAGATAGACAGGAGAGTGAGGAGAGTGTAGGAGGGAGTAGAGTGTGCACAATGCTCGAGCCGAGCGTCGTTGCCTTATTGGCAACCAGCGCAGCTTAGAGCGGTAGAATGAGACGTGATCGTATTTTTTTAAGTTAAAAACGAATCTGATGCAGCAGTTAATGAGACGATCGAGTTTATTTAGCTTATCCGCGTTGAGATCGAAGTAGCACACGTCGCCATAATCAATTATTGGAAATATCAGCGACTGAACTAGTAAGGTCTTGGTCGTTGTCGGTAGAAAGTTTTTAAATCGATATAGTATTCGCAGTGACCCTGTAACCTTCTGTGACACGTGAGAAATTTGAGAATTCCAGTCAAGGGTAGAGTCTATATGCAATCCGAGGTCTTTGACGCTAGAACTAAAAGGGATGACAGAACCGTTGAAAGTGACTGGTTGTAAAGCATTCATGGTCACTTTACTCATTGACCGATGACTGCCAATCAATATGGCCTGACATTTAGCGGGGTTAACCGATAACCCAAACATGACTGACCAATTCTTAATCGCATCTAGATCTCGGTTAACTGCATCAATGGCAACTGACAAAGCTTCCACTTTTGCTTGACTGTAGAGCTGTAGATCATCTGCATACAAGTGATACGTAGTGTGAAGTTTATGAGTAAGAAAATTTATAAATAGTGAAAAAAGAAGAGGAGAAAGAATGCCGCCTTGAGGGACGCCGGAATGAAGATAGTGCCAGTTGGAGGTATTCTGATCAGTGCGTACTGCTTGCTGGCGTCCCTGAAGGTAAGAAGAAAACCATTTAAGACTTTCAGACGAAATTTGGATACGGGAGAGTATTTCAAGAAGGATATCGTGATTGATATTATTAAAAGCATTGGAAAAATCCACCAGAACTAAAACGGTGACCTTTGAGTCCTCGATACCTGTTCTCACGTCATTTGTCAACTTTAACAGTGTTGAGGTGGTACTATGACCCGGTCTGAACCCGGATTGAAGAGGAGACAAAATGTTGTTTTTGTAAATAAACCGGGACAGTTGTTTATGGACGCAGGCCTCAAGCACTTTGGAAAGGTAGGGGAGGATGGAAATAGGGCGGAAATGTGAAGGAAGAGTAGGATTTGAAACTTTTGCTAAAGGGCGTACAAAAGCTTTACGCCACAAGTCAGGAAATTGGAACAAAACTAGAGAGGAATTGACTAAGTGAGTGATAGCAGGTAACAGAAGATCGACAACAGTAATAATCATTTGACGGCTAATTTCGTCGCAACCTACGGCATTAGATCCTAATGCTTTAATTGTCGTTAAAATCTCATCTGAAGAGATTGGAGAGAATTGAAAATGAGATGTATTGATACGCGGTAAATCACTTAAATAAGCTATGGTCTGACGTTTAGTTTGGACATCAAGCACGTTAGTTTTGGAGAAATGGAGATTGATATCATCCAAACTAATTGCCCCAAGAGAATCGGATTGAAGAGATTTACCAATACCAACATTTTTAAGGAACTTCCATATATGAGATGGAGACGAGGAAGATAAATTTTGAAGGAAGTGGCGGCGTTTAGCATTGCGTATCACTTGGTTGCAACGATTCCTAGCCCCTCTGAAACGATCCCAATTAGTTTCACTTCGATCCCTTTTATATTTCCGATATGCCCGATCCCTGCGTCTCATCATCACCCGAATTTCCTCAGACAGCCAAGGAGCTGGTGGATGCTTTAATTTGGTTTTTTTAAGTGGCGCATGAAGATCATATAATTTGGTAATGTTCTTGTTAAAGATGTTCACTTTAGTGTCTACACATCGGGCATTCAACATTGGATGCCAGTCAATATCTGCAGCGTCCGTTCGTAGCTTTGCGACATCAACCCGTGCAAAACTTCTCCTGTACACGACTCTAGGACAATGTTTTGGAGGCTTTAAGGTGTATGTAAGGTATATTAGGTCATGATGGGAAAATCCGGGGGCAGGATATTGACCATGGGACTTAATAAAAGAGATGTTAGAAATTAAAATTAAGTCAAGCCATGTATCTTCACCATTGTTGTTATGGTGAGTGGCCAGAAGAGGAAGAACATGAAGAGAAGATGATTTAATAATTTGATTAAATTTGAGTGAACGAGATGATGATTGATTTAATAGGTCGGTGTTGAAGTCGCCCATTATTATGTGATGTACATACTCAGACAAAATCGGTTCTAAAACCAACTCGAAATCACCAAAATAATCCGTTGAAGGAGGGCAATAGACGACCCCCAGAGCCAGCTTGATGCCTTTGATAAAAACTTCGAGAAAGAGAAATTCTGCAGCAGAACATTGTTGGTTAGAAGAAGAGGCTATTATTTTGTAAGAAATATCACTGCGAAGATAAATAGCAACACCACCACCACGTCTATCGATCCGATCATTACGAATCAGAACGAAGCCGGGCAGAGGATATGAAGAAGATAAGAGGTTAAGTTTGAGCCAACTCTCCGAAATCAGGATGGCATGGACGTTATTTCCTGAAAACGTTTCTATAATGTCACTAAAGTGACTGGGGACGCTTTGAGCATTTATGTGGCATACGTTAAAAAATTGTGTGCTCAACGGGTTAAAGTTTTGGTATAATATTTCACCCAGCGTTTCACCCACAGAACCGAAGCTGTCGATTTCAGATGTATCGTTGGTATCATTGGCAGTTAAATATGATTCATTATCAGACATAATAATATACAATATATAAATAAATAATAGTAATATAATAACAATAATATAATAATATATATTAATAATATAAATAATTTAACGAAAACGAATAATATTAATTTCAAGTAGCAGAATAAAACGAGTACAACTAATTCGTATCACTAAACCACCCGCCAACCGACACAACTTATAACAAATAATCACATAAGTAGAAGAAAAAACAAAAAGACAAAAAAATTATGATTAGTGATGGCAACATAATTTAGCGTTAATTGGAACGCGACCCGATATGGCGTGACATAGCTCATTAACCTATAAAAAAAAAAAAAAAGTTAAGTCAAGTGTCAAAACTCAAAAGACAGGTGACAGCTGAATCAAGTTTAAGTTGTCATAACAATATGTCAAATAATGTCAACAGCCTTGTATTAGATTTTTTACAATTTAAAATAATAAAAACGAATCGGGTAATCAAGAGAACAGTTTATGTCTACCTTATTATTAACTGCAAGAGAAGCTAACAAATATTGTAACCAGTAAAACTAAAAACTGAAGCGATTTGGAGATACAAATTATTACCATCACTCAAAACACAACTCATCGAAACTATGAGTGACGATGTACCTGACAACTTCACTTGTTTATACGAAAGCTAATCAGTTTGAATTAATTATTGAGAACATGAAGGGTGTAACTATTTAGACATTTTTAAGCAGCACTTTGGATTACCTTTGGGTAATTTGATATCAGGGGCTTGAGCTCTTCAATTGTCAGCACTTTGTGGCGTTTACCATCAGAAGTTTTGATGACAACTATACCGTCCTGTGTCCACACTGATCTAACGCCGAAATGCAGCCTCGCGTTACCAAATACCGCTTGCCTTGCTTTTGTTAAAAACTCCTTTACTGTTGTAGGAGTACCTTTGAGCTTTGTTTTGGCTCTCCAGACAGCGGCCTTAGAGTCATAAGACTTAAACTTTATGAGAATAGGGCGCGGTCTGTTTGGCTCGATGGATCCCAGTCGATGACACACTTTAATTGAGTTACCAGAAATGTCCTTAATGCCCAACTTGTGATGAATTATATCGAGTACACTAGTCACACAGTTATCACTACTCTGTTCGGGCACACCGGAGAAGATTAAAGATTTCTTTCGAGACCTGGTTTCAAGGGAGTCCACAGCCTTAAGACATTCTGTGATTTGAGTACGAAGCAGACTGAGTATTGAAAATGTCAACTCCCTGAAAGTCCGAAACTCATCAGCAACTTTGGCTACTGTATCCTTTGCTGAACCGCAGTGCAGCTGGGCCTGGAGCTCTTCAAACTTTTTTGTAACACACTCTTCAAGTGACTGTTGTGCCTTCTGTATATCAGCCAGTTGAGACATGTTTAATCCAAAACAACCAGTGTAGTGTTATTTCAAAATGTTGAGTTGAGGATTGGTCAGCTGGCAGGTGGTGAGTTGAAGTTAAAGCTAATACTTTACATTGACTGCTACAAATAATAATTGGCCAATAAATTGTATGTATACTATTGAATAATAGTATATTATACTTAAAACTTTTGTCTAAATTAATAATTTAATATATTTAATAACTTTGGACTTGTGTTTGATTTTTTGCACCTACCCGAATTATATCGAACTTAATAAGAAAAAATTACAAAATTTGTATGCAATTATCACACAGATAACTAAACATAACAAATTATTAAAAAGCATAAGATAACAATATTATGTACAAAATTTTGTAAATAATTATCCACTTATACAATGAAATTCATTTAAAAGTATCTTTTCAAAAATTTTACTAAATATTGGCAGTACCGAAATGGGTCTAAAGTTAGTTGGCTCTGTTGTAGCACCTGATTTAAAGAGAGGAATTATTTTGCTGTATTTCATCATATCAGGAAATATTCCAATATCGATGCATTAGTTAAATATGTAAGACAATTCAAAAGCGACAGAGTCTATGAGTGACTTTAAAACGTATACAGATATACCCCAAAGGTCAGTAGTTTTCTTGACGTTTATCATTTTAAAAGCCTTTATAACGTCTTGTTCATCTACACGTTTAAATCTAAAATTAGTTTCACAATCAGGCACATTTTCTTTTAATAATGACTCTGCTAATACTTGTGAAGAGTTTAATGATTTAGTGATCGTGATAGGTGTATCAGTAAAAAAAATTTCAAACACGAGTGCCACATCCACGTTATTTTCAATTAAATTGTTATTAATTTTTAGTTTGTAATCAGTTTTAGAATTACGAACTCTACCAGTCTCGTCATTAATAATTTTCCATGTAGTTTTTATTACGTTGTTACTATTTTTTATCTTTGAAGAAATAAAATTAGACTTCGCCATTTGACAGACTGTTCTAAAAACTTTTGAATATTTTTTAACCCTATTCTTAAACTCTTCACTGAAATTGTACTGCTTTTCACTATATAATTCGTACAATTTTTGTCGGCTCCTATGTATACCTACTGTTGCCCACTCACTAAAACTAGGTTTATTTGTTACTACAAGAGATTTGGGTGTAAATATTGAATTGAATATATTACTAAATTTAGTAAAGAATTCACCGTAAGCCTCACTGGGATTTTTGTTGCAGAAATTAATAGGAAGCTGTGAGTACCAATTAAATTTAAATTTCTCCAACCGAGCTGTGGTTACAGGAACATAATTAATTTTACTTTTAATGTGTTGTCTAGTTTTAGTGCCTAATTTTACAAATTGTCCTAAATGATCAGATTTTATGTTACTAATAATTTTTTTCTCTGTTATACTGTAGTTTTCTAAGTTTGTAAATATATTGTCTATACATTTGGCTGAAAATTCTGTAATTCTAGTTGGTTCCAAAAATAATGGTAGCAAGTTGTAGGAACTAAACAAGTTGCATATTTTAGTATTGTAGGAACCCACTTCCAAAAGATCAATGTTAAAATCTCCACAAATAAAAATAGATTTATTAGAATTTGTTATTTTAAATAAAATTTGATCCATTACATTTTCAAATGTCTCATATGAGGCGTTTGGCAGGCTGTATACACTTACAACTATATTCCGCTCCAACTCTACACATGCTACTTCAATTTGGCTTTCAATAGACAACGCTATAATGTCTTTCCTATTTTTAAACTTTATATTTTTATTAATTAAAATTAAAGAACCTCCTCGAATAGCATGTGATCTACAGAAGGAACTACCAACTTGGTGATTACCAAAGTTGAACATTAGCTCATTACATCTAAGCCAATGTTCTGTGACACAGATAATGTCTATATTAAACGAATTAAGATATAATTCTAATTCCAGTAATTTACTTTTTATACCTTGAATATTTTGATGTACCAAGTTGGTTGTTACATTTTTTTTATCATTTTGGTAATTAATATTATTCGTATCTGGATGACAACAATTATTATTCTTAGCATTTATAGAGCTTTCGCAAGAGGTTATCTCTATTGTCTTAGTATTTAATTTAAAGAACTTGTATTATCGTCCAAGATCGTGTTACTATAACTACTAACAAGTCTATTATGATCAACAGAAATATTCTGTTTATCCAAGTTTTTAGCAGATATGTCAATACAATATGATAGCGAAATAGCTATCTGTTTTTTGTAAAAGTTTGAAAGGTAATATTTACCTTTAGTCAAGTAATAGTTTCTACTAATCATTTTGTTAGTATCAATTATATGTACATATTTATTATAGCATGAAATAGTATGCAATATCATATTTAGTTTATATCTAGTATTATTTTCTAATTGAGTCAAACTGTTGCTATAAGGAAGCGTAAAGATTATAATTTTCCCTAAATGATTTAAACACAAATTGTTCATAAAATTAATTAATTCTGATTTCTTTACCCTTCCTCTATTTCCAACACAAATAATTAAGTTAGTGTGTTTGTTTAGTAATGATTGTTGAACAACTTTTTCCATAATGTGCTCTAAGCTAGAATTTGGAAAGCAATTATTAATTAAAGAATGAGTCGTATTAAAATTTACAAAGCTAGGCAAGTTCCTTCCTAGTTCATCACTAAACATAACACTCTTAGGACAATATATTTCAGGTACGTTTTCATTATGTTCTGACGTGGCCGATGTAATACTGGATAGACCGGATGTATCCTGATCCGATTCAGTGTCACAATAACAATTTGCCATTACTCTTGTTTCAAGGCTTTTCTGGCTGTTCAGTAATGCATCCATTGCCAAGTTTAGTTCACTTAGCTCGGCTGTGGATTTCTCATATAAACTGCTGTAGTGGTTTAGCGAATGTTCAGCCCGTTCGAGTTTACATCTAAGATCATGAATATCACTTTCATATTTTTTTCTATTGTAATTTAGCTGTTCAGTGACTGTTTAAACTCAATTTTCTGGGTAATTTTTTTTGCGACGTATCACCTTCATCCATTTATGTCTTCAATCATGACAGTATTAAAAGAGTGTTGCAATTTTATAGCAGAAGGATTGGAGGAGGGAGAGATGGAGGGAGTTTAGCTGCTGAGCCACTTTCCCAGTAGAGTCAGACATATTCTTGTAGGACCGTCCCACAAGGAATCCTTGAGGATTTTCCCGCCCTCTCCTTAAAAAAAAAGACTGACTTTTATGTACGACGTGTGCGTTGACTGCTATGTGTGTTAGTTTCATTACCGATTGTAGTGTGGACTTAATTATATAAAAAACATACAGACGAATTGAGCACCTCCTCCTTTTTTTGGAAGTCGGTTAAAAAGGGCTGGCTCCGTCTACCGTCAGCAACATCAGGTACGTCTCTCTGTTAGCACGTCCATCCTATAACTGACCGAAAGGGGGACAACCCCCACCAAGGTATAACGGGTGTAAAAAGAGCAGTCACTATAACTTTGGGATATGATTATACTACCTTTTCTCATTCTAAAATGTATTTTTTTTTCTTTTTTTTTTAGAAAAATTTTACAAAAAAAAAATTTTTTACTTTGTTATTTTTGCGACAAAAAATAGGAAATGGAGAAAAGTAAAAAAAAAAATTTTTCGTTTTGGACGGAGGATGAAAAAAAAATACATTTCCTAAATAAGGAAAGGTAGTCAAATCGTATCTCAAAATTATATTGACTGCTCTTTTTACACCCTGTACAGTTATAGTATATTGCTCACGATAAGGAGACAACAAGTTAGACAAACACTACACCGATTATCGGTCCTACAAATAGTCGGACGCGGATCGCCAGCCTTATAATGTAAAATCCATTTCCTTATTCACACGCTCAGAATATTTAAGCATTCATTAATGTTGGACTTTCTTCCGGCGAAACAAACTCATAAATATGTAAGCGATGCTAAGTTGAGAGAATGCATCGCGAACCGGGTCAGATCAGCTTAAACGAGATTTTATTGTTTATTTTTGGGGAATGATACCTTTTCAGTTCAATAACCTGGGACCGTATTATGATCTTTTACAATACCAGCCTGGTTCCAGGCAATTCAATAATACGGTTTTAAACTGCCTTGTTCTTTTTCATATTACAGCGACATGTTATACTAAATGGATCCACCCTAGTTTGGTTGTCTGAAAGTGACATTCGGAAGCAAGTCAAGTGTCACGTGTCCGCTAACTAGCTGTCATCATGCAGTTATTATGTGATCGTAATACGAAAATTCCAGGCAGCCATGTTATATGGCGTAAACTGGCTGGAATTAAAAGCTTGTAATAGGCCCCCGGTGCGTTCGTGTGTATAGACTAGGAGTCCGCGAGCCCCAGCATAGTAAGATTCACTCCTTGTGGTCATTTGAGACCTATGTATTTTAAGTATCGCGGTTAAATAATTTATATGAGGTGTCAAAACAAAAAATGCTCTATGCGTCCTTCTCTTCGCACTATATTCGGCTTGAGAACATATTATATGTGATTCACACTATATTAGAACCATGAGACACACTGTATATAATATGTAATATAATAAAAAATTAAAAAATTATACAGTAGGTTTTTTATGGCCAATAATTTATGCAGTACCCAATACAGTAGTGGTCGCCATCAACATCCCGAGATATTTATATTCTTCATTCACCTCTGTGTTCTAGTGGTTCAGAGCCTAGCTTTCTACGCGCAGGTCGTAGGTTCGATCCCAAACAACAAAAATGTTTGTTTCCAAGCTTGAGGTTTGTTTTGTTGGTATATTTGTTTTCAAGGATCACTTGATTGTCTGACAAGAAAAATGATCCTTGCGTCGGATAGTCATGTAAAAAGTCGGTCCTGCGCCTAATCTCCCGCCAGTCGTGTCGGTTATCCGTTCCACTGGGCTACGAGAGTGAAGGAAGAGAGAGTGCTTCTGTATATTGGGCACACTTGGGCACTATAAATAACTCCTGCGTAGCTGGCCTGGTTTCAATAAAACCGGCCACCGTCACCAAAATCGTTGTGGGAGACATTATTATTATTATCATTATTATATTCTTCATGAAGGAAACTTTTTAGTTCTCTCCGGATTACAACCCGCGAACATCGAACCACTGATCCATAGCGGTATTAAGACAAAACCGTGTCGTTTCAAAATAACATTTAATTTACATCTCGAATACCGAACGCTGAATCTGCCAAGTAAAAAATATTTAATAAAAGGCGTTTTAATATTATCATCGAAACGCTTGTGGAATTTAATTTATGCGTTCCGTTCTGTTTTTTCTGCGGAGCATATTTCTGTGTTTCTCAGCTATTTTAATTTATGCGTAGTATCTTGGCTGTAGGAAAATAACCCTTCGCGGAATGAGGTGACCGCGTTTACGTGTATTGCATATTTGAATTCAAAATTTTTACCTGAATCTTATCGATTGACATTGGGCTAGAATTTTGTTGTTCTCATTTTGAACCCTATACTTGAATCTTATGGATTGACATTGGGCTAGAATTTTGTTGTTCTCATTTTGAACCCTATACTTGAATCTTATCGATTGACATTGGGTTAGAATTCTGTTGTTCTCATTTTGAACCCTATACTTGACATTGGGCTAGAATTTGGTTGTTCTCATTTTGAACCCTCTTATGGATTGACATTGGGCTAGAATTTTGTTGTTCTCATTTTGAACACTACCGGTTTCGGAATGGCTATTAAAATCTATGACCAACTGAAATGGCATTCAAGTTAACAACTGACATTCAACGCTGATTGGTGGAGCATTTATTAGAGAGAAAGAGAGGGATATATGTTTTATGATAACATCACGCTCGCACTCGCGATTCAACCGTGACGCTAGTTGAAATTATAAGGTTGATTCAAATTGTATGTTAACTAATCTTAAATCAATATATTTTATAAAAGATATTCCCAGTAACACCTTGAATAAGGTAAAAGTTACATTATACAGTGTGTAAAAAGAGCAGTAATTATCCGGTTTAAAGATCTTTATTTCTCATTAAGACAGTCGTCACTTACATGAGAATAAAATTAATACAATCAATATTTAAATAAGTGCGGGTAGATTTAAAAACATTAGGAAGCGAGTATCTTTGTTGCGGTGGTCCAAGTTAAAAACGCCATCGCTTATAAGTGATTTTAAACATTAATCAAATTGAAGTGTTAGTGATTTTTTATTTGTATATTAAGTACATAGATAATTTTGACTTAGAAATTTAGTTGTCGTGTATATAAGCAAATAAGCTCCGTTTAAAAACATTCAAAGATTTCGCTTCCTTTACAAATTTAGGTAGTTTGTTGTACAACTGTGCTCCCTTATACGTAATGTTATTTTTACCGTAATTTGTTCGTACACAAGGCAATGAGATATGACTGGCTCGTCGTGTTTTATATGTGTGTCTAAGCAAGTAGACATCGCACTCGTCCGGGCGGAGACGATTGCCGGGTGAGGCGGGGAGGCGCGGCGGTGTCGACCGGCGGTCGCGAGCGCAGCGCGAGGGCGCGGTCTCTTGCCATCGAACCATCGACGCGGACGCACATATTATTTATCAATACACAAAGTTATAGCCCTTTGCCTTTTATTTATAACTAAAGTGACACGGATAGGATCCCTAACAAATGGTCCTTCGAGAATCAGCGGTTGGAGAACAGAAAATCCAGAATACAGAAGAGAAAATCAAGCGGAGCAACGGAGGAGAAGGATTTGGGCTGATAATCGTGAGATTGATCCAATTTATTTCCCTTTACTCCCAAAAGTTAATTTCTTCTCCCGTAATTTACTTAATTCTACTATTTAATTAGCAGTGCATATAAGTTTCTAGGTAATTGTTATTTTAAGCAATCAATTCCTACCGCGTGTCATAAATCGAGCACGTGCATCGGCGAGTTACCTACTTGTCGATCAGTAATCACCTTCTTTACGACAGTTGCTTATTTCAATAGCAATAAAGCTGCTATTTACCTATTTACCTTTCGATTTAAATATTAAATATTACCCCTATATTTCAAAACTTCAAATATGGCTGACAGCAAATTAATTAAAAGGCGTAGCTCACTAAAAGCTAAACTAACAAGCTTTAATAATTATTTAGAACTTTTACTAAGTTGTACCTCTTTATCTAATTTACAACGTAGGGATCTAGAAAGCCGCTTCACGAAATTCAATAAAATTTATGAAGAATTTGATGAATTACAGACGGAGATCGAGCTACAATCAGATAATACAGAGGAGGCGTACGCCGCTCGAGCCCTGTTTGAGGAGCAGTACCATGCACTGATTGCGCAAGCTCAGACCCTCCTCGCCAACAACCCCGGTGAGGAAGCCAGGCGCGAATCTGGTGGGTTTGTAACGGGCTCTGAAGATGCATCAGGTGGGTCAAACATTAATTGTATTAGATTACCAAAAATAGATTTACCCCACTTTAACGGCGGCTATCAGTCTTGGCTCGAATTCAGAGATACCTATTTGTCTTTAATCCATGAGAATAATAATATAGATAGCATAAATAAATTCCATTATTTACGTGCAAGTTTACAAGGTACGGCAGCCGAAATAATTAAAAATATAATATTTAAAAGGGATAATTATGAAATAGCATGGAATTTACTTTGTGAACGATACAACAACAATAGGCTTTTGATTAATTTTCATGTGCAGGCTTTGTTTAATTGTGAATGCGTTAATAAGGAGTCTAGTATTTTGTTACGGCGATTAATGGATATTATCAATAAAAATGTTAGGGCACTAAAAATGCTTAACGAGCCCACTGAATATTGGGACACTTTAATTATTTACATGATGTCTTCAAAATTAGATCCCATAACTTCAAGGAATTGGGAGGAACATCGGAATACTATTGATGTGTCGCCAACGTTATCTCAATTTTGTACATTTATAAGCAATAAAGCTGATCTTTTAGAATCAATAGAAGAACAAATTAAAACAGGTAAACAAGAATATAATAGTAACAACAATAATTATAGGTCAAAATATTTTAATTTTACAAGTAATGTCAACAACCAATCTAAAAATATATTAACAATTAAATGTCCATTATGTAACAAAGCTCACTTCTTATACGCATGCGAATCATTTAAAAATCTTTCAGTCGAATCGCGTATCAAAAAAGTACAAGATCTTAATATCTGTAGAAACTGCTTACGTCCCGGTCACGATGATAAACGTTGTAAATTAGCCCATTGCAAATATTGTAAAATCAAACATAATACATTATTACATTGTGATAAATTCCAATCTCCATTTAAACATCCTATGCCGGGTCCATCTGAAAATGTCACACTTTCAGCTAATACCACCACATGTGTAAAACAGCCTACTACGCGGACTATTGTTTTACTTTCCACAGCGTTGGTGCGAGTAGTGAGTTCAAACGGCGAGAAGCAAATAGCACGAATGTTACTGGACAACGGGAGTACATCCAACTTCGTTACTGAGAGCCTATGTGATAAGCTAAGGTTACATAGGTGTAGTGCGAGCTCCATGGTTACAGGTATTAATAATTTAATTAGTAATAGTACACAGTCTTGTTACCTCACATTTGAGTCGATTAACGGGAACTATACTAATCAAATTAATTGTCTAATTTTGCCTTCTATAACAAATAATTTACCTCCAATATCGATAAACGTTAAACATTTACCTATTCCTTCAGGCGTCCAGTTAGCCGACCCATCGTTTAGTATTGCGTCTGCTATAGACATACTAGTGGGTGCAGAAATTTTCTGGGAGGTTGTAGGCAGGAATCGTATAGAATTAGGTAAAAAACAGCCCATTTTGTGTGAGTCTAAGCTAGGTTGGGTTGTGTCCGGATCTTTATCCGTCTATAATTCACAATCAAACCGTTCACACTTCTGTAGTTTTACCGATAGCGCGGAACTAAATTCTAGCTTAACTAAATTTTGGGAACTCGATTCCATTTCCCCTAAACACAAGCTTTCCGCAGAGGAACGTTTCTGTGAGGAACATTTTGAATCAAATACCTATCGTAACGATGAGGGTCGATTCGTGGTAACTTTACCTCTAAAAGCGAATCCCAACAAATTAGGTGATTCATTCGAAATAGCAAAGCGTCGTTTTTTCTCACTAGAGAAGCGCTTTAATAAAGACAAACATTTTAAAAATTTATATTTAGATTTTATGCGCGAGTATGAATACTTAGGTCATATGACTGCTGACATCGGTACATCGAGTATAGGTAAATTCAATTATTTTCTACCACATCATGGCGTTCTACGTGAAAGTAGTTCGACTACTAAATTGCGTACCGTGTTCGATGCGTCATGCAAAACCTCAACCGGGGTATCTTTGAACGACATTCAAGTTGCAGGGCCAAACGTTCAAGATGACCTCCTGTCTATTTTACTACGTTTCCGCCAACACAGGTACGTAGTCTCTGGCGATATAGAAAAGATGTACAGATCTATAGAATTAATCCCGGAACAACGTCCCTTGCATCGTATCGTTTTTCGGGAGGATCCGTCGATGCCTCTAAAAACGTATACTTTAAATACGGTCACGTACGGAACGACCTCCGCACCTTATTTAGCGACAAAATGCTTAGTAAGTTTAGCCGACCTATCAAAATGCACTGACGCTAAAAATGCGATACGACACGATTTCTGGGTTGACGACTTTTTATCGGGCGCCAATACTATTTCCCAAACTGTACACATCTGTAAAGAAGTAATATCTATATTAGCATCCGCGAAATTTAATTTAAGAAAATTTAAATCAAATAGTCAAGAAATTTTAAAGCAAATTGCACCCAATGACGCAAACACAAACAATAATAAATTAAATCTTTGTGATTACAAAAATACTATTTCATCGAAAACATTAGGTATTCATTGGTCTTGTAATGACGATATTCTATCTTATTCTATTAACATTGAAAATTCAAAATGTATAACTAAACGTAATATTCTATCAATAATTAGTCAAATATTTGATCCTTTAGGACTTGTAACGCCTTGTATAATTGAAGCAAAATTAATAATGCAAAAACTTTGGATTGCAAAGTGTGAATGGGACGACGAGGTAAACAAGGATATAAAAGAATTATGGTTAACCTTTGTTACTACGTTGCCCAGTTTAAATAATTTAAAAATACCTCGCTGGATTTTATGTTTACATTCAATTAAAAATGAAATCCATACATTCACAGACGCATCAGAGAAAGCTTACGGCGCTTGCGTCTATATTCGCTCTATAGATAATAGCGGATCTGTCACGGTACATCTACTTACTTCTAAAAGTCGAGTGGCACCAATTAAACCCACTACCGTTCCGCGGCTAGAGTTATGCGCCGCGTTACTAGGTTCAAGACTGTGTACTAAAGTAAAAAAGTCTATTACTCTTCCTATAGAGACATGTCACTTTTGGTGTGACTCAACTATTGTTCTAGGTTGGCTAAAAACCTCGACCAATCAACTTAAAAAATTTGTATCTAATCGTGTAAATGAAATACAGGAAAGTACTTCCGGTAGCACATGGAGCTACGTACCATCTAAGTTAAACCCTTCAGATCTTCTTTCTCGTGGCCTGAGGGCTGATCTCATCAGCGACTGTAAGCTGTGGTGGAATGGGCCTCCATTTTTAGCAAAGGATGAAAGTTTATGGCCTGAATTTCCTAATATTTCAAAAGAAAAATTACCAGAAATAATTTGCACTTTATCTTTAAATGACTCTAGTAGTAATAATAATTTGATTCCAATCGAAACTGAGAGTAGTAATATTAATTTTACTGTCATACAAAACTTAATAAATAAACATTCAAGCTTAATCAAATTGCAAAGGATAGTAGCTTATATGATAAGATTTATTTACAACTTAAAAACTAAAGGTAATAAAATTAAAGGTTTTTTATCGTGCATGGAATTACAAAAATCACTCAATGTTATACTACACGCTGCACAACTGGAAATGTTCCCTGAGGAATATTTAATCTTGAAAAATAATAAAATACTTTCTCGTAAAAATAGATTAATTTCGTTAACACCTTTTTTAGATGCTGATAGTCTCATTCGCGTAGGCGGCAGGCTCGCTAATTCGCGATATGACTACAATGTCAAACATTCAATAATTTTATGTTGTAAACATAATCTAACAAAATTAATATTTAGAAACGCACATGAAAGACTCCTTCACGGCGGACCTCAATTACTTTTAGCGTCTATAAGACAAACTTATTGGCCGCTGGGTGGCAGAAATTTAGCTAAAAGTATCGTTAATAAATGCATTCAATGTTTCAGACAAAAGGCTAGTAACATACAGCCTATTATGGGTCAGCTACCGTCGTGTAGAAGCTATCTAGAATTTCCCTTTCTTAACTGTAGTGTTGATTATGGAGGGCCAATACTGATATCCGATCGTAAAGGTCGCGGATGTAGATTAATAAAATCATACCTATGCATTTTTACTTGTTTAGCCACCAAGGCCGTGCATTTAGAGCTCGTTACCGACTTAACTAAGGAAGCGTACATGGCGGCTCTTAACCGTTTCGTTTCACGGCGTGGTAAACCACGGTCAATCCTATCCGACAATGGCACAAATTTTGTCGGTGCTTCTAATGATATTTATAAACTGTTACAGGATTCAAATGCAATTTCGACGATTGCCCAGGAAGGCATCGAATTCACTTTCACCCCTGCTTACTCACCGCATTTCAACGGTGTCGCTGAGGCGGCCGTTCGATGCACCAAGTTTCATTTAAAAAGGTTGCTTAAACTAACAAACCTAACATATGAGGAGATGGCGACACTGCTAACTCAAATAGAATCTATTTTAAATTCCCGTCCCTTGACACCCCTCTCTAATGACTCCTCTGACCTAACTGCCCTTACTCCTGCCCACTTTCTAATTGGACGATCACTTTTATCAGTTCCGCATCCGCAAGTCTCCGACGTCAATATTACACGCCTGGAGCGCTACAAGCGGGTGGAACTCTTGAAACAACACTTCTGGGGCCGCTTTCATAATGAGTATGTTTTGCTACTCCAACAGAAATGCAAATGGAGCGCTGCATCTGGTACGCTGCAGGAGGGCACTCTTGTTCTAGTCAAAGACAAGACGCTACCTCCTCTACTGTGGCTGCTGGGGCGAGTCGAGAGAGTGTACCCGGGCGGCGACGGCGTCGTGAGAGTTGCTGACATCAAGACGCGCAAGGGAATACTGCGAAGAGGCTTCAACAATGTCTGTCCACTTCCAATTGAAGTTGACACTTCAACCCGGGCAGTATGTCTAAGCAAGTAGACATCGCACTCGTCCGGGCGGAGACGATTGCCGGGTGAGGCGGGGAGGCGCGGCGGTGTCGACCGGCGGTCGCGAGCGCAGCGCGAGGGCGCGGTCTCTTGCCATCGAACCATCGACGCGGACGCACATATTATTTATCAATACACAAAGTTATAGCCCTTTGCCTTTTATTTATAACTAAAGTGACACGGATAGGATCCCTAACATGTGTTTGTTTGTTTCTTTGTTTGGAACGTGAGTTGTGTGTGAATTTGTTTATGTATGATTTTGTATATCAGAATACATGTATGGTAGTTGTATAATTGTGTAATATTCAAGAGCCTAGTTTCTTTATATATAGTTTCAGACGGGGTTAGGTAGTCATAGTTATATAAAATTTTTATAATTCGATTTTGTAGTACTTGGATAGTTTTAAGATTAGACTTTGTAGCATTGCCCCATATTTCTACCAGGTAAAGTAAGTGTGGTTTTACTAATGAATTATAAATTAGGACACGGACATTCTTTGGAATACATCGAGTTATTTGATGCAGACGGCCAACAATAGAGGTAAGTTTATTTTTAATGTGAATGATATGTGCATTCCAGCTTAAGTTGCTATCGAGGATTAGTCCAAGATATTTTTCCTGTTTTTTTCTTTGTAGCGGTTCTCCGTTTATGGTTAATGTAAGGTTGTTAGGCAGTTTTTTATTTTTGGCATTAAAAACTATATATGAGGTCTTGGCAACATTGATGGTGAGGAGGTTACAATTAAACCACTTATGCAGTATATTTAGATCATTTTGCGCTTGTTTAGTGATATGAACCAAGTCATGACCAAAGTAGAATAGGCATGTGTCATCTGCATAGAGAGATATCTGACCTTGTAAACCCGCTTGGCATATATTGTTTATATATACCAGGAAAAGAAGAGGGCCTAGAATAGAACCCTGAGGTACACCACACGTCAATAATTTAGGGGTACTTTGAGTCCACCCAATTTTTACAATTTGGTATCGGTTGCTCAGGTATGACGATATCATTTTGTGGGCAGTCCCAGTGATCCCAATACTTTTTAGCTTTTTAAGAAGGAGATGGTGACTAACTGTATCAAAAGCTTTTTTCAGGTCAATAAAAGTTCCTAGTGCTACCCGCTTTTGGTCAATTGAGGTTTTTATAGCAGTCACGAGATCAATTGTAGCTCCCAAGGTATTAGATTTGGATCTGAAACCGTACTGTTGGTTGGAAATAAAATTAATTTTAGTTAAATAATCATTAAGCCTGTTGTAGATAATTTTCTCTAAAATTTTGGATAAAGCGGGGAGGACGGATATGGGGCGGTAATTTCCTGGGCTAGATTTTTTACCAGATTTATAAATTGGGGTAACTTTGGCTATTTTCAGATTGTCCGGAAAGACTCCCTCAGTTAGTAAGCGGTTAAGGCAATTTGTTAAATTATGGACTACTAGACTCTTGATGCATTTAAGAGCCTTGATACTGACTCCGTCTAGACCATCACTCGTATTTGAGTCTAGGTCGTTAATAATTTTCGTTATTTCATCCACAGTACATGGTTCAAACTCAAACATCGAAGCTTGGGACAAGTCAGGATCAAGACTCGGTAATGTGTGTGTAGTGTTATTTTGGAATTGAATAGGTATTTGGTTAGCAAGGTGTGTACCCACGTTCACAAAAAAGTCATTAAATGTCTCACATATGTTGAATGGATCCGAAATTATTTGTCCGTTTTCGTTTTTCAGGTTTGGTGGAGCACAGTAGTTAACAATATTATTATTAGACAGGTTTTTGATTAGATTCCAAATTTTTTTAGGGCTATTGGTAAATTTTTTAAATTCGCCATTGAAGTAAGTTTCTTTTGTGTCCTTGATTTGTTGTGCTAGTTTACATCTTTTATTTTTAAATTCTTTTTCTAGTTCCTTGTTTGTTGGATCCTGCTTCAGTTTATTCCATAAAATGTTTCTTAGGTTTATTTCTGCTATCAATTGTCGGTTGATCCATTCTTTTTGTGGCTGGTTTAATGTCTTAGTTCTCTTTACTTTACTTTCGCTTATTATTTTCTTTAAGTTATGACTAAACTGCTTGTAGTCGTTAATTTCAGACTGACAAATCTTAGCTGTCTCGTATAACTTTTTAAAATCTATAGATTCATATTGGATTCTTTGTTTTTCAGGGACGCTAACTCTTTTCAATTCCAGGTAAATATTTTTGTGATCTGATAAAGAGGAGTCAATGATTGCCATATGGAAACTATTTTCTTTAAGGTTGGTAGAAATATGATCAATTATTGTACAAGTGGTTGTAGTTTCTCTAGTGCTATATTTTGGATGTAATTTATTAATCAGTTTATATCCAGATTCAGTTAACACAGTTCTGTAGCGGCGGGTTGGAGCATCAGAGTTTAGTAGATCTATATTCATATCGCCAAAAATTATGGACCGTTTCTTTTGAAGAAGACGTTTTTCATAGTTATGTAGAAAATCACTTATATTTGTATGACCAGGCTTGTATACTACACCAGCGTTCAGCGCATATTTGACAAGCTGGATACTTAGGTAATTATTTCCATCAACATAAGCCGAAGTAACAAGATCATGTTTGAGGTTATTGTGTACATATATAGACACACCGCCACCGATTATCTCTGGTCTTAAGTTATAGTAGTGTTCATAGTTATGAAGATGAAATTGTTTGGCTTGGTCATCCGATCTGATCCATGTTTCAGCTAATAGGATAACATGTATTGTTTTTTTTAGTGAATGAATGATGCATTTAAGTTCGTCAAACTTACCAGGCTTACATATGCTCCTTACGTTAGCATAGAAGAAGTTAATACTTGATTTTGTAGTTGCGATCTCATGGTAATTATCTAAGACTTGGTAAGTATCGATTTTTTCTTGTATTGTGTTAAGACTAATAGAGGAATTCGTATGTTGAACTGTTAGTTTTTTGTGGTTTGTGCGTTAGAAACTATTTTAGGGAAGCCTTTTATATACTTTATGGTTATATTTTGTTCTCCATTGGCTACTCTTTCAGTCAATTCGCTCCTCAGATTTTTAATATAATTCTGTTGCGCAAGTGTTTGGTCAGAGAAGATTTTTATGTGGTTGTTTATTTTGCTCTTATTGCGTAGCAGGAGTTTAGCTGTTAGCGGTAATTCAAAACAGACCTTAATATTACGAACCTTTCCTGGGGTAAATTTTCCAAGACGGAAGATTTTGGTTGGTTTGGGGCAGTCACTAACCATACTGTTGATAACTTTTGTTACTTCGTTAGCGTCATGAGACCGCCCTTCTTCACTGTTAGTTACATTCATTCCTTCTCGTATTCCCATGATAATAATATTTTTTTCTCTATATGTGCGGTCTTGTATTTCTTGCATGATGTGATCTTCTAAGCCAGTTTCTTTATTTTTTAGAAGTGTAAAATCCGTCTCCAGTATACTGATTTTGTTATCAGTGTTAGTTACTTTGGTACTTAAGTCTGAGAGCTGAGACTTTATTGATGTTTGTTCACTACTTAGGTTTGCAGTGGCTTCTTTGATGTCTTTTAACTGGCTTTTCATTTCATTCATGTTATCACGCATAATATTCATTGTTGTTTCTTGGGTTTCTGTAAATTTTTGTAGCATTTTCATAAGGTCTTTTTTCAGGTCTTGGATTTCGGTCGAACAATTACAGTTACAATTATGTTCAGGCTGTTTGCGTTTTCTATGGGTGACTTTCTCATCCATCATAAATTCGGTACTAGTTGTTGTTGACAAATTTGTGTATGAGTTGCTTTTCCAGGTGGAGAGTGACTGACATTCATGACTTGGACCACACACCAAGGACGACGTCACAACCGATCGCTAGCGCTCGGGTGTCTACGGTTGCTTACGCGCACCGTTTCGGTGTCGCAAAGGAGATAAAAAATATAGTCAGGTCCTTGTTACCCGAGGAGGTGCGGGGCGCTTCCCGGTCCTTGATCGGTGTCAGCTGGTCGTAAATGCACGCGCCAATCTTGTTGTAATTTTAACTTTGTGAAGTATACGTGAGGGTTTATTGTTGATGAACACTGTCATTAACTATTATAGGTTTAACAAAATACACGTCTGCTCGGTTAGCCACTCGCACAGAATTATAATTTTGAGACACGATTATACTACCTTTCCTCACTTTAGAAATGTATTTTTTTTTATATTCTTTTGTCAAAAACAAAAAAAAAAATTCGTTTTCACCATTTCTTATTTTTTTGTCGCAAAAATAACAATAAGGCAAAAATTTTTTTTATTTTGAAATATTTGTAAAAAAAAAAGAAAAAAAAGTACATTTCTAGAATGAGAAAAGGTAGTATAATCATATCCCAAAGTTATAGTGACTGCTCTTTTTACACCCGTTATATAATTGTGTGTCATTGTCTAATACCTATCGTAATTTATTACGATATTCTATTCTATATTCTGTAGTTACGCAAATGAAGTGATGAATTTTGGTATAATTAATTAGCATTATAAAATTTGTGTATAATATAATAAAAATCTTAAATATGTGTAAAGTATAAAAGTATGAAATATATTTCCTTTGTCTGGTACCTGTAACACAAGTTCTTCAGATACATGACACGGGGCCAGATTGACGGGGTGTGAACGGTTCATACATATTATTTTATTATATTACATTTAAGTAATTTAAAAGTGTCACCCGCTTAGCGGGTTGTCGGTGACACCACTTATCTTCTGAAGGTTAAGCTCCAAATAAGGTTCTTATTTTACTGTTCTTAGAATATTTTGTCAAAAAAAATACTTAAGCTCACTGTGTAAATCTACAGAAGAGCATTTCTTTTTCTTTCTTATTTATTGTATTCTATAACAATATAATATTAATCCCGACTATGAAAATAATAATGCACGTTACTTGGGCTATTATCACTTATTAATTGGCACCTCTTTCATTAGGATCAATTCAGTACTTTAGGCTCTATAGTGGAACAATAATAATAATGCCTCCCGCACCGATTTCGATGACGGTGGCCGGTTTCGTTGAAACTAGGCCAGCTGGAGTTGTTTATATAGTGCCCAAGTGTGTGCGCAATACACAAAGACACTCTCTCTTCCTTTTACTCTCATATCCCAGTGGGAAAGTAAACCGACAAGACTGGCGAGAGGAAAGGTGCAGGACCGACTTTTTACATGCCCATCCGACGCATGGATCATCTTTCTTGTCATCTCAGTTGTTCCAACGCTGGAATCGAACCCACGACCTCCGGGTCGAGATTGAAGCTCGGAACCACGAGACCACGAAGGCGACCAAACGTGGAACAACGTAGATTATCGAATACATTACCCTTCTTTTCTTCACTCGGTTAAGAGATAGTTAAGTAGTCCACTATGTAAATCTACAACAAAGCCTTTTCTTTCTTTTATGTATTCAATAACATTATATTAAAAATATGGCGTAGGGTAGACGTGGGTCGCGTGCGGGCCGTAAATAATAACAATCTGCTCGTTCCAGTGGACCTCGCAAGTGCGTGCCGCGGGGTTTGGGTTCCGCAATAAATAAAAGTAAAGTGAAATGATAAAGAGAGCGATATGATATGTCTTTGTTTGTCACGCTCGTCCTTATTTGTCACACGTGTCTTTAATTGTTATACGCGTCTTAGCTTGTCACATGAATCTGCGTTTGTCACATGCGTCTTTGTTTGTCACACGTGTCTTCAATTGTTACACGCGTTTCAGTTTGTCACACTTATCTACGTCTTCGTCTGTCACACGAATCTACGTTTGTCACATGCGTCTTAAATTTTATTGACACACGCATTTTCGTTTGTCACACGTGTTTTTGCTTATCACACGGGTCTACGTTTGTCACACGCGTCTTCATTTGTCACACGCGTCTACGTATTTCACACGCGTATTCATTTGTCACCCGCGTCTTCATTTGTCACACGGGTCTACGTTTGTCACACGCGTCTTCATTTGTCACACGCGTCTACGTATTTCACACGCGTATTCATTTGTCACCCGCGTCTTCATTTGTCACACGGGTCTTCATTTGTCACACGGGTCTACGTTTTTCACACTTGTCTACGTTTGTCCCACTGGGTTATGAGAGTAAAAGGAAGAGAGAGTGTCTTTCTGTATTGCGCATACACTTGGGCACTATAAACTAATAAAATTGTATCAAAAGCACGATAATTTTTATAAATTGTATAAATTATGTAACATACTTTATGTTTTTACACACCTTCCTTCAAATAAACCTTAAAGTTTAGAAGTAAGTTGAGCATACGAATATTTCAAGACCAAAAATAGCTTTAGCGAGACTAACGAACAGCAATTCATTTTTATTTATAAGACTAGCTGAGCCGTGCTCACTTCGTTGAGCATACAAACCGTTTAAACCTTCACTAGACTTCCACAAATAGTTCCAGACTAAAAATTGCCGAATCGGTTTCGCCGTTTATGAGTTTTAGCGAGACTAACGAACGGCAATTAAATATTAAGAAGACACCAATTAGACTCAAAAGCCAAAAACTCTTGATACTCATTGCTTAAAAAGTTAGTAAAATATAGCGTTATTCAACTGAAATCACTGCTTAAATTTACTACGGATTTTGTATCAACATACGATATTTCAATTTCGAAATATTTATGTTTACGCGGAACACAGTAAGACAATATTTATTTTACTGGCAGAATTAACGTTGGAATTGAAAATAGCTTGTAATATTTACTGTTATGTTTACACCGCGTATAATATCAAGCTTGTTAATGTATAGTCCGAGATAAATTTAACCTAAACATAAACAAACCAAAAACACCGAAATTTTTTACATATTTACTTATTGTGTACTTACAAACACTTTCACCGGAATTTTAAAGAATTACGCTTCATTATTCAATACATTTTATAACAATTAAACAACAATTATATGTTTAAACATCAAATAAAAATCTTTCACAGAAAAAATACGCCATTTTGGCACTGCCGATTGTAGAATATAAGCCTATAGTCTATGGATTCATAGCAAACAATAACCATTGTATTAATATTGGCCAATGACTAGTCTATGGTTGCGTCATAGACGGGTTTGTTTACGTTTGGGTTAAATTTATTTCGGACGTACCTACTATAGATACGAACTTGATATTATAAGCCCTAAGGAAAAAATTAAAGAAGTATATTTTAGAAAACTAATAAATGTTCGTAACAGTGTTAGGTAAATTTATTGGTTCAAAGAATAAGAAGCAGAATTCATATAATTTTTTATACAGTATGTAAAATGAACAGTCACTATAACTTTGACATACGAATGTTCAACCTGTCCTAATTTTGGAAATGTATTTGTTTGTCAAAAACTAAAAAAAATATTTTTTTTTAATTTTTACCAATTCTTATTTTTTTTGTCGCAAGAATATATTGATAGAATGAGAAAAGGTAGTATAATTATACCCCAAAGTTATAACTTCGTATTATAGCTATAGCGACTAAACTTTTTACACCCGTTAAGTATATTTATTATTACTATATTTTTTTTATTTTTATTTATAATATTATGATACCTATTACAATAATTATTATTTTTGTAAAGTATCATAAATTTCGTTTTTTATGTTTTGCATAGATATGTAATAGTAGTTAAGAGCAGAATCGCAATCATTGCCAACAAACTGTTTCGCAGTTTGGCAATTTTAATAATTGTATATTCAAATAACTTAATGAATTAAAAAAGATAGATCTTAATGGCTCAATAGTTGAGCGCGTCGGTGTTCAAGCTCGTAGCACGTGGTTTTTAATCCTACCGAAAGAAATCTCTTAAATATATTGTATAATATTATTTATTGTATTGTATATTTTTCGTCGGCCTCTCTAGCGCAGTGGTCGAACGCGTTGGTGTTGAAGCCGGAGGTCGCGGCTTCAAATCACGCCGAGAAATCGAAAGGTTTTCAATGTTCCGGGGATATGGATGTGTATTATATTTGTGTATTAATATATTCTAATAATTGATAGTAAAAATATTAAATATGTATCTAGTCATTTATTTCCAATTTATTTGGAAATAAATAGTATGTGCATATAATACATAATATTTTTTAGAAAGGTTTTCAACAAGTTCAGGGCGTTCAGGTATGTACTAGAACTAGAGGTATGCTAGAAATAAAAGCTGCTGATACATTCGTTCAAGAATATATACGAGTTATCTTATGTAAGAACATTTTCAATTCAGTAAAACCTTTATCGCTTCTCGTTGAAGTTGTGGTGTTTGGTCCAATACCGAATATGTAGCGAATATTTTTAAAATTTTCCCGCGTGCTCTAAGAACTAAATTAAGAATTACAAAAAAAAAAACCCGACCTAGCGTGTAACATTCTTAACACACCTAACAAACGACCTGATCAAATTGAGATTTAAGATGATTTTATATCGATTAGAAAGTTCAATTTGTAGGCTCAATATGGATTTTGTGAAGAGACTTTTCACAGGGAAATATAACGTTTTTGAAATTAGGTTTTACTGATTTCTGGTGACACGTCAGATCCCACCGCTGCCACCAATGTTAAACGCCACCAGCTGGAAAATGCCTTTAAAAATACATGTCATTTTTGTTGCAATCAAAAACCAGAGACTGACCAATACGGGAGTGCAGCTGGAGTACCTTGAAAAGGGAAATGCTGGATAGATAGGACAAGCGCCGACGAACAGATAATACTTAATATGTAAATACCACAGCTAGCAAAGCTTATTGACTGATCGACAACGCTCAGACCAAGACATCTACTAAAGAAAGAATTTTTAAATCTCACTTACAGGTGGATAAAGCTATTTCAGGTAGTTGCTGGCAATATCTACTCATAATCCTTACAGATTACTTTCTCCCCCGCTGTCGTCTACATCTTGCACCAGCGGAGCACCGAAGGGGCGCATCTTGGGGCCATCTCATTTGCCGGAGACAGGGAAGAGGCGGGCTGCACCTGTCACCGCTTCCACTGATAACTGACAATTCTTCTGACGCTGTGAATAATTATTCTATTTCAATCAGCGGCAGAGTAATGGCGGGATTCGCTAGAGTAAATAATTGATTATTGACATGCGTTCGATATTGCTTGCGAGGAGATGGAATGACAATATAAATGGATGTGTTGGTCTAATGACATCAAAAAAGAGGTTTATTTGACTTTTTCATTCCTAAGAACTTTCAAGCGACAGATCCTATATGTATCAATTACCATTGAAAGTATGTTTTTTTTTTTGCGCTTTTTGAATGACCATAAATTCAAATTATTGCTATCAATAGTCTTCCCAATCGATTTCTGGCTTCTAAAAATACAACAAAAATGTATATAAATCGCGTTTCAAATATCACACTATATTTTGGAGCCTTCAGCTTGCTTTTTATTTAATAATTTCAATTTACAACCAACTAATTATTAAAGTACATTTGCCAGTTATTTTTACTCAAAGCCACTTCATACAACAGCGGGACTTCCCAACCACACCTCAGGGAAATCCGCAAACACATACCTTAATTAACTCACAAACTTCGCAATCATGTTCACAGATTATAACGTGCAAAATTTCCGAACTCCGCGCACAATTGTGGGAAACGAAACGCACAAAACACGCACAAAACTTTGTAAACGCTGTGTGCACAGAATTAGCATAATGCTGAATAACAGTGGCACCCTATGGGAACGGGCACGTGGCCAAACACAGTACCTATAAAAGTATAGTATTATAGTAAGGTTGATTGCGTGTTTTCTATGTGAAAACCCATGCATTGGTACTTATAATGATAAGGCATAATTTGATAATCAGTTTTTTATTTTAAATTTGATGATTCTGAGCCATAAAATAACATAACGATATTGAGTGTTCTAGTACTACCTATCGCCAGAACTCGTATATGATCAGGGCTAGTAAAATGTTTAACGAGATATCGCGGGTTCTTGATGTAGACTTGTTTTGTACCAATGTTAAAACTTTTAAAAATGATTACAACAATTTGTATTTTAATAGCAATAAAAAGGTTGTGTGTGTTTGTTTGCCTATATGCCTATCACTGAATTGTGCATTTCCGTTGGTTAGTGCTGTCCATTTTTGTTGTTAATGCTACTTTACTATCTATGAAATCTTTTAATTGTTTTATCTGTAAGTTTTCCTTGAAATAAAAAATAAAATAAAATACTGGATGATTCTCAAAAAAATATGAAAATGATAGTAAAATACTTTAAATATGCTTATTTTTTTATTCCCAGTAATATTGATAGATGTGCTTTTAATTTTTAATAGGATGTCAATTCATTAATTCGATTTTTTGGTGATCAATTGCTTCAAGTTTGATTCTGAAAAAATGTAAGTGACATAATTCGCGATTTGAAATCAACAAGTCAACTTCAAAACTTTTTAAACTACTGTCTCAGTTTTCTAAACAAATGTAGCTCTATTAGCTTATACCACGCGGACAGATTTTAGCATTGTTTTTGTATGGGACACGTTATCTAGTATATTGATGATCATACGAATAACTTAAAAGACCATGACTACTAAATGGTTGACAAGTGTAAGGTTTCGTTTAATTTTGACATTGGTTTGTAATTATTTTAGTTTTATTGGAACGAAGTTCCTTATCGCGCGTTGTGAATGGGGGCTAGACGGAAAAAAATCTTACGAAAAGTTGTCACGACACTTTTTGCTATAGTAAGCTATTGTAAGCTGTGCGGCGTCGCATGTTTCTCTGTCTCTCTATAGCAAGCCAGATATTTTCATTTCTATTTCGCAATGAACAGTGTGGTGTCGCGACGATTATTTTTGTTGAGTGTATACAGGTTTTTTGTAAATAATAAATAATAAACTTCGTTCCATCCGGGTGTCCCTTGATACCACTCAAGCTTTTTTATTATTTGCACTGGAAATACTGAGAAACTGAAGAATATGTGAGGAATGATGGTTCTGACGGGGATGAAAAATGGCGTCTGGCAGTCACGCTCGGACCGTGGTACGAGACAGTCGTGTCCGAATCTAAAGGTTTATTTAAGTATTGATGATTGTGTTGAAGGATTGGTTGATGTTGTCTAATAAGATCAAAGTCAAAGTCAAAATTTTTATTCAAAATAAATTTTACAAAAATGTTTTCTGAACGTCGTCGAACTAGCCCAACCTTTTACCTAAAAGATGGAAAATTTTACTTTTAAAGAAAAGCCTTGCAGGGGGCTTCTTTATTCCCGAGGCGTGCTATCATTCATATAATCACAAACTTTATAATATTATGCTTTTGCACACAAACGTTTTTTGACTACTTTCTTAAACTTATTGTTTGAAAAATTTTGAACGTTTTCAGGGATCCTATTGTAAAGGCGTATACATTGGCCTTTAAACGAATTCTTTACTAAGTCTAGTCACTGGTACATCAAGTTTATGCTTATTTCTAGTATTTATATTATGCTTGCCCCCTTTTTTTAATTGATGAATATTTTTCTTAACATAATATAATACTTTTGAGAGAACATACTGAGAAGCTACGGTCAATTCAAAACTCAAAACAAACAAATAACAAAAAAGATCAAAAGTGGTTTGGAATAAATAAAGTGTTATTCTACTGTTATTGGTAGTTTTTCTGAGGGGTCTTACATAAGAAGCTAAAATAGAGTAGTTAAGTCTTCATAGCTACAATTGAGACGAATAGCTCAACAGACTGGACATAAACAACTCCTCGTGTTTATACATACAACCCTCATAATGACCGTGCCTAATTGATAGCTTACGTGTTTACTGCTATATAATAAAGGCCTTTGTTAATAGAATCGTAAGTGAAATTAACATATTGTTGTAGATTATTTTTTATCTTTGTCATGTCAATTTGTTTTTTTTATTAAGAAACGTAAAAGTAATTATATGAATGTAGATTATATCCCACCAAAATCATTTTCATGTAAAAATGATGCCAAGACGAGTCTACATAGCTTACCCTGTGAAAAAGAAGATCAGATATCGTATAAAGCCACGCTCTAAAGACAACACGCCCTAAATCTACAAGCACCTTAATCAAAATCTATCAAAAAGTGGATAAATCTCACGTAGAACCAAAATTCTTGATCTATGCGCCCTTACTTCACCAGGCTTAACTTCACTTACGCTACATTGCAGTTAAAGCGTGATACTTGACCGTTTTGCTACCCTAACGAAGATTTCATAGGGATTCATTAATCGTGTGTGAAATAAAACGGTCAAGTTTTAAAAGTTAAGCCTGGTGAAGTAAGGGCGCACAGATCAAGAATTTTGGTTATACGTGAGATTTATCCACTTTTTGATAGATTTTAATTAAGGTGCTTTATTAATGTATATACTTAAATAAATACATATTATGTTAACTACTGTGTTAGGCCACAAGTCGATTAAGTACTTAATTTATGGTCACAAATTTCTTTGAGTATCGAAGTTTTTACAATTTAGACTAAAAAAAATCTACGCATTTGGAGTTTTATGTAACGTTTGTTTTTCGTTTATTGTTATCATTATTCAATTCAATTCAATTCAATTCATTTATTCAAAATAGGTTTTACAACGCTTTTTGACGTCAAAAGGTACAATTTTATTATTTGTCAATTTCTAAATACTGCAATACATTTGTATATTAGGTATAACATATCTTTTAATTATTATCAACATAGCATTATTCCAATTAACATAATATTTTAACTTATATATATAATTTAATATAATATTCATTACAGCCAGTGTGCAGAAACATAGTGCAGAGTCAGATTAAGCCCATACATCTTTGTCATCAATATAATCCTGTATCTTGTAGTAAGCCTTTGATATTAGGACTCTTTTAATTTGTTGCCTAAACTTAGTCTCATTAAGATCAGATACAATAGTTGGTATTTTATTATAAAACTTGACACAGTTACCCATAAATGTTTTTTTAGTTTTGCTAAGTCTATAAGTTGGTACCTGAAGCTTATTCCTATTTCTAGTGTTACGGTCATGAATGTCACATTTTCTATCAAATAGGTCTATGTTTTTTCTAGTGTACATAATAACTTCGTATATGTACAACGAAGGAAGGGTAAGTATATTAACTTTCTTAAAAGAATCCCTAAGAGATTCACAGGTTTTCATTTTATATATTGCTCGCACTGCCCTTTTCTGGAGAATAAATATGGAATCAAGGTGTGCGGCTGATCCCCACAATAACAGTCCATAAGACATTACACTATGAAAATACGAGTAATAAACTAATCTAGCTGTATCAACATCAGTGAGTTGACGAATTTTACGAACGGCAAAGGCAGCAGAGCTTAATTTATCTGACAGACTTTCAATATGCTTTCCCCACTGTAGACGAGAATCCAGTTTAATTCCCAAAAAAGTTGTGATTTCTTCTAACTTAATATTAATATTATCTATTTTTATTAAAGAATTCGGAAATTTATTACTAAGCGATGAGAATCTTATACATTTAGTTTTATTCGCGTTTAAAACTAGATTATTTGTATTGAACCACTCATGTACCTTACTTAAAGTGGTATTAACCTGTACTAGTTCACTATCCCTACGGCTAACTTTGAATAATAGTGAGGTATCATCCGCGAATAGGACTGCTTCAGCATATTTATCCATCATATACGGTAGGTCATTAATATATATAAGAAATAAGAAAGGGCCTAGTATTGAACCTTGTGGTACTCCGATTTCGACTAATGATCCAGACGACATTACACCTCCGACTGATACCCTTTGAATTCTGTCAGACAAATACGACTTAATGAGATCTAATGCATTACCAAAAATTCCATAAAATTTAAGCTTTGATATAAGGATGTCGTGATCAACACAGTCAAATGCTTTGGAAAGATCACAAAATATTCCTATAACATCTTGTGACCTTTCCCAAGCATCAAGTATTACTGATATCAATTTAGCCCCTGCGGAAGTTGTCGATCTTCCTTTGGTAAATCCATACTGTCGATCATGAAATATTTTAAACTTATTAAAATGTACCAGTAATTGAATAAGCAGTATTTTCTCAAAAACCTTACTTAAAGATGGAAGAATTGAAATTGGTCTATAATTATTAGGGTTTGATTTACATCCTGACTTAAACAAAGGTGTTATTTTACTGATTTTCATTAAATCTGGAAACGTTCCATTTTCCACACTACAATTAAATATAGTAACTAATATTGGCGCAATGGTATCCATAATAGATGCTAATATTTTGACTGATATGCCCCAATTGTCCTCTGTGTTCTTAACTTGGATCATTTTAAACGCCTTTTTTATGTCATTGTTATTAATAAATTTAAATTTAAAGTCTTTATCTATCGGAATATGTACATAATTTTTTAGATAATTTAAAGCTTTATCAGTAGATGGTGTGAGTCCTTTGGTAATATCTTGTGGTATACTGGCAAAGTAGTTTTCCAAGTACTGAGCAACTTCGAATTTCTCAGAAACCAGAGCGTCATTGATTTTTAACGTTATTCTATCATTATTATATTTATTTCTACCAGTTTCTGTATTTATTATTTTCCAAGTTGCTCTGATTTTGTCTTTTGAATTTAAAATATTACTACGGATTTTATTAGACTTAGCTTGAATCGAGCATTTTTTAAAGATTTTAGAGTATCGTCTGACGTAATTAACAAAAGATTCATCTTCACAGTAAGATTTTTGATTGTAAAGTTCATAAAGTGTGTCCCTACTTTTCCTTAGCCCTTTGGTAGCCCAGTCATTGAAAACGGGTTTACCTATCGTTATTTGGCGTTTTGTAAATATTAGGTTGAATTCTTTTAAAATAATGTCCAAAAGAGTACTAAGCAAAATATCTGAGTCAAATACAGGTATAACACTATTTTGTAAAATGCTGTCTATCTTTCCTTTGAATAGCCTTAGTCTATTCTCAGTTATATGCCTAACTTGAACTTTTACAGGTTTATTTGACACCTTTCTCTCAAGTTTAACAATTAGTCCTTTGTGGTCAGATAGCACACCATTTATAACATTTTTATTTATAACGTTACAATTTGTAAAAAAGTTATCAATACAAGTTGCAGATGTAGGAGTGATCCGTGTGGGTTCTCTAAATAAGTATTCCAGGTTAAAAGATTTAAATAAAGATAAAATATTATTTTTGTATGGCGATTCTACGAGCATATCAACATTAAAATCCCCACAAATAACAATTTGTTTTTTACTAACATATATTCTAGATAAAATGTCGTCCATTATAGTCAAAAATTGTTTAAAGTCAGAAGCTGGGGGTCTATACACACATAAGAACAAATAGGTATCTATCTCTGCACATGCTACTTCACATATTCTCTCAACGGAGTAATTTACAATATCATTACGTTGTTTATATTTAATACCATTTTTTATTAAAATTAAGCATCCTCCACCTTCCGCGCTTACTCTATTATACACACTGGCTATCTTAAAACCATTTATATTAAATTGCATTTTATTTTCTTTAAGCCATGTTTCTGTAACACATAATACATCTATTTCATATTTATCTATTAGAAGTTCTATTTCTAGTATTTTGCCAGAGAAGCGGTTTACATTCTGATGTATTATTGTTAAACAGTTATTATATTGCTTCCCTTTTGTCTTACTTAATAGTTTAAACTCTGAACATTATTTACATCAGTTTTGGTAACAAAATTTGCGTCATTAATAGTAGGTATAATCATCTTAACATCGTTAATATTATTTATATTGAACGCTAGCAAAGTAGCGATATCTTATAAAATTATAAAACGTTACTGACTGTTAAATGTTTGTGTTTAGATGTTTCACAGTTCTAAACATAGATGTCACTGTTAGGCAACTGCATCGCGCTATTGAAGTGTCGAACGATTTTTATATAAGATTATACGGATTTTACACTAACACCGACGTTAGCATTGTAATCGTCTCACATCATAATATTGTTGATTTATTTAACAACAGATGGAGCTTGTGCCGGACCTGTTCCATACACCGACATTATTATCTCCTTTGTGACCGACAGCAATTTACAACAGCTAATAGCTGCCTGCGTATTCGCGCTAATTTTATATAAGTGGATAAAAAAGAAATTTTCCTCTCATAAATAATACAATAATATATTTTTCATCTTCGGTAAAAGTCGGTCACCGATTAAAGATTGGTGACCGACTTTTTGTAGATGAATAATAGAATATACTGATTGCAGTATTGCAACGCACTCAACATACATAAAGTCGGCCATAAATTATATGGAGCAAAACTCTGAACGATTATTGACGACCTCCGTAGCGCAGTTGGTTGAGCGCGTAGGTGCTCGAATGAAAGGTCGCGGGTTCGAATCCCGCCGAGGGAACAAAAAGTTTTCAATGTTCCTGGGTCATGGATATGTATTAAATTTGTGTATAATATAATAAAAATCTTAAATATATGTATAGTATAAAAGTATTAAATATATTTCCGTTGTCTGGTACCTGTAACACAAGTTCTTCGGATACTTAGCACAGGGCCAGATTGACGTGGTGTGAAGCGTCCATAGATATTATATATTAAAAATATTATTAATACGTTACTAGATATCCTGACGTCCATAGATATTATATATTAAAAATATTATTAATACGTTACTAGATATTCGGCCGTGTGGTGACGGCATTAGAATACAATTATCACCACCCCCGATACTATCCTAGGGGAGTCGTAAGAGGCGACTAAAAGGAAACACACACACATCAACAGCTAGTGTGAGAGAAGGAAAACTCGAAACAAAACCCTGTACCAACCCGTCTAGCCAGCGTGGTACCAGTAGGCTTTTTAACCTCCTATGTTTACGCACCAGAAGACCAGGCCCCTAGTCCCCGGCGGCCCCGCTATTCCTGGCTACGGTAGCGGCCACGGTAACGGCGGGGCGGGGGGTGCTAAGAATCTCCGGAAGAGATCCGGCTACCACCCCCCTTCTAAACGACAACTGGCCCTGGTAACACACAACGTGCGCACTTTGAGGTTAGACGAGAAGCTCGTAGAGCTGGAAGAGGAGATGAACAAGTTGCACTGGGACATTATTGGTTTATCGGAGATCCGAAGAGAGGGCGAGGATACGATAACCTTACAGTCCGGCCACTTGTTCTACTACCGGGAGGGAGAACAGAAGTCCCAAGGTGGTGTTGGGTTTATCGTCCACAAATCTCTCATCAACAACATTGTGTCCATCGAGAGTGTGTCAAATAGGGTTGCATACCTTGTACTGAGAATCTCAAAACGATATTCGTTGAAGATTGTACAGGTATACGCCCCATCGTCAACACATCCAGACGATGAAGTAGAAGCTACGTATGAGGACGTCAGTAGGGCCATACGTAGCTCTAAAACACACTTCACAGTTGTTATGGGAGATTTCAATGCGAGGCTGGGCTGCAGAAGCGATGGTGAGCTGAAAGTGGGGCCATTTGGATTTGGGCAGAGGAATCCCAGAGGACAGATGCTGGCGAACTTTATGGAGAAAGAAGGACTCTTCATGATGAATTCTTTCTTCCAAAAGCCGCCGCAGAGGAAATGGACCTGGTTGAGTCCCGACGGTGTAACTAGAAACGAGATTGACTTCATTATGAGCACCAAGCGGCAGATATTCAACGATGTCTCTGTGATCAACATGGTTAAGACCGGAAGTGATCACCGAATCGTCAGGGGCATGTTGAATATCAACGTCAAACTTGAGAGATCGCGTCTGATGAAGTCTACGCTCCGACCGTCGAATGTCCATATCCAAAACCCCGAGAGCTTTCAACTTGAACTGTCAAATCGCTTCCAATGGCTAGACAGCTGCGCATCAGTGGACGATATAAATAGCAGGCTGGTAGAAACTGTCCATACGGTGGGGTCCAAATTTTTCAAGACCCACCGTACAAATAGACCTCAGAAACTATCCGACCAAACCCGGAACCTCATGGCTAGTCGACGTTCAATGACGCTCCAAACTTCGAGTGACGCTGACTCATATAGGCAGCTCAATAGACAGATCACGAAGGCCTTGCGACACGATATCCGTTCTTTTAATACCCAGTGTATTAAAGAGACGATAGAGCGGAACCAAGGCTCCAAAGTGTTTGCAAGAGACGTATCTATTGGGCAAAGCCAGTTGACAAAGCTGAAGACCGAAGATGGACGCGTAACGTCAAATAAGTCCGAGGTACTACGGGAGATAGAGAGGTTCTATGGACAGCTGTATACCTCGGTCTCAGCTGAACCTGCTAGTTTAGCTGCAGACCCAAGAGCCAGGCTAACACGACACTATACCGAAGACATCCCGGACATCAGCCTGTACGAGATTAGGGTAGCTCTCAAACAGCTTAAGAACAACAAGGCTCCGGGCGAGGATGGAATCACTACAGAGCTTCTGAAAGCGGGCGGCACGCCGGTACTAAAAGTCCTTCAGAAACTCTTCAATTCCTCCTTACTCGATGGGAAAACGCCAGAGGCATGGAACAGGGGTGTTGTGATCCTGTTCTTCAAAAAAGGCGACAAAACCTTACTGAAGAACTATAGGCCCATAACACTGCTGAGCCATGTCTACAAGCTGTTTTCGAGAGTTATTACGATGCGTCTCGAACGCAGGCTGGATGACTTTCAGCCTACCGAACAAGCCGGTTTCCGAAAAGGCTATAGTACCATAGACCACATACATACGCTGCGGCAGATTATACAAAAGACCGAAGAGTATAATCGGCCATTATGCTTGGCGTTTGTGGACTATGAGAAAGCCTTTGATTCCGTCGAAATATGGGCGGTCCTTAGATCTCTCCAGCGTTGCCGTATTGACTATCGGTATATCGAAGTGTTGAAGTGTTTGTATAATAACGCCACCATGTCAGTCCGAGTACAGGAGCACTGCACGAAGGATATCCCTTTAAAGAGAGGAGTAAGACAGGGGGATATCATATCCCCGAAACTGTTTACCGCTGCTCTGGAGGATTCCTTCAAGCTCCTGGAATGGCAAGGACTTGGCATCAACATCAATGGCGAATACATCACTCACCTTCGATTTGCCGACGACATAGTAGTCATGGCAGAATCGCTGGAAGATTTGGGGCGCATGCTCGGTGGCCTCAATAGAGTTTCTCAACAAGTGGGTCTTAAAATGAACATGGACAAAACAAAGATCATGCACAATGTCCATGTTGCACCCACCGCACTAACTGTTGGGAGCTCTACTCTTGAAGTTGTTGACGAATATATATACCTAGGGCAGGCTGTCCGATTAGGTAGGTCCAACTTTAAGAGAGAGGTCAGTAGACGGATCCAGCTCGGCTGGGCAGCGTTCGGTAAATTACGCAACGTCTTCTCGTCTAAAATACCTCAGTGCCTTAAGACAAAGGTATACAACCAATGTGTGTTACCAGTGATGACTTACGGTTCTGAGACGTGGTGCTTCACGAAGGATCTTTTCAAAAGGCTCAATGTCGCTCAGCGTGCTATGGAGAGGGCAATGCTCGGTATTTCTCTACGTGATCGAATCAGAAATGAGGAGATCCGTAGAAGAACTAAGGTTGCTGACATTGCCCGTAGGATCAGCCAGCTGAAGTGGCAATGGGCCGGCCACATAGCACGAAGATTGGACGGTCGATAGGGCAAAAAGATCCTAGAGTGGAGGCCACGTACTGGCAAGCGCAGTGTGGGACGGCCACCTACCAGATGGACCGACGACCTGGTGAAAACTGCCGGGTCACGTTGGATGCAGGTGGCAATGGACCGGTCGCACTGGAAATGTATTGGAGAGGCCTATGTCCAGCAGTGGACAGTAAAAGGCTGAAACGACGACGACGACGAGATATCCTGAATTGTTTGTTTGAACTTAATTTTTTTAATTTTAATTTTTGGTCCTACAAAAAGTAGGTCGTAGGTTTTTTATGTACTTGTATATTATATTCCTTTTATAAATTAAAGATCATCAGATCCTTATAATAAACATCCTTTTGAATCCAAAAAGCCCAGCGCCGCGACGCCAAACGCCGCGATTCCGACGCCCAGCGCCGCAACGCCCAGCGCCGCGACGCCTGCCGACGCCCAGCGCCGTGACGCCTGCCGCCGCCCAGTGCCGCGACGCCTGCCGACGCCCAGCGCCGCGACGCCTGCCGACGCCCAGCGCCGCTACTCCTGCCGACGCCCAGCGCCGCGACGCCCAGCGCCGCTCAGCGCCGCGACGCCTGCCGACGCCGAGCGCCGTGACGCCGAGTGCCGCGACGCTTGCCAACGTCCAGCGCCACGACGCCCAGCGCCGCGACGCCTGCCAACACCGAGCGCCGCGACGCCTGCCGACGCCGAGCGCCGCGACGCCTGCCGCGACGCCTGCCGACGCCGAGCGCCGTGACGCCGAGCGCCGCGACGCTTGCCAACGCCCAGCGCCACGACGCCCAACGCCGCGACGCCTGCCGACACCGAGCGCCGCGACGCCTGCCGACGCCGAGCGCCGCGATGCCTGCCGACGCCGAGCGCCGCGACACCTGCCGACGCCCAGCGTCGCGACGCCTACCGACGCCCAGCGCCGTGACGCCGAGCGCCGTGACGCCTGCCGACGCCCAGCGCCGCGACGCCGGCGGACGCCCAGCGTCGCGACGCCTGCCAACGCCCAGCGCCGTGACGCCCAGCGCCACGACGCCCAGCGCCGCGACGCCTGCCGAAGCCGAGCGCCGCGACGGATATTTTTTCTAGTAATTAACCAATAGTGTTTGGAATATGAGGTCTTTTTTAAGATTCTAGAATAGATATTGCCTTTGACAGCACAGAGACATTGGCAATTTTATAAAAGGAAACAGTAGAAATACAATAGTTGGAAACCCCGCGTGTGACGCGTCATCTGAACTGGGATAGTAGCTGGTATGTACGAGTAACTGGTACATTAGGAAAAAAATAAAATAAATATAATATTTCCAAATCGGTTAGTTACTAACACTTTAAGACTTGTCCTACATGATGACCTACCACCGGTTTGGGGACTAACCCGGCGAGAAGAACCGGCGTAAGAAACTCGCTCGGGGCCACCTTGTAGCAAAAAGATGGGAAAATTGTTCTTTTTTCAAAATATATATATATCAATGTTATAACTTAACATAAATTACAATTTACAAAAGTATATTTCATATAATAGAAGTAGCCTCGAAAGTGGCCACCTTATTCCCAGGGTGTGCTATCATTAACAATCTTAAATTTATTGATAGAAAAATTTTGAACGTTTTCTGGGATCTTATTGTATAGGCGTATACATTGACCTTTAAAAGATTTGCTTACTTTGCTAAGCCTGATAGAAATTTACTTCGTAATTTTTTCTCAGCATTAAGTTCAGTTCTATTGATGAGAGTACCGACACATCGCCTGTTGATTTCCGGAGTTCTGGCTAACTGGTTCTACTGAACACCGAAGGTCCTGCAACCAAGGTCTCTGGTCTACTGAAAGTTCTGCAAGAGACTCCGGAATAATGATTAATGATTGATCTGTAATGTATTCATAGTATGAGCCTATGAGCCTGAAATAAGGATTTTAAATATGAATTATTGTTATTGTTACTAAAGTGTATCAATAATAATAGCACTCAAAACACTTAACAAACATCCACTTACATACATCATCTTACAGAAAAAGAAGTCATCCTCAATTCATAATCCTCAAGACACTAGCTGGCACATGCAAGTTGCTGGTATGTGCAAGTAGCTGGAACGTGCAAGTCGGCAGTATGTGCAATCTGGTGCGGCATACGTATCACCAGCTATATGACAGTAGCTGGCATGTGCAAGCTGGTGCGTCATATGTATATGACAGTAGCTGGAACGTGCATGTATGCTAACGTGCAAGCTACTGGCTTGTGTATCCTTGTCTACAGAACAGAGACAAAACGAGTGACGCGATGTAACTCGATTAACTTTTTGTCTCGCTCGACTGCGACACAGCTGATGTATATCACTGACGTAGTGTGTGCTAGACTTACTAAAAATATCGGATAAGCTATACTATATTTTGTTTGTAAAGTGACTTTTTTAAAGTATTTATACAAGAGAAATCTATACTTACTAATATTATAAATCGGAAGAGTTTGTCGACGCGCTAATCTCAGGAACGACTAGGCCGATTTGAAAAATATTTTTTTTTTTGTTGGATAGTACTTTTATAGAGGAAGGCTTTAGGCTTTATAACATTACGCTGCGACCAATAGGAGCGAAGCGTGAGTGAGAAATGTTGCAAAAACGGGGAAAATATTCATATTTGAGGATTTTCGTTGCGTGCGCTACATAAACGGTTCAAGTCACTCAAAAACCACGCGAACGAAGTCGCGCGCACAGTTAGTTCGTTATGTAGCTTAAACGGTGTGTAAAGATTTTTGTTGGGAAGTGTACAGTAGTACATTAAAAAACAAAAGGCTTATGGAGACATCTGGATGAAGCTACTAAGTCAAAGACTACTTATCTTAGTTCTTGAGATACTGCCTGTTAACGGACATAATATAATATATAGATATTGTTCGCGCGTCATCTTCGGGCGCACACGGAACGCATATACATGCGTCCCACTCTTGCGCACGAGTGCGTTCGCGACGGGAGCCGACGCGAACACACTACGCCTACAACCCCACTAGTGGACGCTCACATTTTGAATTCTCATTGTACTGTATTTACAATAATAATAATAATAATATCTATAGACGCTTCACACCACGTCAATCTGGCCCTGTGCTAAGTATCCGAAGAACTTGTGTTTCAGGTACCAGACAACGGAAATATATTTAATACTTTTATACCCTTTCTAGCGTCTAGACTTTGACAGCTGCCATCGCATTCGCGTCCTAGCGCTCGCGGAAGTACTAAAGCGGTCTAGCTCTCAATGCCGTCACCGATTAAAGCCTGTTTTCTAACAAACTACAACTGTTATGGCAAATTAAAAAATACCTGTATAAAGCTGATATTTTAGGGAATAAGAATATGTGAAAACTAAATTATAACTCCTATCGTATAAAGTACAAAAAAATGTTGAACTTTACAACACTGGTGAAATTTGAGTAAAATATTTAATATTTACAAGTTTTTACGAAATATTTCATAACTTACCTCAATAATATTTACATAGTAATAAACTAGATTATATAAGCTTTTTTTTGATACCAATATATAATTACTTCAAAGAAACAATTTAGTACAACAAATCAAAACAAACTACCCATTCCTGCATGAATTTCATATCGCCTCCTGATGACAAATAACACGGCAAGATGGCCGACCGGCTAAGGCCGCTACAGACATTATAATATATAGGATTATTTCGTTTCAGGAATAAGTTGTTTTTTTTCGTTGGTTATGAGATATTCAGTAATTATATTTAAATGAAATACGTTATTTATTTATTTTTTTATGTTAAATTACGAAAATAAAAAAATTGTACATACATAAAAAATTGTATTTTTTTTTTCCAAATAATTATTTCCAAATAAAACCATACCAATTATATTAAAGCATACCATGGTTAAAAGTAATATTGAAAAACACATTTCGAACACAAAAAACATTTCCCGTTTTTAGTTTGTACATACCCCTTATTTCGATACGTAACGGGCGGCCATGGTCGCCCATGTCAAAATTCTGAGAATGAACAATAAAAACGTGTAATCCTAAAATTTTTGCTATATTTCTTTCGTTTAACTACACACATATATTAATAATGACCTATTGTTCTAATTACAATAAGTACTTTACTAAAATAAACAACCTGTAATACAAAAAACACGTAGCGAAAAAACCGTTGTTTGCCGGCAAACGCCGGCAAACAACGGCGAAGTTTTTATAAACATCATATTATACTGTGGATGCGTATATATTTGTAGATATCATGGAATAATTAATCTTTAGGATTATTATAACATATAACACTCATTACAATTGTTTAAAAATACATTGTTACTTACATTTTTAAGTTGAAACTCGAAGACACTTGTAATATGATCCACGCACTTGAAACTTGACACTTGACTGAGGAATTTAATTTTTTCTAGAAAGTTGGTGTCGCCTGACGTAATGTTTTACCAACCAAACGACGCGTAATATCATAAAGAACCATCTAGCGAAACACTTGTGAACCTCTTGAACACTGCCATAGATAAAAACACGTTTCTGTGGGGCGAGTTGTATGGGCTGCCGTAGTCGCCCGGACGTTTAACTCCAAAAAGTTTTGGGCGACTATAGTCGCCTGGACAGTTGAGAGGTATACACATATTTAAGATTTTTATTATATTATACACAAATTTAATACACATCCATGACCCAGGAACATTGAAAACTTTTTGTTCCCTCGGCGGGATTCGAACCCGCGACCTTTCGTTCGAGCGCCAACGCGCTCAACCAACTGCGCTACGGAGGTCGTCAAAGAAGTACAAATCAATATAATTTGTCTAAAGTATTTTAATTAATCTCTTATGTACTATCGTACAGATGTATATTAATATTTAATGAAGGATTAACATGTGTTAGCGAAGTTGGCACTAGGTATACAAAATATGTAAAATATTAAAAAATACAAGCTGTCGTCTCATTTTATATTTTTTAAGTAAGCAAGAATAAGGGAGAAACATAATTATTTTATATTCTCTTTCACAAATTTATAATTAAACAACAAAAACCCGATGCTAAGCGCTCAAATGGAATGTTAAATCGCTCACACGTCTGGACTGGTTGAGTTTAGATCTAATATTCATACAGTCCTCGTGCACGGCTACAGACATAGATGGTGAGACTGAGCAATCGTTGAATCATTATTATTATCACGTACATTCACTGGGCAATATACCCGCAAACATATCTTCTTATTGTTACATAATGCTATACCATTAAGAATTAGGTTTAAAACAATGTAATGTCAAATATGACATTTGACAAAAATCGTCTCCGTCGTCTAGTGGTTCAGAGCTTCGCTCTCGACCCGGAGGTCGTGGGTTTGATTCCCGCGTTGGAACAACAAAAATGTTGATTTCAAGTTTGGTTAGGACAATGCAGGCTGATCACCTGATTGTCTGACAAGAAAGATGATCCATGCGTCGGATGGGCATGTAAAAAGTCGCCCCTGCGCCTGTTCTTTTGCCAGTCGTGTCGGTTTACCGTCCCACTGGGTTATGAAAGTAAAAGGAAGAGAGAGAGTGCTTCTGTGTATTGCGCACACACTTAGGCACTATAAAATAACTCCTGCGTAGCTGGTCTGGTTTCAATGAAATCGGCTACCGACACCGAAATCGGTGAGGGGAGCTATTATTATTATTTGACAATGATGCTTGACTTAGTCTAGGTACTTATATTAGTCTTCCCAGAGAGGTTATAAGAGTTGAACCTCTGTACCTATATTATAAGATATTGCATAAATTACTAAGTATAATAAACTATGAACTATTCCAGTCTATTATTGGACGTATGAAGGGACCCTAACGTATGCTATGGCATCATAACACTTATAAAAAAAATGAATTGCTGTTCGATAGTCTCGACAAAACTCGAAAAACCGATTTGGCTATTTTTAGTCTTAAACTATTCGTGGGTACGCCATAAAATAAGTAAAAAAAAAGTACCTCTTTCAGCGCTGGAACTTTTACAGTAAACTCTGTATACGGGACTCATACACACCATAAAGTATTATCACTCATTCATTTTACAGTCTGGATACTTCTTTGACTTATTCCAGAAAACAAATAGTAATCACTTACCGGTTTTTCTGAATTAAAAGGTAGCCTATGTCCTTTCTCAGGTTCTAGACTATCTGTGTACCGAATTTCATTTAAAACGCGTTCATCATTTTTAGTATGTAAGCGAGAGAGACAGACAAAGTCACTTTCGCATTTATAATATTATAGATTAGAAAATCTCAAATATGTAAGTATACAAGTATTAAATACTAGGGGTTGTCCATTAATCACGTGAGACTTGAAAGTGGGGGGAGGGGTTTGATAAAAATCACGAAAATAACACAAGGGGGGAGGGGGGGTCAAACGCGCGATTTTTAAACAAATATTAAGCGGCACCGCGCGGCGTCTAGTGACCTACCTGTATTTAAATTAAGATAATATTCAGAAAATTTTAAGATTCTTTGTAGGTACTAAAAATACACGTGATGTTGAGAAGGGGGAGGGGGGGGTGGTCTTAAACCTCACTACATATCACCAATGGGGGAGGGGGGGTTAAAAAATGCTAAAAAAAGATCACGTGATTAATGGACAACCCAGCTGTGTAACTTCGTCCTTGTGGTTGTCGGCAACACTATCGCGATTATCTTTTGATTACTCACATTGGTTTTTGTTATTATGATTATTAAAAAGGAATAATTCTTTCATACATATTTTTTGAGTAACTCAAACCGCATGCAGCGCACGCAACGAAAGTCCCCAAATGTGAATAATTTTCCCCGTTTTTGCAACATTTCTCACTGACGCTTCGCTCCTTTTTTTACAAACCAGTAGTTCCTGAGATTAGCGCGTTTAAACAAACAAATAAACAAACTCTTCCGCTTTATAATATTAGTATAGATCTGTCCGTTGTTTACCTGTAACACAACTTCTACGAATACTTAGCACGGAGCTAGATTGACGTGGTGTACGTCCACATATTATTATGGCTCAGTGCTTCATCTATGTCCATGGTCGTGTATGTAGAATTTAGGTCGTGCTGTACACAAGCTGTGATGCTCAACATACCTTTGTCGTGTACTGAAATATTCACAAAGATCTGTTCGCTTTTCGATTTCTGCGGCTTCGTTAGAACGTATTGTAGATCGCCCTTCAAGATTCGCTATCATCACTCACTGTAGAGTTTGATGTTGGAGAGATAAATGAAACGTAGAGTCCCGATTATAGTATTATTGACTCTACAATTATTAACTAGTTACACGTTTCAATAAGAATTAATTATAATTAACCATTCTAATCGGAGGTTAGGGACGAGACTGACTTACAGTCGTTACAAATATAATAATGAGAATGCTCAGAACCAAAGTATGTATTATTAATGTACGTACGTACATATGTTTTAAATTTACGTACTCTATTATATTTTTGTTTTGTTTACGTTTTAGGTTCTTAATCTGTTTTTTAATGTATGTTTTTCGTTGTATGTATAATATCAAAAATTTTTGAAACAATATTCTTTATTATTCATTATTATTATCAAAGGTGCAAGCATGCACTCTTGTGTGGTCCCTACACTCACAAACTTCGAAAACAACATGGATGTACCAAAACAATAAATAATAATAGCTCCGCTCACCGATTTGGTGTCGGTAGCCGATTTCATTAAAACCAGGCCAGCTACACAGGAGTTATTTTATAGTGTCCAAGTGTGTGCAATACACAGAAGCACTCTCTCTTCCTTTTACTCTCATAACCCAGTGGGACGGTTAACCGACACGACTGGCGAGAGAACAGGCGCAGGTATCAGCCTGCATTGTCCTAACCAAACTTGAAAACAACATTTTTGTTGCTCCAACGCGGGAATCGAACCCACGACCTCCGGGTCGAGAGCGAAGCTCTGAACCACTAGACCACGGAGGCGACACCACCAAAACAATATATGAACAATGAATCGTTCTGTATAACAATGTATCCCACTAAAAAGGCAACATTTTGTGAGACAGTGTGAATGTTTGTTGCTTCTTGAGACAAAAACTACTGAACGGATTTTAATGAAATTTGGTACGGTAGTAGTTTATAAGATACACACCACAACCTTCTGAATTCTTACGTCACTTAGCGAAGCTTATGTAAAATTTCATTCATTTTGTTTTAAGCGATAGATAGCGATGGCATCTTGAATCAGGGACTCGTTCAAGATTCTTTCGCTATTATCACTCACAAAGTTCGAAACCAACATGGATTTGACATAAGCTTCGCTAAGTGACGTAAGATTTCAGAAGGTTCTGGTTTATGTTAATGTTATAAACTACTAACGTACTAAATTTCATTAAAATCCGTTCAGTAGTTTTTGCCTTAATAAGCAACAAACATACACACTCATAAATTTTTGCCTTTTTAGTGTGATACATTGTTATACAGAACGATTCATTGTTCATAATATATTGTTTTGGTACCACAAATAAATTACTTAATATAACTTTAAAAACATGCCCTACGCGTCATCCTTTTCACACTTTATTCGGTTTAATATATGAACCATGAATCATTCTGTATAATATTTGCAAACTGTAAAAGAACTTAAAATAAAGCTAGAAAAAAGACAGCTTATCGATATCGGTTCTATTCTTGTCAGAACCGATATAGAACACTCAAATGAAAGGCACCACCAAATTGGCACATTTATAGTCTCAAAGCGACTAACATTTGAAACGTAACTTTACTTTAAGTGGTTCTTAATGACGAAGATTTAAGGGCTCGCACTAGGCAAACAAACGTGTATATGGAAATATACTGGGTGTAAAAAGAGCAGTCCCTATAACTTTGAGATAAGATTACCTTTCGTCATTTTGGAAATGTATTTTTTTTTGTCAAAATAGTACCTCATAAACAGTATTTTTAATCCGTAACGTTTTTTTATATATATAAGAAGATCTAGCTGCCCCATGCCAATTTGTTGAGCATAAAAACCGTTTAAACCTTACCGGGTCTTCCGCGAATATTTCAAAACTAAAAATAGCCGAATCGGTTCAGGCGTTCTCGAGTTTTAGCGAGACTAACGAAGCAATTAATTTTTATATATAAGATTAAATTAAAGACATGAAAATAAAAAAATACCCATAAAATTGGGTCTAAGCTGTCACTAAAACATTTTAGGATATGTAGTAACGTATTAAGTACATTGATTCTAGAGACGGATCTTTAGATTAATATACTTAATACTTAACGTTTTCTAAAATGTTTAAGCGACAGTGTGAACTCAATTTTCTCGAAAACAGAATTTTGCTACATATCACCTTCATCCATTGATGTCTTCAATTGTTATGTTGATTTACCATAGAAGTTACGTTTTGTTATATTTGACGACCGCGGTAGGTCGCGGGTTCAAATCCCACCGCGGGAAGAAAAAGTTCAGTTTCAATATTCCTGGGTCATGGATGTGTATTAAATTTGTGTATAATATAGAAAAACTTAAATGTGTGTATAGTATAAAAGTTATTATTTCCGCTGTCTGGTACCTGTAACACAAGTTCTTCGGATACTCAGCACGGGGCCAGATTGATGTGGTATGTAGATAAAAAAAAAATCAAGAAAATAACAGCTCACTTTTCAAGTGAGTCGATATTCGCCGAGACGGATTTCTTATCCTGACACGATGGCTAGTGTATTGTTGATTGAAACCGTAAGCACATTATAAGGGTTGTTAACATGATACGTAGAAATCAGCTACATTTACCGGACATCGACCTATAATGCGAAGCGTGGGTACCGATTCACGACTGCAGCTTGCCTTTCAATCACATAGCTAACTAGTAATTACCAAGCTTTCTTTTTACCGTTTATAAGTTGCAATACTGTCTGCGCTATTTCAGTAACATATACTTAAGGGCGCGTACTATGCCAGATGGCTTTATACAGTGTAGAAAGAACAGTCACTGTAACTTTCTGATATGATTATACTAAAATACAATACAATATATACTTTATTGTGTACATAACATTACATAATAATAATAATAGCTCCCCTCACCGATTTCGGCGTCGGTAGCCGATTTCATTGAAACCAGGCCAGCTACGCAGGAGTTATTTGATAGTGCCCAAGTGTGTGCGCAATACACAGAAGCACTCTCTCTTCCTTTTACTCTCATAGCCCAGTGGGACGGTAAACCGACACGACTGGCGAGAGAACAGGTAACATTACATATTAAAAATACAACAATATATAAAATCAGACATGCACACAAGGACGGCCTTATTACTTGAAAGCAATTTCTTCCAGGCAACCCATTGGATTTTTGACATTGGAAAGAAACATGCAGAGAATGATAATAGGTTATGTGAAAAAGTTTAAGTAGGTAGTTTAAGTCAATAGAAATATTTTAAAAATATATATAATACAATACAATCCACACAAGCAATAATGTTAACACGATCGTCCAAAGTCCCACCACCATGCAGGTTGCAAAACTCGACGCGCGTTTCGCTCCGACCCCGGAGCATCCTCAGGATCCTCAGGATACTCTGATACCGAACAATGTTCATTTAGTCAAAATCCTTGTTTCCTGCGTTTTTCAACTAACGCGGAATATAACGGGTGTAAAAAGAGCAGGTACAATAACTTTGGAATATGATTATACTATCTTTTCTCATTCTAGAAACGTATAGTTTTTTTCATTTTTTTTTTCCAAAAATTTCAAAAAAAATATTCTTTCTTGTTTTTTTTGTGACAAAAAAGTAAGAAATGGTAAAAAGTTAAAAAAAAAAATTTACCTCATAAACACACACACAAACTGGCACTCAAGCTCCTTGCAACATCACGGCACCAGGACCCTTATCGCTATTATCACTACGTCAGCTAGTTGTGAAATAAAACAATTTTTTTTTATTACAAATAAACTAGCTGTCCCGGCAAACTTCGTATTGCCTTATTAATTAATTGCTTGACATACTGACTGCAGCGCCACCTATCGGTTCCAATTGTAAATCTAAACCATTCTCGAATCTCCACGAACACACACAAAAAATTTCATCAAAATTGGTCCAGTCGTTTAGGAGGAGTTCAGTCACATACACACGCACACAAGAAATATATATATTAAGATTGAACCAATAAAATAAAGAAATACGCAACGAAAAATGGTTTTCCCCGTAACTTCACGTAACCCTACACTACGAAACCCGTAGCTGTCTACGTTCATAATTACGTCTTTGTTGGCCAATACCCTTTGTTTAGGGTATAATAACAGACGAGGGAGAAGACTACAATGCGACCGAACTGAGAAGATTTAATGGTAATTAATGTATAGGGTTGATTAATAAAGGTCGAAAAACTAGAGGTCGAAAATCGAACATAATTATTTTTTTCTGAGATCATCTTTCATAAATAGCTCCCCTCGCCAATTTCATTGAAACGAGGCGAGCTACGCAGGATTTATTTTATAGTGCCCAAGTGTGTGCGCAATACACAGAGACACTCTCTCTTCCTTTTACTCTAATAACCCAGTGGGACGGTAAACCGACACGAGAGGCTGGCGAGAGAACAGCCGCAGGACCGACTTTTTACATGCCCATCCGACGCATCTTGTCAGACAATTAGGTGATCAGCCTGCATTGTCCTAACAAAACTTGTAAACATAATTTTTTGTTGTTCCAACGCGGGAATCGAACCCACGACCTCCGGGTCGAGAGCGAAGCTTTGAACCACTACACCGCGGAGGCGATCCTCTAGATCATCTTTATAATAATAATAATAATAATAATATCTATAGTAATATCTATAGACGCTTCACACCACGTCAATCTGGCCCTGTTCTAAGTATCCGAAAAACTTGTGTTATAGGTACCAGATAACGGAAATATATATTTAATACTTTTATACTATACACATATTATTAAAGATTTTTATTATATTAATACACAAATTTGATACACATCCATGACCCAGGAACATTGAAAACTTCTTGTTCCCTCGGCGGGATTCGAACCCGCAACCTCTCAGTCGAGCACCAACGCCCTGAGCCACTGCGCCACGGAGGTCGTCGAATAATGATTGATAATAATTTTTCAAATTTGCTTGAAAGCGTAAAAAGCCATCGGACATTAACATTTATAATAATAGAATAGAGATATAGGGATAGAGATTTTTTTAATAAAATGTATCCTATGTCACTTCTAATATCTCCAAGAATATGTGTACAAAGTTTCACGTTAATCGGTTCAGTAGTTTTCGCGTGAAAGCCAAACAAACGGTCACTTATAATAATAGGAAGTTGGAATGAACTAAATTGAAAATCCCAAAGACCGTGAAACATTAGAACTAAAAACGTTCATTGACAACGGAAACCGTTTCCTGAATAATGGCGGCGACTTCCGGTGATATATTTCCGCTATCTCCCACCAACATGGCTGCCGCGCTTCCGGCTGACCGTGTTAACGCTCGATTGTGATGAAAAACTACCTCCGAAGATCGTATGGACACTTATCTTATTATTTATTACCTTCGAGAGAATAATTATATCGAAAATGGGGGTTAATATAATAATAAATAGGATGACCTCCGTAGCGCAGTGGTTGAGCGCGTTGGTGACGACGTGAGGTCGTGGGTTCGAATTCCGCAGAGGAAACAAAAAGTTTTCAACGTTCCTGGGTCATGGCTGTGTATTAAATTTGTGTAAAATATAATTAAAATCTTAAATATATGTATAGTAAAACGTATTAAATATATTTCCGTTGTCCGGTACCTGTAGCACAAGTTCTTCGGATACTTACCACGGGGCCAGATTGACGTGGTGTGAAGCGTCCATAGATACTATTATAATATTATTATAGGATATAATAACATAATTATTTTGGCTTAGTTTATTTATGTAAATGGGAAGCCATTTTGAGTACTGTTTCATTGAAATTTCTCATGCATAGACCCGATTTCACCAACGCATGTTAAAATACCATGCCTTCTCATTTATTGATAGGAATTACGAGAGGAACAACATAATATTTAACGAAGGATTAACTTTAACATTGCTTGGTGAAACACGCCTTCAATGTAATAATTCTGAAAATTAAAAAAAACAACAAACTGGTGATGATAAAAATATACATTTTTATAATATTAGTTTTTTTCTAAATATCGATTATTAATAATCCTTTTTTATGCTTCTGAAGAAACTAAATTAAAATATATAAAAAAACCCCGACTGATGACCTTGAAGACCTGAAGCGATTTCTACCATAGCTACACTCTCGACTGGTATAGGTATACTTTTCAAACAAAAAAATATTATCGATCGAAATAGCGTTTTTATGCCCTTTAAGTGTTTCGTAGCCATCTGGCAAAACCCTTGGATTCGTCATGTCTGTTTGCCAGTCCATTCGTAAGTAGCAGCCACTTTTTCCGAAACTATTATATTAAGAACTATTTTAAGCTTTAGTAAGTTTAAAATTTTCATATGTTAACGAATGTACTGTAGGTTCTTGGTGGAAATTCATGTTATACAGTAAAACACAAACTACTTGCACTTTTTTCCACTTTCCACGTTAGTTTGTGTTTTATTAAGATTTTCATTTAAAATAGAAAAAAAATTGTGACTGCCCATACTTGGAACTGTGTGCGTGTCCTGTGGCATCGTATATCCAAAACGGATGAACTAATTTTGATCCAGTTTATTTGGAAGCCGTGATCCCGGATTTTTAAAAGTTATAATTCATCATCAGTTCGCTTGCTCGTAGCTTGAAAAACATAACTAGAATAATAATAATAATAATGTCTATGGACGCTTTAGACCACGTCAATCTAGCCCCTTGCTAAGTATCCGAATTGTGTTACAAGTACCAGACAACGGATATATATTCTTTAAACGTATACACTATAGACATAATATTTAAGATTTTTATTTTATTATATACAAATTTAATACAAATCCATACCTGCGAACATTGAAAAGCTTTTGTTTCCTCGGCGGGATTCGAACCTCTCGCTCGAGCACCAACGCGCTCAACTACGGAGCGCGTCGAATAGAGTAAGCCCGATTTCACCAACGCATGTTAGTGTTAATGGCTTGTTAATATACCATGCCTTCTCATTCATTGGTATGAATTAAAGACATGAATGGATGAAGGTATACATGTCTCAAAAATTTTCTACCCAAAAAATTTACTTAAAACTGTAATTTAAAGAAGAAAGAAAGAAAGAAAAATTTATTTGGTAATCATATAAAAACAAAATAAAAAGTAAAAACATTAAAGGAAAAAAAAACAAAATTTACCAAATTGGTGTTCACTCAGCATAATGTTGCGAACATAACAATTCGCAACGCTGATTTTCAGTGAACATTTAAAGATTTTATGATATTATGTTGTAACGTATTAAGTGAATTTATTCTAAAGACGGATCTTTAGATTTATGTACTCGATACATTACGAAATATTTTAAAATGTCACAGTTTGAACTAAATTTTCTCGAAATCAGTATTTTGCTTATATCACCTTCGTCCACTTGTCTTTAATAAGGAACAACATGATATTTAACGAAGGATTAACTTTAACATTGCTTGGTGAAACACGCCCTAAGTCCCGATTTCACCAATGCGTGTTTGTGTTAACGGCTTGTAATATACCATGCCTTCTTATTCATTGATAGGAATTACAAGAGAAATAACATGATATTTAAAGAAGGATTAACTTTAACATTGCTCGGTGAAACACGCCCTAAGGTTTACAGTCAAAACCGTGAGTTCGTTTTATAAAATATTCCTTCCAACTATATTATCATGGTTGGCAAGTAACTAAATATTTGCTTTGTGTTCCGACCTCCGCTTGTATTGACTGAACAAACTAATACTTGCTCTTGTTAAGGGTGCCCACACACGGAACACTTTATGCAACACCGATAATTGGGCTGATTTTTCCTCCAAATCTGACCGACTTTTCGCATCTGTTTTTGTATTTAATTCAGTCTATTAATAAATAACTTGTAAATTTACATTATTAATTTTCAATTTGATAACCAGTTTAATCTTAACATAATAATATATTTTACTTCTTAACAACTTAATTAAGCATTTTTACATCAATGACTTTTTAAATATTTTAATAATAGTTATACAAATTAGTAAGAATTTTATTATTTATTCACATGTTTTATTATACGAGTAGCTTATATTTGTTGCCACCTTTTAGCGAAAAGATGGGAAAATTGTTCTTTTAAAATATATAATATATACATATATGTATAACAATGATAACTTAACATAAATTACAATTTACAAATACTTATATAACTTTATAGATTAGTTTCAATACATAGTATAAAAGAAAGTCGCTTTGGCTGTATGTCTGTCCGTATGTATGCTTAGATCTTTAAAACTACGCAACGGATTTTGATGCTGTTTTTTTTAATAGATAGAGTGATTCTTAAGGAAGGTTTGTATGTATAATAAATGCATAATATGGTAGAGAAACACTGATAAATTTAAAGGTTTCTAATGTGATGTCGTAAATAAGCAGGTTTTTATGCGCTTATATTGCAAACGCTGGCTGAACCCTACGAGATAGACCAAAATAATGTACTACAGTATTATTGTTCACCTTAAATGGTTCAACAAAAAAGTCCGCGATGGTATATTATGTCTATCTCTTAGGGGTAACCCACCATAACCATTTTTGGTAAAAAATAAAAAATGGTTATTTACGAAGTGATTTTAAACTATACAGCATTAATCCTTATCCAATTAAGTACCTTAAATAAATTGTGCATTTATTATAGATCAATATGCTTTTTACAGCATGTAATTTAAGCGAATATTACCGAAGATATTACAAATTTTAAATGCAGGGTCGTATTTGTTTGGGCCGCGGCGGTACCGACCCGCGGCCGGCTGGGGGTCGGGCGGCGCGTGCCTAACTTTTAACGTTGCAGGATTAGACTTGAGCGTTGAGTGTTTTTCACATGGCCAATTATATGTCGCGCTGTCAAGAGTAAAGTCTAAGCAAAACATGTTTGTATTGGCTAATGACAAAAAAGCTGTGAACGTTGTGTATAAGGACATTCTGTAGTAGGTATATTTTGCATTGCACCCGTGCGAAGCCGGGGCGGGTCACTAGTACTTTATAAAATAGAAGTAGCCTCGAAAGTGACCATGTTATTCCTAGAGTGTGCTATCCTTTACAAAATTATTGATCTTATAATAAGCTTTTTTTATTATTTATTGATGACATAACTTATTTGTTATATTATCATCAGTCTATTATTCACCTACAAGAAGTATACCATGCTGCGGGTACCGTAATGTTTGATATGAGTTATTTAAACGCTATATGAAATGCTGTTACTACCCAAAACAAGATCTTCTTCTTGTGATTAATTAAGGTGCTGGCCCCAAGACAGATCTAGCAAGTCCCTCAGACACCCCACCCCATCATGGTTTTTGAGGTTTTATTTTACGGGCATTAGCCCACCTCACATTCCCACCACTGCAACTCCTGTGAGCCAGGATCGACAGCGGTAGCCAACCACCAACCATTTGATATGATCTCAGTTGTGCCCGAGGGATAAGCTAAATTTGTCTTGGGACCCACAACGAAATTAATCAGAAAAAAAAGGAGTAGAAAGGAGGGTTTTTGATCCTGACAGGAGTTGCAGTGGTGGCGCTGAGGTGAGTCAGTGCCCATTTTTTGGCAATTTATGTTTGTATGCATACCTAAACTACTGGTCGGATTTTACCAAATGAGGTGTCAATAGATTCGTAAGTAAAGCAAAAGTAGCATTAGCTGTTTATTGCATGTTAAACAGTGTGTAAAAAGAACAGTCACTATAACTTTGAGATACGATTATACTACCTTTCCTCGTTTTGGAAACTCAATTTCAAGACTCGTGGGCTACTAGACTATACACACGAACGCACTGGTCGTTGACCTAACACTTGACCAGGACTGAAACTCATCTGTTGTGACTTTTACGGAGATCTTTGATCACGATTTGTCGCGTTATGGTAAGTAATTTTTGTGCCAATACAAAAAATGTTCTACGCGTCCTTCTTTTCAAACTATATTCGGCTTGTTATAAGAACCACGAAGCACCCGGTATTTTAAAATTTCTGTTGTTTGTTATCTGTACAAGTACAACAGGGTCAGCTTGACGTGGTGTAATGCATCAGATGTCGATATCACACGAAACACCTTTAATCAATCCTTGTCCCCTAACATATCGCAGCCTCAGTACATAAGACTGCAATTAATTACTCGAGTCAAGATTACTTAGATAGATTGCTATCTACTGTTGTATAAAGATAGATATGATATTATCCATGTCATTAGTGAAATGGTTTGTAAGTCATTTGTCAGCAGGTATTGTAATTAGATTATATAGTGAGTGCCATGGTTATTATACCAAGCTGAGGCCGTATTATGTATATCCAATACCAGCCTGGTTCCAGGCAATTTAATAATACGGCCTTATACTGCCTTGTTTTTTTACATATTACAACGACATATAACATGGCTGCCTGGAATTTTCGTATTACGATCACATAATAACTGCGTGATGACAGCTAGATAGCGGACACGTGACACTTGACTTGCTTCCGAATGTCATTTTCATACAACCAAACTAGGGTGGATCCATTTAGTATAACATGTCGCTGTAATATGAAAAAGAACAAGGCAGTTTAAGACCGTATTATTGAATTGCCTGAAACCAGGCTGGTATTGTAGAAGATCATAAGACAGCCCCTGGGCCCTGATTCAAGATGCCACCGCTATTTATATGGAATTTGACGTAAGCTTCGCTAAATGACATACGAATTCGCTCGTCATTTAGCGAAGCTTATGTCAAATTACATTTTGTTTTCAAACTTCGTAAGCGATAATTAGCGATGGCATCTTGAATCAGGGGCCTGTAATATTAAAAAAACACTTTCATGACAGTATAATGGCTTAGTTCCTATTCTCCATAGTAATGTTAAAATAATAGTATATAATAGTAATAGTAAAAAATAATATTAATTTTTTGTAAGTAACTTAATTACCTGCAAGTTGGCGCTAACTCGTAATATCATCTTCATAAACCTCTGTGGTTTCTTGATGATATTTTTATACAAACATTGTAATTTAATAATTGTAAATAAATGAAAAAAAAAAATGTTTGAAATAGAATATTTTTGTCATTCTAGAAATGTTTTTTTTTTCGTTAAAATTATGACCCCTTTTTCGCAGTCAGGTAAAACTGTACACGAAAAAGCTTTTAAATTTTAGTTTTCTAAAATCACATCTCATTGTACTTCACAATATTATACATCATTTTGAAGGGATACTGTATGAAGGACGTAAAACATCATACCACAGTTTATATAAATACATGCTTTATCGTCCATGTTTTATGGCAGAAGTGTGTATGTTGCAGTCATATTAAAACTATGGCGTTTATCAAATAGTCCGCAAAAAAAACCCAACTGTCAAAATTCTGCCCTGTTAATTAATAGAGCAGTAAGTCAGAAAAGGCGGTTTCGAGAAAATGGCACTTAGAATTTTTTCTTCCATTTTTTAAATTTCATTTTACAAAATATTTTAACTTCTCCATATATATAGGTAGTATTGAACAACTAAAGTATATGCTGCGAGGTATTCCTGCCAGCCCTTTGGGTACATTACAGCGGCCTCGGATTTAGATATAGTTTTTTACTTAAACTCTTTTTTATAACTTGTTTAGTTTATATTTAAGTTATTAAAAATTTACTTTAAATAGTTATTAATTTATTGTTTTTAAAGAGTCCTTTGATAATATATTAGCTAGCCCGTGCCCACTACGTTAAACATAGAAACAGTTTGTGATGATCCGTTTAAACCTTCCCTTCCACGAATATTTCAAGACTGAAAATAGCCGAATCGGTTCTACCGTTCTCGAGTTTTAGCGAGATTAACGAACAGCAATTAATATTTAAATATATATTTAGAAATTAATTGCTGTTCGTATATACAGGTACTAATAGTATTAAATAACTAGACAACTATAAAACTGCCAGAATTTCCACCCAGTACTGCTACACCACCCCAGGGGACGTCACAGCTAACGACCCAGTCACGTGACGACCACGTGACGACCACGCGACGGCCACGTGGCGCGCTTACAGTCACATAAACATAAGTACTGCACTGATAAGTGCTGTGCTAATTGGAAAGAAGTTAGATGCTTCTAGACTAAGGATTGCCTAAAAATAAGCAATCTTTCAGAGCAAATCAGTTTTTTTTTTACTAATTATATTTTAGTTCCTTAAAAGGCATTCACAGTCTGCCTAAAAGATCTTTGAAGCCTGCTTAAATTAAAAAAGTATATCCAGCATGCTTAAAAGATCTTTGCAGTGTGCTCAAAAGGTCTTTGTTGCATATTTCATTAATGATCTTTATAGCTAGCTCAAATAAATTATCTTTTAATAGAGCTTTGCAGTACGCGTATGTCTTTGTAGTGATTATAATAATATGATTTAAAGCGTGCTTAAATAATAAGTATGTGTAGCGTTTTTTAAAAAAACGTTTTATTTTCAAATGAAACTTAACAAGCTATTTTCGGAAATTCAACAAGAAAAACAAGCTACCACCGGTTCAACCCTAACCCGCTGAGATGAACCGGCGTAAGAAACTCGCACGGGGAAATTAAATTTGTAAGATGCTTAAAATTTTGTTACTGTCATCATTGATTAAAAAATTAATCTTTAGGGCATGTTTCACCAAGTTAAATATCATGTTATAACTCTCGTATTTCCTGTCAATAAATGAGAGGACATGTATATGTCGCAGTCATCTAATTAAATCAGCTATTTCATTGAGTGACTAGCGTTTTTATCGAATGACGACATTTAATTGAAAGACTAAAGGACAACTCGTCAAGTTGTTTATTGTAACGTCCAATGTCTTGACTGAACATTGATTGAACGTCATTTAGTCATGTAGTCATTGACTGAACGTCATTTAGTCCGATTTTTTAACCGACTTCCAAAAAAGGAGGAGCTTTCTCAATTCGATGAATAAGTAGGTTTTTTTTATGTTTGTTAGCGAATAATTTTCCGATTTTTAACCGACTTCCAAAAAAGGAGGAGCTGGAAAAAATTTAGTATAAAACCCTCTTAATTGGGGGGTGGAGGGAGGGGGAGAACCCCCCCCCCCTCTACCACTCCCACCTTTAGGAGACTACTAGTTTGGAAGATATTTATGGATGAAGTTTTGAGGTTATGTCTGTGTTTCCGGGATATTTCCAGGAGTAAAACAGGGGAGACGGCGGTAAGGGGACAAAGGAAATCCCCCCTACCCTCCCCTCTACTCAGCAACCACTAGTTAAGAAAATATTTACAGTTGTAGTTTAGAGGTTAGATAAAACAGACAAGTTCTACTTGGAGTCGATAGATTTATTTTTGGGACAATGTCGGTCTGTCACGTCTCCGGCGCTGCGGGAAATGCAGCCCCTTCGCCCATGCGTAACGAATGACATCAACCAACACTCGCCTTAGGCAGCTCCGGCTTTCTGGTCGCCTTTGGCGACCAGCCTTCGCCGCCACGGCGAGTCCTGGTTTCTGCATTTCGTTACGGCGGGCGGGGGCTGCTCTCCCTCCGCGCCTACGCGCTTAAATATACACTCTAGGGGTTGACAGACAAGTACTACGTGGAGTCGGGGTTGATAGATTCGCTTTTGGGAAAATTCAGTCATCTGACTGATTTTATGTCCGCTCTCATATACGGGCTATGTTACAATCCGCTAACTAATTGGACGTTGAGTGACGATTGTACAATCAATGTTCGGCCTAGTCTTTCAATTAAATGTCGTCATTCGATAAAAACGCTAGTCACTCAATGAAATAGCTGATTTAATTAGATGACTGCGACATATATATAATGATAACTTTAACATTGCTTGGTGAAACACGGCCTTAAACAATTAACTAATAAAAATTGATGACGCCCCCAAACGACCACACGACGCTCATAAAAATCGTGAATCGTGCACAATTCATTAATTATAATTAACGTCAAAACTCGCGGCAGTCTGGGCAAATTAATTCCAAGTTCCTGTCACGCCGTATTGAAGCCAAGTACTTTAAGGGTGCTTGTGAGCCAGCACGTCCGACTTTTTGTAGGACCGACAATCGGTCAGTTTTTTCATTCATATTATTTTTAACCGACTATTCATATGATGCGTGCGTTGCACTATTCAAATCGGTATGTTGTATTTGTCACCGACAAAAAGTCGGTCACCGATTATCTTAGTAAAATTTTTGTAATCCACTTTTTGTGGGTGAAAATAGAATATACTGAATTTAATATTGCGTTACACACGTCATATAAAAAGTAGGTCTCAAAATCGGTCATATTTGTGAAGTGGAACAATCTGCGTCGAAATCGGTGGGAAAATCGGCCTAAACAGGGTGTAAAAAGACCGATCACTATAACTTTAAGATACGATTATACTACCTTATTTCATTTTGGAAATTTTTTTTGTTAAAAACTACGAAAAAAATTTTTTTAACTTTTCAGCATTTCTTTTTTTTTAGCAAAAATAACAATAAGATAAAAAAAATTTTTCTTTGAAATTGTAAAAAAAATACATTTCTATAATGAGAAAAGGTAGTATAATCATATCCCAAAGTTATAGTGACTGCTCTTTTTACACCATGTATTGAGTAGGCCATAGGTAGGAAACCTTATTGAGTTTACGAGCGATCATCATTATCTTTTGTTGGGATGTAAATGTCTATTAAATCTTACAATAGCGCTTTTGATGGCAGGTTTCGTTGTAAACAGATTGGTCTGGTTTCAACAAAACCCCTGTAAAATTAGTAAAGACGTAGCTGACCGCGTAAGTCATTTTCATTAGCCTTAGCATTTGTAACGTGCAGCGTATGCAGTTATGCACATACGCATTTGTATGCATGTGTGTTGTAGCCTGTAGTGTCAGGTGCCCCGCTTAGTCTTTAAGACTAATTTTATGTACAGTTACAATTTAGTATCCGTAAGGGTATGTTGCCCTGCCGGCACCTATGTACTACCTATGTACCAATACCTATGTAATATTGTATACTTGATAATATAATATTATGAAGTCCGAAGAATAAACTTTTATTTAATGACCACAAATAGGGCACACCCTTACATTGGTGACCCCGACGTGATGTGATTGCATAGGTGCCGTGCGTGTTTTCCAAAATAATTCGGACTATAAATTTTAAAAATAAAAAAAACTTTGAGTGACAATATAAAGTGTCCGACACGAAGCTGAATACCCTAGCGTCGATATCTGACAAAGTCATGGAGACTGTGAGACCTACGGGAGTAGACGAGATCGCCTCCGCATCGACTGACTCGATCCTAGCAGAAATCGCTAAGATCAATAAGCGACTCGACAAGATGACCCTGTCACGCCCGAGAAGAAGATTCTACCGTAGCAGTGGCCGCGCTCGATCCCGCTCTTCTGGACGCCGTCGACAAGATTCGCGACACAGGTCCCCAGCGCGCCAGGATCTATGCTTCTACCACGCGAAGTTCCAGGAGAAGGCTCACCGGTGCATTCCGCCCTGCGCCTGGAAGGATGACCAGGGAAACTCTCCGTCGTGCAGCCAGCAGCGGTGGCCAGCTGCATAGGAGTGAATCACCGCTTACTAATTAAAGATAAGTTTAGTCATGTAAGATTTTTAATAGATACCGGCGCAAATGTCTCTGTTATTCCTCGAAATAAAGTAAAAGATTTAAGTGAATATTTTAAAAATAATAATTATAATTTGTATGCCGCCAATGGAACACTTATAAAAACTTATGGTTTAAAAACTTTAAATTTAAATTTTGGTTTGCGCAGAAATTTTAAATGGACATTTATTGTCGCTGATGTATGCCAGCCAATTATTGGCGCAGATTTTTTGTCGAAATATAGACTGTTAGTTGATATAGCGTCACGTAGATTAATAGACGAAATTACGCACTTAAACGTTTCAGCCGAGGTTGTTCAATGTAACGAACAATCGGTTAAAACGATCGACGAGTGTCATCCTTATTATGACATTCTGGTTAAATACCCAGACATCACCAAGCCCGTTTCGTTTCGGGAACCTGCTAAGCACTCGGTGTACCACTACATCGAGACCAGTGGCCCGCCTGTTCATGCAAAAGCAAGGCCGTTGCCACCTCATAGGTATGCAATGGTGAAGGAGGAATTTCAGCTCATGCAGGAGCTGGGAATTTGTAGGCCGTCGAAAAGTGCGTGGGCCAGTCCACTTCATGTTGTTCCAAAAAAGGATGGTCAGTTGCGACCCTGTGGAGATTATAGAGCGCTTAACGCTATCACTAAGCCTGATAGATATCCTATACCCCGTATACATGATTTTACATACATACTTCAAGGCAAAAACGTATTTACGCGAATTGATATCAATCGCGCGTATCATTTTATAATGGTCGCTCCTGAAGACGTTGCTAAGACCGCTATAATTACACCTTTTGGTTTATTTGAATTCCCACGAATGACATTTGGTCTTCGTAATGCCGCACAAACTTTTCAACGGTTTATGAATCATACAGTTTTGGAAGGTTTAGACTTTTTATATACGTACATTGATGACGTCATAATTGCAAGTGAAGATTTAGTTACGCATAAAAAACATTTAAATTTAGTTTTTGAACGTTTAAATAAATTCGGTCTTACTATTAACTTAAATAAATGCTCATTTGGCCAGTCGAAAGTAGAATTTTTAGGTTTCGAAGTTGCCTCAACTGGGATTAGCCCCCTTAAAGAAAAAGTAGCTGCAATTTGCGCTTTTCCTAGGCCTACAACGGTCGAGAAATTGCGTAGATTTTTAGGCATGGTCAATTTCTATAGATTGCATCTGCCGAATGCAGTAGAATATCAGGATGAGCTTAATCAATATTTAAAGTCTTCTAAGAAAAAGGACAAGACAAAAATTATATGGACCGAAAAGTCGAACGAAGCATTTATACAATGTAAAAATAAATTACAGCAAGCTGCTAGCTTATCCTATCCGAAATTTTACACTCCGCTTGCACTTATGACTGACGCATCAAATACATGTGTGGGCGCGGTGTTGCAACAGCGCACAAACGGCGCGTGGACGCCGCTTGGTTACTTTTCCAAGAAGATGTCACCTACTCAACAAAAATATAGCACTTTTGACCGTGAATTACTAGCGATTTATTTAGCCGTTAAGTATTTTAAAAATACGGTAGAAGGTCAAGATTTAATAATCTATACAGATCATAAGCCTTTAACTTATGCTTTTTCTAAGATCGGTAGCAATAACGAATTACCAAGACGCGTTAGGCAGTTACTTTTTATCAGCGAATTTACTACGAACATTCGTCACATTGATGGTGATAAAAATATCGTAGCGGATGCGTTGTCTCGCGTAGAGAGTATATCCCATTCAGGAACTTTAGACTACTCCGCAGTTAGCCGCGCGCAGAATGATGATGACGAATTAAAAAAGTTACGTCAAAATAATAAATATAATTTTAAACAGATAATTCTACCCGGTAGCGACATAGCCGTGTGGTGTAAAATGTCCACCGATCGAACTAGAGCTTATTTGCCTAAAGCATTTAGAAAAATCGCTTTTGAGAATATTCACAACCTCAGTCACCCCGGAATTCGTACCTCGCGAAAGCTATTAAAGGAAAGATTTTTCTGGGAAAATATTAACAGTGACGTAGGTAATTGGACAAAGTCGTGTTTGTCGTGTCAAAGAGCTAAAATACATCGACATAATAGATCGAAGCTAGGACATTTTCCGCTAGCAGAACGCTTTACACATATTCACGTTGACATCGTAGGCCCCCTGCCGATATCCTTGCATGACTACAGGTATCTCGTTACAATAATAGATAGAGAGACCGGTTGGCCGGAAGCTTTTCCCGTTAAAGATATAACTGCTGAAACTGTTTCGAAAGTTATATTTGAAGGTTGGATTGTACGTTATGGCATCCCTCACCAGCTTACGAGTGACCAAGGGAGACAGTTTGAAAGCAATATTTTTCAGCAGCTCATGAAATTTTTAGGTATTTATAAAACTCGTACCACTCCCTATCATCCCCAGAGTAATGGAATGGTAGAGAGATGGCACAGATCTCTCAAAGCCGCTCTTATGGCTAGATTGAATAGTAAAACTTGGGTTGAAGAGTTGCCGATAGTCATGCTCGGACTTCGTGCTGCGCCTAGATCCGACACCGGCGTCAGCGCAGCCGAACTTACTTTCGGTCAGTCAATGAGACTTCCTGGAGAATTTTTAAATCCTAATATAAATTATAAAATATTAAATGAAAGTGAATACGTGGAAAGGTTGCGAAAAGTGATACGCGATCTCAAACCGAAACCGATATCACATAAGGATTCGGCCACGCTATTCGTACACCCGGAGCTAAATCGCTGCACACATGTTTTCGTGCGCAACGACTCAGTTCGGAAGTCGCTTCAACCTCCATACGATGGACCTTTTAAAGTTTTAGAAAGGAAGGATAAAACTTATTTAATTCAGTTGTCAGGTCGGAATACATATATTTCGATTGATCGTTTAAAACCTGCATTTACTAGTTATTATTCAAGTACTAATGAAAATGTTAACCATACTAAGCAGGATAACTCGTCACAAGCGACAGCGGAAAGCGACTCGCCTGCCGCTAGCCCGCTACGCCACACTACGCGTAGTGGCCGATTAGTTAAAAAGCCCGTACGTTTCAATTTGTAGCACGTTGAAATACTTAGTGGTTTATTATATTCCTTTTATTCTTTCGATAACATTACTATCGAACATAAGTTTTTTTTTACAAGTTTAATATTTTATACAAGTTATATTTACATTATTTTACATTTTTATTAATCATGGGTAATCAGTCTACTAAAGATAAAATAGTTGTCAATCAATCCGAAGTTCAAGTGAATGAAATTCACAACGCGATGATAGCATCGTATGTCGGATGGGCAGTAGTGTTATTTCTGTTAGGCGTATGGTCTATGTTCTTTGTCGTTACGGCATTAACCAGACGAAGAAGTGGCTGCTGGAGCAGGTCGAGTCCGTGCAGAACTCTACCATGTCTAACTTCTCCAGAGCCACTGCGAGTTTTCGTAAGGCTCGCGATACCGCCAAGCCGGCGCAGACCCATATAGAAGTCTGCTAGAGTGCAAAAGTGTTATATTTATGTTCGCGTTTGCGGTGCTTGGTGGGTCAAGTTTTTTTTCTCTAATTGTAGTGTGAAGTTCATTTTAAGCACATAACTATAGATTGTGTTGTTTGTTTCATTTTTATATTGTAAAACATGTTGTTTGAATTATATTGATGAAAATATTTCTCAGTAATGTAATGTATTCTTATTGCATTATTACATTCATTGTAATTTGTAATTGTATCTTGGTAGCATATTGTTATTTGTTATGCCTTGTGAAGTTGTCATGTTTTGCAAATGCGCATATTCGACACCTGCGAGTGTCACTTGCATGCATTTCATATTGCACTTATACATAACATAATTATAAGAATTATTTTATATGTTTGTAATACATGTATAAAACATGTAATGAAAAATTTTAAATTTTTGGGGGGAGTACTGTAACGTGCAGCGTATGCAGTTATGCACATACGCATTTGTATGCATGTGTGTTGTAGCCTGTAGTGTCAGGTGCCCCGCTTAGTCTTTAAGACTAATTTTATGTACAGTTACAATTTAGTATCCGTAAGGGTATGTTGCCCTGCCGGCACCTATGTACTACCTATGTACCAATACCTATGTAATATTGTATACTTGATAATATAATATTATGAAGTCCGAAGAATAAACTTTTATTTAATGACCACAAATAGGGCACACCCTTACACATTTATAAGTAAGTGCATAATTTTCATTAGCTTTAGATTTTTTAATTTTTAAGTACGTACTTTTTTTAATGGAAAAAAAAAAATGATTTGAAGTACTTTTTCCCCTTATAGTAGTAAGTATAATTAAGATTTAATGACAAACTCAAATTAAAAAAAAATAAAACCGACTTAAAAAAGAACACAAACGACAAAAACTTTAACCACACAAAATCAGTACCTACATAACTAAAAAGCGATAAATAACCTGATTTATCTACTTAATGCATATTATATATCTACAATTATTTAAATATTTACAACTAAATACCTAATACTTTAACAAAGTCATCTTTAACTATTTAAATATTTACAGTTATCACTTAATTTTGAAGTCGGTGCCAGCCAAACAAAGTAATTAAGAAAACTGACCGACACTAAAATTTTTCAATTTTTCCAGACAGAATTTTTTAAATTGGACCAGTGGTTCTTAAGATTAGCGCGTTTAAACAAACAAACAAACACTTCCGCATTATAATATTAGTATAGATTGTATTTTGCCGTGTGTGTGGCTTTGCGTTTGCCGGCCGCGCGCGTCAAACAACACAACAGACTACGTTACCAAGGCTGCAGGCTGGCACCGACTTCAAAATTAAGTGATAACTGTAAATATTTAAATAGTTAAAGATGACTTTGTTAAAGTATTAGGTATTTAGTTGTAAATATTTAAATAATTGTAGATATATAATATGCATTAAGTAGATAAATCAGGTTATTTATCGCTTTTTAGTTATGTAGGTACTGATTTTGTGTGGTTAAAGTTTTTGTCGTTTGTGTTCTTTTTTAAGTCGGTTTTATTTTTTTTAAAAAAGTCATTTTATTTTTCGATTTTTAGTTGTGCTAATGCGTTGTGAACTTAAATAGATGCTAGTTCATTTACTCAAGGGTTTCAGTTTATTTAATATATACCTATAGTCACTAATTACAACGTCCGTTTGACGAATTGTTCATATTTTTAGGAAGCTATAATTATTATTAATAGGTACTTAGTTGAAAGAGTTTGATATTACTTACTAGGTATTTATATTTTTTATTATCATATGTAGACCCAACGACATTGACAAAGTTATAATATGCAATGGCACACAGAGCCAAACCTGCTGCAGTTTCAATTTCGTCAATGTCGTCCATACTGAATAGGAAACAGATCACAAATGAGAGTGTGGATAAATTGCTTGTTCTCGCGAGAAGGCCCGGCGAGACTTCTCGGTGAGATTTCTCGCCGTGAGTCTAGATGGTATATTACAAATATCACGTTAGCCCTTCATATAATTAAGTCCATACATATGAAATTGGCGTTTTGTATTGGAGGAACATAAAGGCGATTTTTTCATATTAAAATATATTTTATTAATCAGAATATGTACTTATTGCAATCTATACATTTTTGCCATCTTATAGGTGGTTCATTGATCCCTTTACTAAAAAAACCATTCGGACGGGAATCAATGAAATCTTTGAAAGTGGTTTGGACTGCCTTATCGGAATTAATTTTTTTTCCTTGCAAGAAGATATCCAAATATAAATCTTGATTTATTTCTGTGGTTCTGCAGGTCGAAATTTCGAGAACGAAAGCGTTGAAACAAAAAACGCATTAATTCTTCGAGCCGTTTCTGCAGCACTGGTGCCACGGTGCTTGTACTCGTAAATAATGCGATATTTTAAGTTATCCATTTTGTGAAATGAGTGACGTAGAAAAAAAAGCAAAAGAGAAAAAAACAAATGAATTACGGTTTTCAAAACACAAATGCATGAGTACCTAAATAGCTGTTTAAATTTGAATTTGGAATTCCTAACCAAACAGGATATATTTAAGATCAAATTAAGTACGACAAAACGCCAATTTCATATGTAAGGACCTAATACATTCGATCGCCCAATTGCAGTACTGCTCCCAACTCTTAACCGTTAAGGAGTACTGTAGCTTCATCATCAGCACAGCAGCATCAGATGTTGATTCAAGCATTTGAATCAACATCAGCAATTTGAATCAACATCTGATGCTGCTGTGCTGATGATGAAGCTACAGTACTCCTTAACGGTTAAGAGTTGAGTTCAAGCATTTGAATCAACATCTGATGCTGCTCTGCTGATGATGAAGCTACAGTACTCCTTAACGGTTAAGAGTTGGGAGCAGTACTGCAATTGGTCGATCGAATGTATTAGGTCCTTACCTCACAAGCAACATGTTAGCCCTACATACTACTAAATAGTTTACATCGACCAATTGCAGTACTGCCTTCCAACTCCTAACCCTTAAGGAGTACTGTAGCTTCATCATCAGCACAGCCGCATCAGATGTTGACACCCATACCAGAGTAAGACATAATTACGTAACAAAAACACCATACGAGCATACAATTTTCGGTGGTTGCCCTCGATTTCTCATGGATCCCATCATCAGATCCTAACCTGGTGAAAATGGGACCACCCCAGAAGTGAACTCTATCCAACAAAAAAAAAATTTTTGAAATCCGTCTATAATTGACGAAAATATCGGTGAACATACATAAAAAAAAAAAAAAAAAAATATTATATATACAGACGAATTGAGAACCTCCTACTTTTTTTTTTTTTTGAAGTCGGTTAAAAAGGGTCGCGGCTGTATTGAAATCGATAAGAAAACATTATTTTCTGTGCATAAATAATAAATTAAATTGACATTATAGCACTGTTTAGAGTCAGTCCCTATCACGTCTCATCAGTCCCTAGAACACCAATTTTGAAAGAACATTTCTTTAAAAATATCATGTAAAGTGATAGGCCCTTTAGATACAGCAAAGTAGATGCCTGCAGCGTAAAATATAAATCGTGCTGATTTTTAACAAAAAACACCACATTCAAAATTTGGCTAGAAGTTAACCAAATTTTAGAGAACCACCCATACCACGTTTTATAGTGACTGATGTTTTATGTCAATTCACACGGGAACGCTGTCAAACGGAAAAAACTTAAATTTCCATCGTTTTGCTAAAAGATGGCCCCGTGCGAGTTTCTCACGCCGGTTCTTCTCGGCGGGATAGGGTTGAACCAGTGGTAGCTTGTTTTTTTGTTGACTTTTCGAAAATAGCTTATTTCATTTGGAAATAAAACGTTTTTTATTTTATTTATTTATTGTATCTATCTATCAGTCCCTGTGTTCGTTTAAGCATCTAGGATCAACATAAGCGTATTATGTTTGGCTTACGTATTCGTAGATGTATATTACGAACTCTAATTAATGTTTGCTTCTCTCTCTAGTGCTGACATAATATTGATTACATATATATTCTTGGCAAACATACAACACATATAATATTGATGTCGTCAGCGCTCTAGCGGAAGGTCGCAGGTTCGAATCAAATTGAAATTGATCAACCATTTATTTGACGACCTCCGTAGGGCAGTGGTTGAGCACGTTGATGCTCGAGCGAAAGGTTTGAATCCCCCCGAGGGAACGAAAAGTTTTCAATGTTCCTGGGCCATGAGTATTAAATTTGTGTATAATATAATAAAAATCTTAAATATGCGTATTGTGTTAAAGAATTAATTATATTTCCGTTGTCTGGTACCTGTAACATAAGTTCTTCGGATACTTAGCGAGGGGCCAGATTGACGTGGTATGAAGCGTCCATAGATAGTATATAATTTTTTATTTATTTATTAAAATATAATTATATAAAAAAATACAGGGTGTAAAAAAAGAAGTCACTATAACTTTGAGACACGATGATGATGTTGACCTTTCCTCATTTTGGAAATGTATTTTTTTTTTTTGTCAAAAACTAAAAAATTTTTTTTTATTTTTCACCATTTCTTATTTTTTGTCGCAAAAATAACAATAAAGCAAAAAATATATTTTATTTTTATTTTTGTAAAAAAAAATACATTTCTAGAATGAGAAAAGGTAGTATAATCATGTCCCAAAGTTATAGTGACTGCTCTTTTTAAACCCGTTATACACTTAATACATAATAATTATATAAAAAAAGACTAATAGGTTTTTTAAGTAATCTGGAAAGCGCGCGAAATTGTAACAATAATAATATAGGCAGACTCATTTACTCGTTTCTACCATATATTACAAATTCGGTATAATATATTATTGTGGCGCCTAGCTAGCACAGTATACTTATACAGCATGCTTCATAGTTCATATACCAAGCCGAATATAGTGTGAAGAGGAGGCGTAGAGCATTTTTTGTTTTGGTACCTCAAATGAATTACTACGTCATATAAGTACTATAAATATAAATAATGGTATATAACATTAAATAATTTTAAAAAAATTAAATAAAATAATATAACAAAGAACAATTCTTGCGATATTTTTAAAAGAACCAAGTCACGCGCATCTATTAAATAAAATCAAAATACTAATTCACCGGTACAATTACGATCAAGGCGATAAACTAACAGTGTTAAGTGCAGTGAATTGACATTTTGGTGTTAAGACTGTCGTTCAAGATTGATTGGTAAATAAGCTAAATAAGCTAAAAAGCTTATAGTTGGGGAGACGTAATTGAGAGAATTTCCTCACAGCAAAGAGGGTTATAGTTTGATACACACTGCCGTGTGGATTATCAAACACTAGCGCCCGGTTTCTGAAACGGTTTAAGCGCGCTATCTCAGGAACTACTGGTCCGATTTGATTTTTTTTGTTGGATAGTCCATTTAAAGAGGAAGGCTTTAGGCTATATAACATTACGCTGCGACCAATAGGAGAAGCGTCAGTGAGAAATGTTGCAAAAACGGGAAAAATTATTTACATTTGAGGTCTTTCGTTGCGTCCGCCGCATAAACGGTTTAAGTTACTCAAAAAATATCTGTAAAAGAAATATTCCTTTTTAATAATCATAATTAATAGCTAATAAATTTATCATAAAATAGCAGCTTTAAAAGCACTATATGAGGCTCTCGTGAAAAGCCATTTGGAAGGCAATTCGGTGATTTGGTCTCCACACGAAGACAAATATATAATAATGTTAGAACGTATCCAAAATAAATTTATACGTTTTATATATATGAAGCAGTTCGGAGTTTACCCCGGTTATCCGCTACTATACCCGACGCTATTTGTGCTGGGTATGGTCGGGTACAACAAATTAAAGGTTAGGAGGGAAGTAGCCCTGGCTACCTATGTATTAAAAGTGTTGCGCGGCATAACGCACAACCCAGCTGTGTTACAAGCTGCTGGGCTGTGGGTGCCGGACGAGTACGTGGGGCGACGGCGCCGGCCGCCGCTGCTGGTAGTGCCGCGCGCGCGGACCAACCTGATGCAGCTGGCTCCGCTCACGCGGGCGCTTCGTACGCTAAACACGGTTGCGGACAATGTCGACTTATTTACGTGCTCATTGGACGAGTTCACCAAGGTCACATATTGTGTAGTAAGTAAGCTAGATGATAAGTTAAAGTAATTTTGATTTTTGTTACACTCTATTGTATTAGGTTAAGTACCTGTGATGATAGTTGTAGTTTGTAAATAAATAAATAAATAAAAATAACAAAAACCAAGGTGAGCAATCAAAAATTAATCGCGATAGCGTTTCCGACAACCACGCGAACGAAGTCGCGGGTACAGCTATGAAACGGTTAAGGTTTAAACGGTTTTTATGCTCAACTACACCCGGTTTCTGAAAGGCTGATCAAATTGATCAAGTGATCAAATCAGTTAATCTGAACGCTCATTGGTGAAAACAGTAACTGCGAAGTGATGTTCACCAATCAGCGAAAACAAACAAAGTAAGAAAAGAAACATACAAAGTTTGAATGTCGTAGCTATTATACTTTAGATTTTATCAACGTCCAAAAACCCCAGATTTCGTCACTGACTCATTTATAGATCATCAAAATTCATAAGGTACTTCCTGACGTCCTAGAAAGCTGATATTATTTATGTAAGCTGTTATTGCTACAAAACCAACAAAAAAATTATTAAAATATAAATGCCGCCATTTTGAATCCAATATGGTGGACGGTTCAAAATGGATGTTTACTATACGGATCTGATCTTTAATATATAAAAGGAAAATAGGTAATATATACAAGTATATAAAAAACCTAAGACCTACTTTTTGTAGGACCGATAATCGGTCAGATTTTTGCTCCATATAATTTCTATCCGACTTTATTTATTTTGAGTGCTTTGCACTACTGAAATCAGTATATTCTATTTCAATCCGATTATTAATCGGTGACCGACTTTTTGTAGATGAAAGATATATGTATGAGAGGAAAACTATATTTATGAGAGGAAAACTAGTTTTTTATCCACTTTTATAAAATTCGGCATTAGCGTGAAGTAGCAGGCAGCAGGTTGTAATAAATTGGTGTCTGTACAAATTACAAAATATGTAAAACACGTGAAATCGGTTATCGGTCCGATAGTAGTCACCGGCAGTTTTCAGTCGTAGGTATACAATATTTTTTTACTGCGAATGTTATTCGATTGTAAGGAAATATTCACATTTCGTATTCGTAATTAACCAGCTTACAAAAATAAATGAAATCCCACCAAAAACATTTTCATGTAAAAATGTTGCCAAGACGAGCGTACATAGCTTACCCTCTGAAAAAGTTATCAGATATCGTATAAAGCCAAGCTCTACACTACACCTTAATCAAAAACTATCAAAAAGTGGTCAGATCTCATGTAGAACCAAAATTCTTGATCTATGCGCCCTTACTTCACCAGGCTTAACTTCACTTACGCTACATTGCAGTTAAAACGTGATACTTGACCGTTTTGCTACCGTTACGAAGATTTTATAGGGATTCATTAATCGTGTGTAAAATAAAACGGCCAAGTATCACGTATTGACTGCAATGTAGCGTAAGTGAAGTTAAGCCTGGTAAAGTAAGGGAGCATAGATCATGAATTTTGGTTCTACATGAGATCTGACCACTTTTTGATAGTTTTTGATTAAGGTGTAGTGTAGAGCTTGGCTTTATACGATATCTGATAACTTTTTCAGAGGGTAAGCTATGTACGCTCGTCTTGGCAACATTTTTACATGAAAATGTTTTTGGTGGTATTCTTTTTTATATATAATCTGCCTAAATGTTTTTTAATTAAATACATATATACAAAATTGTTTGCACTCTTTTTATCTGATCGCCGTGTGTCCCCGCGTGCTCAACGTACCGTACGACATATCTCAAATTAATTCCTGTTTTGTCATTCCCTCACTTTATTCATGGCATAATGACGTCATAGCACTAGTATATCGCGGTGAAAAACACGGCTTTGCTCTTACTGGACGCAGCAAAAACCAATAGAAGGGTTGCTATTGAAATCACCCCTAGTAAAAAATATTTGATTAATGTTGCTATTGTTGTGGACTGCGTGAGGTTTGTAGATAGCACATTGGGTGTCGCTCCTGATTCATTAATAATGACGACAAAACTTCGGGCACAGTTTTATTAAGACTGCGAAAATTTTAATTTGGAACTGTAAAAGTTTTTATTACGAGTATGATACAGTTAGAGAGCAATTCTTTGACATGGTATTATCTATTCTATATTATTATACAGGCCATAATATTAATGAGAGGTAATACTTTAGGGTGTGTATGGGTCCCGTATATAGAGCTTACTGTAAAAGTACCAGCGCTGAAAGAAGTACTTTTTTTTCAATTATTGCATGGGAAAATGTTCGGGCATTTCTCATACAAACATGAAAGTCAAAAGTAAGTTCAGCGCTGGTACTTCCACAGTAGACTCTACATAAGTATTATCACTAATTTATTTTACACCTTGTATATAAAAATTAATTGCTATTCGTCAGTCTCGCTAAAACTCGAGACCGGCTGAAGCGATTCGGCTATTTTTGGTCTTGAAAGGTTCGTGGCAGTCCAGGGAAGGTTTAAACGGTTTGTATGCTCAACGAAGTGGGAATGGGGCAGCTAGTATCTTATATAAAAAGAACAAGGCAGTTTAAGACCGTATTATTGAATTGCCTGGAACCAGGCTGGTATTGTAAAAGATCATAATACTGCCCCTGATCGACAATTTGATCAGCACATTTCACAAACCGGGGATAAGAGTGTCAAAATCATTCCCTTCGGTTTTGGCATGGAATCAATATTTAAAATGGGTTGGGTACAAGTGAAAATCTTTATTTCTACCAAAATAAAGTGTAACGTAACGAAGATTAAAAAATATGAAATACAGCAGTATTAATAAATTGTTATAGCTTAATCAAAGATAGTAAACCATAGTTTTCAATTCAATTTAGCATTTAATATTCAACCGGACTACACCCATTCGTTTGTCCGTTTTGTATCGGCAGTTAATTACCTGCTTTGGGTTCTACAATTGTGTGGTGTATTTCAACAGTTTTAATTATTTACAACACCAACATAACAGCCCAGTTAGAGAGCTTGGCTCGGACGGTCGTGGCTTCGATTCTCGTATGGGAATAACTAAAATGTGATTCTAGAGATCTTGTATACGAATACATAATATGTTTTTGTTTCATTGGAAAAGATCGCGAATGAAAAAATTTCGAGGCCCGTAGCCGACGTTGGAAAATGACGTCATCGTCGAGTTGTAAATAAAAAATCTCAAAATAATTATGATACGTTGTGTAATCACAACATATCATAAATATTTTATTGTGTCTGAACAAACACACTTGTTTTTATTTCATAGAAAAATATACAGACATTTGAATTTTTTAAATTAAAGTGTTGGAAAATGACGTCATTCTGTGAATAATTCCAAATCTTCATAATTTTTTCACTCATATTATTTATTCTTAACATAGTTAAAAAAAATACATATTTTGCAAAATAAGGAAAGGCTCTTTTCACACACTGTATAACAAGAAAAAATGGTTACAACGATAAAAAGGGAGTACTTTGCATCTTAATTTTTTTTTTGTATGATTTATCAATAAGATCAGTATGACGAAAAAAAAGTTTCATACTCCAATTTTCAGCTTACCGCACGCAGTCGTGAGATTTATCATAAGGTTTAACCCAGATGTTACGATAACGATATTCTCACAGGTGTACGATCTGCTAACTGGCCATATTTTTATGAAATTGAGTTTCAAACGTATCTTATGGTACGTATAAAAATTTATTGTTCAATATCTTAGAGCTCTAAGGGATGAAATTTGTGGGAATGTAAAAGGCTGAATAAGAAATTCGTTATAACCGATATAGAGTTATAATATTGTTTAACATATTTACTATCACTTTAGTTTTAGTATAGGCACAAATGTATGCCCACTTCGTTGAGCATACAAACAGTTTGTAATTAAATTTTCCATATTTTCTCACCGTTTAAACTTTCCCGAGACTTCCACGAATATTTCAAGACTAAAAATTGCTGAATCGGCTCAACCGTTCTCGTGTTTTAACGAGATTATCGTACAGCAATGAATTTTCATGCGTTGAATTTGATAAATCCCGGTTCATAAAATAGTACCGGTTTTCGATACACTAGTATAAAATGAAAGAGAAATATAATAAATTTCCAGACGAAGTATAAAACTAAAGTAAAAGCGGTCAAAATAGGTTTTTTAAAACTCAAGAAAGATTGACCAACTTACAAAAATAAATGAACTCCCACCAAAACATTTTCATATAAAAATGTTGCCAAGATGAGTCCTTGTGAAAAAGTTATCAGATCATTTGACTGCAATGTTAGAGTGTGAAGTTAGGCCTGGTAAAGTAAGGTCGCATAGATCAAAAATATTCGCTCTTCATGAGATCTGATTACACACAAAACTATGTATACTCGTCTTGGCAACATTTTACATGAAAATATTTTTGGTGAAATACGTTTATACCCTTCACGGAACCCTAAACACATTTTAAGCGCGAATTAATAGGCAATATGCGGAGCCGAAATTGCTTTCATAATGTTGTTTCCTCTTACTAATATCGACTTAAGTCGATTAATGTTGCTTTTTCTTTGAGCTTTCATTAGAATACGTTCTGATTCATTGTGATATCTTTGTAAACAAAGCTTAGTATAGGCTTTATACTATATAGACTTTATAATAATAATATGAATGCCTCACACCACGTCAATCAGGACCCGTGGTAAGTATCAGAAGAACTCGTGTTACGGGTAAGATTTTTTATATTATAAACATCCATGGACCAGAAACACAGAAAACTTTATGTTCTTTCGACGGGATTCAAACCTGCACTACAGAGGTCGTCCTAAAAGAAAAAAAAACAATCTAAAAGCTTTGTTTTTTCAGGCCCTTTAGGTTTGGTTATTTAATTCTAGATTTTTTTATTTAATGCACAGACTCAGATCCCATTTGATGTCATCAGGTCCTTGCTTCAATTCAAAGGCATCTTAAATCAAGGCTCTGATGACATTTAGATCGCAAGCGATAGCGATGTGTGATAATAGCGATGGCATCTTGAATTAATGCCCTGGGTCCTGATTTACGAAGTTCGAAATCAAACATTCGCTTCGTTAAATGTCAAGCGAATTCGTATGTCACATAGCGAATAAGTCCAATTCCACACATTTCATTTTCGAACTTCGATGTACTTTTGTATAGGTACAACTTTTAAACGTGACACGTTACCTGATCGAAAACTAGTAAGACGAATAAGTCCAATTCCACACATTTCATTTTCGAAATTCGATGCATTTTTGTATGGGTAAAACTTTTAAACGTGTCACTTTACCTGATCGAAAACTAGTAAGACGAATAAGTCCAATTCCACACATTTCATTTTCGAAATTCGATGCATTTTTGTATGCGTAAAACTTTTAAACGTGTCACGTTACCTGATCGAAAACTAGTAAGACGAATAAGTCCAATTCCACACATTTCATTTTCGAACTTCGATGCATTTTTGTATGCGTAAAACTTTTAAACGTGTCACGTTACCTGATCGAAAACTAGTAAGACGCATACTTCTCTTACTCCTGATCCCATATTTAACATTGAAACGGAACTAGTTAGTTTTAAAATACAAAGGCCTGTCTACGTAAAGAATGTTTCAATTAGAAGGAATTTATATTGAAACTGTTTGATCTGTACGCGAATTGCCGATAGAAAATGCTTTGGATTCTGATGTTTTGTTTAGCTTAACAATATAATGCTAACAATGCAATGTTGCAATTTAAGGGTTGTAACGTTGAGCTAAATTACATTTAGATTATTGAATGTATATTAAATTTATTTACTTTTTAACTCATTACGCAGAAAATCAGAAAGATAAAGATATACAAAATAAATAATAAAGTTTGTGTATTATTACTATATATAACTATATACATGAATTTCCAACAAGAACCTACAGTACATTCAATTACATATGATGAACAAAAGTTTAATTATAAATATGATACGTTTAAAAGATTTAAGTTAGGTATTTAAATAAAATTATCTTTTTCTCTCTCAAAAATATATTTGTTTGCAGGTGTAATGTAGGGTTAACAACGTGACATTAAATAGCGCCTCCGGAGCGACCCGGAAGTCGTGGCTTCGGTTCCCGCGTTGGAACAACAAAAAATGTTGTTTTCAAGTTTGGTTAGGACAATGCAGGCTGATCACCTGATTGTCTGACAAGATGATCCATGCGTCGGGTGGGCATGTAAAAAGTCGGCCCAGCGCCTGTTCTCTCGCCAGTCGTGTCAGTTTACCGTCCCACTGGGTTATGAGAGTAAAAGAAAGAGAGAGTGTCTTTGCGTATTGCGCACACACTTGGGCACTATAAAATAACTGCTACGTATCTGGCTTGGTTTCAATGAAATCGGCTACCGACACCGAAATCAGTGAAGGGAGCTATTATTGTTATGGTTAAATAATTTTAATTTGGCCTGCTCGTAATTCCCTTCCCGTTTATGTTGCAGTAAAAACTCGTTAATTAACACTCACAACTTATTTTTTTTAGAATTTTTCTTTCTTTTGACTGAAAACTATTTGGTTGAGACATTTGTCTCAACTGAGACGAGCGTTGTCAACAGCTGTCTAACTGCTACTTGAGTAGCAGACCAGTGAGTAAGTAGTAAGATCTTATCAACCAAGACCTGCCTTGAGGCTTCTTTATTAAAACGGGTCTAAAACTATAAGTTGTGTATATGTCGCAGTCCGTCAGCATCTGGTTGAATTGGTTAAATGTCTAGTTAATAAACATTGAATAATAATAATATAATAAGTAACAAAGCCCGTTCAACAGAGCGAACGTAAAATCAGTCAGGTAAATGAAATTCACTTAAGTTTTTTCCCGCGGTGGCGCTAGTAGTCACCAAAACAAATATGGCGGCAAACAGGTCGCACAGAATGATAGTACACAATTGATATTTTCATTTTCAAAAAACGAAGACTTGTCATGTCTTCATTTTTGAGGACCTTTTAAGTTGCGAACTTATGGTCAAACCTACCCCTACCAAACATTACAAAGTATGCTATATCCCATTCAATGACTATGCTAAAGAGCGTTCAGTCAAGACATTAAGGCCGTGTTTCACCAAGCAATGTTAAAGTTAACGCCATGTTGAAATACCATGCCATCTCATTCATTGACAGGAAATACGAGAGGGATAACATGATATTTAACATGGCGTCAACTTTAACATTGCTTGGTGAAACACGCCCTAAACGTTACACTAAAGAACTTGAGGAGTTGTCCTTTAGTCATTCAATTAAATGTGATCATTTCATAAACACGCTAGTCGTTAAAATAAATTGCTGACTCAACATGACTGCGATATATACAGCCTGACTGGTGCAATACTTACGGAGAGTACTCGGTACTCGATTCCCATAATAAATATGTAATAAAATACTTCATTTTTTACCAAATTTTCCTTTCAACAAATTAATCATGGATACTATGAAAATTACGCGGCTAGGCAAGTAAGCATACCTATGCAGCCGGCGCGGCGGCGTGCGACATCAACGTAGGTAGTACAGGCGCGTACCTTCACGCGGTGTCCATGCGTTGGGTAAATAATTATTCAAGTTTAAGATACATTTACTCGGTGATTAATTGATATATTTTTTTTATATTTTTTTTTTTCACCGATATAATAGACAAATATCACGTCCTCAAGTATTGCTCATGTCTCACCAGTCACAATGTATATTACAAGTATGTTATAAGTGAAAACTTTCCTCTGCACTGCTGTGAGTTATGCCTAACCGCCACCAGCCCTTAAACCTAAACCTTCGGTTCGGATGAAATGTAAATACAACACATGAATATAAATGCCTCGCAAGTAGGCCCTCACAGGAGTAACTGCGTCCGTATGCACACACACGGGGCTATATGGTAATTCGTGTTATCAATTAATGTGAATATTAATGTGGAACGAAAACTTTGGTACACTTTCTACGAGAATGACGCGGACGGTGGAATATGAAATTTTAAATCGTTATAGTTTATGGGAAGGAGGTTTCGACTGCTAATAATACAGAGTGATTCACGGTTCATAAGTCAATATAGTGTAAAGAGATGAAAGCGTAGAGCATTTTTACTTACCATATCAACATACATGCGACAAATCTATATAAAAATGAATTGCTGTTCGTTAGTCTCGCTAAAACTCGAGAACGGCTGAACCGATTCGGATATTTTTGATATTGAAATGTTCGTGGAAGTCCAGGGAAGGTTTAAACGGTTTCTATGCACAACGAAGTGGGCACGGGTCAGCTAGTCTTTTATATAAAAATAAATTGCTGTTCGTTAGTCTCGCTAAAACTCGAGAACGGCTCAATCGATTCGGCTATTTTTGGTCTTGAAATATTCGTGGAAGTCCAAGGTTAAGCGGGTTATATACTCAACGAAGCGGGCACGGTTCAGCTAGTCATAATATAATTAACTAATCTTAATATATATATTTCTTGTGTGCGTGTGTATGTGACTGAACTCCTCCTAAACGACTGGACCAATTTTGATGAAATTTTTTGTGTGTGTTCGTGGAGATTCGAGAATGGTTTAGATTTACAATTAGAACCGATAGGTGGCGCTGCAGTCAGTATGTCAAGCAATTAATTAATAAGGCAACACGAAGTTTGCCGGGACAGCTAGTAACCTATATAATATAAAAAAATAACCTTAAAAAGGTTGAACTTTAACTTATTTTAATTTGAATATGAATTATAGTTGAATTTCGACCCCTGGAAATTCGACCTTATGGTAATTTTCCCTTATTACATTTATCAATTAATATCCTTATAATAAGCCAATCGGGAACAGGGTAGAATTTAATTTGAAACTAAAACGTTTTGTGTTATCATTTTATTACCGGAGATAAGGGAATTAACATTCTATTTTAATGTTTGTGATTTTGGGTTCCCGTGGGTTATGGGGGTGAGCCACTGTTTTGGTCCAACTTTACAACCCACCCAATAAAATTTTACTATCTCATACGACCGAACGCCGAAACTGTTATTAAAACAAGAAAACAGTCATTTTAAAACCCTACAGCTGTGGTTTTAGTCAGGGTTCCCCCATACATTGTTTTCACTTGATTAGTATCAAGCAAATTTTTCGTGTGTACCTTCATTTTGATAAGTCGCCCAAGAATTTCTTGGACGGAACTCTTGTTTGTGGTAGCTAACAGAGTTAGCAAGAATAAAGGTTGTGGATTTGGAGATTCCAACATATATGCTTTTTTATAAATCTCACCTACATCTACAAAACCTATAGTTTGATTAAAGAGTTTCCTCTTGCCAATTTGTATCGAAAACGAGGTCATCTTAAGTTATTAGTAACCAGTTGTTTTTGTTTTTATTACTTAGTTAATATTAATGTAATTCAACAGACATAATTGTCAAATTGCGTGGTACGTTGTCCCGGTCCTACGCTCGAAAGTTGAGATTTGTTTTTATCCTTGCTAACTCTGTTAGCTACCATAATCGAGAGTTCCGTCCAAGAAATTATTGGATCAAAATGAAGGTACTCAAGAAAAATTAGCTTGATACTAATCAAGTGAAAACCATGTATGGGGGAACCCTGACTATTTGTGTTTGAATGACGTTGTCTGTTAAAAATATTTTACTTTATGTGAATAAAGATAAAAAACCGACTTCAATGATTAAAAAGTATAAAATAGCTATGCTACTACGATGCTACAGACAGACATACACATACACGTCCAGAGTCCAGAGTCCAGAGTCAATTATAAATGTGAAATTAGCCGCACTGAAACTACATGATACATAATCCATGTAAAAAATATTCGTGAATTTATAATACTCCTGGAAATTATTGAAAAATGATCTTAAAATAAAAACTACAGAGCCATGCTAATGGTAGCAATTCTGCGTTGAATAAAAAAAGAATCGCCAAATTGGATCACGACGACCTAGGTAGCGCAGTGGTTGAGCGCGTTGGTGCTCAAACGAGAGGTCGCGGGTTCGAATCCCGCCGAGGGAACAAAAAGTTTTTCGATGTTCCTGGGGCATGGATGTATAGTAAATTTGATATCTGTAACACAAGTCATTCGGATACTTAGCATTGGGCCAGAGTGACGTGGTGAGAAGCGTCCATAGATATTATTATTACCCTCAGAGTAATCAGTGTGCATACATTAAAACAGTTAAAAACACAAAATCGGTTAAAAACTAATTTCAAATGATTTTTATTATATTCGAGATCATTCTAAAGAAAACCAATATAATTATTTGACATGAGTAAAGCCAGACTCAACGTTCATCCTTTGAACTCAGCAAAATCCCTGTAATAACGATGGAAAATCAACCTGAACATAATATGCGTGCAATTTGCATAAGACTCGTACGTACTAACAATGCAAACTTACGTGCAATAAGTCGAGTAGCACGGCAGAGCCTCCGCCAAGTCGAGACGAGCGAGGCGCAACTACATTAAAATCCTTTTCCTGAAAGTAGTCCCCTAGATACGGCTTTGTGATCAAAGAATGTTAAACCAACCTATTATATAACTTTTGACGACCTCCGTAGTGCAGGTGGCTGAGCGCGCTCGTGCTCGACCGAGAGATCACGGGTTCGAATCCCGCAGAGGGAACAAAAAAAAAGTTTTCAGTGTTCCTGGGTCATGGATGTTTATTAAATTTGTGTATATCATAAAAATCTTAAATATGTGTATATTATAAAAGTATTAAATATATTTCCGTTGTCTGGTACCTGTGACACAAGTTCTCGGATACTTGGCACGGGGCCAGATGATGTGAAGCGTCCATAAATATTAATATTATTATAATAACTCCCAAAAGATAAAATGCTTATTAGCTTTTAATATGCCCGTATTAAATCGATATCACTAAATATGTATCGTGATTTCGTATATTTTTGTTTACATGATATGCGTACAATTTGCATTAGACTCGTACGCTACAAAGTAAACTTACGTGAAATAAGTCGAGTAGCGCGGCAGACCCTCACCAAGACGAGGCAAGCAAAGCGCAACCGCACGATATAAAAATAATTTTCGTAAAAGAAGTCCCATAGACGCTGTAATTAATGAATGTTAAATCAACCTAATAAATAAAATTCGAAAAGATAAAAGGGTAAAAGCTAATATTTACTGAGATTGGGTGTTTTATTAACAGATTACTCTCAGCATTAGTTAAATACTGACCTCCAATATATTATCTAAATAAGATTTAGCTCCACTGATTGTCTAGAAGTGGTTCTTTGATTTTTATATCCCTAAATAACTTTGGTTCGGATTATTATTAATTAACATTTTATTGATGTCTTGTTGGATCCGCCCATTGTTTCTTGTATCTGACAGTTTAATTTAGTCTAAATTGACATAATTGTACATAATAATTATTTTGGTATGATCTATAATATTGTCTGGCAGGCTGACTCCCGACACAATAATTAAGAATCGAATAAGTTCGATCTCAACGGCTTTTGGTGTTTTATTTGGTGGATTACTTTGAAACTAACCAGGATAAAGAAAATCGTTAGATCGTAACTTTTTGTACTACCGACCATATCAATCGACTGAGAATCAAAATAAACAAACGTAAATTTATTCGAGAGTCCCGGCACGATCAAATCTGAATCAAAATCAGTTGGAGAGTCAGGCTCCAGGGTTCGAGGAAGACACGTCAAGTTTTAGATTCAGAGGCCTGGCTCTACCTGATAAGTTTTAAGTTATTTGATCTCGACTTGGCATCATTGTACATGACAATAATTTTGGTAGGATATTGTCTGGTAAGTCGGGGCTCGAGAGCACTCGGTGACGTTGACAATAGGCAGGAGTCATTTCAAGTTTTTGTACCTCCGCCATTGTGATAACTTTCATATGAACTACGTCTTGGTATTATATACGAGGTTCATGTATTCATACGGTGAATTTTTTTCTCAGGTATTAAGTAGATTCTTAAAGATAGGTCACCATGCGTCGAATTCTATATTATTAATTTTGGTTTTGCCACTTAGATAGAAGAAAAAAAATCGGCCAAGCGCTAGATGGGCTCACACACCGAGGATACCGTTCAGACTTATAGGTAAAATTTGAGTAAAGTATTGACAAAGAATTTTGGTATTATAGACCTGAGTATTTGTGTTTCAAATTAGTACCTCTTAGCATTCATGAGGAAAACGGTAGAATGTTTTTTTTTTACATTTTATGATGTACCTAAATGCATTTTTTAATGTTTCCTTTATCTGTACTCCGTAGCTTTGTATGAAATTTCTAGATTTTGAGTTCACAGGAAGGTACGGTTGAGTTTTGATTCCCTTGCGAGTGTCAAAAATGATAATTTTTTTTTTTATAAGGGTTCCATTTACGTTTTTAGGTACGTTACCTAATATGTATCAATCGCACATACTGTGATTAATAATATAATCTGAAGTAATGTGTTGTTTTCTATATTTAAGATATTTTCAAGCATTATAATAAATATTTTTGTAAAAATATTAATGCGTAGTACAATATATCGGAACAAAACATTGCAAATCCCGATCGTGCCGAAGCAGACTCGGTCGGAACTCCCATTAGACGCGGAAATGCATATTGCTTGCACTGAACTATTTAAACTCTAAAAGAATATATAAAGTTTTAGCTACATAATATGTATGTTTCAGGTATATTGGTGAACGTAAAAAGGGAAAAATGTTTTGTAAAAGAAATTCAGAACAGGTGTAAATTCTATTGCTGTCCCGCAACTGCCCGATCAAACCGATAGAGACAACTGCAGCTTCAACTGAAATTATCTAAAAGCACGAGAAATCGATGATTAGGAGACCCCTCTTTCTCCTCCCAAATTTAACCAATTTTGATAATTTTTTCATTGTAAAATAAACAAAGGCTTGAGCTATTTTCCTTTGATTCGATTTTATAATAAAGTATACCCCAATTGGTTTCCCAGATGTTTAAACGCAGTCGAAAATCTGACCGTATTTTCAAAGCAAAAAAAAATATATATATATATATATTTATTATATAGTAACGGTACACTAATAAACTAGAAAAAAAAAACAAAAAGCAACAAAGGTGCTGCAATTTTAAAGCAGCAGGTTTTAATAATAAAAAAAAGACCGTATTTTTAGGATTTTAAACGTCCATACCTTCTCTATTAATAAATTTATTTGAAATTAAATAAAAAATAGGAACGAACGTATCTATGTGTACTATTAAGTAGACATAGATACTTTGGAAAAAAAATCTAGTGACATACAGGGAGGAAAGATGGGACCTGTTACATCTGTTTTCGTATGGCAAAACGGCCGTTGTGTTTCCTCTTAAGAGGAAACAACACGGTTGAGAGAAATACAAAATAGGTATTTATAAAATATTATATTGCTGTCTCGCAGTGCCTTAGCTAGCCAGCACTAGCGCGATAGAGACATCTGCAACTTGAACTGAAATTACCTATTAAAAGTACCAGAAATCGACGTTTAGGGGATTCCTGTTTCCTCCTCCAAAACTTAACCGATTTATATATTTTTTCTTTATCAGCTAAAAAAAGAATTGAGCTAGGTTCCTATTTTTTGATTTTATTGTTTATTGTAGTCAAATCTGTTTCCTAGATGTTTAAACATAGCGGAGAGTCTGGCCATTTTTTTTAGGTTTTCAAGGTCCATATCTTTTTAAATAATTAATTTATTAAAAAAAGGAAAAAATAGGGACGTACAAACAATATTCATAAATATTTAGGAAAAAAATTGTTACTCTAGCAGCATTATCCAGGGAGGAAAAAAAGTAGACCCCTATTTCTGTATGGAAAAAATTTCGTAGTGTTTCCTCTTAATGCACGAAATGGTTCGTTTATAAAAATAGCTACGTCCTTTGTTCAATTTAAATCTTTCAATCGTTCATTAAAAACTTAAGTCTATCACATACGTGACTTCCTGTAGTATAGTCTAGAATAAAATTGACATTGGGATTGTAAGAGAATTTGACTAGAGCCAAATTAGTTTTAAATTGAGTGCTTATACAGAAACGCCTCTGTGCTCTAGTGGTTCAGAGCTATGCTCTCGACGTCGTGGGTTCGATACCCGCATTGAAACAACAAAAAAAATTGTTTTCAAGTTTGATTAGGACAATACAGGCTGATCACTTAAATTGTCTGACAAGAAAGAAGATCCATGCGTCGGATGGGCATGTAAAACGTCGGTCCTGCGCCTGTTCTCTCGCCGCGCCGGTCGTGTCGGTTTACCGTCCCACGGGGCTATGAGAGTAAAAGGAAGAGAGAGTGTCTTTGTATATTGCGCACACACTTGGGCACTATAAAATAACTCCTGCGTAGCTGGCCTGGTTTCAATGAAATCGGCTACCGACACCGAAATCGGTGAGGGGAGCTATTATTATTATTGTGTTTCATATTCTTGAAACGTATGTTGTTCCTACGCGGGGATCGAACTCATGACCTGCGGGAAGCTACTGTACTCAGCCGCGTTGTTAATGAACCCAGGTGTTTAATATTCCCGCCGCTGCCCTTGTAAGTGAATCCGGTAACGAGCTCCGCAGTCCACACCCTCACGTTGTGTCGTTGTGTTGTTATGTTGTGTTGTGTTGTTATGTTGTTCTGTTGTTGAGCTGTTCCCGAGTTTAATCTGTATCAATGAAGTTATCGAACACAAAGAACTGGTTATTCGTAAATTACATAATTTGTATTTTACGTGCAGCCGTGCTCACTGTGTTGTACATTTAAAATCAATACATGCAACCTACAAACTGCAACCCGCAACGCGCAACTCACAACCCGCATCGCGCAACACGCAACATGTTATCTGTAACCCGCAACGCGCAATCCTATTAAAACTATAAAAATGTTATAAGGGTAATTAGGATTGAAGTTTAATAATAAAAAGGATTCTGGCAGTATGTATTTGTATATTTGTTCTTCTTCCAGTTTTTTAAATATTTTTTTTTGTTACCTATAAACTAAAAAAATATTTTTTTTTACTTTTCACCATATCTTATTTTTTTGTCGCAAAAATAACATTATTTAAAACATAATTAAAAAAAAAATTTTTTTTTTAAATTTTGGTAAAAAAAAGAAAAAAAAATACATTTTTAGAATGAGAAAAGGTAGTATAATCATGTCCCAAAGTTATAGTGACTGCTCTTTTTACACCCGTTATATTGGTTACAAAAGCCAAAGTAACTTAGATGATAAAATTGACGAAGTCGAGATTAATTTCTTACAAAAATCATAGAAATATTATTGCTTAACTTTCGAAGCATTATTGCTTAAAAATACACCAATAAATATAACATATGTACTGCCACAGATAACTCACACGTTTCCCAGTTGAAAATTAAACTTTCATTTGTTAAAGGATTACGCATCTTTCGAGCGTCCATTTTGGATGCACTAACCATCAAAATCCTCCCAAATTCATATTATTTCAAAAGGCTTCGCTTACAGGGATTAAGCGACTGTCTATGGGCTTAAATTTTCATTATGTTTATTGGATGAAAAGCGTGGCCCAAGCAGATAGACGGGATTGTCAATGCAACAGTGAACACGTGATTACAGCGTCGTAATATAAGCCTTTGAAAAATAATGGTTATAGCAGTAATTCAAATTGAATTTAACTCTTTTTAACTTCAAAAAAAGGAGAAGGTTCTCAATTCGTTTCTTTTTTTTTATGTTTGCTACCTCAGAACTTTCGCCTGGGTGAACCGATTTGGATGTTTTTTTTTTTTTAAAGCTGGTGCTTCCCGTTTGGTCGATTTGGTCTAGTTCTGACAATGGCATCCATGAAATAAGTCTGAAATTTACATTAAGTATGTGCTCAACAAATGGACAGTTAATAATAGCTCAATATCACGCCAATCGATTTCGATTATTCTTTTTTATTTCCTGTGTCAATAGGAAGGAGAAACATTTTAGGAACAAATAAATTATAGATAATTTAAATTTATAATAAATAATTGAACGCTTAAAATCATCAATCTGGCCCCGTGCTAAGTATCAGGAGAACTTGTGTTACGGGGACAAGATATGGGAAACATAATTAATACTTTTATAATATACTACTTACTAGCCGACATTTCCTGGCTGATATTTCTAGAATGAGAAAAGGTATAATCATATCCCAAAGTTATAGTGACTGTTCTTTTTACACTCTATATAACCTTAAATAAATTATTTTATACGTATATCTATAAACTTCAGAACATAATATTGAAATTAATGAGAATGCTTTCGCAACAGTGACTTTCAATTAATCTTATGAATAATGTATTAAACGATATAATATGTGTTTTCGTTTGATCAAGTCTTGTTTTATGTCCGGGACAGTGTTCCGTGTTAATTGATATTCTCTCTATCTAGAGACGTAACGCCTCCGTGGTCTTGTGGTTCAGAGCTTCGCTCTCGAACCAGAGGTCGTGAGTTCGATTCCTGCGTTGGAACAACAAAAAATGTTGTTTTCAAGTTTGATTAGGACAATGCTGGCTGATCATCTGATTGTCTGACATGATGATCCATGCGTCGGATGGGCATGTAAACTCCTGCCTAGCTGGCCTGGTTTCAATGAAATCGGCTGCCGACACCGAATATTAAAATAAAATTTGACGACCTCCGTAGCGCAGTTGGTTGAGCGCGTTGGTGCTCGAACGAAAGGTCGCGGGTTCGAATCCCGCCGAGGGAACAAAAAGTTTTCAATGTTCCTGGGTCATGGATGTGTATTAAATTTGTGTATAATATAATAAAAATCTTAAATATGTGTATAGTATAATAGTATTAAATATATTTCCGTTGTCTGGTTCCTGTAACACAAGTTCTTCGGATACTTAGCACAGGGCCAGATTGACGTGGTGTGAAGCGTCCATAGATATTATTATTATATTATATTATTATTATTATTAATCTAGACTATTAAAATAAATATTATTTTATGTGTATTTACATTATTCATAAAAATGTTAAAAGCAATATCATTATAAACAAATATACTTTAGTTTAAATATCATTTTTTAAAACCTGTTTGTTGCCCACTATTAATTGAATTTTGTAAATGTTGTATCTAAAATTTTTTCATAATAACATCATAATAATAACATACTTAATTCTCCGTGATTATTTAATAAGTTCACTTACTTTATAGATATTGCATGCTGTACTACATCTATAATTAAGGCAACATTTAGTTATAAACAATGTTTTAATGTAATTTTAGCTTTTAATGACGTTTGTTCCTTGTTGGTGTATCTAATAAATATATACATTTAAACAATCCGAATGTTTAATATTTAGCAAGGAGAGGTGTTAACTAGTGGTCAAAGCTAGAGAGCTTGCAAGACAGAAGATAGAAGGACAAACAGACAAATAAACAGACGGTTATTATTATTATTTTTAATTTAACTATTTTCTTTTGGGTTGTGTTTTTTTTTTAATCTTGTGGCCAAACTAGGAAAAATTTTATACAAATATTTGTACAATTTGACACATATTTAGCATTACTGCTTTTTATAACATGATATACATAAGTGGATGTATGTTTTTGTGAAGACTAATTCGTAATGTTTTTGGGATGCCAGTACTTGATATACAGAATGGTTTATGATTCATATATTACTAAGCCGAATATAGTGTGAAGAAATTGACGCGTAGAGGATTTTTTGTTTTGGCACCTTATAATATATAAATTACTTACCATAACGCGACAAATCACAATTAAAGATCTCTATAAAAGTCACATAACAGATGATTTTCAATCCTAGTCAGGTCTTAGGTCAACGACCAGTGCGTTCGAGTGTATGGACTTAGAGCCCGCGAGCCCCAGCATAGTAAGATTTACTCGTTTCTGGTCTGGTCAATGTACAATTATACACCTTTGTTTTTTTTTTTAGTTTATATTAAGTAATTTATATTATTATGAGGTGCCAAAACAAAAAATGCTCTACGCATCCTTCTCTTCACACTATGTTCAGCTTCATATGTAAACTATATTACACCCTGTATATTTCACTCTATATATATTGATCTCAAAATCATTACCCTTAAATAATTTTAGTATACCGAAAAAAAATAAATTTAATAATAGTTCCAAAGACTAATTTAGCTTTAAATTGTATTTGAATAGACTATAGATATCGCATTAAGACCATCCATAATTTATACGTTTTAAATAAAACATCCCTCATCCGGATCCTTATTATACAATCATCGCCGGATTACATGTGAATGCTCTTTGCTTCTAACATTAATCGGCTTTGCCTCTTGTGGGGTATTGGTATATGTTAATTGTAATTATTTAGTTATCGTCGTCGTCGTCGTTTCAGCCTTTTACAGTCCATCCCATTTTCAGTGTGACCGGTCTATTGCCACCTGCATCCAACGCGACCCGGCAGTTTTCACCAGGTCAATTATTAGGTCCTTACATATGAAATTGGCCTTTTGTCGTACTGGCCACTTTGATCTTAAATATATCCTCTTTGGTTAGGAATTCCAAATTCAAATTTAAACAGCTATTTACTCATGCATTTGTGTTTTGAAAACCTCAATTCATTTGTTTTTTTCTCTTTTGCTATTTTTTCTGCGTCACTCATTTCACAAAATGAAAAACTTAAAATATCGCATTATTTACGAGTACGAGTTCCACCGTGGCACCAGTGCTGCAGAAACGGCTCGAAGGATTAATGATGTGTATGGGGGTTTTGCAAAAGAAAACACGGAGCGTTTTTGGTTTCAACGCTTCCGTTCTCGAAATTTCGACCTGCAGAATAAGCCCCGTGGACGGCCGGAGACCAAGGTCGACAGTGATGAATTGAAGGCTATTGTGGAAGCAGATCCATCGCAAACCACATCAGAGTTAGCTACAGGCTACGGTGTTAGTGACAAAACCGTTTCAATCCACTTGAAGCAAATTGGGAAAGTGAAAAAGCTTGAAAGGTGGGTACCTCATGAATTGAGTGAAGCAAACCGACAAACGCGCGTCGACTGCTGCGTTACATTGCTCAACCGGCACAATAATGAAGGAATTTTAAATCGGATCATTACATGTGATCCTGAACGATAATCGTAAACGCTCATCGCAATGGCTGAACCCTGGTGAACCAGCAAAGTCTTGCCCCAAGCGAAAATTGACTCAAAAAAAGTTACTTGTAAGCGTTTGGTGGACTAGTGCCGGTGTCGTACACTATAGCTGACAATAGACATCAGCCGTAATCGTCTGATGTCTATTGTCAGCAACTGCAAACCATGATCGAAAAGCTCGCCGTTAAACAACCGAGACTTGTCAATCGCTCTACGCGACTGCTGCTTCAAGACAACGCTAGACCACACACGGCCCAACAGATGGCTACCAAATTAAAGGAGCTTCAATTGGAATGTCTAAGACATCCACCGTACTCTCCGGACCTTGCTCCAACAGATTACCATTTTTTTTTTTTTTCTTGCAAGGAAAAAAAATCAATTCCGATGAGGCAGTCCAAACCGCTTTCAAAGTTTTATTGATTCCCGTCCGAATGGTTTTTTTAGTAAAGGGATCAATGAACTACCTATAAGATGGCAAAAGTGTATAGATAGCAATGGTACATACTTTGATTAATAAAATATATTTTAATATGAAAAAATCGCCTTTATGTTCCTCTCATTCAAAACGCCAATTTCATATGTAAGGACCTAATATTTAGGTATATCGTGTTCCAACTTAAAGGCGAAAATTTCTCATTTTCGTAAAAAATTCATAAACATAGGTTAACACCTAAATATAATATTTTTTATCATTTAGTGACAAAACAAAAATTTTTAGGGACCAAATGGCAGCTATTCTGTGTCGAATAAAAAAAGAATCACATAAATCAGATCATTTACCTCAGAGTAAACGGTGTACACACAAAAAAAAACAACAGCCCGAATTAAGAATCTCTTATTTTTTTTGGAAGTTGGTTAAAATATTGTTGCGTGCAGTTGAAATATGCACGGTTTGGACGGATCGATTCAGAAGCAAGGTTTGGACGCGCTGAGCGTGTTCTTCTCGAAAGCTACTTTTTGTGTCGAATTTTCGAAGTTAAGCCTAATTTGGAAATAAAATATTTTGAATTTTATACTAATATTATATTTTTTTGCTTGCATTGTATAGGCTCTGTGCCTGTTTTATGAAAATTGGTACATATATTATTATAATATTTTATTAGTAAGGACATATATGGTCTTATAACCGTGAGGAACATCGATATAATAGATCTATAGCATACAGAACATTCAAATAGCATTGGTTTGGCTTGATTTTGTAAGATGTAGGCGTTTTTCACGGGTTTGTCCGAGCCAACATTACTTATTTATTTATTTATTTTTATTTAGTTTATTTATTTAGTTTATTGGTAACGTAGGCGAATCGATCGCACTTGTTACATGTCAAAACATTCAGTAGTATACAATAATATATGTATTATAAATTATAGAAATTACAAAAATAAATAAATTTTTAAACAAGACTTACAAACTATCAGATAGAATTTTTATAATAAACAATTCATTACAGGTCAGTAACATAACATAAACTTTCTATTAAATATTTAGTCAAACAGCATTAACAAGACTTACAAACTATCAGATACAATTTTATGATAAACAATTCATTACAGGTCAGTAACATAACATAAACTTTCTATTAAATATTTAGTCAAACAGCATTTCCAGGTCATCGGATTGTAGAAGGAGTTGGGTTGAATACATCTCGATCATCAATAAAGTCTTTGATATTATAATAAGCTTTAGACATAAGACATAAGAGCCTTTTGAAGCAAATATTATGTTATTCTCATTGTACAGTAAATGCAGATAGAACACAATGTAAAAGTTACAATGGGACAGACATGTTCACCTTTTAAAATATATTACTGGTCATTTTAAATAGAAAAAAAATATTTTCAAATAAAACCTAACAAGTTATTCTCGGAATGTCAACACAAAAACTACCACCGGTTCAAACCTAACCCATCTAGAAGAACCGGCGTGAGAAACTTGCATGTAGAGTTAATAAGGCAGCTTTTCGCGAACATTGTTATCTACTGCGCTTGCCAACCCGCCTGTCAAACGTGGCAAGCAATTCCCCCTAATACTTTAAGGGTGGCCAGTAGTGTCGAACAAAGGGGCTTATAATATTAGGTAAAATGTAATATTTAGTGAAATGTTATTATAATAAATAACAAAGTGTCTATTTTTATATTAATGTCGTGAATTTGTGTAACTGAATTTTTAACAAATTTTTGTAAATATTACGGGTTGATATGGGTCGCAGATACCTGAAATAAATTTTCTTTATTTATTTTTTTAATTAAAAAAATACTCGTAGATAAAAAAAGTTTGATGTGTATTGTATAGTATGATACTAAACGTAGTACTGTATGTAGTAACTATATTGTGCACATACAAGCGCTAAGAACACCGGCAGCACTCACAAAATTGAAAGTGAAGACAAACAGAAAAGTTCCAGCGTCTTACACTTACCCTGAGTGAGTCGCAAACAATGTTACACCATCTCCATGTCATCATCACGATTAGCTGGCATATCGCTGCTACGGCAATATAAGGCGGCTACATCATAATATAAAAGAGCAGTCACTATAACTTCGTGGGGTAATAACCAGGCAAGAGATATCCATTGGTACTAGTCATTTGCTTTTAATCCACTGTTTTAAAAATTTAAACATTTTCAATAGGCAATGTACAACGTGCACAACACAGCGATCAGCTGATTACGCTGAGAGGTCAATAGCACGCGTAAGACGTTCATTACGTACTAGGGCAAAAATAAAAAAAATTAAGAATTTAATGCAGAACGATGTTCCAAACAGCATTTTAGCCTTGCGACTAAAATAATAAATTGCAAAAACAAATTTTTTCTTCAAACAGTTCAGCCTTGCGACTAAAATAATAAATTACAAAAATTTTTTTTTTTCAAAAAATAAATAATAAAAAAAAACATTTCTGGAATCAGTCAAGGTCCTATAATCATATCCCAAAGTAATAGTGACTGCTCTTTTTACACCCTGTATAATAGTATAGCTACGCAACGTAGAACAGCTACGAGAGCGTAGCCCAGCTACGATATTGTAGCACTGCTACGGAGATATAGATCTGCTACGATAGTAGCACTGCTACGGAGATATAGTATTGCTACGGGAACGTAACAATGGTATAAAAAACAAAGTGTGATCTGATGATGATGATGATGATGCTTAGGGTCTACGAATACGTTTATCACAGCATAACATTATGGTTACCCTCTATTAATTTATTACTTAAAATTAAGGTCTTTGACTTTTTTGTTTTCTTCTTGTTTTGTCCCTTTTGTCTTTTTCGTAGTCAGGTTAAAATAGCATTATGTTCCTAATGCCTTTCCATAGAAATAATAACGCGACAATCTCCTAAACCTTACTAACGACATTATACTACATTATAGTTTTACATTATTAATCAGTTTCTTAATCTGAACAATTAAAAATAATCCTAAAATATTAGGGACTTCTGCGTCCCCTCTTTTAAAAACGAAAGATTTATTATAAAGTTACATCTGTACAATTACATAAAAATGGATAGAAACTGAAGTGCGATAATTAATTACTTAAGGACATTATAAGACCAACCAAGTATGAGAAAGGACGAACAGACAGCGAAATGTTACTAATTAAAAAACGATGTCCCGTTTTTAAACGGAACTCTAAAAAGCAGTTATAAAATATCAAATAACAAAATATCAGGGACATCTGCGTCCCATTCGTTATAATTTTTATTCAAAATTATATAAAACACATAGAAAGTGCGATTATTACCAAAGGACATTACAGAAGTTTCCAAAATTAGTCACTTTCTCATTCTGTCACGGAACAATTATTAAACATCGGCCCAAAATATCAGGGACATCTGCGTCACTATAATCCACATTTATAATGAAGTTACATCTACACTATTATATAAAACATAGAACCTAAAGTGCGACAATCGCCGACATTCAGAAAGTACATTAGAGTTTTGCACAATTAGTCAGTTTCTCAATCTGTCACGGAACAATAATTAAACATAGGCCCAAAATATCCGGGACATCTGCGGCCCACTATTACCCGAGATTTATCACCGTGCGACACTATTTAACTTGCGCGTTCACAATTAATTATCGAACGATTACAGGATAGCCCTCTCGTAGTGCTTCATTAGCCCAAGAAATTAGGAAGGTTTTAACTATAATAATATATTATGAAAAAACAAGAACATTGAAATTATTATTACCTTTAATAAAATAAAAGTTTTTTATAGATACGTTATACTAAAGTCACACGCCATTACAATGGCAGGATGTAGGTACTAGAGCTATACCTGATATTTTTATAATTTAGTAATAATACACTAAATACTTGCACTTTTTTCCACTTTATTAGTTTTTTCACAAGTTATTTATATATTGGAAATAGGGAATAATCTTTTGAATTTTCTGGATTTAACTATTGATATAAAACTAGGCCATCATAAATTTAATATATTCAGGAAATCTACGTACAGTGAAAATATCCTCCATGCTAACTCATGCCACCCACATCAACATAAACATGCCTCGTTTCACGCTTTCATACACCGTTTACTAAATGTACCCCTAGACACAAAAGATTTTAGGACAGAACTAAATACAATTAAAATGATTGCAGTAAACAATGGTTATGAAAGAGGTTTAATAGACACAATTTTGAAAAGAACGAAGAAGAAAATGACAGAAAAGTTACTTTACAATCAGATCGAGGACAAAGATGAAGAAAAAATCGGAAACATATGGGTAAAGATTCCTTATGTTGGCCCATCGTCCTATAAATTCCAAAGGATTTTAAAAACCAAAGATGTTAAAGTAGCTTTTTACACTACAGGCTCCTTAAAAAGTATGTTGTGCAATAATAAAGATAAATTTAAAATCACAGACAATAGCGGCATCTACAGTCTAACTTGTGATACATGTGGAGGTACTTATATAGGTCAGACGGGAAGGAAATTTAAAACAAGAATAAAAGAACATATAACAGCTTGGAAAAAGAAAACGGAAAGATCAACGTTTGCTCAACACCTAAACAGCAGTGGACATAATTTTGACCCCAATATGAACATCAAATATCTGCATGTATTACCAAAGGGTAGAAAGATGGATGCTTTGGAAGCTCTAGAAATAAATAAACATAAAAAGTACGGAAATTTAATAAACGACCAGACATGCCTTTCAAATTCTATATTATTACAAGACATTTAATTTAATTTATTTCATAGTTAAAACTCCATCAATAATTAATTATTGTATTCATTTTAGATCAATTTTGACATTATTTATTAGTTTTATTTATAATTTGACATTTTATTGTGACATTGTTTAGTTTGATATATTGTAGTTGACATTATTTTTATATCTAATTATGATGGACATGGTTTTTTAATTATTGAACATTATTATTGTTATTTTATTTTAAAGATTGACATGCGTAATCAGTTTCTATTCTATGACATTGAAAATGTTATTAATTTATCAATTTAATATGTTATTACTCAGTAATTTTACATTAATTTAATATATTAAAGTAAGAAATAATTTAGTACAAAATAATTAAGTTAAAGTGCACAAAATTGTAAATTTTTTTCCTGATGCTGGCAACTCTAAAAAATTCTGCACAATGTTTACAATATTTTTAAAAATTTAAATCTACCTACACCTGATGATGACTATGTCGAAACCGGTCGTGTATTTTAATAAATAACTTGTGAAAAAACTAATAAAGTGGGAAAAAAGTGCAAGTATTTAGTGTATTATTACTAAATAAAATGTATTTCCATCAAGAACCTACGGTACAATCAATAACATATTTTTATAATTTACCATCTTTGTACTGCATTCTGGTGATCAATAAATAAATGAAATGAAAAAATAAATGAAATGAAGAAAAGTAGGTACTACTACTACCACGGCCAAAATTAGTGTGGGTGGCCATAAATATGTGCACGGGTGTTGAATTCTAGTGCATGTGTATCTAGTGCACAAATTCAAAGTTAAGGATGACCAAAACTATTTTCATTTTGCTCGAGAGCAAAAAACTCCAATGACGACTCAAAGTTTCACCACAAAAACTGGAACGAAAATTAAACCAAAGTTTATTAATTTCGAACTCGGTCGATTCGGTCGTTGCGATCAAATGCACTTTCAACAAGTCTCTTTCAATAAATGAAATCAAAAATCTTCATTGGAATTGTACAAAGTGTAAAAAGACTAGGGCCTGAATGCCAAGTCCAAGATGTCATCGCAATTATCACGAACTTCACGAAACAAAATGTGTGGGATTTGACATAAGCTTCGCTAAGTGACATACGAATTCGCGCCCCCGTCTAGTGGTTCAGAGGTCGTGGGTTCTACCGTGTATACCATAAATTTGACGACCTCCGTAACGCAGTGGTTGAGCTCGTCGGTGCTTAGAAGGTCGCGGGTTCAAAAAGTTTTTAATGTTCCTAATCCGTATTGAATATTTTGTATATATTAAAATCTTAAATATGTGTATAGTATAAAAGTATTAAATATATTTCCGTAGTAAGAGAAGTATATAAATTACTATTTATATGAGGTGCCAAAACGAAAAATGTTCTACGCGTCCTTCTCTTAACACTATATTTGGCTTAATATATTATAATCGTCGTTTCAGCCTTTTATTTTGTCCACTGCTGGACATAGGCCTCTCAAATACATTTCCAGTGCGACCGGTCCATTGCCACCTGCATCCAACGTGACCCGGCAGTTTTCACCAGGTCGTCGGTCCATCTGGTAGGTGGCCGTCCCACACTGCGCTTGCCAGTACGTGGTCTCCACTCTAGAATCTTTTTGCCCCATCGACCGTCCAATCTTCGTGCTATGTGGCCGGCCCATTGCCACTTCAGCTGACTGATCCTACGGGCAATGTCAGCAACCTTAGTTCTTCTACGGATCTCCTCATTTCTGATTCGATCACGTAGAGAAATACCGAGCATTGCCCTCTCCATAGCACGCTGAGCAACATTGAGCCTTTTGAAAAGATCCTTCGTGAAGCACCACGTCTCAGAACCGTAAGTCATCACTGGTAACACACATTGGTTGTATACCTTTGTCTTAAGGCACTGATGTATTTTGGACGAGAAGAGGATATATTATAATAAATAAAATAAATAAATAAATATATAATAAAATAAATAAATGAATCATCCTGTATAGCTGTGTATGGGTGTTAGCTCGTCTACCACTTAGCGACCCTTCCATCCCTTGGATGTGTTTGGAATGTGTTAAATACGGGTTTGTTTGTTCTTAGATATTGACAGCCCTTTGAGCGACATTTGTCTGAGAAAAAGTTAATGGTGGTTGAGTTTTGGTAAAGTTGGTATTCTAGTTTGATTAGGATAACGCAGTGACGAAGGCTGGTTTATTTTGACAGGAAACGTAATATACAAAGTTTAAAAGAACAGTCACTATAACTTTGAGATACGATTTTACCTTTCCTAATTTTGAAAATGTATTTTTTTTGTCAAAAACTAAAAAAAAAATTTTTTTCACTTGTTACCATTTTTTATTTTTCCGTCGCAAGAATAACTAAAAAAGCAAAAATAAAATATTGGAGTTTACTCCTTAAGAAACGAATTGAGTTATAAGGCCCGGTACGGAAATTTTATGATGAGTAAAATCAAGTGTAATACGAAAAGTTGAGGCGTTACGTAGAAAGAGACAAACATATATATCTGTAGGATTTTATTTTAAATTTTTTCTCAAAAAAATACATTTCTAGAATGAGACAAGGTAGTATAATCATATCCCAAAGTTATAGTGACTGCTCTTTTTACACCCGTTATAAGGTGGTTATTTAGATCAGTGCCACAAAGTAGATAATATATGTTATGTATAGAGACACGACCTAGTACTAGAAACTGGCATCACACTGGCAATGCGACTGGCTATAGGTGAAGTCCAGGCACATTCCGGAAATCGCCATCTATCGCCGCTATTGGAAAATACTGATTACTTATTTTGTTTCGTATCTTCTTCTTAATTAAGGAGTTGAATTAAGTTTAATGCGATGTTATGCTCAAAATATGCTTATCTTTATTTTAATGTCAATGTTTATACTTAATTCGGCATATTTATATTTTATAATTTAAAAGTAGTGACATCTATTGCAATTTTTTTGTATTAAAGATAGATTGTATGGGATGGTAGGCTATAACAGCGCCTTCAAAAGTAGTAGGAGAGTAATTGAAATGGAATTGTATGAACCCGACGCCATTGAAAGACCGATCATTTGACAGGATTGTATAAGTAGGGTAAAGGGTCTGTTAACTTTTACTACATGTTTACCGACCTACCAAGAGTAACAGGGCTTTACCCATTTCTTTATTCATCTATTATAGACTAGCTGACCCGTGCCCACTTCGTTGAGTATGGAAACAGTGTAAACCTTCCTGGGACCTCCACGAATATTTCAAGACCAAAAATAGCCGAATCAGTTCAACTGATCTCGAGTTTTAGCGAAACTTACAAACAGCAATTGATTTTTATATAGCCTTTGTTACGCAGTGATAATTTAGCTTTCTATATAGCCCTTATATAGCCCTATGCTCTATGGGATGACGACATAATAAAAGTCGCGGGGTCAAACGGGCAGAGCGTGGCTCACGACAGAGAGAGATGGTCAAGTTTGGAAGAGGCCTTTACCTGAGAGGGGTTCCTCAGTTACTGGTTATTAATTTTGGCTCTAATTTACTCTGAAGTTTTAACAATAGATAATTAAAACAATAATTTTCTTATGTAGTTTTATATTGTATATTTGTACTTTTTATAAAAATAGTTAAGTTATTGTTAGTAAGTAGCGCAATGTAACTTAGAGGAAATAAAAGGCTTTTTAATTTTTTATTTTATTTTATAATGTAGCTTTCTAATGAAAAAAGAATTATTAAAATCGGTCCAGTACTTTTTGAGCTAAGTCGTTACATACAAAAATACAAATCTTTCCTCTTTATAATATTAGTGTAGATTGTATTTTAAAAATGTAAATATCTAGTTCTAAGAAACATTATTTTGTATTTTATTCTTTGTATCATCTTTGGCACCAATAAACTTTTTATTATTTATATTGTGATTCAAGAGATGAACATGTAAGAAGCCGAATTTTACATGCTCATGAATCATGTCGTTTCGATTATCGGGGCTTCAAGATTTAGGAAAGAGAGATTTTATTTAACGTCCACGCACTTAGGCAGTATAAAATATGTCTTTCAACTAGTCTAATATACGACCAGTTTTTGTACCTAGATTGCAGCGACACCTATCGGGTCAAACCTTCCTCGAGAACCACTCTATCCATTGGTTACAACATCATGAAGATCGGTGCAGTAGTCTTTGAGTTTATCACGAACATACAGACGTGGCGGAGGACTTTATTCTATAACTAGCTGCCCCGACAAACTACGTTTCTTGACGCACTGACAGCGCCATCTACCGGGTCCAATACACTAAAACCATCCTCGAGAACCACTCTATCCATTGGTGACAACAGCATGAAGATCAGTGCAGTAGTCTTTAAGTTTATCGCGAAGACGCAGTGGAACATTTAGTTACAAACCAATATCCTTATTATAGAATACTAGCTGACCCGTGCCCACTTTGCTTAGCATAGAAACCGTTTAAACCTTCCCTAGACTTCCTCGAATATTTTAACACTAAAAATAGCCGAATCGATAATATATGTTATATTGGTTTCTCATATAAACGCAAATATAAAAGTAATTTTACAAAACATTAAATCAAATTCGTATTTATTTAACGCCATTTCCCAATCGTAAAAAGAGATCAACAAAAGAAAACAATAATGGCCGAAGTAAATCTTTTGTGTCTAAACTAAATCCAATTTATTTGAGACGCTGACGTAATCGCCACGATGTTGACAAATGGCGGCCGCCTCTCCGCTGTTCTGTGATGCTTCGATATATTTTATTCGACACACGCAATACACACTCGGTTTCCGAAACTTTATGTATGGAAAAACTAACGTATTGAACGCTGACGCTCCAAAGGTACCTGTAGTATGCACATATAAGAATTGACTCTGTGTACCTGACCACTAGTAATAACTACCATATATGTGAGATACGTCCGGTCACCATGCCAGTGGTATAATTGACCCCCACTCTAAGTGTCCCGTATATGGTATATTCCGGCGAAAGAGAGGCAACCAGTTATGCAAACACTACAGTACCGATTTGATAAATTATTGGAATTAACCTTTTTTTTTTTTACTTGGGGAAATCCTTTAGGGATTCCAGACTGATTGGGGATGTCGGCCGGGATATGTGGGACTCTCCCGAAAGCTAGGTAAGGAACGCACTCGGGGTTACCGCAGTAAACCCCAAGTTGCCATCTCCTCCGCTAGGTGCTGGGCCACCGGACCCGCCTAGGCGATAACAGCAGCGACCCAGTTAGCGGCTTCTGCTTTCAGGTGCAGAACCTTCGCAGCATCCAGTCGACGACAGCTGCTTTTCTTCCGTAAGAACGCTCCGTGGCACCGGACGCTCTTCTACCGAACAGGGGCTCATTCAATGGGAGACGGATTCCCTAATCCGACACCCAAGTCGATTTTAAGGCGGGAGCTGGCGCTCATGATTTGCGCGCCGGTGCCCTCCTCGCCTCCTACGAACGGGATCTGCGGCTACGTCCACCTCTCTCTCCCGTTCCCTTCTGTGAGATCACGGCTCACAGAAGGTAGCCATTGCCACCCAAGCATCTCTCGACCGGACTATACCTTCAAAGATGGCCGGGAGAGTTAAGTCCAATCCGGGGACGGCGCATAGCTCCACACGTTGCTCGTCCCAGGCAGGACAATACTCGAGTGTGTGCTCCGGGCAGTGGTGGCATTGATTGGAATTAACCTGATCTCTGGTATTTAACTAGCCTTGCGAGTGTGAGTGTGATGTAATTGTGGCGGTACTACTAGCGCCACAATCTTGTATCGCGCTATCGAAGTTTTCTAAGTCCAGTGCTATATCGGATGTAAAAAGAACAGTAACTATAACTTTGGGATATGATGATACTACTTTTTCTCATTCTAGAAATGTATTTTTGATATTTTTACAAAAAAAAAAAAAAAAATTTTTAATTTTTTACAGAAATTATATAAAAAAAATACATTTCCAAAATGGGGAAAGGTAGTATAATCGTATCTCAAAGGTATAGTGGCTTTCTTCTTTTTTTAACATATACACACTGTATATACGACATCTGAAAACTAGTACAGTTGACTTCGGCCTGACCGAGCATACCATCTCGTGAGGTCAGAGATCTCCCTTTGGGGCTTCCACTAGTATTGACGTTGTTTTCATACCGTTTGTCTCTTTCGCGGCCTGGGTTTCCACTGACGCGGAGCGGGGCGGCGAGGAGCTTGCGGTGCCTGAACTGACTAATCACTATGTTCGAAATCTCCGCTCCGTTTCCACGGAAACAGCACGAGCATAGTGATTGTTCAATTTGGGCAGCGCTAAGCTTATCTCTGCCCCGCTCTGCGTCGGTGGAAACGCAGCTTTAGCAGAAGGGTTTCAGACAGCTGTGTCAGGACTGAGTTCCTTTCGGCGGCGTCAATCTTAACCCATTAATATGGGAAAGTCCTTGGGAGTATATTCCTTATTATTCTTACCTTTCAATTCCGTGACATGAAGCAGTCCGCTGGGACTAGTATTTCCACATAATTCTAGGATATCTGTCTCTCCCTTTCTCTCTGATAATGTTCCAGCAGCGTTCAATATGGGTTGTTAACTTGAATGCCATGTTAGATAGGAATATGGAAATCAGTGCTTTCGTGTTGTTGTTGAAAATCCATCTCTTTTTGTCAAGGGGGTTTAAAAAAATCCTCTGTTTTCGTCGAGTGTACAAAAAATCTTGCGTTAAATAGAATCCCTTTGTTTTCGTTTGGGAGTTAAAAATCCCTCTATTTTTGTCAGGGGGTTAAAACTCCTATGTTTTCGTCGGTAGTGAAATATATTTCCTAAGATTTGGTCGAGGGGTTAAAAGTCCCTGTGTTTTCATCACAGGGTTCAAGACTCCTCTGTTTTCGTCGGATTTTCAAAACTCATTTTTTTAGTCGCTGTAATACTACTCGTAAATAAATTCACTCTCTTTGGGTTAAAAGTCCCTCTGCTGTCATCGAAGTGTTAAAAACTCCTCTGTTTTCGTCGGGGTTTCAAAACTCCTCTTTTTTCGTGGACGTAAAACTAAATAAAACCTATCTCTTTTTTAATATTTATATTTTTTCTAATAAATTGTTTATTTTCTCTCCACAATAATTCAAATTACAGTTTTAATAGTATTTTTAGATTAGAGATTTAAACACTAATATAAATGTTGAACTCTTTATTCACCCCCCATTCCCATTACGGTTTTCCTCCACCTATCTCAACAATCCCATCAAATCACGGACGAAATGTGCCATAGGGATTGAATAGGACCCCACCTGTGCCATTCGAAGTTCGATCCGATGTTAAAAGTGTTTTAATCTTATTGCGCTTACTTACGAAAATTGTTTATAGGGGGGGGAGGGACTCCGTTGTGGAAGGAGGGGTAAGTCACGGGCTTAAATCCAAAAAAAAAATGTTTGTTCCCGGGTTTGATGTGAAAATATGTATTTAATGACAATAATATGATATCTATGGACGCTTCACACCACGTCTATCGGGCCCGGTGATGAGTATCCGAAGAACTTGTGTTACAGGTACCAGACAACGGAAATACACGGAAATACTATACATATATTTAAGATTTTTATTATATTGTACACAAATTTTATACACATTCATGACCCAGGAACATTTAAAACTTTTTGTTCCCTCGGCGGGATGGAACCCGCGACCTCCGGTTTCACCACCGACGCGCTCAACCACTGGGCTATAGAGGTCATCTCTATTATTTATTGTATAGCATAAAATTATTTAATATATTCCCGCTGTCTGATAGTATTATATTTCTAAAACCACGGTGCCAGATTGACGTGGAAGCCTATTGACCGATAACCGACAAAACACACAAAAGGACATGCATCCAGTTCGCCCATATTGATCCACGGGTGTGTACTAAATATAAAGTTCAATAAAAGTCCCCCACGCGATAGGAAGTCTCGGATTTATCGAACTAACCCCGTGTAAATAAATAAAGTGGAAAGGCGTGCATTTCTTATGAGGAGTAAGGGCGCGTACTATGCTTAGGCTTGTATGATCTGTATTGGTGAAAAACTGATGAATTAAATTGTTTTCTGGATAGAAAAACAATGGCCAAGTGCGTGCTATGTTTTGCCTTTGTATACAGCGTGTAAAAAGAACAGAAACTATAACTTTAAGATAAGATTATACTACCTTTCCTCATGTAGGAAATGTATTTTTTTCTATATTTTTGAAGTCAAAAACTATTATTTCTTATTTTTTTGTCGCAAAAATACGCAAAAAACAAAATATAAAGCAAAAAAAAATTTTTTTTTACTTTTATAAAAAAATACGATTCTAGAATGAGAAAAGGTAGTATAATCAATAATCATATCCCGAAGTTATAGTGTCTGCTCTTTTTACACCAGTTATAAATTAATAACTGATGAATTAAATTACTGCAAAGTTTTCTGGATACACGTATAAACTTGTAAATATTATTAAGTAAAGAGCTTAGCTCTCGACTCAGAGGTCGTGGGTTCGATTCCCGCGTTGGAACAACACAAAGCGTTGTTTTCAAGTTTGATTAGGACAATGCAGGCTGATCATCTTGTCAGACAATCAGGTTATTGTCTAACAAGATGCGTCGGATGGGCATGTGAAAAGTCGGTCCTGCGCCTGTTCTTTCGCCAGTCGTGTCTGTTTGCCGTCCCACTGGGTTATGAGAGTAAAAGGAAGAGAGAGTGTTTTTGTGTATTGCGCACACACTTCGGTACTTTTACGATATTATCATATTATTACTAGCTGACCAGTGCTCACTTGAGCACCAAAACCTTTTAAACCTTCCGTGGACTTCCACGAATATTTCAAGACTAAAAATAGCCGAATCGGTTTAGCCGTTCTCGAGTTTTAGCGAGACTAACGAACAGCAATTCATTTTTATTTATTATATGATTATAATTATAATAATGTAGCGATTATGTTTTATATTTAAATAACCACTTTAAAATACCTGTAGTCCAACGCGGATCTTGCTTCCTCACAAATTTTCGTTGGGCTTGTACGGGCCCTTAACATGTATCGATTGCACTATTGTTTTTATTGGCCGGGAGTCATGTCTGCAAATACGGTTTTGATGTTTGTAGTTTAGAAGCTTCAAAATATCACTAGCTGTACTCGCGACTTCATTCGCGTGGTTTTTGAGTGACTTCAACCGTTTATACAGTGCACGCAACGAAAGTCATGTGAATAATTTTCCCCGTTTTTGCAACATTTCTCACAGACGCTTCGCTCCTATTGGTCGCAGCGTAATGTTATATAGCCTAAAGCCTTTGTCTATAAATGGATAATCCAACAAAAAAATATTTTTTAAATCGGACCATTGGTTCCTGAGATGAGTGCGTTTAAACAAACAAACAAACTCTTCCGCTTTATAATAATATTAGTATAGATATTGCTTGGTACGACAAGACTTCCCCAAAGTAGAGGATAGTTGGCGAGCATGAACAATGTTTGCAGAAACACTGCAGCCAATTTCCGTATACACAGTGTAAAGAGTCACTATAACTTTGGGATTTGATTATACTACCTTTTCTCATATAATTATATTTATTCTAGAGACAGATCTTCAGATTAATGTACTTAATACTTTACGACGTATCCTAAAATGTTTAAGTGACAGTTAGAACACAATTTTCTCAAAATCATAATTTTTCTACTTATCATGTATTCAATTATCAGGTGATTGCAAGCAAAGCTGTGAGCAACAGCTATATTTACATGTTTAAAATGTGCTAACAAAGCTCTTTCATTTAATACCCCACACGATATTTTCAAGATATTTTTTTCTTTACTTTATGTACCCTAGAGGGCGCTGTAGCCCTTATTACATGACGTCATGTACGCTATAATTAGCGGACAATCAAGAGGCTTTCAACGACACCACATTTGTCTAATTATCATAACTAGTTTAGAAGTTACGATGGAATATATTGCATAGCCACATTACAGGTCAAAATCATAATCCTCCTTTTTGTTTCACCGTAGTCGGGTAAAAGGGAGAAACGATACAGCGACAAAACAGTACAAAACAAAAACCTTGCGAAAATCGTAGTCATTAACAATGACTACGATTTTCGTTTTTGTATTCGCTTTTGATTCTGTATTAATTTGCTTTAATGTTTCTGTTTATATTTTTGTCTCAGAGGTAATTTGAGATAATGCAAATAAAACCATAAACAATTATAATATTAATTGCATCCATTAAGCAAAACAAACAATGCGTGGATATTAATTCGTTAATTATATATTTAATTATTAACATTCACAACTACCCGCGGTCGTTACCGGCGCGGCGGCTGCCATTTGTCATGGTCCTGTCTACCGGATACAAAAAAAATTAAACTACCCTCAAAATGTGTAAGGTAATTATCGGGTCTAAAACGAACATTAATTGCTTTAACTTTGGAATATGATTGACCTTTTCTCATTCTAGAAATGTATTTTTGTATATTTTTTTTTGCTTTTTCGCTATTTTTGCGGAAAAAAAATGGTAAAAAGTAAAAACATTATTTATAGTTTTTGAAAAAAAAATAGCATTTCCAAAATGAGAAAGGCAGTATAATCGTACTTCAAAGTTATAGTGAGTTCTTTTTACACCCTGTACAAATTAAGTGGACGTTATTCAATCAAAAATTTCATTAAAATAGATATTATTAATATTCTTTTTAAAACTAATCCTTCCGACACTGATTTTGGAGTCGACCATATTATAATGCCCCCGCTTTTACTGTGTAGCTATTTGGACCTAAGCCTTAGGTTAGGTTAAGTTTTAAAAAATATTATAGCTAAAAGTTATTACTTTAAATTTCGTTTCCACCTTTAAACAAAATGTCTGACGTTACTTGAGTGCGGAAGTATACGCTTATATTACAAATTAATTTAATATTTCACTTAATCAAATCGTACTAGTAGTTTAGACTGCCAAAATAATCACCCTTCCTTTTATCTACGCCGTATTTAAAAAACGCTTAGTCCCAAACGTAAAACAAAAATGTCAACCCGAAAATTTCGTTTCCACTTTTCAACAAAATGTCAACGCTACTTGACGCGAAATTTTAGTTTAATCTTAGAGAAAACATATTTTTATCTCATAACGGAGCGGCACGTACGTGCACAATTTTTCACGCCCGTAAATTTTCCTCTGGACCGACACGCTGCGCCATCCAAAACATTTAGAAGCGTTTGAAAATATCATATTTTTGCATCACGAGCAGGTTTGAGTAAGATTATCTTACCGTTGGGTAAGGTAATTTACCACCTTGGCATTATCTTAGCGTTATGGCATGACATCAAGGCCCGTATAAATAAAAAAATCTCAGACACTACCTCACTTGAAAACCTATTAGACAGATAAAAAACATTTCGTTTCACTTTTAAAAGTGAACATTTTTTTATGTTACATTGTACTTTAATTTATTTTCTTTCTAAACCGTTATATTCGTATTATAGATTACAGAAATACATTAAAATGAGTATAATCTATATTTAATAGTCTTTATTTGTATGATTTAGATTTAGAAAAAGAAAAAAATTAAATTATGTAACATAAGTTAAGTTCTTCATTTTTAAAGGTGTAACGAAACGTTTTTTTATCTGTCAAATAGCTTCTCAAGTGAGGTTGGGTTTGAAATTGTTTTTTTTGCTTTATTGTTATTTTTTCGAACAAAAAATAAGAAATGGTGAAAAGTAATTTTTAGTTTTAGTTTTTCGACAAAAAAAAAATACATTTCTAAAATGAGGAAAGATAGTATAATCATATCTCAAAGTTATAGTGACTGTTCTTTTTACACCGTGTATAATCGACGACCTCCGATAGCCAATATCTAAACTAATGGACATGAAACAGCTAATATCAACATTTAACAATATCAAAACAAACGTCGGCCCTAGTGCACGCTACAAATACACAGTTATTGGGCAATAAAGGCTTACAGAGGAAATTAGTCCGTGACAAACGGGGCGGGGGTAATTAGCGTGTCAGCGCGGCCAGCGTCATGTGTAATGTTTGTCGCCATGTTACATGCAAAATATCGATACATGTTGCTACCAGAAGTGGGATGTACAACTATTTTTCATCGATTCAGCGGCCATTTTGGGGTTTTTTTAACTTCCGCACTGAGAACTAAGTTTAAGTAAAAATTGTGACATTAAATTCAAAGCAACACTCAAACAAACCTTAATTTCAATTCTTAAGCGGGAGGTCACAGGTCCAAGTCATGCCGAAGGAACAACAAGTTTTCTGTGTTTATGGGTCATGGATGCGTATTAAATTTGTGTATTAATATAATAAAAATCTTAAATATGTGTATTGTGTAAAAATATTAAATATATTTCCGATGTTTAGATATTGTATTGTTATTATATTATTGACCTAAAATAATCACATATACGACAAACAAAATAATAATAAACATTTTTTTCACCATTTTACATTACGTGCTGTATCACCTATGTATCAGAAGTGGGATCTGGAACTATTTAACGTCGACTCATCAACCGCCATTTTGTGGTTTCGGTGAAGCTTGATGCATCACTCTAGGACAATTAATGCTCACTTATGGAGTTACTTAGTGGAGATTGTCACAAAGTCCATAAACCAACACACATACTAGGTCTTAATTTGTATTAAATGAATAATAAAAGTCTCAAACCTAACCCTCACTTGAAAACCTATTTGATAAATAAAAAAAAGGATTCGTTTCTCTTTTAAAAATGAAGTTACTTATGTTACATACGTTTTATGATAGAAACAGACAACTTAGATATGTTGTCTGTGTGTATTACAAAAGCTCACTACAATTATTTAAAAAAATATGAAACTAGACTGGCCGTATTTTTCTGAAAATCATAAAAAAAATCGTAATTCGAAAACGACACAAAATCGTAGAGAATAATTACATGGGGATCATTTGTATACCCCTTGACATAAGCTATCCATTTTTTTTATTGCACGTCACTTTCCTGGCCATGTCCATGGCCTGTATATTATTATTATGAAAATAATATACAGAATGACCAGGCTCATATTTATGTTAAAAATATGCTAAACTTTTAAAATTTAATTATTATTTAGTTATGTTATCATTAGGGACATGTAAGTTAACGCCATGTTAAATATCATGTTATCCCTCTCATATTTCCTGGCAATGAATGAGATATCATGGTATTTTAACATGGCGTTAACTTTTACATTGCTTGGTGAAACACGCCCTTGTTTTTTCATATTATTATTTTACGGAAAAGTCAAACGGCCCAGGGGCTGGCGCTTACCTCGGCCAACGTATCAGTTTAGCGACACAGCGAGGTAATACTGCCAGTCTTTTGGGTACATTACCAGCGGTCGCCGATTTAGATATAGTTTTTTACATGTAGCCTTTTTTATTACTTGTTTATGTTAGTTTAGATAATAATAATTTACGTAAAATAGTTTTTAATTTATATATGTTATTATTAAGGAATCTTTTGTGTTATTGATAATTAAAATAAAGTAGTATTATTTTACATATTTTTAAAATAATCAGAAAACAAAAATTCAGAAAAATACAATAAATATTCCCTATTTCGTTCTAATGAAAACTAAACAACGCCAGTACAGTATCAAAGCTCGATTGTTGCGGGTAGTCGGTAATGGACTTAATTCTCGTGCGGCTTTCGGCTTTTAGTCATTGTTTGCGTCGGTCTAGCCGCTAGCCAGGATATCTAGTTGCAATTTTTAGGACCGAAATATAGCTGAAATGTTTTGGCGCAAAATTTGCGTGGACGATATTTACACATGTTACCAAGTCATGTATGGTACTAATATCATTGGGAAAGTTTGTGAGTATGTTTGTTGCTCTTTCACGCAAAAACTAGTGAACGGATTTTTTTTTTGATTTTGATGAAATTTAGTATGGTTGTAGTATTTATACTGAACTAGCTGACCCGTGCCCTCTTCGTTGAGCATACAGTATTTTCACATAGTTTAAACCTTCCCTGATCTTCCACGCATATTTCAAAACTAAAAATAGCCGTATCGGGTCAGCCACTCTCAAGTTTTAGCAAAACTAACGAACAGCAATTCATTTTTGTATATAAGAAGACGAGAAGAAGAAGATAGAGTATATTAATTAGGTTAAATTTTACGAGGGAAAAATCTAGTCGCCGCGGTATTTTGCGCAGACGATATAGCGCGAGACATCTAGTGGTTTTTATAAATTGCTTTTTTAGAAATCGTACATTTTCATGCAATTAGTATTTAATTAGGTATAGTTATTATAATTTGAGAAATCGCCATTTTTCTCTATCTCGTGCCTTTCTTTTAACCTCTCGAGTCAAATCCTAAACGATGGCAATAAAAAAAGACTACAAAAAATAATAAAGCATAAATTATTTTTTTAAATATTTTTTTAACATTACAAAAGTATTATTTTATGTATATTTAGTAGTTATTTTTAAACGTAGTTCTTTTTTTATATTTAAATTATATTGCTATTCTACACTGTATATATTATATTAAAACAATCAACAATTTTACAAGTAAATAAGGGGTTTAATATCCAAGATATCCACAAAAGTCATAAATCAGACGAGCTTCAACTCTGGTCAGGTGTTAAGTCAACGACCAGTGCGTTCGTGTGTATAAACTAGGAGCCCGCGAGCACCAGCATAGAAAGATACACATATTCCTTGTGGTCATTTTAGACCTTTTCAAAAATCCTTTTCAAAAATATTACAGGATACAAAAAAATGTTTCATCGGATTTTGATATGCACTGTTATAGGAGCTTTTGATTTTGAATCTATTTTTGGTGCAGATTTCTGTATGTTATAGCGGGTTTTGGTACGAAACTTGCCGAGCATTTTAAAGAAATTTTTACGAGGTTTGTCAACGGTTATACTAGCTCAAATTTGGTCCAAAAAGCATTATAGCGGATTTTGGTTTTATATCCCTCAAATAGCTGATGATTGTGAATATCTGCTTGCTTGCTAGCTTCGTAACCATTTACATCGGAAAGGAGTAACGACCATCTAAATAGCAGACTGTGACGTCACGCAACCCGTCCAAGTTAAATTGAAACTGGTAACCAAACCGCACCATGATTTATTGGCCACACGCGAATTCTGTTTATGTCCGGGGACCTGGATCTCGTAACTCGAACTACGATTGTAACTCCCGGTTTCTCGAACGCTATTCAAATGATCAACTAACACGGCATTCAAATGGACACAGAGAAATGCTTTTATGATGTAAAAGAATATAGTCAGGGCTCCCCCATAAATGTTTTTCACTTGATCAGTATCAAGCAAATTTTTCTTGAGTAGCTTAATTTTGATGAGTCGCCCAAGAATTTCTTGGACGGAACTATTGTTTGTGGTAGCTAACAGAATTAGCAAGGATAAAAAAAAATCTCAACTTTCGAGCGTAGAACCGGGATAACGTACCACGCAATTAGCAGGACAATTATGTCTGTTGAATTACATTAATATTAACTAAGTAATAAAAACAAAATCAGCTGGTTACTAATCATTTAAGATGACCTCGTTATCGATACAAGTTGGCAAGAGGGAACTCCTTGATCAAACCATAGATTTTGTAGGATAAATATTTTTTCGGATAATTTAGATCGTTATCTTGAGATTTATCAAAAAAAATTATAAAATATATTTTGGAATCACCAAATCCACAAACTTTTTTTTTTTATCTATGGATGCTTCACACCACGTCAATCTGGCCCTGTGCTAAGCATCCGAAGAACTTGTTGAACGAGCCAAGCGAAGCGCAAGGGCCTACCTTTTCTCGAAAGGTTTCGTCGTTTTTTTGAACTCCCATAACTTTGCTTTGGATGATGCTAAATAGTTAAAAATTTCAACATATAATGACACCAGTAAATACATGAATTATACAAAGTTTGAATGTCGTAGCTATTATACTTTAGATTTTATCGATGTCTAAAACCCCCTGATTTCGTCACTGACTCATTTATAGATCATCAAAATTCTTAGGTTACTTCCGGAAATCTTAGAAAGCTGAAGTTATGTATGTAAGCTGTTATTGCTACAAAACCAACAAAAAAATTATTAAAATGTAAATGCCGCCATTTTGGAATGCAAACAAAAAGGATGTTTATTATAAGGATCTGATGATCTTTAATTTATAAAAGGAATATAACATACAAGTACATAAAAAACCTACGACCTACGTTTTGTAGGACCAATAATCGTTCAGAGTTTTGCTCCATATAATTTATGTCCGACTTTATGTATGTTGAGTTCGTTGTACTACTGCAATCAGTATATTCTATTATTCATCTACAAGAAGTCGGTTACCAATTATTAATCGGTGACCGACTTTTACCGAAGATGAAAAATATATTATTATATTATTTATGAGAGGAAAATTTGTTTTTTATCCACTTATTTAAAATAAGCACGAATATGCAGGCAGCTAATATTTGTAAATTGCAAAGGAGATAATATAACTGTCGGTGTATGGAACAGGTCCGGCACAAGCTCCATCTGTTGTTAATGTTCTTTGTATGCTTAGCATTCTTATAATGTGATTTGTAAGAAACTAGCTTGTCAGTGACTCAAAATATTCTATAGAATTCCTTGTGGTAGTGACCATCATCACTACTACTATTAGGTATAAGGTACTGTTGAAAATACTAGCTGGTATTAGCTAATATTAGCACTTCACACAGTCGGCAGGCGTCGCTGGGCGTCATGGCGCTGGGCGTCGGTAGGCGTCGCGGCGCTCGGCGTCGGCAGGCGACGCGGCGCTGGGCGTCGGCAGGCGTCGCGGCGCTGGGCGTCAGCAAGCGTCGCGGCACTGGGCGTCGTGGCAGCAAGCGTCGCGGCGCTGGGCGTCGTGGCGCTGGGCATCGGCAGGCGTCCCGACGCCGCTGGGCGTCGGCAGGCGTCGCGGCGCTGGGCGTCGGTAGGTGTCGCGGCGCTCGGCGTCGGCAGGCGTCGCGGCTCTGGGCGTCGGCAGGCGTCGCGGCGCTGGGCGTCATGGCGCTGGGCGTCGGTAGGCGTCGCGGCACTCGGCGTCGGCAGGCGACGCGGCGCTGGGCGTCGGCAGGCGTCGCGGCGCTGGGCGTCAGCAAGCGTCGCGGCACTGGGCGTCGTGGCGCTGGGCGTCGGCAGGCGTCGCGGCGCTGGGCGTCGCGGCGCTGGGCGTCGCGGCGCTGGGCGTCGGCAGGCGTCGCGGCTCTGGGCGTCAGCAGGCGTCGCGGCGCTGGGCGTCATGGCGCTGGGCGTCGGTAGGCGTCGCGGCACTCGGCGTCGGCAGGCGACGCGGCGCTGGGCGTCGGCAGGCGTCGCGGCGCTGGGCGTCAGCAAGCGTCGCGGCACTGGGCGTCGTGGCGCTGGGCGTCGGCAGGCGTCGCGGCGCTGGGCGTCGCGGCGCTGGGCGTCAGCAGGCGTCGTGGTGCTGGGCTTCGATAGGCGTCGGCAGGCGTCGCGGCGCTGGGCGTCGTGGCGCTGGGCGTCCGTTGGCGTCGCGTCGCTCGGCGTCGCGGCGCTGGGCATCGGCAGGCGTCGCGGCACTGGGCGTCGGCAGGCGTCGCGGCGCTGGGCGTCGGCAGGCGTCGCGGCACTGGGCGTTGGCAGGCGTCGCGGCGCTAGGCGTTGGTAGGCGTCGCGGCGCTCGGCGTCGGAAGGCGTCACGGCGCTGGGCGTCGGCAGGCGTCGCGGCACTGATCGTCGGCAGGCGTCGCGGCACTGGGCGTCGGCAGGCGTCGCGGCGCTGGGCGTCGGCAGGCGTCGCGGCACTGGGCGTTGGCAGGCGTCGCGGCGCTAGGCGTCGGTAGGCGTCGCGGCGCTCGGCGTCGGAAGGCGTCACGGCGCTGGGCGTCGGCAGGCGTCGCGGCACTGGGCGTCGGCAGGCGTCGCGGCGCTGGGCGTCGTGGCGCTGGGCGTCGGCAGGCGTCGCGGCGCTGGGCGTCGGTAGGCGTCGCGGCGCTGGGCGTCATGGCGCTGGGCGTCGGTAGGCGTCGCGGCGCTCGGCGTCGGCAGGCGACGCGGCGTTGGGCGTCGGCAGGCGTCGCGGCGCTGGGCGTCAGCAAGCGTCGCGGCGCTGGGCGTCGTGGCGCTGGGCGTCGGCAGGCGTCCCGACGCTGCTGGGCGTCGGCAGGCGTCGCGGCGCTGGGCGTCGGTAGGTGTCGCGGCGCTCGGCGTCGGCAGGCGTCGTGGCTCTGGGCGTCGGCAGGCGTCGCGACGCTGGGCGTCGGTAGGCGTCGCGGCGCTTGGCGTCGGCAGGCGTCGCGGCGCTACTATTATAATATTATTGTAATTTTCGAGTATAACATGTTATGTAATTAACTGATAGAAGTAGAAGAACTTTGACATTTTGTATACTATTCATTAAGTTGAGTGATATGATTCTGGAATATTGTAAACTAAGACCAAATTGTACATACGCCCTGCAAATAAACGATTATTATTATTATAACCTAAATCAACAAGCCATATTGAACCCTGATTGGTGGAACATCAGATAGAAAGAAACGGACAGATATTTTATAATTACATCACGCTTGCACTTGCAAGATTGGTTAATTAAAAATAAGATTGATTCAAATCGTATGTCAACTAATCGGTGTCTTTCGTCAATTAAACTTATCTGTGGAATTTTAACCAATCTTGCAAGTGGCGAGCGTGATGTAATTATAAAATACTAGCTGACCCGTGCCCACTTTGTTGAGCATGAAAAAATTAAAAAAAAAACCGTTTAAACATTCCCTGGACTTCCACGAATATTTTAAGATCAAAAATAGCCATTACTTCAGCCGTTCTCGAGTTTTAGCGAGACTAGCGAACAACGATTCATTTTTATATATAAGATCTGTCCGTGCCTTTCTGTCTGATGTTCCACCAATCAGTGTTCAAGTATAATAGCTCCCCTCACCGATTTCGGTGTCGGTAGCCGGTTTCATTGAAACCAGGCCAGCTACGCAGGAGTTATTTTATAGTGCCCAAGTGTGTGCGCAATACACAAAGACACTCTCTCTTCCTATTACTCTCATAACCCAGTGGGACGGTAAACCGACACGACTGGCGAGAGAACAGGCGCAGGACCGACTTTTTACATGCCCATCCGACGCATGGATCGTCTTTCTTGTCAGACAATCAGGTGATCGGCCTGCATTGTCCTAACCAAACTTGAAAACAATATTTTTTGTTGTTCCAACGCGGGAATCGAACCCACGACCTCCGAGTCAAGAGCGAAGCTCTGAACCACTAGACCACGGAGGCGGGTTTCAGTGTTCAAGGTTGCTGATTTGAATGCCATGTTAGTTGATCATTCATTTGAATAGCGTTCGGAAGCTGGGCGTAGGTCTGTCCGCTCGCACGCGCCATGCGTTTACGAGCGGGACAGACTGACATTCGAAACGATGGTACGAGAATTGGGACCTTCGTTGATTTACTTGCCACGTACATTTTTCGGCGTGACATGATTTATCAACGTTCAAAATGATGGCTCATGTAGCTCAGTTTTACGCGCCTATCGCCTCCGTGGTCTAGTGGTTCAGAGCTTCGCTCTCGTCCCGGAGGTCGTGGGTTCGATTCCCGCGTTGGAACAACAAAAAATGTTGTTTTCAAGTTTGGTTAGGACAATGCAGGATCCTGATTGTCTGACAAGAAAGATGAGCCATGTGTCGGATGGGCATGTAAAAAGTCGGTCCTGCGCCTTTTCTCTCGCCAGTCGTGTCGGTTAACCGTCATACTAAGTTATGAGAGTAAAAGAAAGAGAGAGTGCTTCTGTGTATTGCGCACACACTTGTGCACTGTAAAATAACGCCTGCGTAGCGGGCTGGATTTTAATGAAATCGGCTACCGATATTCTCGGCGGGCTAGGGTTGAACAAGTCGGCGGAGCTGTGGTTCGTTTTAATTCCCGCTTCACCTGTGGCGGTACTGTCGGAGTACCGCCGAGTTTTAGTGGGTAGTGGCCGCGCCCATTTACCATCTCTTCGGGCGTGGCGAGTCCTACATATCCGCGGTCGGAGTACCCCATCCACCGCGGCATGCGGAAGTACATTTCTCGGCGTAAAAAAAAAGGGTTGAACAAGTGGTGGACTTTTTTTTGTTTATTTTCTGAAAACCTTGTGAAAAATACACGGCACCTCTACGGATTTATTTAGAACCTTACAAATAGCGGTATCTGCAAGGGTCCATATAAAACGTCATCGTGGTGTCATGTGAGAACTGACAAAGTCATGCTGTTGTACGTCACGGCATTCAAGACAATTTTAGATTATGTTAATAAAGTTGCGCCAATTGATGTTTCACAAAAGTCTCATTGGTACTCTAATAATGTAATGAAAAAGTCTCATTAAGTCAGTCTCATGTGGAGGTACCTATCTGAAATAAATAATAATAGATAATTATTTTAAAAAAATGGTTTTATTACATGTAAATATATAAAATACTAGCTGACCCGTGCCCACTTCGTTGAGCATAGAAACAGTTTGTGATGAACCGTTTAAACCTTCCCGGGACTTCCACGAGTATTTCAAGACTGAATATAGCCGGATCGGTTCAGCTGTTCTAGGATTGTTTGAGAGACTAACGAACAGCAATTAATTTTTATATATAAGAGAAGATAAAAGATAAATACATCAGATCAGACCACAACCGCCAAAAACAACCAGCGTAAAAAACCCCTATTACCAAAATGGAAAAAAAAAATCTTTTAAAAAAAAATTTTTCATAAGCTAATCACTAAATATATCCCACTACCTGGGAATCAAGCCTGCACCCACAATGCACGCACAGTGCCACTGAATACAATCATGAATACATAACTTGTAAATAAATACCGGTAACTCCACAGGCCAGAGGACTGGTAGGTCAAAGGCAGCAGTGATAAGATGTCGCAGAAGATATGGGACGGTTAATCTGTCAGAACAAAGGCCGGGAGCCGATGTCCCGCGGCATGGCCACGGTTTAGCTGGGGTGGTATTCCAAAAGCCGTGCGATATTTCGTTGTCAATATTTGGTTTGGCATATTTCGTCCCTGATAAATTTATCCTAAAGGTAAACAAACCGAAAACATCGAAACTTTCCCATAATCACTTATTGTGCACACTTATCAACACATTCACAGATATATTAAAGGATTACACTTCATTATCCAATACATTTTATAACAATTAAACAATAATTATTATGTTTAAACATCAACTGAAAATGCTTCACACAAAAAATACGCCATTTTAGCACTTACGATTGTAGAATATAAGCCTATAGTCCATGGATTCCTAACAAACAAAAATAAATGTACCTATATTAATATTGGCCAATTGGCATCACTGACTAATAATAATAATAATAAACATTTATTCAGCAAAAATTAGACATTACATTACATTGAGTACACACAATAAAACACTTAACAATGAACAAATAAGAAAAAGTTACATGTAAAACAAGACCGGTTACAGCATGAACATAATATATGATAAATAAATTAAATAATAATAATTCGGTCCAGAAGGTAGGTAGTGTAATGCCTATATTGCCGAAAAGGATACCACTCAGGCGTATCACCGCGGCGTGAGCACCACAGCGCCTGGTATTCTGTGGTTCCATCAGTATTGCCATTTGAAGGACAGATTAATACTCAGCAGTTATAGAACGATACATAAATACGTTAGCGATACATAAATATAAAAGGATTTAAAAAGGTGATTCATTGCTATGGGCAGAGCAGCTATACCACCACCCGCCCCGTCGCCCTCCCCGCGCACTTCCCCATAGTCACTATAGTTGTGTTGCAGGGGGCGGACGCGCGCATGGTTAGATGCCATAATATTATGCCTGTCCATAGCTATTATTGTTAGATGGTTGATAATACCAATTAGTTACACAAGATCTATTATTCACTTCAAAATGTGTAGGGGCAATATAATACTACAATTATAATGTTACCTACTAGCGCAGTCAGAGGATAAAAAGGTAGGCTGGTTCAACAAAAACAATTATATTATATTACTACAAACATACACAAATGAATTAAAAAATATGATATGTATATGTAGCTGAAATACTTATAATATAGTAATTTTAGGTTACAATAACTATGTGCAACAAAATAAAAATAAAAAATAAGTGGTGTGGCCAGAAAGAATGGAATTTTTGCCGAGCGTTCATACCCGACGTTGAAGCGACTACGGGCCAGCTGCAAACCGCCATGAGCTGGGCTTGAGACTAAAAACGGTAACTAGTGCTCATAATTACATAATATTATTATGTACCTACCTAAAATAAAAAAAAAAAATAAAAAAAAAAAAATTTAGTAGTATGCATGTTTATAAAATACTATAGTATGATCATCAAGTAATTCAAAATAAATACAATAATAAGGGACATTTAGCATTTATTATACATTCCATTAGATAACAAACAATTGATTAGATTTAAAAAATATATTATTTCTTCTAATAAAAAATATTATAGTATTAAAGTATATTTTACAATACAATTACGGTGTTGTAAGTTGTTCCTGCATTACAAGTGATTTAAATTTAGTTTTAAAGCTATTTATTGTTTGCAGAGTTCTGAAATGTGGTGGCAGAAGGTTGTTCCAGACTTTGCTTGCCAAATATCTAAAGCTGCCTCTGAACATGGAAGTGCGATGGAGTGGAGTAATTAGTAAATAAGCCGATCCTCTAGTTGCCATTGTCAGGTGTTTATCGCATGCCCATTGTAATTTATCGTAAAGGTAGGTCGGAGTTTTAAATTTTACTACTCCAAATAAGAGGGTGGCAAAGTGTAACTGCCTGCGACCATCCATTTTGAGCCACCGTAAGTTGTTAATGTACTGCGTTACGTGAGTACGGGGCGGGATGTCACAACAATACCTACTGCATGCATTCTGGACCTTTTGTATAAGGTTTTTAGACCGCGTAAGTAGACAGGGACCTATCACCGCGTCTGCGTAATTCAAATTCGAGAGCACCAGAGATTCGCAGAGAGTACGACGCAACGGTTCCGTTATGAAATTTCTTATTTTGTACAGAACTTTCAGCCTATAAAAACAGCGACTTACTGTTCTAATGACATGCCTCTCAAACCTTAGTCCTTCATCCATTAATACTCCCAAGTTGCGCGCCTCTGTAACCCTTTCTATACTATCATTTCCAACACGTATAATTGGATGCGTTAACACAATTTTTTGGATTTGATACTTGGTACCTAGTATCATGTACTGTGATTTGCTTGGGTTGATAACCAAAGCGTTCTGATCAGACCACTCACAAATTCGCGCTAGATCATCGTTGAGATTTTTCACTGCCTCACTGACATCACGTGGCTTAAAAGTGATATACAACTGTATGTCATCAGCATATATGTGATGTTTACAATGCCTAATGTTTTGAACGATGTCCGCACAGTAAACCGTAAACAGGCTAGGGCCAATCACTGAACCCTGAGGCACTCCCCTACCTACCCTAGAAGGGTTAGAGCGAGTTGGTGTACCGCTCGTATCCTTAATTTCGACTACCTGAGACCGGTTACTTAAGTAGCTGGAGAACCAAGCTATAGCACCGTCGTCGAAACCATAGAATTTTAATTTGGCCAACAGTAAGGATATATTTATTGTTTCAAATGCCCGCGAAAAATCGAGGTAGACAATGATAGTAACATCTCCTGCATCTTGTCCTGAGATGATATTGTCCACGACATCAATTAGTGCGGTTGTCGTACTATGGCGACTGCGAAAACCAGATTGTACAGAAGGTAATACGTTGTTAACTTCCAAAAACCTACTCATTTGAGAATGTACCACCTTCTCTAGAATTTTCGACATACACGGCAATAAGCAGATTGGTCTGAGGTCTTTTAATTCGCGTACATTTTCGTCTTTTTTGGGCAGTGGTTTAACCACTGCCAAATGCCACATGTCAGGAAAGGTACGGGTTTCAAGGGATCTGTTAATTATTAGAGTAATGACATTCAGGCAGACTGGAAATTTACTAATCATGGACAACATGTCCAAGCTGATGCCATCAACACCCGCTGCGTTAGATTTACAATTTTTTATAAGTTTATGAACTTCGCTGTCACTGACCACAGAGAAGCTGAACTTACTCGAACCAAATAGACGGTTATTAAAGTAGTCGAGCGTTGACTGGGGCACAGAACTAGTACCCGGAATATCCAAAAAGAAACTGTTTATAAGGTTGGGGTCAGAAAGATAACTAGGCAATATTAATTCGGACTTAGATTCGTGTAAAACAATTTTTTCCTTTATATGCTTCCACATTAGATGTGGAGACTTACTGTTAGCATTGATGTATGTATCGAAATATGCTACCTTCTCCCTAGTAAGCGCGTTAGACACTTGGCGCTTCAGATCTTTATAGTAGCGAATATGTGATTCGCTCTTGGTAATGCGTGCGCGCTTATGCGCCTCATCTCGACACTTCATCATCTTCATAATATTATATGTTACCCAGGGGTGCTGACGATCCTTGATATAAAGTGTTTTAACGGGAGCCAATAGGTCAAAAGCCCACAAGATACTGTTATTAAACACAAGAACCATATCATCAACACTAGATAATCGATCAAAGTAGTGCCAGTCTATTGTATTTATAACAAATTCCAAATCGTCACCTATTATATCTTTAAGGCCTCGATAGGTAATTTTACGGGCTTTGACCTTTGGTTTAGGTATATTTATTTCAAAAGTTATGAAAGCATGTGCACTTAAATCGGGTATATAATCAACTACGACTCGTTCCAGGTCTGCATTAGTGCAGACTAGGTCGAGCAGGGTGCCTGTGTCCGCAGTGAAATGTGTAGCCTCTGTCGTGAACTGGCATAGCCTGTGCGTAGATAAGAAGTCGCGCAATATACTAAAATGAGTGGTATTGGTGTTCAAGTAGTTGATGTTAAAGTCACCAACTAAATACAAATAGTCGTAGCCCGACAGACCGCTAATTGTGTCAGTAAGTGCGTCGAGGAAAATATTCACAGACAGCCACGGCGGCCGATATGCCGTGCCTATAAAAACGACCTTACCATTCGTTTTCAGTGACAACCACATCTGCTCGACATTAGGTGTTACGGAGCTATGTTTAACAGACTGCGCACTTAGTTCTTTTCTAATGTAAAAACCTACGCCGCCACCACGGGTGCGCACATTCTCAGGTCTAGGTAAATGTGCTAGGCGATAGCCCACAATCCTGGGTGCTCGTCCTGTCTCGCCTGATTTCAACCAAGTCTCATTGAGAGCGATAATATCGCAGTTATGTCGGTTTGCAGCTACTAAAAACTCGTCGTGTCTGGAGCCTAAAGAACCAGGGTTTATAAACCCAATTTTGATTGTTTTGTTGTTAATCATTTTTAATTATAATTTTAGGTACTTTACCATTATGCGCGTTTAAGACAGTAATAATAGATATGGCCATGACTAGATAAATATAAATTGGTATATTATAAAATATTATGTAGTAAATAATAATTTTATACTTTAGTAAGATCGAAATACTTATATAACATAGTGTCAAATTAAAAACGAAACAAAAATAAAATAAATAAATTGCACTATAGTATCTTTCATATATATTAAAATGGATGTTGGCTTTGTTTTTGTACCTACGAAATGACAATACCGTGACGTTTCTGCCATTAATTTTATACATACAATATAGTATCTTAGATGAAGTCTTAGCCAATACACTACCGTACCGTTTCCTAGACAGCTGGTGAACCATACACACAATATGTAAATGACGTAAAATTATTATTAACAACACACACTGATTAGACACAAAAAATAAAATATTATGTTTCTTATCAAAATATGTAACAAATACAAACAGACAGACACACAGACTTATAACTAATAGTAATTTTACTAAAATCAACAATGAATAAATTACATTGAAACACATTACTCTGAGCGACCAACGACACCAGTACAAAAAATTCGGTCTAGGTCGTTATCCATTCTAATTCTGTGTACCTGAGAACCTGGCTCACGTCGTACAAATATAAAACCCCCGCGGGACCAGACATACCGCCACCCGCATCGACGGCCCTCCTCGCGGGCCCTGTAGAATAGAGCGCGGTTGCATCTCGTCAGGTGCTCGTTAAGATGGATACGCCGCGGCGGGCCCTCTAAGATGCCTGCGGTATCCACAACACGCCGAACACGTGCTGCTCCTAAAATACTGTCGCGCACAGCTCTCCGCGCCAGGCGGACAATAATCGGCCTCGACCTCTGGTGTTCTACCCCCAATGTGACAGGCTTTTTAATTCCTTTACGCGTAACACTCACTACGTCATGCTCGTTAATGTTGAGTCCAATTTTTTTAGTTATAAGGCCTACTAAATGTACCATATTTTCCCCCGGAGTTTCAGGCATTCCCGCGATTTGGATGTCGTTGAGAAGGCTTTCTTGCTCCCTATCATTCAGCTCGGTCTTCAACTGAGTGATAAGCTCAGTGACCGCCGGGTCTTGCGCACGAGCAGACGCCTGTGCGCTAATATTCTGCTCCACCGCGGTTACACGTTGCTCGATGTCATCCACGCGCTTGTTGACTTCGTTGATAGTTCCATTTAATTTTACAACCTCCTGCCTTAGAGACTTCATCTCAACGCAGACTGTGGTGATAGCCTCCCTGAGGAGTCTCATTTCTTCGGCCAATGTATTCGGTGGTGACGTGCCATTTGCATCGAGAAATGACCCGTTTGGTGAACCTGGACTCTTAGTTGCGGAAATGTGTGTGTTTTGTGCAGTAGGTGGTGTTGTGCAAGTTCCACAGACCCAGTTCGAGCCCTTGGAGTTGTAACCTCTGGCGCACCCGGGGTGGAACATTCCTGTACATTTGGTGCACTTAGCACTAGTAGCGGAGCTCAAAAACTTGGCGCACAAGGTACACTTGTAGTTAGGCATTATATGGAGTGTTATTAATGCTATTAAAAGAAAAAACTAAGTCGAAAGAAGTCCGATTTGAATTGTAACAAATGCTAGGCCGTTTGAATTACAGTAGGTACACTTTGAACAGCTGACTGTCACTTGCTGTCGATACTTTTAATGACCGTTTTATAGTTTTATTTAGCACTGAATATAATAAATTTTATATACTGAACGTTTACTGTAAGTTGTTTTAAAATAATATATGTATTTGAACACTTAATATGTGGTTTTACTATTTTAAAATTTAATTTTACTTGGAGCTGAGTGTAATCTGTCAAACGTTAAATAACATCATGACTAGTCTTTGGTTGTGTCATAGACGGGTTTGTTTACGTTTAGGTTAAACTTATCTCGGACGTACTATAAGTATAGGTACGAAAATAATATAATACATATTATTTTTAAGATTCACATATTTATGGGTTTTATACTATTGTCACCTCATTTTGAAAATATATAAATAATTTTTGTCAAAAACAAAAAAAAAATACTTTTTACCATTTCTGTGCTATCGAAAGAATAACGAAAAAGACAACTAAGATTTTTATTATAATATACTAAAATTTAATACAATATATCCATGACCCAGGAACATTGAAAACTTTTTTCCCTCGGCGGGATTCGAACCCGCGAGCTCGAGCACTAACGTGCTCAACCACTGCGCAACGGCATCGTCCATAAAAATCAATATTGTTAAAATTAACATAAACCTCAAATATTCAGAGTTATCACTTTACTGCGTATTATGGATATCGCACGCTACAGAATAGGTGACAAGCCGTCTCGTCAGCGACTGCGGCTGAAATGTTATTATCTCTATTCAAAGGGCTTCAGTTCCGTTTCACTGCAAGTGTTTCTTTTTTGTTCAAACACACTCAAGTAGCTTTTGGGTGTCTTTGTTATATTATTAACCTATAATAGGTTTGATATGTATATCTGTATGTGTCGGGCAATTGCAGGACAGGGGCCGTATTATGATCTTTTACAATAATCGCCTCCGTGGTCTAGTGGTTCAGAGCTTCGCTCTCGACCCGGAGGTCGTGGGTTCGATTCCCGCGTTGGAACAACAAATAATGTTGTTTTCAAGTTTGGTTAGGATAATTCAGGCTGATCACCTGATTGTCTGACAAGATAGATGATCCATGCGTCGGATGGGCATGTAAAAAGTCGGTCCTGCGCCTGATCTCTCGCTAGTCGTGTCGGTTTACCGTCCCACTGGGTTATGAGAGTAAAAGGAAGAGAGAGTGCTTCTGTGTATTGCGCACACACTTGGGCACTATAAAATAACTCCTGCGTAGCTGGCCTGGTTTCAATGAAATCGGCTACCGACATCGAAATCGGTGAGGGGAGCTATTATTATTATTATTTTACAATACCAGCCCGGTTCCAGGCAATTCAATAATACGGTCTTAAACTGCCTTGTTCTTTTTCATATTACAGCGACATGTAATACTGAATGGATCCACCCTAGTTTGGTCGTCTGAAACTGACATTCGGAAGCAAGTCCAGTGTCAAGTGTCCGCTAACTAGCTGTCATCGTGCAGTTATTATGTGATCGTAATACGAAAATTCCAGGCAGTCATGTTGTATGGCGTAAAATCGCTGGAATTAAGAGCTTGTAACAGGCCCCCAGCAATAGACTTTACAATAACCGATTTCTCTGTTTCCTCTTCTACTGCGCCAACGTGAGTGAAGCCTTAAGGATTACAGTATTATATTCGGCTTAAAATCCATATAATTGGCATGCCGATTGTTCAAACACAATGCGCGTCGGTTAGACGTCGCTATCGGCAACACACAGCTAATTGGATGAAGTGAAACCTACCAGAAGATTATCTGTATAATACGTTTGATGTAAAAGCTTTTGTATATTCAGATTATTAACTGCTACGTGAAATAAAGTATATACAAAATTTAACACCTCCGTGGTCCATAAGTGGTTCAGAGCTTCGCTCTCGACTAGGAAGTTGCGAAGGTCGTAGGTTCGATACCCGCGTTGGAACAATGTGTTTTCAAGTTTGGTTAGGACAATGCAGGCTGATCACCTGATTGTCTGACAAGAAAGATGATCCATGCGTCGGATGGGCATGTATATAGTCGGTCCTGCGCCTGATCTCCCGCGTCGAGTCGGTTATCCGTCCCACTGGGCTACGAGAGGGAAGGAAGAGAGAGTGCTTCTGTGTATTGCGCACACACTTGGGCACTATAAAATAACTCCTGCGTAGCTGGCGTGGTTTCATTGAAACCGGCTATTGTCACCGAAATCGGTGTGGGAGGCCACACCGATTTTGACGAATCAATGTACTTCATATTATTATCATTAAATATTTAAGTGACTGTTTAAACTAATAAAACTAATAAATTTTATCGGTAAATTTATTTATACAGGGTGTAAAAAGAGCAGTCACTATAACTTCGTGGGGTAATAACCAGGCAAGAGATATATCCATTGGTACTAGTCATTTGCTTTTAATCCACTGTTTAAAAATTTTCAATAGGCAATGTACAACGTGCACAACACAGCGATCAGCTGATTACGCTGAGAGGTCAATAGCACGCGTAAGACGTTCATTACGTACTAGGGCAAAAATTATAAAATTTAATAATTTAATGCAGATCGTTGTTCCAAACAGTTCAGCCTTGCGACTAAAATAATAAATTGCAAAAAAAAATTAAAAAATTAAAAATTAAAAAAAAACATTTCTCAAGAATCAGTCAAGGTCCTATAATTCTATCCCAAAGTTATAGTGACTGCTCTTTTTACACCCTGTATATCGCCTTCATCTCAACGTCACATAAAGCGTGAACTTAATTTATCTTGAACTTAATTTCACGACAAAAAACGACAACCCCAGAAAGATTTAGTTTTAAATCGTAATCATATAGATTGACCTCAAAAAGTGGTTCCGAATATTATTAACTCATTTTCGTCACGAATGTCGATTGCGTTGTTTATTATTAGGGTTTATTAGAGAAAAAAAATTATACAGAGTGTAAAAAGAACAGTCACTACAACTTTGAGATACGATTATACTGCCTTTCTTCATTTTGGAAATATATTTTTTATTATTTATTGGTCAAAAACTAAACAAAATGTTTTTTTTACTTTTTAACATTTCTTATTTTTTTTTGTCCCAAGAATATCGTTTTTTTTTTAATCAATAAATCAATCAATCATTTATTCACAGAATGTATTACATAGGTATGCAGGTGGTAAAGTTTAAAAATAGGTCCATACATTCTACCATAATAGCATGGTGTGTGAATTATCAATAAATATACAAATTTACCGTTAACTTACAAATATAAAAATTAAACAATATCTAATTTTGAACACAGAAGGATTTGAAACATAAAAAAATGGATTAGTACAATATCAAATAATAGTTATTTTATAATTAGTTGAAACGTGACAAATTTCATGTATTAAGACAATTATTAATTCAGAAATCTATACAATATTTACTAATTGTTATACAGATTTATACAGTTTGCTAAAAAAAATACATTTCTAGGAGGACAAAAGGTAGCATAAGCGTATCCCAAAGTTATAGTAACTGTTCTTTTTACACCCGTTATATATGTACTTGCAGTATACATTTTATTTATAAATTATTTTGTTTTTCGTTCAATATAAGGTATTGAAAAAAAAAATGTAATAGGTCTAAACGCCCAATTGAGTTATGAAAGTCAACATAACCCAGTTTTGCATCCAATTCACCATTTTCGTCCACTCGACCCCAGGGGCCAGGGGCGTACATAACATAAAGTTATCACACGATTCGTTGGGCACCGGCTAATGAAATTAGCCCCATTCGGGTCCGGCCCTGTAATGAGTTCTAATACACACGTGTTAGCCCCCAGCCATAACTGAAACACCTTCCCGTGTTGCTTACAAGCAACTTAGTTGCTCAGTTGCTCACAAGAAAACCTCATGTTTATTATTGCTGTACGTAATGTGTTTTGGAAACTATTTTTGAATTTCGATTTGGTATTATTTAGATTTGGAGTAGATTGTAGATATTATATCAATGGAAATATTTTTTTTATCTTATAACGGGTGTGAAAAGAACAGTCACTATAACTTTGGGTTAGTATGATTATAATACATTTTCTCATTTAAATGTATTTACATAGAAATGTATTATTTTTTTGCTTTTTCGTTTATTATTATTGCGACAAGAAAGTAATAAATGATAACAGTAAAAAAAATCCAAAATGAAGAAAGGTACTATAGTCGTTTCTCAAAGTTATAGTGACTTTTTTTTACACACTGCATATAAAAATGAATTGCTGTTCGTTAGTCTCGCTAAAATTCGAGAACGGCTTCACCGATTTGGCTATTTTTGGTTTTTAAATATTCGTGAAAGTCCAGGGAAAGTTTAAACGGTTTGTATGCCCAACGAAGTGGGCACGGGCCAGCTTATGCTATACAATAATTTAAAATATGGATGTGCCATAATCCAGAAACACAGAAAACTTTTCATTCCTTGGGATTCGTACCCGCGATCTCCGCTCCAACACCAACACAATACAATACAATACAATACAAATATACTTTATTGTGCACACAACAAGTTACAAAAAAAACAAAAAAAATATACATTACAAAAATCAGACATGCACACAAAGGCGGCCTTATTACTAGATAGCAATTTCTTCCAGACAACCTTATGGTGTTAGAGAAAACAATGCTAGAGAATGGGAGTTGCGCAAAAGTATATTTAATAAAATAAAAGTAAATAAAATAAAATAATACATAAACACAATAAATATATAATATATGTATACAATATAATATAATATATATATCTATATATATATATATATACAATAGATAAACCTACATGATATTTTAATTTATAATAATAAGTGTTAGTTACATAAGTTAAGGGTTGACACAATATGATTCCAGATAATGATTTTTTATAAGAGTTTTAAAGCGATGTATAGTTTCAGCCTGCCTTATATGGATAGGTAAAGAATTCCAAAGGGAAATGGATTTTACAATGAAAGAGCAATTAAAGTATTTAGTGCGGTGGATAGGAATGTCAAGAAGAAGATTAGATATAGATCGTAGTTCCAGTCTGTCAGAGGTACGGAAGTTAAAATAACTTTTTAAATAAGTGGGACAATGGGAGTCAAATAGGATGTTATAAAGGAAGGAGAGAACACGAGAGTCACGGCGGTAGCGGATTGGCAACCACTTTAACTTGAGGCGATACTCGGAGATATGGTCAAATTTACGTAAACCGAAAACAAACCTCAAAGCCAGGTTTTGAAGGCGCTCCAATTTGTTCAGTTGTTCCTCCGTCAAGTTAGTGAAAGAAGCGTCCGCATAATCTAAATGGGAAAGGAGTAGGGATTCAGCCAAAACTACCTTAGTGGGTATCGGAAGAACATATCGTAGACGTTTTAGGGAACGCCAGGTAGAAAAAACCTTTCTACTAATCTCTTGCAATTGATGCGTCCACGATAAATGTTCATCAAAGTACACTCCCAAGTTTTTAACCACTTTACTGAAAGGTATTGTTACACCATTTATAAGGACAGGAGGTAAAGAATCATGGTCAACTCTAGAAATTAGCCCGGGGCTACCAATTACAATTAATTGAGTTTTAATAGGATTAATAAGAAGTCCATGATTCTTGCTCCATTCACAAATATTCGACAAATCGTGATTCACTAGATCAAAAGCGGAATTCAGATTGTCCAAAGGAGACTGTGTGTATATTTGAAGATCGTCCGCATACAAGTGGTAGGATGATGAAATCGATATTGTTATAGGGTTTATAAAAATTGCAAACAGAAGAGGAGATAGCACACCACCCTGAAGCACGCCGGCATAGATATAACTCCAATCGGAGAAATAATCAGATGATTTAACTCTCTGCCGTCGTCCTACAAGGTAGCTACGAATTAAATTAATTATTGATGGTGAAAGATTTAAAGATGCAAGCCGGGCTAGCAGAATATCGTGGTCTATGGAATTGAAGGCATTACTAAAATCCAGAAGTGTGAGAATAGTAAGCATTTTATCATCCATACCTGACCGTATATCATCAGCTACCTTTACCAATGCGGTAGTCGTACTGTGACCAGTGCGAAAACCGGACTGGAACGGACTGAGTAAGCTGTTGTGGGTAACAAATTTCGTAAGCTGGTGATGAATGACTCGCTCTAAAACTTTTGATAAAAAGGGTAGGATGGAAATAGGACGGAAGTCAGACACAGTCTTAGGACTTATGGTAGGACGTAAAGGAATTATGTAAGCTGCCTTCCAGGCATCAGGAAAGGTACAAGACTCTAAACATGAATTAAAAATGTGTGCAAGAACAGGAACAATTATATCTAATATTGGTGTGATCATTCTACGACTGATACCGTCATCTCCTACTGCGTTTGACGATATGGAAAGGATGTGCTTTTTAATCTCACACTCGGAAACTGGAACAGTAAGGAACGGATCAGAATTCAATATAGGTAGCGAAGAAATATAATTTAACGTTTGTGATTTAATTTTGGGGTCGAGATTAAAAGAGGAAGTAAAATGGTTATTAAGTGAATCTATATCTATATTATGAGAGTCTTGCGGTTCAGAGCATTTGCCCACGCCGAGGGATTTGAGAAATTTCCATGTTTTAGCCGGATCCCCGTTCTCAACGGAGGCGTGAATATGACGTCTTTGTGCGTCACGACACATCATATTACAGCGGTTCCGGATTTTAATATATTTGTTACGATATTCTTCTGTCTTTTTTATTTTAAATTTGGCTTTGGCTGCATGCTTAGCATTTATCAAAGATTTGATTTCGTCTGATAACCAGGGAGCGGGAAGATGTTTGATTTTAACAGGCCTAACAGGTGCATGAATATCATAAAGAGATTTAAGTTTAGCGTTAAATATATCAATTTTGTCATTAATGGAATCAGCTGAGAGTAAGTTTGACCAGTCTATGTTATGTGCGTCCTCCTCTAGGCTTTCAATATTCATCGAAGAGAAATTTCTTTGAAGAAGAGTTTTTACCTTAGCTTTGGGAGGGCGAACATTATAGGCGACATAGATAAGATCATGGTATGAAAACATATCAGCTGAGACTTGTCCATGCGTAGTAACACGATTAGGAGAGGAGACTATGATTAGGTCGAGCAGGGAAGGACGGGAACCTGGAAAGCAGTGGGTAGGATTCAGAGGTAGTAATTTCATATTATATTAATCTAAAATTGAACTAAGTTTAGTCGATCGACTATCACCCTTAAGTAGACAAGTATTGAAATTCACGTTCAACCACTGCGCTACAGAGGTCATATATAGTCAAATTGAACAATGTTAACCCTCAGACAGCATTGATACGACCAGACATTACCATAACTGATTGGCCGACTCCGCAATTACAGCGTCTGTCATTACTGACTGAAACTTAACCAAATAGTCCGTTTTTTAAGCGTTAACTGGACGAATTGTTGTTAAAGTTAAGAGAAAACACTACGGTCTAGAGTTTTTTTTATCTATGGATGCTTCACACCACGAGAATCTGGCATTGTGCTACGTATCTGGCATAATAAAAAAAAAACTTTTCCTCATTTATCTATCGCAAGAACAACGAAAAAGCAAAAAAAATATATCACAGAAATCGCCACATACATTGAGAAAATCACCCATGCTTTTGGCAGTTGGGTATAAACATTGTAGTTAATAGCGAAACTAGTTTGGGTTTCATCCCAAATTGGTAACGAGCCAAAACTTTTCGGGGTATTTTATACCATTGATCAGCTCAAACTCATTAACTTCTTAATTAAGAACTGGACGTGATCAGCCTTGTAAGGTCTGCTAAACACCATTTTATATTCATATTGTGAAATGCCGTATCGATTTTAATCAAAATGATTTTTATGTAGTATTTTCTGTAATTAAATTATATTATGATTACATTACGACGCCTCCGTGGTCTAGTGGTTCAGAGCTTGGCTCTTGACTCGGAGGTCGCGGGTTCGAATCCCGCCAAGGGAACAAAAAGTTTTAAAAATGTTCCTGAGTCATGGATGTGTATTAAATTTGTGTATTTATATAATAAAAATCTTAAATATGTGTATAGTATTAAGGTATTAAATATGTATATTACCGTTGTCTGGTACCTGTAACACGAGTTCTTCGGATACTTAGCATGGGGCCAGATTGACGTGGTGTGAAGCGTTCATAGATATTATTGATATTATTGAGAACTTATACAGGTTATAATATTAATGAGTGATAATATTTTAATTATTTAAGGTCTGTATGGGTCCTGTACATGGTGTAAAAAGAGCAGTCACTATAACTTTGGGATATTATTGTAGGACCTTGACTGATTCTAGAAATGAATTTTTTTCATTATTTATTTAAAAAAAAAATTGTTTGTGTAATTTATTATTTTAGTCGCAAGGCTGCACTGTTTGGAACAACGTTCTGCATTAAATTCTTAAATTTTATAATTAGCCCTAGTACGTAATGAACGTCCTACGCGTGCTATTGACCTCTCAGCGTAATCAGCTGATCGCTGTGTTGTGCACGTTGTTCATTGCCTATTGATTTTTTTTTGATTTTTAAAACAGTGGATTAAAAGCAAATGACTAGTAGCAATGGGTATATCTCTTGCCTGGCTATTACCCCACAAAGTTATAGTGACTGCTCTTTTCAAACCCTGTATATACAAATTTATTTACTTAGAAAGTACCAGCGCTGAAAGATATACATTTTTGGGCATCTCTTAGACAAACTTGAAAGTCAAAAGTAAGTCTTTCAGCGCGCGGGAAAGAAATACCTACATAATAGGATTACAGCGTTATTGCGTTCATGAAATATCGTTCTACAGGAAATTTTTGGTGGTACTTCTTACTGTGGCAAAATGTACGGTTCAAGTGGGAGGAAATAATATATTAGTCACTAGCTGTGCCCGCGACTTCGTACGCGTGGAAAAGTGATTTAGGGCAGCAGTTCAAATACATTTTTAGTTTATGAACACTGTCGTTTGGATATTTAAAATCACTAATTTATAGTAATGCTTCTTTATACACGGTATTAGACGTGCATAGGCAAAAGAAGTAGGCCGATGGAGTAATAATAATAGTTTACTGTCAAATAATGGCCGTTTTTGACGTAAATGTTTTGAGGTATTTTTTCTAAGAAAATGCTAACAATTCCTACTACCAGCTCGAAAAATGACCGTGTATTATTAACCGACTTCAAAAAAAGGAGGAGGTTCTCAATTCGTCTGTATGTATAATATTTTTTTTTCTTTTATGCGAACGGGACTACTTGATAGTACGCTCATATACGCGACGAAGATCTCTGTACTGAGATTTGTATAGACTTTACGCCGCAGCGACTGCAGACGATGATCGTTTTCACACCGACGCCAAATTTTTTAAAAGTCTACTCTCGGTGCGCAATTCCAACTCGGACTTGCCCGGTTTTTTATTTATTAATTACCTACGCTAACAAACATGTACTCTACTTAGGGACTTTACGGTTAAAGTACTAACTTCCTTTAGATGACAAAATAACAAAAGTCCAAAAGAAAGAAAAAACCCAAGCCGTACCCTAGCATGAAAACTAATAAATAAAAATATCATGAAAAACATAAATCTTACTTATATTGACATAACTTTTCTAATTTAAATGTACCTATGACATCTCATTCATATCTTGAAAACAAACTATCCTACGCCTATACTTTATTAAACGTATTTGCAAAACCTAAGTATAATAATAAATTACTTCGCACAAAGTAATAATTATTTTCATTTGTACTGGAAAATAAGTATTACTTTGTGCGAAGTAAATTTAATTGTTCCTTTTAGTTTACGTTTTGAAGTCGTTTTTTTTTGTTTAAAATTATTTAATTTTCAGATTTTTAGTGATGGGTATAGACTGAGTAGGGATAATTCTCGAATGATCAGACGACGATTATTTGAGGACGGAAAATGAAAAACAAAAACTTTTTTTATTTTATTTATTTTGATTAGATAAAAAAAAAATAGTAGAAAGAGAAAAAGTCTACCTAGCCTGCCAGGCTAGGCTAGGTAGACTTTTTCTCTTTCTACAATTTTTTTTTTATAAAAGCCAGAGCGGCGCAATTTTTGAATTATATATATATATTATGTATATTGTATATTATATATATATAGTTATATATATATATATATATTGAAAATTGATTAAAAAAAAATTGTAGAAAGAGAAAAAGTCTACCTAGCCTGCCAGGCTAGGCTAGGTAGACTTTTTCTCTTTCTACAATTTTTTTTTTATAAAAGCCATAGTGCGAAATTTTTCAATATATATATATATTATATATATAGTTATACTGAAACGCGAAATTTTTTGATATTATAGATCCAGGATATGGTGCAAAACCTTACTGTTTGGTAACATATGCTTAGACTACTTCAGAAAAAATCAAAATCAATATATTATTCCACATAAATTTTGAGGATTTCCTTCGATTCCTCACGGATTCCATCAGCAGTTCACCATTTTGGTGACAATGGGACCAAATTTAAATTATACCCTTCACAACATAAAAAAAATTAAAATCGTTTCAGAAACGATGAAGATATCCGCGAAGAAACATAAAAAACAAACATATATTTACGAATTGAGAAACCTCCTCCTTTTTTGTAAGTCGGTTAAAAATATTATGTTGGTTATTTCATGTTACAATCTACCTTTGTGCCAAGTTTCATTTAAATACATTGAGTAGTTTGTCTGAAATACCGTCAAATAGGTAGCTACAATTTTTTGAAGATCCCACGGGAACCCTTACGTTTTTCGGGATAACAATTTTCAATAATGCTCTTCAAGTCATAAGCTACCTGCCTGCCGAATTTCATTTAAATACTTTGAGTAGTTTGGCTGAAATACCGTCAAACAGGTAGCTACAATTTTTTGAAGATCCCACGGGAACCCTTACGTTTTTCGGGATAACAATTTTCAATAATGCTCTTCAAGTCATATGCTACCTGCCTGCCGAATTTCATTTAAATACGTTGAGTAGTTTGGCTGAAATACCGTCAAATAGGTAGCTACAATTTTTTGAAGATCCCACAGGAACCGTTACGTTTTTCGGGATAACAATTTTCAATAATGCTCTTCAAGTCATAAGCTACCTGCCTGCCGAATTTCATTTAAATACGTTGAGTAGTTTGGCTGTAATACCGTCAAATAGGTAGCTACAATTTTTTGAAGATCCCACGGGAACCCTTTCGTTTTTCGGGATAACAATTTCCAATAATGCTCTTCAAGTCATAAGCTACCTGCCTGCCGAATTTCATTTAAATACGTTGAGTAGTTTGGCTGTAATACCGTCCAATAGGTAGCTACAATTTTTTGAAGATCCCACGGGAACCCTTTCGTTTTTCGGGATAATAATTTCCAATAATGCTCTTCAGATTATAAGCTACCTGCCTGCCAAATTGCATTTAAATACGTTGAGTAGTATGGCTGAAATACCGTCAAATAGGTAGCTACAATTTTTTGAAGATCCTACGGGAACCCTTTCGTTTTTCGGGATAACAATTTCCAATAATGCTCTTCAGATCATAAGCTACCTGCCTGCCAAATTTCATTTAAATACGTTGAGTAGTTTGACTGAAATACCGTCAAATAGGTAGCTACAATTTTTTGAAGATCCCACGGGAACCCTTTCGTTTTTCGGGATAACAATTTCCAATAATGCTCTTCAGGTCATAAGCTACCTGCCTGCCAAATTTCATTTAAATACGTTGAGTAGTTTGGCTGAAATACCTTCAAATAGGTAGCTACAATTTTTTGAAGATCCCATGGGAACCCTTTCGTTTTTCGGGATAGTAATTTTCTAGTAATGCTTTTCAGATCATAAGCTGCCTGCCAAATTTCATTTAAATACGTTGAGTAGTTTGGCTGAAATACCTTCAAATAGGTAGCTACAATTTTTTGAAGATCCCATGGGAACCCTTTCGTTTTTCGGGATAGTAATTTTCTAGTAATGCTTTTCAGATCATAAGCTGCCTGCCAAATTTCATTTAAATACGTTGAGTTGTTTGGCTGAAATACCGTCAAATAGGTAGCTACAATTTTTTGAAGATCCCACGGGAACCATTTCGTTTTTGGGGATAATAATTTCCAATAATGCTCTTCAGGTCGTAAGCTACCAGCCTCCCAAATTTCATTTAAATACGTTGAGTAGTTTGGCTGAAATACCTTCAAATAGGTAGCTACAATTTTTTGAAGATCCCATGGGAACCCTTTCGTTTTTCGGGATAATAATTTTCTAGTAATGCTTTTCAGATCATAAGCTACCAGCCTGCCAAATTTCATTTAAATACGTTGAGTAGTTTGGCTGAAATACCGTCAAATAGGTAGCTACAATTTTTTGAAGATCCCACGGGAACCATTTCGTTTTTCGGGATAATAATTTCCAATAATGCTCTTCAGGTCGTAAGCTACCTGCCTGCCAAATTTCATTTCATTCCATACAGTGGTTTTAGCGTGATGCGACGACAAACATTCCCATATGGACAGACAGACAGATAGACAGACAGACAGACAGACAGACAGACAGACAGACAGACAGACATTTTTTTCAAAAATGTTATTTTTAGGTTCTGTGGCTTATATAGACCCCCTTTTTTTAATTTTCACTTAAATATTCTTAATGTACATACATGACCCCTCTACAGATTTATTATATGTATAGATGTATAGAAGATAATAGCTTTTGAACGAAAGATACTTAACGCACGCTCGGGAAAGATTCATTCTAAGAGACACAGCGTTATTCATTCTATCCTTTCAATCTTAAGAGCTAGGCTCTTGTCGGTGGAGTAATCTCCATGTTTCTCTGTCCTGTGCTTCACTTTTGACCTCTTGATACGACCCAACGTTTTTCTTCTCCTTTATTTGTTCTATATAACTTCTCCTAGGTCTTCCTCTTCCTCTTCTCTCAGTTATAATAGCTTTTGTACGAAAAATACCTAACAGGAAACACCACGGTTGAGAGAAATACAAAAAAGGTATTAAAAAAATCTATTGCTGTCCCGCAGTGCCTTAGCAGCACTAGCGCGATAGAGACAACTGCAACTTGAACTGAAATTACCTATTAAAAGTACCAGAAATCGACGTTTAGGGGATTCCTGTTTCCAAAACTTAACCGATTTAAATATTTTTTTCTTTATTAGCTAAAAAAAGAATTGAGTATAGTTCCTACTTTTATAATTTTGTTGTTTATTGTAGTCAAGTCTGTTTCCTAGATGTTTAAACATAGCGGAGAGTCTGGCCATTTTTTTTAGGTTTTTGAACGTCCGTATCTCTTTATATAATTTATTTATTAGAAAAAGGAAAAAATAGGGACGTACAAAGAATATCCATAAATATTCAGGAAAAAATTGTTACTCTAGCAGCATTATCCAGGGAGGAAACAGGAATCCCGTAGACCAGTATTTTTGTATGGAAAAAAATTCGTAGTGTTTCCTCTTAACGCACACACTGGAAAGATACACATAATAGGATTACAGCGTTATTACTTGCATGAAATATCGTTAGGGAGGCAATTTTGGTGGATATTGACTATTATCGTACAGTATCGAACGTCTCTTGTAGTTTAATATGTTAATAGGCTTCGTTTTATGTTCGATGGCGAAATGAAGTGTCGCTTAAGCGGTTAACTATCGTTATATTTTACTATAAGCGCCCACACCGATTTCGTTGAGCGCAGGATTCATTTTATGGTGTCCACGTGTCCGCACAATACACAAGTCTTTTTTTACTCTCTTAACCCAGGATGGTTAACCGACATGTCCGTTCAGTAGTTTTTGCCTTAAAGGGTAACAAACATCCATCAATATTTACAAACTTTTGCATTTATAATATCAGTAGTTTTTTTTAAGTAATTTCATAATGCCCGATTGTGTACGCAATTAACGAAAACACTCTTCTTTGACATTTATAACTCAATCGTAAAACGATAAGACTGGTTAGAAAACAGGCAAAGGACTTTATACATGCCCAATGCCCATCCTACGGATTTTCTTGTTAGATAATTAGATGATCATCTGAATTATCATGACTGTGACTTATATTATATAAATTTGTATTTTTTGCATTAAGTATTTACAGCACAGTCGATCAGTCTAGACTTAGAGGAATGACTGGTCAATACGTCTGGGATCAACCATGTGCGGTCTTCCTTACGATGTCTTCTTTTACCGTTAGAGAGTCCGTATAATGTACGTAAGTATTGAAAACGTCAAAGACTCATTGGTGCACAACTTGATTGGAAATCAAACCTGCACCCTTTCGAGTGCTGATAAACTACCCACTAGGCCACAGACGCTCGCTAGTAAACAGCCATAATTGCAATATGCTACAACTCACGACCAAACGCAATTAGCTCTACAAATTGTGTCTAAAATATTTTTTTATTTAATTAAATAGCACCAGCTGTTGCCATGGCAACGTGTTCGTTCAACCTTTTACTGTTAATAATTCTGTCAAATCTTATTTTTAATCCCCGACCAAAATACAGAGGCGTGTCATAAGTTTGACGTGTGTGTATGTCTATCAATGTGTAAGCGCAGTCAATTAACGCTAACATGACGTGATAGCCGAGCGTCCTCATTGGCTGAATGCATCGTGTGACGTCGGAATCACTTGGCTAGTACGATAGTGCTTGATAGCTGTGCTTCCATGTGTTTTTTCATTACCGCCGCAACTAACTTAGCTTACATGCTGAATTTACAAATAGGCTGCTTTTGACGGTAGAAAAAAAAGGTTTAAAAACTACCATTTCTGTACCTATGCATATCTGGATTTTAAATTTAATTATTTTCTTGTTTCAGCCTTTTTAGACCTCTTTTTTGCGAAGTCGGGTTATATTTTTTTATTTTTTTTTTATTTTCTATTTTTCTGTTTTATCATCAAATAGGTATGTTTTCATTAAAGTTACCATTACCACAAAGTAGATATATAAGTCATTACATAGTAAGTAACTAAACAACTCCTAGATACTCCTTGTACATACGACCGCATTTTAAACGTTACTTTTGAATTTAACAATAAAATTTGATATTAATAAAATATTTCAATACATATTCGTTTACGTCGACCAGTAGTTTAACCGCTACGAGGGAACACACATACATAGACTGCCAAAATCATTACCCTTCCTGTTGGCTTCGCCGAAATCGGGTTAAAAAGTGATGTTCACGCGGAATTTTACGCTTGCGAAGAAGATGGAAACTTATTATAAATTAAAAAAAATTAAATATCATTTATTTCAGGCTGCATTGGCCCATATAATAAATACCTTACAGACAAACATACATATTAAATATACTTAAGAACTACACTTTAACACGTGCTGACGGCGACGTGCAACGCGCTTCATTCCGGAGTCTCCCCCGGAACCTCCGGTAGACCACACCCGTCGGCCAGAACTCCTCCGCCTCGAAGGTTGAAGAAAGATGAGTCGGTACTCTCGCCACAAAGAAACTAAAGTTGACCTTGTGGCGAGACTCCAGACGCTCAACCCTCAAGGGGAGGAACGTCTTCTTCCGGATGTAGTCCACGACGTCCTTAATCTCCATGGACCAGTGCAGGCAGGACACGTACGGCGGCGTGATGGTGTTATGTAATAAAACCCTTGACGAAAATACAAAAACAATATTCAATTTGAAACTTAATACGAAGAATTTCTGTCAAAACAAAAGAGAAAAACTAAACGCATCACAGCAAATTAATATCAAAAGTGGAACTTACAAAAATTGTATCTAGCGCGTTACCGGATCTTCCAAGATTAAATAATAAAACCGGTCAGGTGCGAGTGAGTTGCGCCTGGGTTCCGTATGTCATATAGTTCGCTGTGGGCTCTTAAATATATTCATTTTTGTAATGGCAACAACAGAAATACATGATTTGTGTTTCAACTGTATCCACGCCTCCGTGGTCTAGTGACTCAGAGCTTAGCTCCCGACCCGGAGGTCGTGGGTTCAATTCTCGGGTTGGAATAACAAAAATGTTGTTTTCAATTTTGGTTAGGACAATGCTGGCTGATCACCTGATTGTCTTACAAGAAAGATGCATCATATAGGCATAAAACGTCGGTCCTGCGCCTAATCTCCCGCCTATCGTGTCGGTTATCCGTCCCACGTGGCTACGAAAGTGATGGAGGAAAGAGTGCTTTGTGTATTGCGCACACACCTGGTTTCAATGTAACCGCCTACAGTCACCGTCACCGGCGTGGGAGTCATTATTATTCTTTTTTACATGCGCATCTAGGATGGATCTTTCTTGTCAGACAATCAGGTGATCGGCCTGCATTGTCCTATCCAAACTTGAAAACAACATTTTTTGTTGTTCCAACGCGGGAATCGAGGTCGAGAGTGAAGTTCTGAACCACTAGACCACGGAGGCCCACGGGAAAGTTGGTTGATGGGTGCTATACCCTGCTGCTCATTTCCAGATATATCCCCTCTTTCGCCTTTGACCAATCCCCCGGGAAAGTTGGTTGATGGGTGCTATACCCTGCTGCTCATTTCCGGATTTATCCCGTCTGTTGCCTTTTACGACAATTACGGGACAGTTGGCTGATGGTTGCTATACCCTGTTGCTCATTTCCGGATATATTCCCTCTGTTGCCTTTGACCACTCCCACAGGACAGTTGGTTGATGGCTGCTGTTCCACCTCCGGAACTGATGGACACGGAACCCCGATAAGAAGAGGATAAAGAAAACGTTTATTTGATACAGAAAATTGAACGTCAACCGAAATGATGAATGAAGCCGCAATATTTATTATTTACTGTTTCGTGATGTTTTTTGACTATAATGTTCACAGGTATGGCGTTAAGAAATTTGTTAGAATAAGGGCGTGTTTCACCAAGCAATGTTAAAGTTAACGCCATGTTAAATATCAAGTTATTCCACTCGTATTAACCTGTCAATGAATGAGATGGCATGGTATTTTAACATGCCGTTAACTTTAACATTGCTTGGTGAACACGCCCTAAAACAAATTAAAATGTGCCAAGTGCGTGTTAGACTCGTTCATCTAACGTTTCTAACAAATCATACATTGACATAGAATTTTGAATTTGTATAGCCTAAGGCTTATTATAGACGTGTGTATTTGATATGTTATTCAATTTAACCGTTCTAAGACAATATACTTAAGAAAACTATTTTTTTTTAATATTTTTTTTCTTTCTATGCATTATAAAAAAAACTTTATAAATAAGATAGATTCTGTTACTTTTACTTTACCGGCACCTATACAATTTTGCTTTTGTAACGCCCAAAGGTTGACTGGTAGAGAATGCCGCATGGCATTAAGTCCGCCTTTGTACAGTTTGTGCATTAAGTTTAATAAATAAAACGTTCTTTCGTACCTTAACCTAAACCTAACCTAAACCAACTTAATCCTAATCCAAACCTATTGCATCACACTCACTCCTAGCCAGAGTGGCCGGGAGCGGGGGAACCACGACCAGGGGCTAATGAGCCCCTCTACGTGGGGTCGAAGGACCCGGTATTGAGGATACCGAGCCGTATTAGTTGCTTCTGTTTTTCTAGGGAAAACCCCCCGCGACAGAACGCAGAGGAAAACCGTAGCTCTAAGAGAAGGAAGCCTTGGAAGACTTATTCCTGAATGGCAAGACGACATGTGGCGTGTGGAGGCCCCGGTCCTGAGACCGAGGAACGTGTTAATCCAAATCTAACCATGGCGTTTCCTCTTAAATAAAATTGCCTAGATCTCTGTTTCGCTAAACGATATTTGTACGCCGGTCGGTGTAATGTCTAATGTCTAGAGTTAACAATGTGACGTCACAATCGGTTGTTCTCGTTCGCACATTATATTTAATAGTAATTATCTTCGTTAATCTTTTTAATCATTTTAGTTTTACAAATGTTTACCAGTTTGCTTAGATAACATCAATGAAAAATCATTCAAAAGACTATTATTATGTTGTACTACATTGAATAGGCTTTTAGACACCATGTCTATTGGAAAGCCATCGCCAAATGAAGAGGGTGGCATAAAACGAATATCTTTATCTCAGTCACCCACGGGTGAGATTTAATACCGTAATGGACAGTCAGGCTCTTTGCACGTCATATTTGCTTCAATTATTTGATCCGTTAGGGAGAAAAACGATATTTTACGGATTGAATCCAGGTTCGATGCCCAGCATGTACTAATAATAATTATATCTATAGACGCTTTACACCACGTCAATCTGGCCCTGTGCTAAGTATCCGAAGAACTTGTGTTACAGGTACCAGACAACGAAAATATATATTTAATTATTTTATACTATACACATATTTAAAATTGTAATTATATTAAGAGCCGATTTTTCAATCGTCAGATAACTTTTATCTAAGGAATAAATAAGTGACTTTGACAGATTTTTTATGGAACAAATGTCAAAGTCATCTGACGATTAAGAAAATAAGATAAAAGTTATCTGACGATTGAAAAATCGGCCCTAATATACAAATTGAATACATATCCATGACCCAGGAACATTGAATACATATCCATGACCCAGGAACATTGAATACATATCCATGACCCAGGAACATTGAATACATATCCATGACCCAGGAACATTGAATACATATCCATGACCCAGGAACATTGAAAACTTTTTCTCCCTCGGCGGGATTTGAACCCGCTACCTCTCGGTCGAGCACCAACATAAAGCAATAAAATAAAATGAAATGAAATGAAATGAAATGAAATGAAATGAAATGAAATGAAATGAAATGAAATGAAATGAAATGAAATGAAATGAAATGAAATGAAATGAAATGAAATGAAATGAAATGAAATGAAATGAAATGAAAAGCCTTTTATTTCTTGCTTTGTAAAATCAAGAAATAAAAGGCTTTTTATTTTATTTTTTAGTTTAGATTTACAATTAATGTATTTAAAATAGTTATCAAACTTTTTATTTTAATGAATTTGTCAATTTTTTTTTTATTTTATTAATTATTTGCAATAAGTTTACATTTATACTATTTTATAATAATTATTTTAGTCATATCAATAATAATAGTTGAAAAAAATGTAATAAGAATTGATACGTCATAAAAATATAATAAAATTAATTTGCAATTTAATATAGCTATAGTATATGTAAATACTTAATGCAATAAATATTTTTGATGACCTTTTAATTTATTTTTGAGGACCTTTTAATTTATTTTTAAGAACGTTTTAATTTGCGAACTCATGGTCAAATCTACCCCTGACAAACATTCGACGACTATGCTAAAGGTTCAGTCAAGACGTCGTTGTACGTTACATTAAACAACTTGACGAGTTGACCTTTAGTCGTCATTTCATGAACGAGCTAGTCGTTCAATTAAACAGCTGATTCAATCATAAGACTGCGACATAATATATACCATACACAAGGTGTGCCCTGCGACTTCGTCCGCGTTGTTTTTGAGTGACTTGAATCGTTTATGCATCGCACGCAACGAAAGTCCCCAAATGTGAATAATTTTCCCCGTTTTTGCAACATTTCTCACTGACGCTTCGCTCCTATTGGTCGCAGCGTAATGTTATATAGCCTAAAGCCTTCCTCTATAAATGGACTATCCAACAAAAAAGGTTTAAAGTTTCAAATCGGACCAGTAGTTCCTGAGATTAGCGCGTTTAAACAAACAAACTCTTCCGCTTTTTAATATTATATACAAATATATAATATACAAATATACATATGTATGTACATAGGAGTCTTTTTGCAGTGCCCAAATGTGCGCGTCCCAAATTTTAATATTAAAATATGTATACATATTATTAATATTGCGCGCACATTTGGGCACTGCAAAAAGACTCCTGTGTTGCAGCCCTGGTCTCCGGCTACATTATGGTGGCTATTATTATGTTGAATCACGAGAAATATATAAAGACATTTTCATTCCTTGTCACTTTCGGTTACCATTAAATTACATTTTCAGAAGTCTGATCACGTGCTCGCGACGTCGACGTTTTATGTTTGACTACCCGCAGTCGTGTACTTTTGTCTAACACTTCAATTCTGTAGAGTAAGCAGAAAATTTACAGCTACGTATTCGTATGATAGATAAGGCTTTTGTATTATATTTTATCTAACTTCGGTGAAGCTAAAAGTAAGATTTTGGCAGTCTTACCCGCGATTTCCTGAACGCTATTCAAATGAATGATCAACTAACATGACATTCAAATCAACAACTCATACTGAACGCTGATTGGCAGAATATTGTCAGACAGAAAGGAACAGACAGATATACGAACACGTAGCTGTCAATCGTCCCTGCTAACACAGGTGCTCAAGACAAAAGGGGTACGAATACATGTCTAAGCATATTTGAAGCGCGTGGGTTGAGTTCTAATAGAAAAATCTCTGATTTACATCAATATTTCTTTTTTGCTTTACATCATCATCCGCTATGTTGTCCACTGCTGGGCCTACCCCGAAGTATTTCATGGGGGTAGTTGCTTTACTTACTTTTCAGATAAATACATCAGGGTAAACGCTGCTGCCCAATTCCGGATCATCATCATCATCAGCCTGAAGACTGCTGAACATAGCACGACGACCTCCGTAGCGCAGTGGTTTTGCACGTTGGTGCTCGAACGAGAGGTCGTGGGTTCGAATCCCGCCGAGGGAACAAAAAGGTCATGGATGTGTATTAAATTTGTGTATTATATAATAAAAATCTTAAATATGTGTATATTACAAAAGTATTAAATATATTTCCGTTGACTGGTACCTGTAACACAAGTTCTTCGGATACTTAGCACAGGGCCAGATTGACGTGGTGTGAAGCGTCTATAGATATTAAAAAAAAAATTAAAATAGGCTCCCCCGCGGACTTCCACAGCGCCCGGTCGTGCGCTGTCTGCATCCAACGGCTGCCCGCGGCTCGGACCAGATCGTCGGTCCATCTTGTGGGGGGCCGCCCTACGCTGCATCTTCCAATCCGTGGTCGCCACTCGAGAACTCTCCTTTCCTATTTGGTGTCTGTTCTCCGAGCGATGTGGCCTGCCCTGACATTTCAACTGACTGACTGAGCTATGTCAGTTACTTTAGTTCTACTGCGAATATCCTCGTTTCGGATTCTGTCCCGCAGAGAAACTCCGAGCATAGCTCTCTCCATAGCTCTTTGAGTGACTTAGAGCTTACGCATAAGGCCAACAGTCAAGGACCACGTCTCATTGTCATAAGTCATTTCCGTATATATTAGGTATATTCCGTAACAATAATTTAATATTTCTGATTACTTAAAATAAAGTATAATAATTTGTTTTTATGTTAACGGAAATATTAAATTAAAAAATAAATATAAATAAACTAGTTGACCCGTGCCCGTTGAGCATACAAACCGTTTGAACCTTCCCTGGACTTCCACGAATATTTCAAGACTAAAAATAGCCGAATTAGTTCAGCTGTTCTCGACTTTTTATTCTTATATATATGAGAAGATTGATTTAAAATGAAAGAATGAAAATGTAAAAAGATTGTAATAAAACTTAATTTAATATGTGAATTATTATTTTCTACTTCCTACATTTATTATTATCCTACTAATGCTCGTTTACTGATAAAAAACTGAACAGATTTTTATGAAATTTGGTATGGTAGTTTTCATACCACCTAAGCTATACCGCATTAAAATTTACTGACTCATTTTGCTTCAAAACTATTTATTGTCATAATCTGACGCGTACAAGCTACTTCAATAATCACCCTTTTGGATCCCCTAATGTTCATAGAAATTCATTTACTGAGAACAATTTAGTGGCGGATTGGCTTTGTGGGAGATACAGTTAAGGGCCTGTCCACATCACCACGGTACGACGCCGCCGCCGTGGGACGGTGCGGTGGCGCGGCGCGTTGCCGTGAGGTGGAAATTTACGTTGCCGTACCGTGAAAATGTACGTCACGACGCCGCAAAGTTACACGTCACCGTGCCTTGTACATTTTTAGATTCTTCACTTAAAACAGATAAATAGCAGTCTCGTTGTAGATATGGACCGCACAAGACGTATTCTGCTTCTGTTATTAAAAAGACAGAGAGGAAAAAAGATGTAAAACAATAATAATAGCTCCCCTCACCGATTTCGGTGTCGGTAGCCGATTGAAACCAGGCCAGCTACGCAGGAGTTATTTTATAGTGCCCAAGTGTGTGCGCTATACACAAAGACATTCTCTCTTCCTTTTACTCTCATAACCCAGTGGGACGGTAAACCGACACGACTGGCGAGAGATCAGGCGCGGGACCGACTTTTTACATGCCCATCCGACGTATGGATCATCTTTCTTGTCAGACAATCAGGTGATCAGCCTGCATTGTCCTAGCCAAACTTGAAAACAACATTTTTTTTGTTCCAACGCGGTAATCGAACCCTCTGGGTCAAGAGCGAAGCTCTGAACCACTGGACCACGGAGGCGATAAAATGTAAAACAAGTGAAATCAATAAATCGCAATCTATGTTCTCTGATATATTTTATTTACACGTACAACTAATCATAAGATAACACACATCCCGTACCCGCGTCGTACTTGCGTCACCGACGACGCCGTACGATGCACCGTTCCCCGGCGGCGTTGCCGTACCTAGTGCACGCGCACCGACACCGTACCGTTTCACGGTGACGACGTCGTGCCGTGGTGATGTGGACAGGCCCTAAGTCAGTTGTTTCGGATTTTCAACAAACCGTTTTATCCAATGATAAAATTAAATTTCGCATTCTGTTTCGAGCACTTGAATTATTATGATTTTATTGTTTAACTCGCTTTTTGGCTTAACATCTAATGGAAATGTAATGTTTAATTATTTCCCTATTAAATATAACGGGTGTAAAAAGAACAGTCACTATAACTTTGGGATATGAACTACCTTTTCTCATTCTGGAAATGTTTTTTTATATACGAAACTTAATTTTTTTCTGCTTTTTCGTTATTCTTGCAACCGAAAAATAAAAATTACCAGTAGTAAAAAAAAAAAAAATTAGTTTTTGACACAAAAAAAAATACATTTCCAAAATGATGAAAGGTAGTATAATCGTATCTCAAAGTGACTGTTCTTTTTATACCCTGTATATTATAACATCTACGGATGCATCACATTAATCTGATATTTTAATTTATAATAACTTATTATTATAAATTAAAATATCATGTAGGTTTATCTATTGTATATATTATATATATATATAGATATATATATTATATTGTATACATATATTATATATTTATTGTGTTTATGTATTATTTTATTTTATTTACTTTTATTTTATTAAATATACTTTTGCGCAACTCCCATTCTCTAGCATTGTTTTCTCTAACACCATAAGGTTGTCTGGAAGAAATTGCTATCTAGTAATAAGGCCGCCTTTGTGTGCATGTCTGATTTTTGTAATGTATATTTTTTTTTGTTTTTTTGTAACTTGTTGTGTGCACAATAAAGTATATTTGTATTGTATTGTATTTGTATTGTATTGTAATCTGGATTCGAGCTAAATTCTCGAAGAATACATAAAAAACGAATTTAAAACACCAAATCAACTTTGAAATGTTTCAAAACTATTGACTCGGTTCGTTATTAAATGTAGCTCTATTGGGATATACCACGCGGACAGATTATAGCCTTGTTTTTGTATGAGACACGTCATCTAGTGTATAATTGTTGATTGAACTTTTTTCCTCTTTATTAATTTCTAGCTGTGCCCGCGACTTCGTTCGCGTGGTTTTTGACTGACTTAAACCGTTTATGCAGCGCACGCAACGAAAGTCCCCAAATGTTAACAATTTTCCCCGTTTCTGCAACATTTCTCACTGACGCTTTGCTCCTATTAGTCGCAGCGTAATGTTATATAGCTTAAATCCTTCCTCTATATATGGACTATCCAACAAAAAAAGATTTTTCTAATCGGACCAGTTGTTCCTGAGATTAGCGCGTTTAAACAAACAAACAAAATCTTCCGCATTATAATATAAGTATTGTTTCACTAGTGTAAGTACACCTGATGATGATGACTTAATCATTATTTTTTTGTTAAAATCTACTTAGTTTTTAACAAAAAAATAATGTTGAATCAATACTTATATTATAATGTGGAAGAGTTTGGTTGTTTGTTTAAACGCTCGAATCTCAGGAACTACTGGTCCGATTTGAAAAAATCTTTTTTTGTTGGATAGTCCATTTATAGAGGAAGGTTATATATATAACATTACGCTATATACGCTAGTCGTGTGTTATCAAATAATTAATGTAAAACAACTAATAAAGTGTAAAAATCAAGTAGTTTATGTATTATTACTGTATGTCTTTCCACATTTTGCGAACGCGTCCCTAATGAGTAATTAATCAAAGTAGATTTTAATTCGTCAGACATGTCTAAAGTTCAGTGTAAACAGCCGAGAGCCCGCTGGAGTTGAGATATGAATATATATTGGCAAACTTTAGGGACGAAATCCGACAACTTTAAAATTAACGTAATAACAGATTATAAAACAATAAATATGAGTGAAGCCAGTAAATACAAAATGAAAAGTGAATTCTCACAATGTAGAACGATTTAAGGCTTTGTACACGCCAATGACCTTGAACGTCTATTTGATGGAAAATTTATGTGAAAGGGAATCATTGTACAATCATATCTATTGTCCGATTAAAAGGCTTTATTACTATTATCATTGTAAAGATAATGCAGGCTGATCACCTGATTGTTTGACAAGATGGGCCATGCGTCGGATGGGCATGTAAAAAGTCGGTCCTGTGCCTGAACTCTCGCCAGTCGTGTCGGTTTTCCGTTCCGGGACGGAGTGAAGGAAGAGAGTGCTTCTGTGTATTTCGCACACACTTGGGCACTGTAAAATAACTCGTAGCTGGCCTGGTTTCAATGAAACCGGCCACCGTCACCGAAATCGGTGTGGGAGGCATTATTATAATATCTATAGACGCTTCACACCACGTCAATCTGGCCCTGTGCTAAGTATCCGAAGAACTTGTGTTACAGGTACCAGACAACGGAAATATATTTAATACTTTTATACTATACATATATTTAAGATTTTTATTATATTACTAGCTGTGCCCGCGACTTCGTACGCGTGGAAAAGTGATTTAGGGCAGCAGTTCAAATACATTTTTAGTTTATGAACACTGTCGTTTGGATATTTAAAATCACTAATTTATAGTAATGCTTCTTTATACACGGTATCAGACGTGCATAGGCAAAAGAAGTAGGCCGATGGAGTAATAATAATAGTTTACTGTCAAATAATGGCCGTTTTTGTCGTAAATGTTTTGAGGTATTTTTTCTATGAAAAAGCTAACAATTCCTACTACCAGCTCGAAAAATGACCGTGTATTATTAACCGACTTAAAAAAAAGAAGGAGGTTCTCAATTCGTCTGTATGTATAATATTTTTTTTTCTTTTATGCGAACGGGACTACTTGATAGTACGCTCATATACGCGACAAAGATCTCTGTACTGAGTTTTGTATGGACTTTACGCCGCAGCGACTGCAGACGATGATCGTTTTCACACCGACGCTGCGCAAATTTTTTAAAAGTCTACTCTCGGTGCGCAATTCCAACTCGGACTTGCCCGGTTTTTTATTTATTAATTACCTACGCTAACAAACATGTAGCCTACTTAGGGACTTTACGGTTAAAGTACTTACTTCCTTTAGACGACAAAATAACAAAAGTCCAAAAGAAAGAAAAAACCCAAGCCATACCTAGCATGAAAACTTATAAATAAAAATATCATGAAAAACATAAATCTTACTTATATTGACATAACTTTTCTAATTTAAATGTACCTATGACATCTCATTCATATCTTGAAAACAAACTATCCTACGCCTATACTTTATTAATCGTATTTGCAAAACCTAAGTATAATAATAAATTACTTCGCACAAAGTTATAATTATTTTCACTTGTACTGGAAAATAAGTATTACTTTGTGCGAAGTAAATTTAATTGTTCCTTTTAGTTTACCTTTTGATGTCGTTTTTTTTTTGTTTAAAATTATTTAATTTTCAGATTTTTAGTGATGGGTTCTCGAATGATCAGACGACGATTATTTGAGGACGGAAAATGAAAAACAAAAACGATTAGATAAAAAAAAAATAGTAGAAAGAGAAAAAGATTACCTAGCCTAGCCTGGCGTAAGCCAGAGCAGCGCGAAATTTTTCAATATATACATATATATATATATATATATATAGTTTAATGCTGCTCTGGCGTAAGCCAGAGCAGCGCGAAATTTTTTGATATTATAGATCCAGGATATGGTGCAAAACCTTACTGTTTGGTAACATATGCTTAGACTACTTCAGAAAAAATCTAAATCAACATATTATTCCACATAATTTTTGAGGATTTCCTTCGATTCCTCACGGATCCCATCATCAGGTCACCATTTTGGTGACAATGGGACCAAATTTAAATTAAACCCTACACAACATAAAAAAAAATTAAAATCGTTTCAGAAACGATGAAGATATCCGCGAAGAAACATAAAAAACAAACATATATTTACGAATTGAGAAACCTCCTCCTTTTTTGTAAGTCGGTTAAAAATATTATGTTGGTTATTTCATGTTACAATCTACCTTTGTGCCAAGTTTCATTTAAATACGTTGAGTAGTTTGGCTGAAATACCGTCAAATAGGTAGCTACAATTTTTTGAAGATCCCACGGGAACCCTTACGTTTTACGGGATAAAAATTTCCAATAATGCTCTTCAGGTCATAAGCTACCTGCCTGCCGAATTTCATTTAAATACGTTGAGTAGTTTGGCTGAAATACCGTCAAATAGGTAGCTACAATTTTTTGAAGATCCCACGGGAACCCTTTCGTTTTTCGGGATAACAATTTCCAATAATGCTTTTCAGATTATAAGCTATCTGCCTGCCAAATTGCATTTAAATACGTTGAGTAGTATGGCTGAAATACCGTCAAATAGGTAGCTACAATTTTTTGAAGATCCTACGGGAACCCTTTCGTTTTTCGGGATAACAATTTCCAATAATGCTCTTTAGATCATAAGCTACATGCCTGCCAAATTTCATTTAAATACGTTGAGTAGTTTGGCTAAAATACCGTCAAATAGGTAGCTACAATTTTTTGATGATCCCACGGGAACCCTTTCGTTTTTCGGGATAATAACTTCCAGTAATCCTTTTCAGATCATAAGCTACCTGCCTGCCAAATTTCATTTAAATACGTTGAGTAGTTTGGCTGAAATACCGTCAAATAGGTAGCTAGAATTTTTTGAAGATCCCACGGGAACCCTTTCGTTTTTCGGGATAATAATTTTCTAGTAATGCTTTTCAGATCATAAGCTACCTGCCTGCTAAATTTCATTTAAATACGTTGAGTAGTTTGGCTGAAATACCGTCAAATAGGTAGCTACAATTTTTTGAAGATCCCACGGGAACCCTTACGTTTTTCGGGATAACAATTTCCAATAATGCTCTTCAGGTCATAAGCTACCTGCCTGCCAAATTGCATTTAATACGTTGAGTAGTTTGGCTGAAATACCGCCAAATAGGTAGCTACAATTTTTTGATGATCCCACGGGAACCCTTTCGTTTTTCGGGATAATAATTTCCAGTAATCCTTTTCAGATCATAAGCTACCTGCCTGCCAAATTTCATTTAAATACGTTGAGTACTTTGGCTGAAATACCTTAAAATAGGTAGCTAAAATTTTTTGAAGATCCCACGGGAACCCTTTCGTTTTTCGGGATAATAATTTTCTAGTAATGCTTTTCAGATCATAAGTTACCAGCCTGCCAAATTTCATTTAAATACGTTGAGTAGTTTGGCTGAAATACCGTCAAATAGGTAGCTACAATTTTTTGAAGATCCCACGGGAACCCTTTCGTTTTTCGGGATAACAATTTCCAATAATGCTCTTCAGATTATAAGCTACCTGCCTGACAAATTTCATTTAAATACGTTGAGTAGTATGGCTGAAATACCGTCAAATAGGTAGCTACAATTTTTTGAAGATCCTACGGGAACCCTTTCGTTTTTCGGGATAATAATTTCCAATAATGCTCTTTAGATCATAAGCTACATGCCTGCCAAATTTCATTTAAATACGTTGAGTAGTTTGGCTGAAATACCGTCAAATAGGTAGCTACAATTTTTTGATGATCCCACGGGAACCCTTTCGTTTTTCGGGATAATAATTTCCAGTAATCCTTTTCAGATCATAAGCTACCTGCCTGCCAAATTTCATTTAAATACGTTGAGTAGTTTGGCTGAAATACCGTCAAATAGGTAGCTACAATTTTTTGAAGATCCCACGGGAACCCTTTCGTTTTTCGGGATAACAATTTCCAATAATGCTCTTCAGATTATAAGCTACCTGCCTGACAAACTTCATTTAAATACCTTGAGTAGTATGGCTGAAATACCGTCAAATAGGTAGCTACAATTTTTTGAAGATCCCACGGGAACCCTTTTGTTTTTCGGGATAATAATTTTCTAGTAATGCTTTTCAGATCATAAGCTACCTGCCTGCCAAATTTCATTTAAATACGTTGAGTAGTTTGGCTGAAATACCGTCAAATAGGTAGCTACAATTTTTTGAAGATCCCACGGGAACCCTTTCATTTTTCGGGATAATAATTTCCAATAATGCTCTTCAGGTCGTAAGCTACCTGCCTGCCAAATTTCATTTCATTCCATACAGTGGTTTTAGCGTGATGCGACGACAAACATTCCCATATGGACAGACAGACAGACAGACAGACAGACAGACAGACATTTTTTTCAAAAATGTTATTTTTAGGTTCTGTGGCTTATATAGACCCCCTTTTTTTAATTTTCACTTAAATATTCTTAATGTACAGACATGACCCCTCTACAGATTTATTATATGTATAGATAAACAAATTTAATAGACATCCATGAGTCAGGAACATTGAAAACTTTTTGTGTCCTGGGATTCGAACCCGCAACCTCTCAGTCAAGCACCAACGCGCTCAGCCACGCTATGGAGGTTGTCAATCCAATAGGAATGAAGCGTCAGTGAGAAATATTGCAAAAACGGGGAAAATGATTCTCAATTGTGAATAATTTTCCCCGTTTTTGCAATATTTCTAGGCGTGCGCTGCGTAAACGGTTTAAGTTACTAAAAATATGTATGAAATAATTATTTCTTTTTAATAATAATAATAATAATAAAAACCAACGTGAGCAATCAAAAGATATTATCTATAGTGTTGCCGACAACCACGCGAACGAAGTCGCGGGCAGAGCTAGTAATTAAAATATTCCTTTAAAGTATAAAGATTGTAATATCTCTTCCTCTGTTCGATGCAAATAAGAGAGCTCTCGGAATCAATTCAGAACGACTCTCAAACTGCGTTCAAAGAGATCATTATGGTAAAATTATTTCCATAGAAATGCGATCGCCGATATTATAAGACTTCATTATGCACGCGTCTGGTTGTAACGACCATATTGTATTGGGATTTCCTATACGAAATCGATGGTATCCAAAAGTATCTACTGGTGGTCCCCAATTAGTTTTGGCTGTGTACCACTTCAAAACCTCTGCGTACCTCTTAGAGTGGGTACACATTAGGCGCTTTGTCAACGCGCGTTTTGAGAACCAGGAGCTCTGTACATACAGTGTACTCTGTACATACTCAAGCGCGCGCTTTGTCAACGCGCGTTTTGAGAACCAGGAGTTCTGTACAGACAGTGTGCTCTGTACATACTCAAGCGCGCGCTTTGTTAACGCGCGTTTTGAGAACCAGGAGTTCTGTACAGACAGTGTGCTCTGTACATACTCAAGAGCGCGCTTTGTCAACGCGCGTTTTGAGAACCTAGAGTTCTGTACAGACAGTGTGCTCTGTACATACTCAAGCGCGCGCTTTGTTAACGCGCGTTTTGAGAACCAGGAGTTCTGTACAGACAGTGTACTCTGTACATGCTCAAGCGCGCGCTTTGTCAACGCGCGTTTTGAGAACCAGGAGTTCTGTACAGACAGTGTACTCTGTACATGCTCAAGCGCGCGCTTTGTCAACGCGCGTTTTGAGAACCAGGAGTTCTGTACAGACAGTGTACTCTGTACATGCTCAAGCGCGCGCTTTGTCAACGCGCGTTTTGAGAACCAGGAGTTCTGTACAGACAGTGTACTCTGTACATGCTCAAGCGCGCGCTTTGTCAACGCGCGTTTTGAGCACCAGGAGTTCTGTACAGACAGTGTACTCTGTACATGCTCAAGCGCGCGCTTTGTTAACGCGCGTTTTGAGAACCAGGAGTTCTGTACAGACAGTGTACTCTATACAAAACTCCTGGTTCTCAAAGCTCGTTCGAGCACCAAGGCGCTCAACCACTGCGCTACGGAGGTCCTCAAAAGTTTCAAAAATAAGGCCCCAATTTAGCTGACGATTTGATCAGCCTTTCAGACACCGGAGTGTAAATTATAATAAAACCAAACGCCATATTGGGTGTCTCGATACCCACACGAACAAAAGTTGTCTCCGCTCGAAATTCCATGAACTAATTAAATTTTCAATTTCAGGACGCGTTTTCGGAATTATTTAGAATCCGTTGTATTTTAATATACGAGTAATTTAATAACTTTACACTCGTTTTAGTGATGAACATTACCAATAAATTGTCGTTTGCTTATTTACATTTTCAGTCGATTGATATGGTACAAAAAGTTACGATATAAATTTTCTTTATCTTTAACTAACCTGTTAGTTTCAAAGTAATCTACCAAATAAAACACCAAAAGCCGTTGAGATCGAACTGATTCGGTTCTCGATTGTGTCCGAAGTTAGCCTGCTGAATGGCTTGGTAACTCAAATATTAACTGATCGATTTAATAAGCCTTTAAAAAATCTCGGGTAAGATTAAAAAACAATAATAATGCCTCCCACACCGATTTCGGTGACGGTGGCTGGTTTCATTGCCAACCAGGCCAGCTACGCAGGAGTTACTTTATAGTGCCTAAGTGTGTGCGCAATACAAAGCAGCACTCTCTCTTCCTTCGATTGTGTCGGGAGTAAGCCTACAGATTGGAACAGAAAAACAAAGCTTATTCCTTTGTACTGTAATTACGTTCCTCAATCTTCCATTTGGCATTAGCGAGTTTTTTCATCCCGTGACGGATGCCCGCGGCAATTAGTGTACGAGGAAGTACAAGAAAGCAGGCAATCCATCACCTGGCCACGAAAAAATAAAGCGAAATCCGTGTCGACCGAACGTCATTTAGCGAAAGCTTACGGTGACGCAACGGAATTTGGTCTAAGCCCCGGTTTCTGAGATGCCGATCAAATCGTTGATTAACATGGCTTACCATCCCATACAATCTATCTTTAATACAAAAAATTGCAATAGATGTCACTTCTATTAACGTTTGTAAATTATGAAACGAAAATATGCCGAATTATGTCCAAATATTGACATAAAATAAAGATATGCATATTTTAAGCATAACATGACATTAAGCTAAATTCAACTCCTTTATTAAGAAGAAAATACGAAATGAAATTAGTAATTAGTATTTTCCAATAGTGGCGCTAGATGGCGGTTTCCGGAATGTGCCTGGAAATGGAAGGAAACAAAAATAGCCAGTCGAATTGCCAGTGATACCATTTTCTAGTACTAGGTCGTGTCTCTGTTATATCTGCTTTGTGGAGTTAACAAGCCATTGAATGCTCATTGGTGAACATCACTCGCAACAACTTCACTCGGTACGCTCACCAATGAGCGTCCACCTTACTCTCCAAACTGATTCGATTTTGATTCAGATTCGATCGTGCCACGTACTCCCGAACAATGACGTTTGTTTATTTTGATTCTCAGTCGATTGATATGGTCGGGAGTACAAAAAGTTACGATCTAACGGTTTTCTTTATCCTGGTTAGTTTAAAAGTAATCCAAAAAATAAAACACCCAAAGCTGACTGACGACCTCCGTAGCGCAGTGGTTGAGCGCGTTGGAGATCGAGCGAGAGGCGGCGGTTGTATATATATATATATATTTTTGTCAAAAACTAAAATAATTTTTTTTTTACTTTTCACCATTTCTTATTTTTGTCGCAAAAATAACAATACTTACGAGTATATACATTTTTTTTTTAAATAAGTTATAGTGACTGCTCTTTTTACACCCTGTATGTGAACGCGCCTTTACCGTGACGCCACCCAATTTTCTGCTTATAATGCTCAGCGGTCCTGATAGGTATTAAATTTTCAATTTGCGGGATGGTTTTATTTGATAAAATTTGTTGATTACCCATTCCGAAAATTTAAGCTTTACAACCTTTAAGGGTTAACAAGTCGAGATAAGGGAGATGAATTATATAAAATGTTTGATTTAAGGGCTCGTACTAGGCCAACGAATTATACAGAGTATAAATAGAACAATCACTATAACTTTAGGATATTATGTAAACATAATACTGTCTTTTCTTATTCAAGACATTTTGTTGTTTTTTTTTTTTTCTTTTTTGTTATATTTTGTTTTTAGTTTATGAGGAAAAATAAAACATTTCTGTAATAAGAAAAGGTGGTATAATCATATCCCAAAGTTATTGTGACTGCTATTTTTACACCAAGTGTGAAAATATAAAATTACTGAAACTATAGGTTTTTTTTAAGGATATTCAGAGATTAATTAAAAAAATATAAAACATAGCTGCTTAATTCTTTTATTGAATTATTTTAAAAGTTTCAAGTTTTATTTCGATTTAATACTTAAATACCAGCCTGTTATCGTGTAAATTAGAAGTAAGTGTGTATTTTTAAAAGCTTTTATTTAACTTGCAATGTATGTATGTAAGGATGTTCGGGTGGAATCTTACGACCCGATTCTGAAGCAGATACTCTCAACCGATTAAGCTGAAATTTTGTATGCACGTTTAGATTGGATGACAATAATTATACATGATTAGTTGTGTGACGTCATTCTAAATTCAATATGGCGGACCATCCAAGATGGCGGAACAGTTGTTTTTAATGCATTTCTACAATATGTTTATCAAATGAAAGGGCTTGTTGAGAGTGACTCAAAAAGTAATGTGACGTCATTCTAAACCCAATATGGCGGAACATCAAAGATGGCGGAATAGTGATTTTAATGCATTTCTACAATATAGGTAACAAATGAAAGGACTATAAGCTTTCTTAAAAAGGTTTTTTTGTTTAATTTATTTTCTATCAAGAAAATGCTATGCGATTGTGTTTTTGACGGAACGTAGTAACTACAGTTAATCTTAAACTTTAATAGAATAGAATATATTTATTGCAAGAATGTAGTATTACAAACATCTTTACAGTTATAAAACATGCTCTCGTACATTCTGCCATACAGATGGCGTGCAATTGCAAAGGACAAAAATTATTAAAAATTTTACATAAATGTCAAAAAAAACAATATATTTATTATCTGTTAATTAAAATTGACAATATTATACATTTGACTGTAGCTTTTCATCAATACAGATAACACAGACAATCATATTATTATACAGTCATCTGGTAATATTCTTAGATCAATAATAAACTAGATTACGTGTCCCATACAAAAACGAGGCTAAAATCTGTCCGCGTGGTACATGCCAATAGAGCTACATTTAATAACGAACTGAAACAAAAGTTTGAAAACATTTCAGAGTTGATTTGATGATTTAAAATCGCTAAATCTAAACGCACATTACGGTTTTATTTTATTTTTTTTGTTCATTAATTTATTCCAAGAATTTGGTTACATATTATGTAGTTGTTACATATTTTAAATATTTTGTCTCACAATTTCTGCCCATATGGACCTGGAAATAATAGTAGATTTGATATGAGGTACACATGCACTATTAGTTATACAAATATTAAATAATTTGACGTGTATGTTGTCACTGTCACATTTAAAAAGCTGTCAGCTAAAATTTACATTAAAAAAGAAAAGGGGACGACGACGACGACGACGACGACGACGACGAATGATCAAAGCAAACTAAATTTAATAACAGCTCACTTTTCAAGTGGGCTCTTATTCGCTGAGACGGATTTCTTGGTCTGTCAAGATATCTTGTATTATATTGTTTATCCAAGGGTATAGTACGCGCCCTTAATAGTTAATAAGTCGAGATGAAGCTGATGAATAATATAAAATGTTTGATTCAAGAAGCTTTGAAGATTATAGATAAATTTACTTAGCGTTTCATTTCATATTCTGATAAAACTCAATATTATTTTATGCCTTTATTATATTTACTATTTAACATACTTTATAATGAGAAATAAAATAAAAAATAAAAAGTCTTTATTTCAGGCATCAGCAATTCACCCATAATTTTATAAAAATAAAACATTGTATATAATAAAACTAATATAATGTCAACCCGATTGCGGTAAAGGTGGTCGGACATTGGAACCGAACGGATTATTATAGTGCCCAAGTGTGTGTAAAATACATATAAATCGTTCTTCACTTTCGTACTTCAATCGGACTTGTAACACTCGACTAGCGGGAGATCAGACGCAGGACCGACTGTTTACATGCCCATCCGACACAAGGAACATGCAACTAAACTTATTTTTTTATTAAAAAAAATTACCATTAAAAAAAACTAATAACTAAACGAACGAGAAATGGTCATTGGTGTAATGTACAAATATCGTTTTGTCGAAAAAGCGATAAATAATTATATTTAATAAATATATAAAACTTAAATGTTTTAAAACTATTATAACTACCAAGTCTTTTATTTTAGATTTTGCTCATGTTTTTTCTGGAACATATTCAATACTTTTATACTATACATATTATATTTAAGTCTAGCTGAAAGGAATAATTATTTCATACATATTTTTTTAAAGTCCTCAAATGTAATTAATTTTGCCCGTTTTTACAACATTTCTCACTGACGCTTCGCTCCTATTGGTCGCAGCGTAATGTTATATAGCCTAAAACCTTCCTCTATAAATGAACTATCCAACAAAAAAAGATTTTTTCAAATTGGACCACTAGTTCCTGAGATAAGCGCGTTTAAACAAACAAAAAAACTCTTCCGCTTTACAATATTAGTATAGATTTTTATTGACTCTTGTTTAATACACGTCCATGACCCAAGAACACAGAAAACTTTTGTTCCTCGGGATTCGAACCTACGAGCACCAAAGCGCTCAACTGGAGGTCGTCAAAGTTAATATTAGATATAAAATCATGGTTACTGTAATCACAGAAATATATTTTCCCTTGAAGCATAAACGTTTGCAATAATTCCACCATCGCGTGGAATCTTCCATTTTGGGAGTGCGTGCTGACACGACAACGAGGCAGTCACGTACTTCCCCGCCGAATAAGGCTGTGATTTCCATCATCATCACTGGATAGTGATGATGATGGAAATCACAGCCAGGACGGATGTCCCATACATCTATACTAATAATATAAAGCGGAAGAGTTTGTTTGTTTGTTTAAACGCACTAATCTCAGGAACTACTGGTCCGATTTGAAAAATGCTTTCTTTGTTGGATAGTCCATTTATAGAGGAAGGCTTTAGGCTATATAACATTACGCTGCGACCAATAGGAGCGAAGCTTCAGTGAGAAATGTTGCAAAAACGGGGAAAGTTATTCACATTTGAGGACTTTAAAAAAATGTGCATGAAATAATTATTCGTTTTTAATAATCATAATAACAAAAACCAACGTGAGTAATCAAAAGATAATCGCGATAGTGTTTCCGACAACCACGCGAATGAAGTTACGGGCACAGCTAGTTAATAATAATAATAATGCCTCCTACACCGATTTCGGTGACGGTGCCCTGTTTCATTGAAACCAGGCCAGCTACGCAGGAGTTATATTTTTCTAGTGCCCAATTATGTATTATTAGTATTCAACCTCCAGTTTGAGAACCAACTGGAGATTGAATCCTCCAACCAAACACTGCACTATGTTTGTATAGGTATGAAGTTATTATAAACACATTAAATACATTATCTCTCACCATGGGTTTCAGAGTGGTGGTGACATATTCATAAAGAAAAGATTTAGGACATACCAAGTTTGGTTGCCCTATAGTTTCTAGAAGAGGCACGATACCTATTATTGTTAAATATTCCAAGTATACGCCTCTACAATAGGATCCCAGAAAACTTTCAAAATCTCTCTATAAATAAATTTAAAAAAAGTAGTTAAAGAACGTTTGTGTGTACAAACACCTTGGAAATAAAGTGCCTTTATGCTAGGTTACAACTAACTTTGTACACTTTGTTTTTATAATTTTATTTTTAAGTCATAACATTGTTATCAATATATATATTTTAAAAAGATAAGTTTCCCCATCTTTTTGCTAAAAGATGCCCCCGCGCGAGTTTCTTACGCCTGTTCTTCTCGCTGGGCTAGTTTCCAAACCGGTGGTAGGCATCATGTAGGACAATTCTATAAAAGTTATTTAATAACCTATATGGAAATAAAAAAGATTCGATTATTTTATTTTGATTCTGTGTCTTTCCAAGGCAATAAGAAGTTCGCCGAGATAGTGCTAAATAACATTCAGAAACTATTTCGTTTCTTTGCAAAAAAATTACGTAAATACGAGACAATAGACAGCTTATGTACTCATGCATCCATATAATTGAGTGAGTGTACGCATAGGCATGCGTTTGATGCACCACCTCCCTCCTCCCACACTGCTTATGCGTACACTCGCAAGCAGAAACGTGAAAACACCACCACCACACAAGCAATAATGTTAACACGATCGTGCAAAGCCACCATGCAGGTTGCAAAACTCGACGCGTTACGCTCTGACCCCGGAGCATCTTCAGGATGTAGACTCTAAAAGCAATTTAATTTTTTTATTTTTTAAAAATAAAGTAAAGAACAACAATAGACTTGTGTTGTTCAATGACAAAACTATGAAACTAACAAAAGTGGGGTACCAGTTGGCAGGTTGGCCATACGTACGCATAAGCAGTGTGGGAAAGAAGGAGGTGCTTTAAATGCATGCCTATGCGTACACTCACTCATTTGCTTGCAGGTTGTGGTCAACATTTATCGCGGGATACTGCTAGATATAATATGTTTAAATTTTATGCAATGAATTTTCGCAAAGTAACGCCTGATTTCATGAACTAATTAAATATTCATGTATTTCTGAGCCAGAAACTTTTAATATGAGCATTCTGCAAATACTTCAAGCGCGCCATTTTAGAAGAAAGCAGTTTTGCTTCACGTATTAATATTTAGAATTAGTTGAGAATACTATTTTTGGTCGTACAAATATTTAAATATAATTTATTAATGTCCCTTCCAGCATCTATACAACATCATAACCGACAAAGGGTCAAATCTGCGAATGATAGGAATAGAGTCCCTTGCATTGTGTACAACTGGGGGACGAAACATCCCTTAAGGATTAATCACTGAACACTAAACTGTCATTTGAACTGACCCTTTTATGACTTATAGGATTTTGTTAGTAAAGTAAAGTGACTTTTAAGAGTAAGTTGGTATTACGCAATCAATTTTACTATACACTCGATAGTATTTAGTTAGTAAAGTAAAGTGACTTTTAAGAGTAAGTATTAAACAATGGATATTGTCAACAAAAAAAAAAACAAAACCAGGCGATAATAAATATAAAAATGCCTCGTAATGTAATGTAATAACTTCATTTGAACTGACCCTTTTAGTTTAGAAATGATTTACTAGATAGTATTTTGTTAGTGAAGTTAAGTGACTATTAAGAGTATTTTGATATAAAATGAATTTTGTCACCATAAAAAACAAAACCTAATAAATATAAAAATGCCTCGTAATGTAATGTAATAAAACAAAAAAAGGAAAGCAATATATTACTCGAACAGCACTATCGCTTCTTCCAATTGGTTGGTTGAGGGGATCGGTTCACGCTCGGTAAAGCAAAATATTGTCTCTCCGAACCAGAAATTAACATTATGGAACTTGAAAATGTGTTTTGGGAGTTACCGAAGATGAGTATTTTCAAATTTGGTTTTTAAAAAATTTGGTACTTATCAAATGCCACTTATACTTTTGATACATATCAAATGGTACTTATACTTTTGGTACCTGTCAAAATTAAACGCTACTTATACTTTTGGTACCTGTCAAAATTAAACGCTTTTGGTAACTGAGCAAGATCAAGTCAACTGGACCCTCTATTTTCCACTTGATCATAAAATGAAGTCTAAGTATTTTTTTAATAAGTATTTACCATTATAAATTGATCCATAAATAATTTTCGAATATTTTTGATCTTAACAATTTTTTTTCATTGAAAATTTTAGGTTCTTACTTTTTATTAAAAATTTGATTTTAAATTAATCATTCAAGATAAATTAATGAAATTTTTAGGATTTACTGTCGCTAAGACTCAGCTAAGCCGATTCGGCTCTTTTTAGTCTTGAAATATTCGTGAAAATCCCGGGAAGTTTTAAACGGTTAGTATGCTCAACGAAGTGGGCACGGATCAGCTAGTGAAGAATAAAAAAATTGCATGTAAAGAATAGCATCAATACAATTTGCAATCGATTATTTTATGTAACTTCCAAATGTTCAAGTTTGTGCTAAAGGTATTTTACAAGTATTTTTGATTCATATAAAATATCACTGCCAATTTCTGACATATCAATGTGTCTACAAATGTTAGTTTTGTAGACACATAGACAGTTTAATATTTCAGGACAGATAAAGATATCTGGAAAAGACAACTTGGTAAATGAATTTTTTTATTATGATGTATTGATTTTCTGTTTGTACAATAATATTGTGGGTCTTACTCACGTGAAGCAAAAACTAGTAGTTTTTTTATTGTCTTCATGTGGGTAGTGCTTGAGCTCAGGCAATTTAGGCTGAAATTAATAATGAAAGTCAAAAAATATTTCAATAAAAATAATTGTCGCTGAGGCTGAAGCTCATGCTCAGCTTAAATTTCGAAATTCTTTGTCTTCTTAAACGTAAACTACATAAGGGGTGTAAAAAGAACAGTCACTATAACTTTGGGATGTGATTATACTACCTTTTCTCATTCTAGAAATGTATTTTGTTAAATTAAAAAAAGGGTTTTGCTTTATCGTTATTCTCGCGACTAAAAATAAAAAAAAATTTAATAAAAAAATACATTTCTAGAATGTGAAAAGGTAGTATAATCATATCCTAAAGTTATAGTGACTGTTCTTTTTACACCTGTTATATTTTTTTATCTATGAACGCTTTATACCGCGTCAATCTGGCCCTGTGCTAAGTATCCGAAGAACTTGTGTTTCAGGTACCAGGCAACGGATTATACTTACTACCTTTTGGAAATGTTTTGTTTTATAAAAAAAATCTAGAATTAAAAAAGTTATAATAAAATTCCAAAATTACAGTGACTGATCTTACATCCGTTATTTATATTACTTTACAGTTTTTTCTCAACAAGATGGCGCTTATAAAACCCATGATTAAGCAGTAATGCCGAATAAATGCCTATAATGCCTATAAAACCCGTGATTAACCAGTAATACATAACATTACGAATATACTTTACACTTTCCACTCTTGATTTTCTCAACAAGATGACGCTTATAAATCCCGTGACTAAGCAGTAATGCCGAATAAATGCCTATAATGCCTATAAAACCCGTGATTAACCAGTAATACGAAATAACATTACGAATATACTTAACACATTCTACTATTGATTTTATCAACAAGATGGCGCTTATAAAACCCGTGATTAAGCAGTAATGCCGAATAAATGCCTATAATGCCTATAAAACCCGTGATTAACCATTAATACATAACATTACGAATATACTTTACACTTTCCACTCTTGATTTTCTCAACAAGATGACGCTTATAAATCCCGTGATTAAGCAGTAATGCCGAATAAATGCCTATAATGCCTATAAAACCCGTGATCAAGCAGTAATACATAGCATTACGAATATATACTTTACAGTTTTTACTCTTGTTTTTTTCAATAAGATGGCGCTTATAAAACCCGTTATTAAGCAGTTATGCCGAATAAATGCCTATAAAACCCTTGATTAAGCAGTAATACATAACATTACGAATATTTTTTTACAGTTTTTACTCTCGTGTTTCTCAACAAGATGGCGCTTATAAAACCTGTGATTAAGCAGTAATGCCTAATAAATGCCTATAAAACCTGTGATTAAGCAGTGATACATAACATTACGAATATAATATACTTTACAGTTTCTACTCTTGTTTTTCTCAACAAGATGGCGCTTATAAAACCCGTGATTAAGCAGTAATGCCGAATAAATGCCTATAATGCCTATAAAACCCGTGATTAAGCAGTAATACATAGCATTACGAATATATACTTTACAGTTTTTACTCTTATTTTTTTCAATATGATGGCGCTTATAAAACCCGTGATTAAGCAGTAATGCCTAATAAATGCCTATAAAACCTGTGATTAAGCAGTAATACATAACATTACGAATATAATATACTTTACAGTTTCTACTCTTGTTTTTCTCAACAAGATGGCGCTTATAAAACCCGTGATTAAGCAGTAATGCCTAATAAATGCCTATAAAACCTGTGATTAAGCAGTAATACATAACATTACGAATATAATATACTTTACAGTTTCTACTCTTGTTTTTCTCAACAAGATGGCGCTTACAAAACCCGTGATTAAGCAGTAATGCCGGGTACTCGAGGTTTTATCTCCTGAGTGGCGTTAAAGTAACGGGATCACCGTGTCATTGAAACATCACCGTCAACCTTCTGAAAGAATACCAATAAAGGTGTGGTCTGAGGTACAGGATAGAGCGATTTTATAATAATAAATAATAATAAAAAACTTTATTTGGACATTATTAGACAACACATTCGCAGATACATAATTATAATACAAAATAGGACACCAGATAATAACAAAAAAATAATAATAACGAACAATAAAAATGAAGAAAGGAAGTTTTGCCTAAAGCCAAATGGAGTACCACTCAGGTGTATTACCGGGACACAGACCTAGCAAGCAATCCTAAAAATATAAATTTTGGAGTTTTATTTTTGACTAGCTAAAACCTTGATGTACTAACAGCGACACCTTATTACACTAAAACCTTTCTCGAGAACCACTCTATCCATTGGTGAAAACAGCATGAGGATTGATTGATTGATTTGATAGGAAAAAAAATTGTTTAGGAATATTATTTAGCACTTCCCCCTTTAGGTTCCCCGAGAACCACTCTATCCATTGGTGACAACAGCATGAAGATTGGCGCAGTAGTCTTGGAGTTTATCGCGAACATACAGACGCGGCGGAGGGCATTATTCTATAACTAGCTGCCCCGACAAACTACGTACCTTGACGCACTGACAGTAGCGCCACCTACCGGGTCCAATACACTAAGACCTTCCTCGAGAACCACTCTATCCATTGGTGACAACAGCATGAAGATCGGTGCAGTAGTCTTTGAGTTTATCGCGAACATACAGACGCGGCGGAGGACTTTATTCTATAACTAGCTGCCCCGACAAACTATGTACCTTAATGGACTGACAGTAACTCCACCTACCGGGTCCAATACACTAAGACCTTCCTCGAGAACCACTCTATCCATTGGTGACAACAGCATGAAGATCGGTGCAGTAGTCTTTTGAGTTTATCGCGAACATACAGACGCGGCGGAGGGCATTATTCTATAACTAGCTGCCCCGACATACTTTGTACCTTAATGCACTGACAGCAGCGCCACCTACTGGGTCCAATACACTAAAACCTTCCTCGAAAACCACTCTATCCATTGGTGGAAACAGCAAGCTTCGGTATAGCTATGAATTTATCACGAACAGTCATACATACAGACGCGGCAGCCCTTTTTAACCCCCGAAGTAAAAACGACGGGCTGTTATAAGTTTGACGTGTCTGTGTAAATGTGTGTTATATATTTAAAATATATGATCGCTTATCACTTAACGCTTCTCCGGTATTCGGGTCACGGCGGCGATGGGCCGTGTCCAATAGCTCATCCCGGCGAAGTGCGTCTAATGGACGTTTTACACGTGATTTCCCGGCCATCTCGTCGATATACACCAATTTATCGATGATTTGGTGCTTTTTGCGCAAATTTTTTTTGAGCAACATATTGCTCAAATGATTCCAGGACTAATACGAGGCTTTACGTGTGGTATTTACGATATACATAAATGTTCAACTGTTTAAAGACACAAAAATCATGTGATCGTATCGTAAACTTTAGCAACCGAGTGAAAACTGCCGCATATTAATCGATTAATAATATGAAAAGTCATATAAACAATGCAACATGTTTCATAATAATTCAAATTAAGGCATGACGTAAATGTGAAATTAAATTAAATTTAAAGTTTTGATATATTGGATGTAAAAAGAACAGTCAATATGTTTATTTTATATAATTTATAGGTATGTTTGGGATAATATGATTATGGGAACCGTTACTCATTAAAATTTTTTTTATATCTTTTTTTGCATGTTCGTTCATTCTTGCGCCAAAAAATTAAAAAACATTAAAAAAAATGTTTGGTTTGCGACAAAAAAACATACATTTCCACAATGAGGAAAGATATTATAATCGTATATCAAAGTTATAGTGACTGTTCCTTTTACACCCTGTATAATCGCTTATCGCTTAAGCTCCGGTATTCGGGTCACGGGGCGACGGGCCGTGTCCAATAGCTCATCGGTGCGTCTAATGGCCGCTTTACACGTGATTTCCCGGCCATCTCGCTATACACCAATTTATCGCAGATTTTTATGCCTATTTGCGAATATCGGTTGTTGATATGAATTTAAAGTGGATTATGGGTAACATTATGGCTTTTAATTTGATATAATAATATTTATAGACGCTTGACAACACGTCAATCTGGCCCCACGCTAAGTAATTGAAGAACTTGTGTTACATGTACGGTGTACCAGACAACGGAAATATATTTAATACTTTTATACTATACACATATTATTTGAGATTCTTATTATATTATATACCATATCGTACCGTAGCGCAGCAGTTCAGCGAATCGGTGCTCGAGCAAGAGGTCGCGGGTTCGAATCCCGCCGAGGGAACAAAAAGGTTTCAATGTTCCTGGGTCATGGATGTGTATTAAATTTGTGTATGATGTAATAAAAATCTCAAATATGTGTAAAGTATAAAAGTATTAAATATAAATATATTTCCGTATATTTCATTTCATTTGACGACCTCCGTAGCGCAGTTGGTTGAGCGCGTTGGCGCTCGAACGAAAGGTCGCGGGTTCGAATCCCGCCGAGGGAACAAAAAGTTTTCAATGTTCCTGGGTCATGGATGTGTATTAAATTTGTGTATAATATAATAAAAATCTTAAATATGTGTATAGTATAAAAGTATTAAATATATTTCCGTTGTCTGGTACCTGTAACACAAGTTCTTCGGATACTTAGCACAGGGCCAGATTGACGTGGTGTGAAGCGTCCATAGATATTATTATATTATTATTTCCATATATTTCCGGAAATCCGTTGTCTGGTACCGTTAACACAAGTTCTTCGGATACTTAACACAGGGCCAGATTGACGTGGTGTGAAGCGCCCATAGACAATATAATAAATAATTATAATTATGTAACAATTTAATGAAACTTAAGTTTAATCCGATCCAAGGTTCGATATGACAGAAAATAATATATTTAAATTACAATTATTAATGTCCTATTGCTGATTCCAAAATATTGCGAAACCTAAAAGACAAGTACAAGAGTCCCGGCAATGCTGGGGCCTTACTCTCCAAACTGATTTGATTTTGATTCAGATACGATCATGCTGCGTACTTCCTAATAAATATACATTTGTTTATGTTTAGTGCCTCAGCATATGTGTTATTGTTATTAGGTTCAAATTACACGTCCAATAATACACTTCTAGTTAATCGTATTTTACTTTATTCTACTACGTAGATAATACAATAAACAGTATCTTATAAATAACTATGTAGGTACACTGACCCCACTAACCTATCCGGGCCTCTCAAGGAGACTAACTTAAAACTACCTATCTTAGGCATCAACGTCAATGTCATCTTTGACATCTAGTTGTTTTAAATACATGCATAGCATTATGTAACATCTCCCTTTTTCGAGAAACGCATACAATTTAATAATGCTTAAAATATACATGATTACAAAATATAACTTACTAATTAAATTTCTCATGTATGTACAATTTAGGTTGTTTTACAGTTCTACCAGATCTGGTAACATAATCTGTACCTATTTGCCTTTCCACAGGAACACAGTTATCATTATGTCTACTAATATCCTGAGAATTTTCACTCGTGAAACAACTAGGATTTATGGGAAGTATATTGCACGTATCATGACCAATATCAGAAGGATCTATTTTTTTAAATTCATCTTTACTGTCACCCGCAAAAGAGGAAGGAGGATTTATCTTTTTTAAATTATTTTTCCTATGTCTAATATGCGCTCTATTTCTCCTATAAATAACACCATTCATATCGGTAATATAATGAGACCTACCACAATCTAGATTTCTATGTATTACACCAGGAGTCCAAAAATCTTTGGGATTCTTTTTAAAATAAATGTCATCTCCAGGCTTAAAGACTTCATTCCTTTGCCTTGCACATCTGTCAAAGTAATATGTCATTTTGTTTTTATTTTTGACATAAGATTTTTTGTAAACAGAAAATTTTACTAAATTCGGTTTTAGTTTTTTACACAGGACTGGTATATTCATACGTAAACTCCTAGACATTAATAATGATGCTGGGCTGGGAAAATCGCCTTTAGCTGTGTTCCGGTAGTGTAGCAATGCTAAGTAGTATGTTTTTTGATATTTTCACAGCCGCCTCGACCTGGCCATTTGAACGAGCGAAATAAGGACTCGACGTGATATGCTCCACATCCCAGTCAACCAGAAAGGATTTGAACTTACAAGAGTTGAAAGGTGGACCATTATCCGACACTAGCGACCGTGGAATGCCATGGCGTGCGAAAAATGATTTCAAGTGTTTCACCACGTTATCAACGTTGTAATTCTTATGTAAAGAAGCTAGCTCAAAATATTTAGAATAGTAATCTACACAGACAAGGTAATTCTCCCCATCAAAATAATATAAATCAACCCCTACTCGTTCCCAAGGGAGTTGTGTAATATCATAACACTTCAAAGGTTCCTTATTTGTGTTAGGTTTAAATTTAGCACATACCAGACACTGTTCAATTAAATTTTTAATGTCTGCATTTATATTGGGCCAATAAACTGTTTCCCTAGCAATGTTAAGTGTTTTATTTATACCTAAATGACCACAGTGAATTTTATCTAATATTTGCTTTTGTAAAGCCTTTGGGACTATGAGCCTATTGCCCTTAAAGAGTAAATCATTCATTATATGTATTTCACTTTGAATATTCCAATATGGTTTAACCAAACAGTTAATTTTGTTTTTGCTTGTTGGCCAACCATTTTTTATATAAGATTTAAGCAAATTTAATGATTCATCTTGTTTACTTTCCTTTAAAATTGACTCTAAATATGACTTTGATACTGAAATATTAGAAAAAATTGAATTGACATGATATTGTAAATCTTGTTCATATTGCGGTACATATGTATCAGTGAGTGAAGCTCGTGATAGCGTGTCCGCTATATACATATGTTTACCAGGTACATAAATTACTTCTAAGTCATATCCTTGCAACGCAAGCATCATTCTCTGCAACCTAGCTGGCACTTCATGAAGAGGTTTTTTAAAGAGATAAATTAAAGGTTTGTGATCTGTATGAACGGTAACAAGACCTCCATAAATATATTGATGAAATTTATTACAACCAAACTGTATAGCAAACAATTCCTTTTCAATCTGAGCGTAGTTTTGTTGAGAGCTTGTCAATGTTCTTGAGCTATATGCAATTGGTCGCTTATTTTGCATGATCACAGCGCCCACTGCACTCTTGGATGAATCTACTGACAAAATTAAAGGTACATTGCAATTATAGTTAGCTAATACAGGTGCTTTAGTAATAATATCTTTTAGTGATTCAAAACACTTTTGATAATTATCATCCCATAGGAATGGTATATCCTTTTTTAACAAGTTTCTTATGACATAAGTTTTGTCTGCTAAGTTTTCAATGAAAGGGGCTAAAAAATTTAACATGCCTAAAAATCTTTGTAAATCCTTAATATTTTTAGGTGTAGACATATTTTTTACAGCTCTAATTTTATCTGGATCAATTTTAACACCATCTTTGCTAAAAATATAACCCAAATATGTTATTTCTTCTAAAAGAAACTTACACTTGAGCTTGTTTAATTTCAAATTTACCTGCCTAGCCCGTTCTAAAAATAATTCTAACCTCTTATTGTGTATTTCAATTGTCTCCCCATATATTAAAATGTCATCACACCAAATAATTATGCCTTCAATGTCCCCAAATAAATCAATCATAGTTTTATAAAATATTTCTGTTGCAGTATTAATCCCGAAAGGCAACCGTAGAAATTTATAGCGACCAAATGGGGTCTGAAATGTGCACAAATCACTACTTTCTTTTGTTAATTTTACATTATAAAAACCAGAGAACGCATCCAAGTGGGAAAAATATTTAGCTTTAGACAATTTTGACCTGACTTCATCAATATTTTTAATAGGATAATGACTTCTCAATAGATTTTTATTTAAATATCTAGGATCTAAACATACCCTTAATCCTCCTGCCTTTTTCATGGTAATGACTAAACTACTTACCCATAACGTGGGTTTGTTAACCTTTTGTATAATTCCCAGTTGTTCCATGATTTCTAATTCTTTCCTTAACGGCTCGATGAGAGCAAACGGTACCTTCCTCGGGGGATCTACTCTTGGTATGGCATCCTTCTTTAATACAATACTGTGTTCATATGGAAGACATCCTAGGCCCTGAAAAACATCATTATATTTGATTACAATATTGTCACATGTTTTTTCATATAGGTTATGTATATTTTTCACAATTTTATTGTCATTCTGACAATTTACAGAGAAGTTTTTTGTTATTAAATTTAACTTTATACAAGTTGGTAAGCCAATTACAGTTGGACAATTCAAACTTGTTATTACAAAAGGAATTGTTTCAGGCTCTACTTTATTATCTAATAGACAGGATACATTAGATACTGCCACTATGGGAATTTCATGACCATTATAAGCAAAAATATTATAATTTTTACATTGTTGTTTGTCCTTATTTTTAATTTTTAGGTTTGAGCTTTTACATGTGTCTAAAGACATCATATTTATATCTGCTCCAGTATCAATTATGCAATCTACTCTTTTATTGTTTATATTAAGAAAATAATGCCAAGTATTATCATTTTTACTTAAAATTGTGCTATTACTATTACTTTGTGATTCAATGTTGAACAATGTCCCTACAGTAAATCTCTCAGCACTATTTTTTGTTATTTCATCATCGAGATTTGAGTTGTCTACTTCAGAAACAACATTCCTGACATTATTTTTCTTATAACATAAATTAGTAAAGTGTCCATATTTAAAACATGACCTGCATTTATGCTTCCATGCTGGGCAGTTGCGATGAGCATGTGTTGTGTTGCATCTCCCGCACGTTGTTCTGGACCCGGGTGTGGCTGATCTTCTTTGTTGATAATGCGGCACTGGAGATCTGGTTTTTCTCCTATGCTGGTGCGATGAAAACGATGATGACGGAGAACTGTTCGGACGGTTTCTGTGTATCTTGTATACGGTGGCATCTTCTCTTCTTTCACCCCCATTGATTGAATCTTCACTCTTCTGTGCCATAGTGAGTGTTCTACACAGCAGCTTGGCTCTTTCCAGGGATAGATCTTGTTCTTGTAGCAACTTTTGTCGAATTTGTGAGAAGTTTGTGGCCATGTTAGCGATGAGAATATCTTTCACCAGGGATTCACGAAGCGTACCAAACTCACATGAATGACTTGCATTTTCTAGCTCCATCAGAAAATTGTCCAATGATTCGTTCACACGTTGTTTTAATGTGAAGAACCTGTGTCTTGCAACTGTCAAATTCTTCTTTGGTTCAAAGTATTCAACAAATTTCTCCTTAACTTGTTTGAATGTAGAACTGCTTAGGTCCAAATTGAAGGAGTTGAAGATGTTTAGACCCTTTTCACCCATAGAGTGTAGCATAATAGCAATCTTCCTTTTGTCTTCGGTTTTTTCCATTCCCGACGCCAGCAAATATATCTCGAACGATTGAGTCCATTTTCTGAAGTTTTCAGCATTATTGTTGATGATTTCCGTCGAAATTTCCAGCTTTTGTACTCCGTTTGCAGCCATTGTCGTCATTGTTGTTGAACCACACCCAGCCGGTCTCGAAATTTCTTTTTTCGCCGTTCTCGACGTACCCTCTCTTTGGTTAATAATTTTCTTTTTCTTCTTCTGACACCATGTTTAGTGCCTCAGCATATGTGTTATTGTTATTAGGTTCAAATTACACGTCCAATAATACACTTCTAGTTAATCGTATTTTACTTTATTCTACTACGTAGATAATACAATAAACAGTATCTTATAAATAACTATGTAGGTACACTGACCCCACTAACCTATCCGGGCCTCTCAAGGAGACTAACTTAAAACTACCTATCTTAGGCATCAACGTCAATGTCATCTTTGACATCTAGTTGTTTTAAATACATGCATAGCATTATGTAACAGTTTATTTTGATTCCAAGTCGATTGATATGATCTGGGGCCTTACTCTCCAAACTGATTTGATTTTGATTCAGATACGATCATGCCGCGTACTTCCTAATAAATATACATTTGTTTATTTTGATTCTCAGTCGATCGATATTATGGTCGGGAGTACAAAAAGTTACGATTTAACAATTTTCTTTATCCTGATTAGTTTCAAAGTAATTCACCAAATAAAGTACGAAAAACCACTGATATCGAACGGATTCGGTTCTCGATTGTGTCGGGAGTTGGCCCACAACTCAGTCAGCCATCTTGTAATTCAGAGGTGTGCATGTAACATGACCGTCTTTTTACATGCATCCGACGCGTGGATCTTTTGTCAGACAATCAGGTGATCAGCATTATCCTATCCAGAAAAAAATGAAAATTATACATTTTGTTTTATTTTATTTTTCTAATAAAAACATAATTTTTGACTCCTTTTTTGCTTATTTTTAGGATCCCGGAACATTCTATAACCACATCCGGAAACGCCGGATATGTTTCGTGTAACCAGTTAGTTGTTTGTAGAGTTTATGGTTCATCATTTGGTTTATATTTTTCCTTCACTAAATAATGTTACATAATAAATATATTTCCTTTATGATAAATCGATTATTTTTTATTTATACATACACTAAAGGGGAGCACACTTAAGGGGAGCTTTGGGGGTTGGTAGCCCGTAGCTGATGTGGTTGGAGGTTTTTTTTTTATTTGGACCCATGTAAAATGTGGGTCCGACTTGTTCCCCCTATCGTAAACAGGGACAATTTTTTGCTTTATTAATTTCTACATTTTTTTTTGTCGATGAGTTTTACATTCTTTATTTATTTACAGTTTCTCTTTTACTATTTCATTCTTGCTGTTCTCGCTTATTTATTTACTATTTTCTGATTTATAACATTTCCTTTTTTTACAATTATTACCATTGGTAGGTATTACACTTGCGCCCAGCGCAGAATCTCCCTTAAGCTGCCATTGCTAATCTTTATACACTATAATTTTTATCAATTTTGTGGTCTGCCACACCACCGTCGCCGGCCCACGCCAGCCACTCCACAACACATTGCATACACTATTGTTTTACATTCCAAGTTGTTCATTTCTACTGTTTTACTTTTGCTGTACAATTTATTCTATATTTTGTTACATTGTTTTAATATGTTTTGACTATAAACTTTGTTTCACTAACTTAACATTTTTTATTGATACTTACAGTTTTGCCCAATGCTCATATTACATATATTTACTTATTTACTTATACATTATTTATCTTATTGTGGTTTGAGGTTACCGACGCACGCATTCGATTTGGTTGTAAGTCGAAAGAGGAGAACTGTTTTTACTGCTTTATTATGCACTGAACACTCGTACAATACAACTACACTTGTTTAATATAACTATTATGGTTAATTGATATAATATAAAGAAATAGTTAAATGGTTTTATGGTTAATTGGTTACGAGCTGTCACGACAGCGTATTCGATCGGGCTCGTGGCGACAACGGGTCAAGACAATGCGAAAACGATATTATACTTATTCTACAGAAATGTAAAATGCTGAGCTGTTCGATCGGTAGCTCGAACATACTCAACATACTCCCGCCCCTGAGATGAGAGGAAAGTAAACTTAGGTACAACGAATGGTAATGACAACTCGTAATCCACAACTTAACTAAGCTTCTAACTACGTAAACCACAAACTTAATTAAACATTTACGAAAAATTAAAACTCAAAGTGAAATATTAAAAAATGGTAAATTAATATAAAAATATGGTATTTAGTAAAAATTATAAAGTATACAATACAAAATTGAAGACATGAGTCGATGAAGGTCATATGTCACTAAATTCTAATTTCGAGAAAATCGAGTTTAAAGTGTCATTTAAGGATATTTCGTAAAGTATTAAGTAAATTGATCTAAAGACGGTGTCAAGCGGCGTAAACAGTTTAATATTTTTATATTATGAGAAAAATTAAACAAATTAAAATAGTTTTAGTGCTTTTTTTTAATAAAAACTGAACCTATTAAACATTGCATAGAAAGGATATAAGTTCCTTATGAAATTGGAAAAAAATAATATTAATCAAACAAAAACCGCCATTTCTTCTCTGAGAATAGACTCGTATCTAATAATATCGATACCCCGGTTTAAATTTACTAGGCTTAGGGCGTGTTTCACCAAGCAATGTTAAAGTTAACGCCATGTTAAATATCATATTTACCCTCTCGTATTTCCTGTCAATTAATTAAATGGCATGGTATTTTAACATGGCGTTAAAATTAACATTGCTTGGCGAAACACGACCTTAGCTTCACAGTGGTTAGATCTCATGTAGAACCAAAATTCTTGACATATGCGCCCTTATTGTACTAGGCTTAGCTTCACTTACTCTTTTTTTTTTTTTTTTTTTTTTTAATCTTTATTATTTTAAGGGATTTTTGTACACAATTGACGATGTCAATCCCATCGTACCTTAAACTAATTACACTAAACAAATAATAATAAAACTATAAATTAAAATTAAAAGAGTAAAGCATTCTAGCTGCTGCTGAATTAGGTTCAGCTAGAATGCTTTGAAATATACCTAAATTACTTACATGCAACTGAAATTTATTAATTAATTGTTCTCTTAGATCCGCGTTCCAGGTGCATTCAATCAATCTGTGGTAAATATCATCCCTTATACCACATTGTTCGCAGTTAGGGGAGTCTACCTTTCTTATTAGAAATCCAAAACTCTTACTGGGAATGTGTCCGGAACGCAGTCTACATGCATTAACTATTTGATGTCTATTTAATTTGTAAGCCGAGAACCATGGGACCCGCAGAGGCTCACATTGTATGGTTTTATACCAAATTCCTTTATATTTTGACCGTTCATTAAAGTATTCTTTAAACGAAATAAAACTTTTTAACCTATATTTACCCAAAATTTCAGAATAGCTTGGCAAAACATCAACTTCTTCACCCTCCACTATAGCTCTCTTTGCTAATTTGTCAGCCTCTTCGTTTCCGTATAGCCCAATGTGAGACGGAACCCATTGGAGAACTACATTCCTACCTCCTCTGGTGGCTTGGCATATTTGTTTTAGAATAGTGTAAGCTATTGACACGCATCTACTACTTGAAGTACACCGCAGAATATGAAGGAGAGCACTCTGACTATCTGTCAGGATTAATATCTTACGACAATCTAGAGTAAAATCATAAGATAAGGCCTGTGAAATAGCAAACAATTCAGCAGTCATTATAGATACAAACTTATTTTTAATTTTATGAATCTTATAAGTATTATTAATTGGGTCAAAATACGCAGTGCCAAGACCACTTAACGTTTTTGATCCATCTGTATAAATTATGTGATAACCGTTATATTTTTGTTGTAACTCTTGATTGATTTCGTACTTTAAAATAGTATGATCCAGGAATTGCGATTTTGCCTCTTTAAGACTATCTAATTTAGATTAAATTTTATTTTTTAAATGTAGGCTAGATACCCACGTATCTAATTTGAACATCTCTAATTGGCACGATGATGAGATAGCATCCTGCTTTATTTCGGCGTAACATGAAGCCAAAAGTGGTTTCTTTTTATTCAACCAATATCTATTATATAATAATACATATAGTTTTTCAAATAATTGGTTGTTAACATTATTCAAATAAGAATTATTTTTTAAACAATATTTATAAGATAAATATAATCTCCTTGATTTTAAATTTGGTATGCACATTTCATTTTCCATGACGTGTATAGGGGTAGACCTAATAAATCCACCTATTACTCTGAGGGCTTGATTTTGTACACGATCTAATTTAGACAAATGACAATTCGCTGCGTTGTCATATAAATAACAACCATAATCCAACCGACTCCTAACAATTGAAATAAACATTCTACGGAGGTGTAAAGGATGTGCGCCCCAATTTGAACCGGCTAAACTTTTTAATAAATTTACAAATTTACAAGCATTTTCGTACGTTTTATTTATATGTTTCGACCATCTCAAAGATCTATCCAAATAGAAACCAAGGTATTTGATGCATTCTGTCGAGTTCAATAACGAGTCTTTTACATAAAATATTTGTACTTGCTGATTTCTTCGAGCTCTACTGAAAACACAATACCTGGATTTTACCGGCGATAACTCTAGTCCAAGTTCTTCCAATACTCTGACCAAACTGTTTAACGCTATCTGTATATTAAAAGTGCTGTCCTCAATTTTATTGTAATTAGCAAACAGAACAAAGTCATCTGCATACTGACCTAAATAAACCTGATTTATCTGCCGACAAACCTTAATAGTCAGAATGTTAAAAAGTAAAGGAGATATGGGATCGCCCTGAGCGATTCCTTTGTTTGTCCATCGGACCAAAAGAACATCCTGAACCTCATCACTCTTTACCTGAAGATGCCTCTCTTTTAAAAATTTAAATAAATATGAACATATTTTAGACCCTACATTAAATTCCTCTAATATAGACAGTAGTATATCAATTGACACATTATTGTAAGCTCCTTCAATATCTAAGAAACACGCTATAGTTGGAATATTTTGTGAAAAACCTAATTGGATACTAGTAACAAGACGGACCAGACAATCAAGACAAGACTGGCCTCTTCTAAAACCCATCGTATTCGATGATAAAATCTTGTTATGTTCTACGAACCACTCTAGACGTTTGGATAAGATTAAATGAAAAATTTTACACATACAAGATATAAGTGCTATAGGTCGGAGCTTATTGCTACTATTATGTTTAGGTATTGGAATAATTTGTATCTTTCTCCATTGAATAGGCACATATCCAGTTCTGTATATATCATTATACATTTGAAGTAAAAACTGTTTACCTATGAGAGGGAGGTTACAAATCATTGAATAATATATTCCATCATGGCCAGGAGATGTATCTTTTCTTTTAAAGCAAAGTTCCATTTCATGCAAAGTAAAGTCTTCTTCAAGCTTGGAGTTACTAGAATGAAATGTCCGAGGTGGGTCCGTCACAAAATCAGGTGTAAGAGAATATAAGAGTTCTTGCTTTGCTACATCAGAGGTACACGACCTAGCCTTTCTATATCCTTTCATCCACTTCATTTTACGCCACATGTCTGTTAATGATGTAGATGCATCAATACCGTCACAAAATTGTTTAAAACTCTGAGATTTGGCCCGTCTAATTAAGCGTTGGGACTCTGAAATTTTAGAATTAAGAAGAGAAAGATTTTCTGGGGATGGATTTCTTCTAAAGTTTTTAAGTGCAAGCCGACGTTCTGCAACAATTCGTGACAAATCTTGATTCCAATAGGGTTTTGGGAAAAACTTACGAGCAGGATTAATACATGATTTCTTATATGGAATAGATATATCGGTGGCTCTATTAATAAATTCAATGAAACAGTCGTACATCTCTTGTGTGCTAGCAAACTGTCGGTTACAATTAGAGAATAAATTTTGAAGAGTTTCCTTATATTTTACCCAATTAGCTAGTTTAAAATTTCTTTTGGCTACAGTTTGCAAATAATCATTGTAATTAAGGATTAATTTAATTATTAGATGGTCACTACCTAAATGTTCATTTGTTGTATCCCAATCAATGTTCATTGATAGGTCTACCGAACAAAAGGAAACATCAGGAGATGTTTCTTGTAGTACTCCGTTTACAAGTTTTACTCGGGTAGCTTTACCATTATTTAGTGATGTAAAGGAGTTATCTAATGACGAGTCTAATAAATTATTGCCCCTCGAATCTATTCTGTTAGACCAATTTGTGTGATGGCCGTTAAAGTCTCCTGCTATCAAAGTTTTTTGTGAAAATTTGGAGAATAGCTGATCCCAATCTGACAACTGTGTATGAACCGATGATGGACAATAAATAGCAACTATGTTTTCTAAATACTTACAGTTAATTAATTTAACACAAATAACCTCAATGCCACTATTAGACAATTGAAATGCATTTAGATAAGACCGTATCGATTTATGAATTAATATTGCAACACCTCCGTAAGAATCTGATCTATCTAATCTGTATGTAACATAGCTACTTATATTAATATCTTGGTCACAATCTAACCAGGTTTCACTCAGAATTGCAATATGAATATTATCTCTATTAAGTAAATCTGTAAAAGATATTAGCTTTGGACGAAGACTCTGTGAGTTCCATTGTACTATGTTGATCCTAAAGTGTTTATTTGTACTATCCATTAATAAATTCAAATATTTTATCTAACAGCCCTCCGTTAAAAACTCTACCCAATACAAAATTTTTGATTTCTTCATAAATAATTTTAAATAATTTAATACCTTTATCTCCTAATGTTCCCTCCTCTGTAGCCAAATTTTTCAATTGTAACATAAACTTCTTAAATTCAAACTTATGTAATAAACTATCGTCTCTGTAATTATCCCTATTCTCATTTGGGTTTTCTTCTATTTCATTTTCCATTGAAGCTTCAATGTTGGTTTCTTCCATTAGTGTTCTTTTATGTGTGTTACTACGTTGCTTTCCTGTAGACATTTTTGAGTGTGTACTTTTTCCAGTGAGTCGAATCATATTTTCCGTGGTTGACTATGAGCTATCTTCTTGGTTTAGCAAACCTCTTGATGTAACACTGCTATATGTTTCCATTACGTTTGGACTTGTCAACTGACCCATTTTCGATACATCATGGTTTGGTATGGGATTCTTATTCTGTCGCTGTAGGGTAGACATTTGATGAGCTACTCTATATGGGACTTGCTCTTTACTCATTATACTTCTTATCTCTTTCTCTTTTAAAAATAATGGACAAGTTTTATCTATGACAAAGTGGTTTCCCTTGCAGTTAAGACACTTAATATTGTCTAGATTACAATTTTCGTGATATCCACCACATTTTGGGCATATTTTCTTCTTTATCGGACAGTATTTTATTACATGTCCGAATTTCCAACAGCCAGAGCACTGTGTGACAGGGAAAACATAAGGTTCTACTTTTATACGACAGTCATATGCATATATGAATGTAGGTAAAGTCTTTCCTTTAAAACCTATTCTCATTGCTTCACTGTCAACCCATTTGCTTTCGAAATTCATGCGTTTTAATCTTTTTAATGATATAATTTCTAATTCCGATTCCAATATTTCGATTACCTGCTGCTCATTTAAATCAAGGTCAATCCCTTTCACAACACCGTAAGATATCGATAACTCATTTATCAGTTGACATCTAAATCCTAATTCCTTAAACTTCTCGGAATGTAATAGTTTCATGGCATCTTCTTTTTCTTCAAAGCGGACCAATACTTTATTAAAACTTTTATATTTAATACGTATGATATTTTTAATATCTTCAGACCTTAACAATCTAGCCAGTGCCATTTGTTTAGGCAAACTCTCGACCGCAGTTAGGCATACTTCGTGTTTGTCATTTAAACCTATAATATTTTCTATATTATTGGTACTCTTTACACGCTTCGACCTTTTTCTTTCAACAGTAATAAAGTCATTTTCAGTGTTCGAATCATTTGTCTCCTCCACTTTTCTTTTTTCCGGGGTTTTTTTCATTTTTTCACATTCTTCCAATAAGTCATTTTGATTTTCAGTGTCACAAATAATATTCATAACACTTAAATCGTCTTCTTCCTCACTCTCCATCGTTAAATATTATTGTATAAGTAAGCGTCCGCAAATATTCCAAACTCGCGAAACGTAGGTATGCAACCAACAATATGTGACACACGCGTGCACGCTGCGAGTGCGCAAAGCAAACTCAGCTTCACTTACTCTACATTTCAGTTAAAACGATGCTGGGCCGTTTTATTTCACACACGATAAATTAAAGCCTATGAAATCTTGGTAAGATCGCTTCATTAATACGGTTCTAAACACAATATTTCTCAATGTAATGCTTGAGGCTGGGTTTGAGATCGCTTCATTAATACGGTTCTAAACACAATATTTCTCAATGTAATGCTTGAGGCTGGGTTTGAGATCGCTTCATTAATACGTTTCTCAATGTAATTCTTGAGACTGGTTTTGAGATCGCTTCATTAATACGGTTTCTAAACACAATGTTTCTCAATGTAATTCGTGACACTGGGTTTGAGATCGCTTCATTAATACGTTTCTCAATGTAATTCTTGAGGCTCGGTTTGAGATCGCTTCATTAATACGTTTCTCAATGTAATTCTTGAGGCTCGGTTTGAGATCGCTTCATTAATACGTTTCTCAATGTAATTTTTGAGACTGGGATTGAGATCGCTACATTAATACGGTTCTAAACACAATTTTTCTCAATGTATTTCTTGAAGCTGGTTTTGAGATCGCTTAATTAATAAGTTTCTCAATGTAATTCTTGAGACTGGGATTGAGATCGCTTTATTAATACGGTTCTAAGCACAACATTTTTTATGTAATTCTTGAGGCTCGGTTTGAGATCGCTTCATTAATACGTTTCTCAATGTAATTCTTGAGGCTCGGTTTGAGATCGCTTCATTAATACGTTTCTCAATGTAATTTTTGAGACTGGGATTGAGATCGCTACATTAATACGGTTCTAAACACAATTTTTCTCAATGTATTTCTTGAAGCTGGTTTTGAGATCGCTTAATTAATAAGTTTCTCAATGTAATTCTTGAGACTGGGATTGAGATCGCTTTATTAATACGGTTCTAAGCACAACATTTTTTATGTAATTCTTGAGGCTCGGTTTGAGATCGGTTCATTAATACGTTTCTCAATGTAATTATTGAGTAGTTTAACATTTACCAGGGTACATAATAACATGCATTTTCAAAAACAAACAAAATACTATTCCGTATCTCTACGTATCTAGTTCTATACCAGTAGCCTGCGGTTGCATCCCGCTAACATCCCCGCAATGGTGAACGGGAATAAACAAAGTAAGTACCATGGTGGACGCATTGTTGGCAGCCGGCGTGGAATAATTGGACTGTACATTGGGCTTTCACACTGAGCTGTATGTCGCAGCGTTAGCTGTCTTATTGGTGGAAGGTTCTGGAGGAGACCCCGGAACAAAGTGCGCATCACGTCGTCGACTATACTTGATATATATATATATATATATATGTTAGTCTGTAACTTATTTATAACTAGCTGTGCCCGCGACTTCGTACGCGTGGAAAAGTGATTAGGGACACTTTTATATTTTTAGTTTATTGGCGCAACCGCTGACAACTTTCGCCAATAGGTACTTCCCAGTGTATCCCAGTGTTGATCCCGATCCAGCAAGTCACGTACCCGGCAAGCCTCTTGGTATGCAGGGTATAATAATAATATAGTACCATCCTTTCGGAGCTCGGCAAAAGAAGTAGGCCTTCGAACAATATGTAGAAGTCAGCAAAGGTATTCGAAGTTAGGATAATATTATTCGAATATTATCCTAACTTCGGTATAGACCCAGCCAGTTTTTCACGTTAATTTAGTAAATTATTTAACTTCGATGTCCGTCTGTCTATCTGTCTGGTTGTCAAAACTTTAACAAGTGTAGATATCAAGCTATCAATCCTATTAAATACTCAGGATCTTCTGTCCCTTCTGGCTTTGAAAAAAACAGACCCCTTAGCCACATCTACCCAAAGATTCAGACGTTTATCTCTCTAATTTTCGACACTCCAAAGGGAACCAAAACCAAAATTTGATACGAAGCAACGTCTTAACCTTCGGCGTACGACGTGGGGTTATTTTAACCCCAACATTTTTGAAATACATTTATTTAATATAAAAATGCAACAAAACGTTTCGATTTTCTCAGTAGCTGGAGCTTAAGACCTCCCGCGTCGATTCACAGAGCTAGATTTATACCCCGCGCACCATGGTCGTGTGTGCACGCACATCAAGCGGCTCCTGGGCATTTTTAACCCCACGTTGTACGGGACGTCGCTAAATAGCTGTAAGTATACCTTGTTTCAGTTTTAAATTATTTTTAGATAGAATATGTGTTTTATTTGTAGAGCATTGTGTTTATAGTAGTTACAGAAATTCAATCACCATAATAAAATGAATGGAGATCTATTTTCGGCGGCGTTATTGTAGGAATGTGTGTCGGATAATGACATATTCCACCCCAGTAGCGAGGACGAAACTGACCACCTCAGCGAAGGTTCTGAAGTTGATAGTGACTTGGAGAATATTGAGTTGAACAATGAAGCTACAGCAGAAGATACACCATCGACATCAGAATCATTTTTTCTGGGTAAAGATGGCAGAACAGAGTGGTATAAACGTCTAAAATTGAGTTATTTTAGGTAACAAGTAATCTCAATCTTTTAACCTATTGTGATTCTTATAATTACATAACTATAATGTTATGTTTATTTAATTGATAAAAAAAATAATTACGTTTTTGTTACAGTTTTTTTATTTTATGCATTTATTTGAAGCTAGTTAGAAACATGTTCATTTTAAGGCAATGATTTCCAATTATGTGTTTTTTTTAAATAAATGTATATTTATGTATGTTTTTCTATATTATTTATTAGCATCATATAATAAATACTCTTAAAAACTTAAATTAGCTTAATGCATTTCATTAAAACACTAAAATAAAAGAAAATCATGGTGGGGTTATTTTAACCCCACGTTGTACAGGTGAGGAGTATTTTTCACCTTGTACGCCGAGGGTTAATAGTGCCGACATAGGATAAATTGCGAAACCATAAAGTTATTTTAAATTTTTTTGAACTTACTACCGTATTTGTCATTAATATTTTGAGATATTAAATTGAAACATATTATATTGCAATTATTAAGGTATTTAAAACGAAACTCTCGGTTAGACATGGGCGCAGCGGCACGCCCCGTCGAGGATCCAGCAGGCTTACTCTCGACACAACCGAGAATCGAATCAGTTCGATCTCAACGGATTTGGTGTTTTATTTGGAAGACTACTTTGGAACTAATTAGGATAAAGAAAACCTTTGGAACGTAACTTTTTGTACACCCGACGATATCAATCGACATAGAACAAAAATAAACAAACGTCAATTTATTCGGGAGTATGCGGCACGATCAAATCTGAATCAAAATCGAATCAGTTTGGAGAGTTAGGCCCCAGCTCGGCGCGCCGATCGGTTTTAGTAGCGTTTTTTTATTAACCTACCCTAAGTATAACAATAATATAAATAAATTAAATTTAGTTTTAAAGAAAATATAAAATAAAAAAAGATTAAATTTGAATGTTTGCAGCGCGGTTCCTGCCGCGCTTCATACAAACGTCCAGCATTTTTTTTTATTGTCATATGTTTTTTATTTATGAACCGATTGAGATGAAATAAATGTTAAGTCAAGATTACTACAAATATGATTGAACCACATCTAAATCGGATAAGCCTTTTCTGAGATTAGCGTGCACAAATGCACCGACAAACAGACAAAAATAAAAAAAAATTGTTTTGGGTACTATTGCATAAATAAAAGTCTCCTATAATAACACAGGCACAGTTAGCACATTTTAATAGTATTTTTTACCCAGCAGTCTACACTACACCAGCCCGGCTCGGACGTAAGACGTCACGCAGCAGCCTGCACTTACGCGGCGCCTGGTCGAATCACGGCGAAACGATTTTAATTTTGCTATATTTCCTAAACTACTCATTATATTTGCATGGTATAAAGGGCAAATATTATAGTCTTCATGGAATGCTTAAGCCAACTAACGTATTAAAAATGATAAGGATTAATACCGTGATGGTATAAATAGCTTTCCAAAAACCGCTTAATTGCCCGTTTTTTAGTTTATCGCGAAAGGCTTTCTTTTAATTTTACAGTTAATTAAGTTGATTTTATACAATAAATGATAATTTATTTCAATTTGTGAAGCAAGTTCAAAAATACAATTTTTATATTATTATGACACTGTGAAAACACTGTTTTCCCAGAAAAAAAATCCTGATAATTAGGTACTTATTTGATGTTCTAATCTACTTTAGTGCCACATTCTATTGCTTCGCGTCACTGTGTAAGCGATCCGCACTAACCGTTCGACCGCAGGCCGCGCGCGCAAAATTCATCCGACTTGCTTCAAATTTATCGTCACTGCTCGGCTCCTATGTATCGTAGCGTTATGTTATATAGCCTATAACCTGCCCAGGAATATGGGCTACAATCGTACCAAGTTTGGTTAAAATCCCTTCAGTAGTTTTTGTTCCCATCGTGCACATACAGACAGACAGACAGACAGACAGACAAAAATTTTACTAATTGCATTTTTGGCATCAGTATCGATCGCCAATCATCCTCCAATATGTATTTTGAAAAAATATTCAATGTACAGAATTGACCTCTCTACAGTTTTATTATAAGTATAGATATAGATATGGACATATGCATCCTGAAATAAAGGTTATTATTTTATTATTATTAATAAGTTACAGTGTGGTAGGGTTTCACTCTGCACTCTCAGCCATCTATTTACTATTTGCCGCGTACGGGCCATCAAAATAAAATACCGGGTCGCATCATTCCCGCCTTGTTTAAAAAATAATATCCACTATCGATCGCACTAAAATAGTTATTATTTTGGCTTTAAGAAAATATTTTAAAATATCATTAATCAATGTGTACTACATAATCTAATGGAGCTTGAATTTGAAATTATTAAGTGGATCACGAAAGGGCAGTGTGAAAATTACCGTCACAATAGATCCAGAAGACCCAGTGACAGACCAAATCTGTGACCCGCAGTGACGTCTGGGCCTGTGAAGGCCAGCCTTCAATTTAAAAAAAAAGTGAAAACTACCGGGTCATAGCAAAACAATGATTGGGAAACACTGGCGCATACCAAACGCCTTCTATTTATTAAGAGATATTTTGTAAAGGACTTTCAGACTAAGCTGCATGCAACAGCGTTTATTAACTAAAGACTAAGGTACTGCGTGATTAAGGCATTGTTGGCAGCCGGTGTGGAGTAATTGAACTGTACATGTTGGCTTTCACACTGAGCAATATGAAACGGAATTTCATACAATTTAGTAAGGTAATTTAAGCTCTGGATTAAACAATAATATTTTATCCCAGTAGTATCGTTACTCTTGCAAAAACCGCACATTGCTGTCGTGTGATAATCAAAAACAAATAATTGTGTAGAGCAGTACAGGTCTGAATGCATCTTAAAAATTTCGAAATTTTCACAATTAACTTTTTTATTTTAATTATGTATTTGTATGATATGTAATTTATATAATTTTGTAACATTGTTATATGTATTTTTATTCTCATTTATTAAGATAACAACAACCTTATTTTACTCATTTGAACATACTTTTGTATTTACTATAAGGTCAATTACATTTATCCATTTAGATACAGCTAGTTTAAACTCTTATCAGGTTAACTACGTAATAAAAGAAAGTATATTAATGCAAAGACTGAATAACAAAATTATACTGGGTGTAAAAAGAGCAGTCACTATAACTTTGGGATAGGATTATAGGACCTTGACTGATTCTAGAAATTAATTTATTTCATTAATTATTAAAAAAAAAAAATTGTGCAATTTATTATTTTAGTCGCAATGCTAAACTGTTTGGGACAACGTTCTGCATTAAATTCTTAAATTTTATCATTTTTGCCCTAGTACGTAATGAACGTCTTCCGCGTGCTATTGACCTCTTAGCGTGATCAGCTGATTGCTGTGGTGTGCACGTTGTACATTGCCTATTGAAAATTTTTTTTTTTTTAAAACAGTGAATTAAAAGCAAATGACTATTACCAATGGATATATCTCTTGCCTGGTTATTACCCCACGAAGTTATAGTGACTGCACTTTTTACACCCTGTATAATATACCAACAAAAGAAGATAGGAAGAAAAAAGTGGTATATTACATAGTTTAGTTCACGCCACAATAAGCATGCCAGTTCGATCCGCAGTCATAGATCACGCCGCGATCCAAACTGTGCGTGTAAAGAGCGCTAATTAACATTGTTTGAATAATGCAACATGTAACACAATTTCACGAGAATATTTGTAATGTTCATAATTGATTGACGCGACAATGTAGCCAACACAATAATTGCATTTTCAAAATTGCTGGCATTTGAAATATTAAAACTTTAGTTATTAGTAATATTCGAATCGTGCCTCTATTACTGTTTTTAATGGAGGGTTTAATTGAAATCAGACCATACACAGGGGTTATTTATAGTGCCCAAATGTTTTGCGCAATACACACAAGCAATATCTACTTCTTCACTCTGGCTTTTATTGAAACCGGCTCTGAAGCCTATGAGGTAGTTGTAATTGTTATTATTTATTTAATAATTTGATTACAAAAGCTTCCAAGCGTTCCAGCATTGAGTCGCCCAAGAATTTGGACGGAACTCTTGTCTGTGGAAGCTAACAGAGATAGCAAGAATAAAGTTTGTGGAATTGGCGATTCCAAAATATCTATATTTTTTTTTTGATAAATGTCAAGACAATGATCTAAATTATCCGAAAAAATATTTGTCCTACAAAATCTATGGTTTGATCAAGGAGTTCCCTCTTGCCAACTTGTATCGATAACGAGGTCATCTTAAATTATTAGTAACCAGCTCATTTTCTTTTTATTACTTAGTTAATATTAATGTAATTCAACAGACATAATTGTCCTACAAATTGCGTGGTACGTTATCCCGGTCCTACGCTCGAAAGTTGAGCATTTTTTTATCCTTGCTAACTCTGTTAGCTACCACAATCGAGAGTTCCGTCCAAGAAATTATTGGGCGACTCATTAAAATGAAGCTACTCAAGAAAAATTAGCTTGATACTTATCAAGTGAAAACAATGTATGGGGGAACCCTGATTAAGTGTTAAAATTTGTCGAAGTAAGTCTAAAACATCCTCGAATCCACCCAAAGACACAAAAATAAAAACTCCATATTATATTAAATAAACTAAAGATAACTGTAAATAAACTAAAGATAACTGTAAATAAACTAAAGATAACTTTAGTTTATTTAATACATGGCTCGTTTCTGAACAATTATTAAAATCTATTGTCCACGTAACAGTTTGTTCGGTCGGATAAATAAAAGATACGTCGAGTGAATTAAAAGCTTTTAAATTAATGATTAAATTGAATATAAGTGCACAACACTCGGTGGGCATTCGCAAACTGCCGAGAGCGAAATACGATATGAAAACACGTTGCACGCGAAAATATACCGTATAACACTGTGATAGAGTAAATTTTAGAATGTAAGCTATGTTTCGAAGTAAAGTCAATACAAATGTGAATAATGAATATCAAAGGAAAATAAATTGTATTCGTTTTGTGTATATAAGTCGATGTTCTGTTTGTTGTTGACGGACAGTTTACAATTGCGGGTAGAATTAAAATTTTCGATAATTTGTTGACTTCGTCATATTTTCAACTAAAGTTTAATACATATTTAAAATTATCTGACGACCTCCGTAGCGCAGTGGTTGAGCGTGTTGGTGCTCGAGCGAGAGGTCGGTTCGAATCCCGCCGAGGGAACAAAAAGTTTTCTGTTCCTGGGTCATGGATGTGTATTATATTTGTGTATAATATAATAAAAAATTTAAACACCTATGTGTATAGTATAAAAGTATTAAATATATTTCCGTTGTCTGGTACCTGTAACACAAGTTCTTCGGATACTTAGCACGGGGCCAGATTGACGTGGTGTGAAGCGTCCATAATAATAGCTCCCCTCACCGATTTCGGTGTCGGTAGCCGATTTCATTGAAACCAAGCCAGCTACGCAGGAGTTATTTTATAGTGCCCAAGTGTGTTCGCAATACACAGAAGCACTCTCTCTTCCTTTTACTCCCATAACCCAGTGGGACGGTAAACCGACACGACTGGCGAGAGAATAGGTGCAAGACCGACTTTTTACATGCCCATCCGACGCATGGATCACCTTTCAGACAATCAGGTGATCAGCCTGCATTGTCCTAACCAAACTTGAAAACAGCATTTTTGTTGTTCCAACGCGGGAATCGAACCCACGACCGGGTCGAGAGCGAAGCTCTGAACCACTAGACCACGGAAGCGTCCATAGATATTATTATTATACTCGTATTATTATTATTAAATATGTACACTTGGACACTATAACTCGATCTACTGTTACCGGAAATTAATAATTAAAAAATTAAATTAAAAAGTAGCTTGGATGTTGATAATAATTTATTTTTGTTGCAATTTATCAACATTATTGTATGTATGTAAAAAAAATATGTAACTAAGAAGAAGGAGAACTAGTTAACTGAAGTTAGTCTGAATAAAAAATTTGCTCAGCCAATGTTTTTTATTCCAAAAAATTTATTTGCTATGTCTAAATGTCTTTTAAATAGATAATAACTTCCAAAATATCAAAAATCCTATTAGCTTGTCCGCTGTAAAACATCAGAATAATTTGAAATTTTTCGAGGGTTGTGAAAACTTTTCCTGATAATTACAGTTCTATCTATATCTTTTTATACATAAAACTAAATTGCTGTTCGTTACTCTCACTAAAACTCGAGAACGACTGTAAACCGAATCGGTGATTCGGTTATTTTTGGTTGTTCGGTAAACGGTGAGTAAAACTGTTTGTATGCTCAACGAAGTGAGCACGGGTCAGCTAATTATTAACAGAATATTGCCAACAACATAACCGCGTAGATTTCTAAAACAAATAAACTACGCTTTAGAAAGGTTATTCAAAACTACCCACTTAACTCACGGAAAAGTAAGCGAAACTATACCCAATGAGCCGAATGAAAGTATATCTATAATATTCCAAATAGTTCAATGGAAATAAGGGAACACAATTTCCAAACATAAAGTTGTGTTATAAAATATTCCAGAAGCGAAGCGAGAGTTAATTCACACTGTTGTTTTGAAATTGAGAGATTTTATGGAACTATTTCATTCAAATTTCGATAACATTGGATTGAAATAGTTCCATAAAATCATCGCCTCCGCGGTCTAGTGGTTCAGAGCTTCGCTCTCGACCCGGAAGTCGTGGGTTCGATTCCCGCGTTGGAACAACATAAATGTTGTTTTCAAGTTTGGTTAGGACAATGCAGGGTGATCACCTGATTGTCTGACAAGAAAGATGATCCATGCGTCGGATGGGCATGTAAATAGTCGGTCCTGCGCCTGTTCTCTCGCCAGTCGTGTCGGCTTACCGTCCTACTGGGTTATCAGAGTAAAAGGAAGAGAGAGTGCTTCTGTGTATTGCGCACACACTTGGGCACTATAAAATAACTCCTGCGTAGCTGGCCTAGTTTCGGTGAGGGGAGAGACGAATCTTTAGATTAATGTACTTAATACATTACGACGTATTCTAAAATGTTTAAGTGACAGTTTGAACTCAATTTTCACGAAATCATAATTTTGCTACTTATCATATTCATCCATTCATGTATTCAATTATTGTATGTATAACGCCAATCAATCAACACATTAAAACGGTTAGTTTCTATTCCCGCAAAACCAGTGACTATGGTCAGCTGTCTATAACCACTAAATTGATAAATTTAATTAATTTTTAATTAGGTATGCTCGCGAATTGATTTAGTTTCAACATCACTATTCTTTATCTGTTTTGTATAACATTACACTGAAATTACTTGTGAATCTGAGAGTGAAATGGCCCTTGATTCAAGATAATAAATAATAATAATAGCTCCCCTCACCGATTTCGGTAGCCGATTTCATTGAAACCAAGCCATCTACGCAGGAGTCATTTTATAGTGCCCAAGTGTGTGCGCAATACACAAAGATACTCTTCCTTTCACTCTCATAACCCAGTGGGACGGTTACCCGACACGACTTTTTACAAGCCCATCCGACGCATGGATCATCTTTCTTGTCAGAAAATCAGGTGATCAGCCTGCTTTGTCCTAACCAAGCTTGAAAACAACATTTTTTTTTCGTTGTTCCAAGGAATCGAAGCCACGACTTCCGGGTCAAGAGCGAAGCTCTGAACCACTAGACCACGATGGCGTTAATTGAAATTCAAGATGTCGAAGATATCACTTACAAAGTTTGAAATCAAAATGTTAGTGATTTGATATAAGCTTCGCTAAGCGATATTCGAATTCGCTTGTCAGATAGCGAACCTTATGTCAAATACCATACAATTTCGTTCCCGAAATTCGTTGTGATAATAGCGATGGCAGAATGTCCCTGATGTTGATATAGCTAAAACTCTTTTAATTACGTTAGCCTAAAAAAAAACTTGCTCCAAATTGGTTCCGCAGGTAGAAGGCTACGATACCAAACACACAGACATGACAAACTCATAACACACCTGTGTTTTTGTCAGGGGTTAAAAAGAATTCACCACAATTTTTCAAACTTTTATAATAATGAGTGATAATACTTGAGGGTGTCTATGGGTCTCGTATATATAGTTTACTGTGAAAGTACCAGCGCTGAAAGAGGTACTTTTTTACTTATTGTATGGGCAAATTTATGATTTTGGGGCATTTAAAGACATAAGAGTCAAAAGCAAGTCTTTCTGGGCTATTAAGGCTAACGTTACTTAGGCTTTTTTTGCAAATAGTATAAATAAGTTGGTTACCGATAATTGCTCGTAGACAGGATGTTTATTTTTATTTTAACCTATATATAAAAATTAATTGGCGTTCGTTAGTCTCGCTAAAACTCGAGAACGGCTGAACCGATTTGGCTATTCTTGGTCTTGAAATGTTCATGGAAGTCCAGGGAAGGTTTAAACGGATTGTATGCTCAACGAAGTGGGCACGGGTCAGCTAGTCTATATATATAAAAATGACTTGCTGTTCGTTAGTCTCGCTAAAACTTGAGAACGGCTGAACCGATTCAGCTATTTTTAGTCTTGAAATATTCGTGAAAATTCGAGGAAGGTTTGAACGTTGAGAAAATATGGAAAATTTCATCACAAACTGTTTGCATGCTCAACGAGGGGACGGGTCAGCTAGTTATAAGATAAATAATACAATTTCAGAGACATCAACAATAATAAAGCATAAAAAGTACGCAATAAACAACGAAATAGAGGAAAACCGCTCAAAAGATAACATTGGCAATATTGAAGCGGTTCGGGACAATATATCAAATGAACCCCAATTATATAGGTCAGTGGGTAAGGAGTCAATTTGTCCCAATAATTTATAGAGAGATAGAAGTCATTACGGGAACGTCTAAAAACAATGTCACTTCGAAATGGGAGCTATCGTTATTGTCTCACCAGTTAGTTTTGGCGCACTGTAGGTCCTAAATTATGGTGAATAAATAAATAACTTTAATACATTTATTTCCAGTAAAAAATATTTAAGTGACAATTTAATAATAGGATTGAAATAATTAAATAAATAAATAACAATACATACGAATTGCAACTATCGTCTCCAGACCTACTTTATAAATAGAAAAAAGCTCTCAGGTCGCCCCGTAAATAAATAATAAGTAATTTAATAAAAAATCTGTACATTTTAATTAAAACTAAAACTAAAACAAACAAAAATAATAAAAAAACTATATCTACTATAAAATTACTTCTAAAACTACAAATAAAAAATAACCCCAAGATCGTCCCCCTCAGGCAGAGTACCCAGAAGGCTCAAAGAGTTTCCCCGCTGGATAGCGATGCTTACTCTTTGAGCCAGGTAGGTTCCTGCTCTGGGGTCTCGGGTGGCTTCTACTAGATTTTTTGAAATTTGACCAAATAATTTATGAACACCCGGACCCCATGGGCCTAGAGTTTCAACCCCAAACGGTTCAAATATGAGATCCCCACTAAGGTTCTCATATTTGCGCCGCTTGAGGTTCTCCGCCTGGTTTGCGGCCGCACCCGCAACGCTCGAGGTACCCTGGACGTGGGACGGAGCGAGTGTATCGACGCAAGTAGCGTCCCATACAAGAGCCCGTCCCACTCTCCAAGGGACCAAGGTCATTCCGTCTGGTCTCTTGCCATCATCACGCGCCAAACCCGCGGGCTCCAACACAGCCGGTACTCCGGCGGTTGCAAGAGCCCGTCGGATGAGGTCGTTCAAGGAGTGATGGCGAGAGATGCGACCGGCGCTTCGTCGGCAGGAGAGGCCGTGGTGTCCGAGGCTGTCTACATGGGCACCACAAACGCAGCTGTGGGGGACGACATGGGGGATGCCAAAACGCAGGGAAGTGGCTAACCGGAAAGTTGTTTTAATTGTTTTTTATTGTAACTTTAATATATTTATTTCCAGTAAAAAATATTTAAGTGACAATTTAATAATAGGATTGAAATAATTAAATAAATAAATAACAATACATACGAATTGCAACTATCGTCTCCAGACCTACTTTATAAATAGAAAAAAGCTCTCAGGTCGTCCCCCTCTGGCAGAGTACCTAGCTGACAGCATTGCCGCGTTGGACAGCAATGGCTATCCGCTGTGCTAGGTCCCCACTCTGGTGTCCTGGGTCGCTTCCATAACCTTTTTGGATATTACTTTAAAAAGCTTATGTGCAAATATGAGGTCTCATACTTGCACCGCTTGAGGTTCTCTGCTTGGTTAGCGGCCGATGTGGAATGCGTCCAGCACTTCAAGAGCATCACAAAACTGATATTGTTTTTGAGATGTTCCCGTAATGATTAGAAAAAAATAAACTGTTTTAAAAAGCCGACTTCAACAACTCAAAAATATAATGAAATGAAATGAAAAAAATATATAAAATATGTATTAATGTAGTTACTGTTGGATTTGATCAATTTGAGGATTTGCAATAAAACAAATAATTTAACAATTGCGTTATTTATTGGTGTGAACTCAGCAGACAATAGACGGCCATTTTGTCCGTCAAGGAAGTGACATAAAATAAATATATCCTGTCACAGATTATAATAAACATTATAGTTGCGTTCGAATACTAACAGTTACAATTTATGTTATGTTTAATATTATAACAAGATCATAAGATAACGAACAGAGACTTAACTTCTGCCCTGACAAATCTCAAACGGTACAAAGAACATAATCGGATCGAAGCGAGTTTATAATTAAACATGAAAAGTATCGGAACAAAGTTGAATTTCAATGACTGTTGTTAGAACAACAAAGAAAAGAATCCAATTAAACAAATAATAGACAATGATCCTCTGTAACCGCCAGATCTATTTGCCTTTGTTCGACGAGTATTGTTAGCGTTTGAGTTCGTTTGAGTTTGTAAACGACTATTTTTTAGATCAGCCACTAGAATGCAGAAATTATGTCTTTGAGTACAGTTTTATAAGCAGATTGGAGGAGAATGAATATTGAATCAGTTAATAATATTTAATTTTATACACTGTATATATAACTTTGGGATATGATTACACTACCTTTTCTAATTCTAGAAATGTTTATTTCAGGCTACATAGGCCCATATTATAAATACCTTACAGAATTATTAATATTAATAATAATTAACCTTATCTGTGGAATTTTAACAAATCTTACAAGTGTGAGCGTGATGTAATTGTGAATAGAAATCTAATTTTATCTTTACATCACAATTCACAGAAGAATAATATAATTTTGAATTTGCGATCATATTCCAAATATTGTTAGACTTTAGAAACTATTCATTTTAATTTAAGGACGTACATATTATTATTCTACAATACTTTTAATATAGTTAAATATGTTAAAACTTACATAGCTATATTGAAACATTTGTGATTAGTTGTGTATTTTGTTATTACATAAAGTTTGTGGCAGTGGACCCCAAACTAGGCGGAGCCTGTGTCTTGGTGGTCCGAGTTGTATTTATACATATTTTATTTATCTAGAAATTGACGCGCTCACTTAATATCTATGTAGGTGCTGAAGGGCAACTTAAGTTTAATGTTAGTTGAAATTAAAATTATTCATTAAATCTAATAAAACAACATTACATGAAAGATAATAAAATGGTTAAATAATTATAGCAATAATAAAAAAGTGGTTGGGGGATGAGGGGATGAAAGGGGAGGGGCAAAAGTGTGTGTATGTGTGAGTGAGTGTGTGTGTTTGTGTGTGTGAGAACGAATGTGTGTAAGTGTGTGTGTTTAGCACATTGTCCTTTTAGTATTTCGGACTTCCACAAAATGTTCCGTTTCTGCGTAGTTTTTGGATTTAAGCCATCTTTTATACTCGGAAATAGAACTGTTTTCTAGAGAATCCAAAGGAATGTTTTTTTCTTTTGCTATTGACTGTCCAACAATATTGTGTATATAAGGTGGTAATCGCGATGCGAAAACTGTGCGTGTTTCCGTCATCCCTGGTTCTGCGTGCGAGGTGTGTTGGGATCTTGCAAATTTTGTTAACGATCTTAGGATGAATAGCTGTCTTACACTGAGAACGTCGAAAGCCCGAAGCAGTTCATTAGTTGGGTGACGACGAGTTTTACCGAGTGCGACTTTAATCACTGCGCGCTGGGCACGTTCTAGTATAATCATGTGCGACTTAGCCGCACCGCCCCATACGCCGATGCAGTACTGCAGCTGAGACTGACACAGCGCGCTGTAAACAAGTCTTTTTACTGCCAAGCTTGCGACAGGTCTTAATGATTTCATTATGTACATTACTTTACGAACTTTCCTGGCTATCGTTGCAATAAAAGGCATAAAAGTGAGTTTTTCATCCAACTCAACTCCCAGGTACATAACTGATGAAACTCGGGTTAAACGTTCGCACGTACATCTTTGAAGAAGGGGAAAAGACAGAGTGGAGCAGTTTACTCGGTGTAATCTTATAAATGTTTCCTTAGGGTTAGTAGCACCAGTAATGTGGAAAAACAGCAATTTTGTTTTCATGGTGTTAAGGGTCAGGAGGTTTTGGTTAAGCCAGTGACAGATATGAAAGATACCCTTTTCAGCAGCATAGATTGTACTCCTCCAGGATGTTCCACGAAAAATTGCCACTGTGTCATCTGCGTAGCAAATAATTTCTGCATTATGGATGTTCAGTTGCAGGATGTCGTTCATGTATATGGTGAACAGGGTTGGAGAGAGAATGCTGCCCTGAGGGACCCCACTCGTGATTTTTTGCTCATCACTCATCAAAGATCCTAGCTTTAACCTCTGCCGTCTATCGCTTAAGTAGCTCTGAAACCAGGATAGGGCGTTACCTCTTACGCCAAGGCCTTCTAGTTTACGCAATAACAGTGGAGTTGAAACCGTGTCGAAGGCTTTTGCGAGATCTAGGAATACCCCGATGCTCCTGTTCCCTTCGTCCAGAATTCCTCCGACAGTAGACGTCAGCAGCTCTACCGCGTCCTCCGTACTACGACCCTTTCTGAAGCCGAATTGGCGGTCCGATAACAGTTTGTTAACTTCCAAAAACTTTACCACACGCCTGTTCACCACCTTCTCTAGAATTTTTGAAAGGACAGGCAAGAGCGAGATTGGCCGGTAGTTTTCAATTTTTTCTTTTGGCCCTGATTTGTAAATCGGGCGCACTATGGCTGTTTTCCAACAATCCGGGAAGGTGCCCGTCTCCATACTAAGATTGCATATATGTGTCAGTGGCACTAGGATAGCGGATTTAATGTATTTTAGCAGAAACGGTGAAAAGGAATCAATACCTGGGGCGCCATCTGATTTCAAATCTGTCAGTATGTTGTCTATCTCATCCGAGTCCACTGGGTAGAGAAAAATCGAACTTGAGGGAGGTAAGTTAATTTTTAGACTTCTGGCAAGCGATTCCTCAGTTTCTGATGTTCTATTTAAAATTTCAGATGTAAGTTTTGGAGCCGCCTGCGCAAAGTACTTGTTAAATGAGTTAGCCGCTTGTTCTTGAGACGCATGATTTTTTAAAAGATCGTGTGTATCGGATTTAGCGTATGTTATATCGCAAACCTCTTTTATTGTGTTCCACAATTTCTTTGGGTCTCGGTGATTTTGGGTTAGTATTTTATTTTCATAATTGTTTTTAACTTTGCGTAATAGTTGATTAAAGAAGTTACGATACCTTACGTATGTAATCTTAAGCGTCATATTGTTTGGCTCTCTTCTAACTCTTAGATGCAGGAGGTCTCTGTGGCGCATGCAACGCATAAGTCCCGGTGTGATCCAGGGCTTTAAGTTATATTTTCTTCTGCTGGTCCTTACCTCCATTGTAAATCTCTTTGTTACAGTTGTAAGAGTGTCATTAAAGGTTCTGGTTGCCTCGTTAACATTGTTTGCATTTAGGATATTATTCCAGCTATTATTTTTCAGGTTTGCAAGAATTCCATCGTAGTCTGTTTTTATCTTTGTTCTGGCAAGGAATTTTTTAGTTTTTTTTATTTTGTTGAGGCTGATTCCGGCTAAGGTAAGGTGGTGATCAGTTAACGAACAATTACAAACAATACCTACTGCTTTCGACTTCGATTTTATAAAAATATGGTCTAGGCAAGATTGAATACGAGTTGGGAGGGTAATAGCAGGAAGGAAGCCGTATTCGGTCATTGTGCTCAAGTAGGAATCAGCATTATTTAATGTTTCTTCTAGCATATTAATATTTATATCTCCTACTATTGCTGAGTTTTTAAAGTTTTTATTAGACTCTAGGACTAGTTCTAGGGAGGTTATAAAGTTCTGAGTATTAGAGATCGACGGCGATCTATAAATGCCTACAATATTTATCTGCTCTTCAATATTAACAGTTAGGCAATTGGCATCGTCAAATATTGGTTCCTGAGCTTTAGCAGACCAACAGTCTTTAACGTAAATCGTCACGCCGCCGCACTTATTTATTACATTTTTAGTGTGAAAAGCATAATAACCGGGTATAGTTGGAATGGGAGGGTCTGGGGAGTTAAACCAGCACTCTGTGAACACCATCGCGTCAAAACAGATGTCAAGTCGCCTCAGAGTGACAAAGAGCTCGCCAGAAGAAGCTTTGTGTCCCAGACTTCTAACGTTACAGGATAAAATCTTGAAGTTTAGGTTCTCCAGCGCTGTTCCACAGTCCTCGAGCTTGTCTACATAATGACAGTTAATAGATAGAGTATCATCAATGTCACTTAATAGATCAGGATTATCCATAGTCCAATAAGTAAAAAGCTAGTATTATTGTTCGCGTTAACAACACGTCCGTTTGGTAGACAGGCTCGGGTAATTTTGTAGTCAATCTATTTGTCCGACCATTCCAACTCGGTAGTCTAATAATTAAACTTGAGTCTCCCAATTCACGCGTATACACCATTGTTTGTTGGCTTAGTGTGGTACCACCATAATATCTTTTATTATCACTAACAGCAGTGGCGAGGGACAACACTTTTTGTTTCATTTTGCTAAAACCGGAAGAATTATAAAATCTTATATGTATGATAACATTTGTATGGTAGTAGTGAATAATTGTGATATAATTATATGTGAAAGATAAAATATGAAAGCTGTGGATTGTGTCTGAAAAATCATAACTTAGCAGTAATTGTGTTATAATGTGAGGCAAAGTTAATTTGTTTTGGAAATTTGTGAGTATGTTTGGATAATAAGGTAATATTAGGTTTTTTTGTGGAATGAGTAGGGTGGGGAATATGGTATATCTTATAGTAATATATTGAAAATTACATTGAAATGAAAATATGTTATTTAAATATTTACAATTTAAAGTTTTTAAAAATAATAATTCAGTGACTCCGTGCCATTTAATTAGAAGTGTGTGTTCTAATGCGCTCCAGGTCAGCTGTGCAATTAATTGTGATAGCGGGACATCCTTCTCCTCTGCGCACCAGAATTTTTCCGTTGTTGACCCAGCAGAAACGAAACCCGTTTTCTGAAGATCGAGCTCTGGCGTTGCGAAATAAGATACGGTTTTGCTTTGTGAGGTGCTCGTTCATAAAAATTTTTCGATTGGGTCCCGACACATCTATGTCATTAGAGGATAGGGAGCGGCGCGTCTTAGCACTTTTGATAAGTTCGTCTCTCTTAGATTTCCGTACTAATCTAACGATAATAGGTCTGGGTGTGATCGTGTTAGTCAATTGTTGTTGAACGTTAGTGCTCGGTTTAGTCTTTTTGGGTCCAACACGGGCCGCCCAGTCTATATCTGTATCCTGTAAGTCAACGCCTATCTTAGCAGCAATGACCATCGTAATGTGAGATAGATTTTCGTTGCGGTTTTCTTCTAGTCCTAAAATTTCTATCTCATTTTTTATCGCGCTTTGAGATTGTTGAGCAAGTTGTTCCTCTAGTCTGACGATAGTAGCTTTTAGATCCGGTATGATTAGAACTTTCTGCTCCACTTCTGTGATTCTGCGGTCAAAGCTGTCTAATTTTACCAGGCATTGGTCTAATCGTTCGGATAAACAGTTATTATAGTCCAGCATTTCTAGGCGAAAAGTCCGGAGTTCGGATAGAATATTCCTTTCAGTGTCGGCCGGGTCTGATTCAGCGGCTATCGGGGAACTCGATGCGGCGCGTTTACTAGCGCGCGATGCCTTCGTAGTTGCGTTCCCACTGCAGGACGAAGCGCACGCGCCCGCGACTACGCTTGCGCTGGCGCCCGTTTGTGACGTGTTTACGGTCGGTATATTACGACACTTCGTGCATAACCAATTCTCCTGATGTTTTGGATCACCCATAGTTGAGTTAACGCAGATGGGATGAAAAGACTTTTCGCATTTTGAGCATTGTATTATGCGAGGAGTGGTTATTATTTGTGAACATACATAGCAGTTTCTCTTCATTGTGTTTAATAATAATTCAAAAGGTTGTGTCGAGCAATTATGTAAGTGAAATTCAGTGGTAGTGACAATTTCTGCATACAAAATTTTGTGGAATCGTTATCAGTTTGAATCCGGAGTGGGAAGGCAAATACGGATCCCAGTGAGTGCGAGCGAGAAGATTGCGTCGGTTCGATAGGTGAGTATTGTAGGTAGGTGATCAGCTGATTCTCGCAATTAATAGTGCATGTTTCTTTGTAAATAACAAGGAATAAGTAAGGAAATTTATCGTACCGCAAAGTTTATGTCCTTCAGCACGAGTAGAATTCACTTTCCAGTTAAATTAGCCAATAAAATTTCACGATTATATTTTTATTTGTAGGAGCTCTTGCGACGTCAATGACAGCTGATCCTCTCTCCTCTATATTATAAAATATCTGTCCGTTCCTTTCTGTCTGATAATGTTCCACCAATCGGCGTTCAATATAGGTTGTTGATTTTAATGCCATGTTAGTTGATATTATTGCAAAATTTAGTTGTTGTTTTTATGTGAAACAAGTTGTTGTTGTCGATAAGGGGAGAGATTGAGGCGCAACATCTGTCGCGAGTAATATCAGAACTGCTCACGTCTGTATACGTGATGTTGGGGGAACAAAAACGTATCCGTCATTACATATATACGTGACAAGGTCGAAAATTGCGATGCTTTCAGAAAAATGTTGACGTGTTGGAATACTAATAAATAACGATTTGATCTGAACATCATTACTTTACATGGTATAAAACAACTTTTCGTTGTTTGTATGTATGCTTAGATCTTAAAAAATATCAAACGGATTTTGATGCGGTTTCTTTTACTAGATAGATTAAATTAAGATGAAGGTTTATATGTATCATACATGTATAATATAGTGGAAAAACACTAATAATTTTTGAGATTTATAATGTAGTGTCGCTAAGGTACAATTACCTTCTAAGAAGAACCCGCTCCTGTTGCTTGTCTCATATATAATAATGAATTGCTGTTCGTTAGTCTCGCTAAAACTCGAGAACAGCTGAACCAATTCGGCTATTTTTAGTCTTGAAATATTCGTGGAAGTCCAGGGAAGGCTTAAACGGTTTGTATGCTCAACAAAGTGGGCGTCCCCCATACAATCAGCTAGTCTGTAAACATGAAATTGAATTGCTTTTCGTTATTCTTGCTAAAACTCGAGAACGGTTAAACGGATTCGGCGTTTTTTGGTCTTAAAATGTTCGTGGAAGTCTAGGGAATATTTCAATGTTTAACGAAGTGGGCTAGCTAGGATCAGCTAGTACTATATAAAACAAAGTCCTCTGCCGCTTTTGTCGGACAAGTACAAAATTGAGATGTTTTTAGAAAAATGTTAACATGGAAGTACCAGTTTTATAAAGATGTAAAAATATATTTACATAAATATCTTTCAGAAGAAGTGTTTTATAAAGATGTAAAAATATATTTACAAAAATATCTTTCAGAAGAAGTGTTTGTCGATTAGGTACTATTATAAGGTGATTCGTAATAATATGATTACTTACTCTTACATAAAACTAAATATCACATTGGGTCCTACGATGGAACAACAGCAATATATGTATAAAATATAACTTGCCGACGTAAACAGAAATGAAATTGGCTAAAGCATTCTAATGATATTCAAAGCGGCTCTTTTATAAGATTGCTTATTCAATGGCGCCATTTTTTCGTGAACATTTTAAACAATGAAATCGAATTAAAACTTCGAGAAAGTCGTTTTTATAAACATTAATCTTCGCAAAGTTTTGAGTGAGGTCTAACAGCTTTCTTTTAAATGCTGCAAACTTTGTAGGCTCTTTAGAAATTTTATGTAACGTATTTTAACACCTCATTAATGTCCACTTTACACGTTAGGTATAAACGTTGTAATATAAAATAAATGTTAAACATGTAAAATGAAAAATAAAGTAAAAATTCCAATCTTACATTTAATTAAAATCTAATTAGTATGTCTAGTAAATTTATAAAAAAAAAATATATATGTAATTATGTATCATTTTTTGTAAATTGTAAAATAACGAAATAAAAGGCTTTTTATTTTATTTATTTATTTATACACGTTAAGATAAAACTGCACAGCTCTGTTAAAGTCGTTGGGAAGGCCATAATTACCAAACTTTTTTTTTCCCAATATTTTTTTTTATGTAATGTAACGTGTTTTTTTTTAAATTAACGATAGTTTTACCACAATTTTACTATCGTTGTTTTTTAAACGTGGTCTGTATTCATTTAATAAAGTATGGTGATAAACGAAATATTTCATGCGCTTTCATGGTAATACCAATTTTCAGATTAATAGTCGAAAATGTAGGTTTTTGTAAGTGAAAATCATGACGATTCGACTCTGCACTTGTGTGACTTTAGCAACACGTCGGTTTGGAACTATTACTTTTCCCACGGTCTAAACTGTACGTAACGGACGCCTTTATCGCGGCTTCAATAATTATGCTACAAGGAAATATACTTGAGCAATAAAATTAACATTCTGTGAAAATCATTAATAATAATTATAATACGACGACCTCCGTAACACTGCGGTAAAGGTCGCGGGTTCGAATCCCGCCGAGGGAACAAAATGTTTTTCAAATGTTCCTAGGTCATGAATGTGTATTAAATTAGTGTATAATATAATAAAAATCTTAAACATGTGTATAGTATAAAAGTATTAAATATAAATCCGTTGTCTGGTGCCTGTAACACAAGTTCTTCGGATACTTCGCACAGGGACAGATTGACGTGGTGTGAAGCGAAGGTATTTAAAAAAATGTCTTTCGCTTCGCTTTACTTCACTTGGGTCAGTCTGGTCTTATGCTAAGTATCAGAAGAGCTTAAACAGTCACTACAATTTTGGGATATGATTATACTACCTTTTCTCATTCTAGAAATGTTTTTTTTTAATAAAAAATTTTTTTTTTGCTTTTTCGATATTCTTGCGACAAAAAAATAAAAAAAGGTAAAACGTATTTTTAAAAAATAAAAAATACACTTCTAAAAAGTAGTACAATCAATTAATCGTATCTCAAAGTATTATTATATAATAGACTGTTCTTTTTTCACCCTGTTTCTACTTTCTCTCTGATAAATGTATCACCAATCACCGTTCAATATGCGTTAACTTAATGGCATGGGGGCCTATTATCTTAATTCCAGCCAGTTTACGCCATACATCATGGCTGCCTGGAATTTTTGTGTTACGATCACATAATAACTGCATAATGACAGCTAGTCAGCGGACACGTGACACTTGACTTGCTTCCGAATGTCACTTTCAGACAACCAAACTAGGGTGGATCCATTCAGTTTAACATGTCGGTGTAATATGAAAAAGAACAAGGCAGTTTAAGACCGTATTATTGAATTGCCTGGTATTGTAAAATATCATAATACGGCCCCTGTTACTTGATCATAGATTTGAAAATCCTTTCACAAACCGGCCCTACATAGCTCTTAATATTCCACGACGTATACAGGGTGTGACGCGTCGCTCCGGCCCGGGGCTAAGCCGAGATTGGGAGGAGACTCCGTAATCCGTAGTCCACTACGCCTATACTAAGCCCATGTCTTCCTTTTACTTAAATTAAACTGAGTTTTTATTTAAGTATAGTTAGATTTATAACGTCATTTGATTACTATCACCATAACTCATTTGATTTGTGAGGAATTATCAATTATCTACAGTATATATGTCGCAGTCATCTAATTAAATCAGCTATTTCATTGAGTGACTAGCGTTTTTATCGAATGACGACATTTAATTGAAAGACTAAAGGACAACTCGTCAAGTTGTTTATTGTAACGTCCAATGTCTTGACTGAACATTGATTGAACGTCATTTAGTCATGTAGTCATTGACTGAACGTCATTTAGTCCGATTTTTTAACCGACTTCCAAAAAAGGAGGAGCTTTCTCAATTCGATGAATAAGTAGGGTTTTTTTATGTCTGTTAGCGAATAATTTTCCGATTTTTTAACCGACTTCCAAAAAAGGAGGAGCTGGAAAAAATTTAGTATTAATCCCTCTTAATTGGGGGAGTGGATAGATTTGTTTTTGGGACAATGTCGGTCTGTCACGTCTCCGGCGCTGCGGGAAATGCAGCCCCTTCGCCCATGCGTAACGAATGACATCAACCAACACCACCACGACCAGCCTCCGCCGCCACGGCGAGTCCTGGTTTCTGCATTTCGTTACGGCGGGCGGGGGATGCTCTCCCTCCGCGCCTACGCGCTTAAACATACACTCTAGGGGTTGACAGACAAGTACTACGTGGAGTCGGGGTTGATAGATTCGCTTTTAGTAAAATTCAGTCACCTGACTGATTTTATGTCCGCTCTCATATAAGGGCTATGTTACAATCCGCTAACTAATTGGACGTTGAGTGACGATTGTACAATCAATGTTCGGCCTAGTCTTTCAATTAAATGTCGTCATTCGATAAAAACGCTAGTCACTCAATGAAATAGCTGATTTAATTAGATGACTGCGACATATATAATACTAACGCCTCCGTGATCTAGTGGTTCAGAGCTTCGCTCTCGACCTGGAGGTCGTGGGTTCGTTTCCCGCGTTGGAACAACAAAAAATGTTGTTTTCAGGTTTGGTTAGGACAATGCAGGCTGATCACCTGATTGTCTGACAAGAAAGATGATCCATGCGTCGGTTGGGCATGTAAAAAGTCGGTCCTGCGCCTGATCTCTCGCCAGTCGTGTCGGTTTACCGTTCCACTGGGTTATGAGAGTAAAAGGAATAGAAAGTGCTTCTGTGTATTGCGCACACACTTGGGCACTATAAAATAACTCCTGCGTAGCTGGCCCTGTTTCGATGAAATCGGCTACCGACACCGAAATCGGTGAGGGGAGCTATTATTATATAATACTAGATGTGCCCGCGACTTCCTTAGCGTGGTGTTTAATTGACTTAAACCGTTTATGCAGCGCATGCAATGAATGTGAATTGTTTGTTTGTTTAAACGCGCTAATCTCAGGAACTACTGGTCCAATTTGAAAAAATATTTTATTGTTGCATAGTCCATTTATAGAGGAAGGCTTTAGGCTATATTACATTACGCTGCGACCAAAACCAGAAGTCGTCCGACACCGCGACGCCGACGCCGATGCCGATGCCGACGCCGACGCCCGACGCCGCGACACCGATGCCCGACGCCCGACGCCGACGTCGCGACGCCGACTCCCGACGCCGCGACACCGATGCCCGACGCCCGACGCCGACGTCGCGACGCCGACTCCCGACGCCGCGACACCGATGCCCGACGCCCGACGCCGACGTCGCGACGCCGACTCCCGACGCCGCGACACCGATGCCCGACGCCCGACGCCGACGTCGCGACGCCGACTCCCGACGCCGCGACACCGATGCCCGACGCCCGACGCCGACGTCGCGACGCCGACTCCCGACGCCGCGACACCGATGCCCGACGCCCGACGCCGACGTCGCGACGCCGACTCCCGACGCCGCGACACCGATGCCCGACGCCCGACGCCGACTCCCGACGCCGCGACACCGATGCCCGACGCCCGACGCCGACGTCGCGACGCCGACTCCCGACGCCGACGTCGCGACGCCGACTCCCGACGCCGCGACACCGATGCCCGACGCCCGACGCCGACGTCGCGACGCCGACTCCCGACGCCGACGTTGCGACGCCGACTCCCGACGCCGCGACACCGATGCCCGACGCCCGACGCCGACGTCGCGACGCCGACTCCCGACGCCGACGTCGCGACGCCGACTCCCGACGCCGCGACACCGATGCCCGACGCCCGACGCCGACGTCGCGACGCCGACTCCCGACGCCGCGACACCGATGCCCGACGCCCGACGCCGACGTCGCGACGCCGACTCCCGACGCCGCGACACCGATGCCCGACGCCCGACGCCGACGTCGCGACGCCGACTCCCGACGCCGCGACACCGATGCCCGACGCCCGACGCCGACGTCGCCGACGTCGCGACGCCGACTCCCGACGCCGACGTCGCGACGCCGACTCCCGACGCCGCGACACCGATGCCCGACGCCCGACGCCGACGTCGCGACGCCGACTCCCGACGCCGCGACACCGATGCCCGACGCCCGACGCCGACGTCGCGACGCCGACTCCCGACGCCGACGTCGCGACGCCGACTCCCGACGCCGCGCCACCGATGCCCGACGCCCGACGCCGACGTCGCGACGCCGACTCCCGACGCCGACGTCGCGACGCCGACTCCCGACGCCGCGACACCGATGCCCGACGCCCGACGCCGACGTCGCGACGCCGACTCCCGACGCCGACGTCGCGACGCCGACTCCCGACGCCGCGACACCGATGCCCGACGCCCGACGCCGACGTCGCGACGCCGACTCCCGACGCCGACGTCGCGACGCCGACTCCCGACGCCGCGACACCGATGCCCGACGCCCGACGCCGACGTCGCGACGCCGACTCCCGACGCCGACGTCGCGACGCCGACTCCCGACGCCGCGACACCGATGCCCGACGCCCGACGCCGACGTCGCGACGCCGACTCCCGACGCCGCGACACCGATGCCCGACGCCCGACGCCGACGTCGCGACGCCGACTCCCGACGCCGCGACACCGATGCCCGACGCCCGACGCCGACGTCGCGACGCCGACTCCCGACGCCGCGACACCGATGCCCGACGCCCGACGCCGACGTCGCGACGCCGACTCCCGACGCCGCGACACCGATGCCCGACGCCCGACGCCGACGTCGCGACGCCGATGTCCGACGTTGCGATTTATGTCCTACGCTAACTCGCCCATTTCGTGTGCCATCAATACAACAACTATCGTTCTTAAAAAAAAACAACTAAAAGCAACTACGGCTATAAAATTTCACTCCAGTCAATATCCTCGGTAATAACAGCTATTGTCTTAAGCCTCACGTCATCTGTTCACAACTTCCTATATTTTAACATTCTAACTTAAGGCGAGGAGTGACCGCAACTAGCGCCACTCTTTTTAAAATAAATTTTACAATGACACAAAGATCTTATTCAAAAAAGTAATCGGTTTAAACTTTAACTAAATAGCTAAACTAATTTATTATAGTAATATATAATAGTTAAACTAATATTATATATTATATCTCGTGAGTAATAACTAAAACGGCCGTTTTAGTTATTACTCACGAGATTAAATACAGTATAGGATTTAGAGCTGTAATTAAATGACAATAAATTAGTTTAACTATTTAGTTAAAGTTTGAACCGATTACTTTTTTGAATAAGATCTTTGTGTCATTGTAAAATTTATTTTAAAAAGAGTGGCGCTAGTTGCGGTTACTCCTCGCCTTAAGAATAGAGCTTCAATTCAAAGCGTGCCAATCGCTGGGTTTTACAACTCTTTACCTACTGGTGAGTTAGCTACGATCCTACATAATTATAGTAGTAGTAGGTATATACATACATACACATATAACGGGTGTAAAAAGAGCATTCACTTTAACTTTGGGATATGTTTATACTGCCTTTTCTCATTCTAGAAATGTTTTTTTTTTTGCAAAAAAAAAAAAAATTGCCTTGTTGTTATTTTTGCTAGAAGAAAATAAGAAATGGTAAAAAGTAAAATAAATTTTTTTTTCAGTTTTCGACAAAAAAAAATATTAAAGAAAATACATTTCAAAAATAAAGAAAGGTGGTATAATCGTATCTCAAAGTGACTTGACTTGACTTGAAGTTGAAATGACTGCTATTTTTACACCGTTTATATATTGTACATATTTACATACAACATAGGAATAAACAAATTTATAAAAATTTACAATTACTGTAAACTTTTTTTTTGGAAATAAACATTTTTTTCGTCAGTTGCCCTATGACTTGTACTATAAGCTCGAAGTACTCCAAAACCTTCATAATTTATGTGACGTTTTAGTACAGACACGGAGCCCGGTGCGAAGTTATGACGTCATATATTACGAGGGTAAGAACTCAAGCGTGATTGAAAAATTGCTAACACCCTATGCCTATCGAGCCTTTGTTTAATAACACCATGTATGTTACTTTTTTACCTCCCATCTAAGAAGGGTGTAAGTTTGAAGCTTCTAAACCATGGCCTACCATCCCATACAATCTATCTTTAATACAAAAAAATTGCAATAGATGTCACTACTAGTAACGTTTGTAAATTATAAAATGTAAATATGCCGATATTAAGTACAAATATTGACATTAAAATAATGATTAGCATATTTTAAGCATAACATCACATTAAGCTAAATTCAACTCCTTAATTGTAAAGAAAATACGAAACGAAATTATATTTATAAGTAAATAGTATTTTCCAATATCGGCGCTAGATGGCGGTTTCCGGAATGTGCCTGGTAATCGAAGAAATCAAAAATAGCCAGTCGAATTGCCAGTATTAGGGTGATGCCATTTTCTAGTACTAGGTCGTGTCTCTGTTAATAATATATCTGCTTTGTGTTCTAAACGGATAAACTTATTTTGATCTAGGGTTTTTCACACGTGATATCATCGAAAATGTTTACGAAATTATCTCAGGCCTCTTCACTTGAGAACCTATTTGACAGATAAAAAACGTCTCGTTTCACTTTTCAAAATAAAAAACTTTACTTATGTTACATACTTTAATTTTTTTAAGTCAAAGAAAAGATTATAAAAATATAGATTATACTTATTTTAATGTTTTTCTGTAATCTATAATATGAATATTACGGTATAAGAAGAAAAGAAATTAAAGTACTATGTAACATTAATAAACTTGTTTACTTTTAAGTAAGGTTCTCAAGTGAGGTTGGGTTTGAGACATATTTATTAATACGGGCCTTAGACACTGTTACGAGTTTCTCGTGGACTTGCTACGAATTCAACGTAGACACTGCTACGAGTTTTTCGTAGAACTTGCTACGAATTCATCGTAGACACTGAACGAAAGTCCCCAAATGTAATACATTTTCCACGTTTTTGCAACATTTCCCACTGACGCTTCGCTCCTATTAGTCGCAGCGCAATGTTATATAGCCTTAAACCTTCCTCTATAAATGTACTATCCAACAAAATAAGAATTTTTCAAATCGGACCCGTAGTTCCTGAGATTAGCACGTTCAAACAAACAATCAAACAAACTCTTCCGCGTTATAATATTAGTATAGATATAGGGTTATTAAATATAATATGAAGATGTTGTAAGGGAAAATATCCGTCAGGTATACAATGTAACTAGCGATACCCGCAGGCGAGACGCGCTGGAGTTGCGCGAGCTGTTAATTAACCGCACAACAATACCTTACCTGGAAACTGTTTAGTTTAACAAGCTAAAGGCATTCCATCAGGCGAAGTTTTCTCGGAACATAATCTATGGGATTATGTTCCGAGAAACTACGATTTCGTTTGAATTTCCAGGTAGTTGGAAAACCACCTAAAAATAATAATAATAATAAGACGTTTATTCGGGTATTTTACATTACACTAGATAATACAGGATATATTATGACGGTAACACAACACCACATTTTGAAAGTAGTAATACACAGTGACCAAACAATACAAAAACAAAATTTTAAAGAAAAGGAAGGTACCGTAATACAATAATATGGTGCTAGGTAGTATAATGCAAACACACCTAGGATGGTTGGTAAAAACTGTAAATGTCAAACAGTGAGCGAACTGATGATGATGTTGTAGTGTTTGTCTAACTGGTGGTCTCCTTATCGTGGGCAATAATAGCTCCCCTCAAGTTTCGGTGTCGGTAGCCGATTTCATTGAAATCAGGCCAGCTACGCAGGAGTTATTTTATAGTGCCCAAGTGTGTGCGCAATACACAGAAGCACTCTCTCTTCCTATTACTCTTATAACCCAGTGGGACGGTAAACCGATACGACTGGCGAGAGAACAGGCGCAGGTCCGACTTTTTACATGCCCATCCGACGCATGGATCATCTTTCTTGTCAGACAATCAGGTGATCAGCTTGCATTGTCCTAACCAAACTTGAAAACAACATTTTAGTTGTTCCAACGCGGGAATCGAACCCACGACCTCCGGTCGAGAGCGAAGCTCTGAACCACTAGACCACAGAGGCGATGGCGACGTGGGCAATATCAGTACTATAACTATATACCTTGGTGGGGGGTTGTCCCCTCTCGGTCAGTTATAGGATGGACGTGCTAAGACAGAGACGTACTTGAGGTTGCTGATGATAGTCGGAGTCTGCCCTTTTGTATAATTTAGTACACACTACAAATGTATATCACCATGTGGAAATACAAGTGAACAAAATTTTTTCAAAACAAAAAAATTGTTATTGCGATGCAGGATTGTGGCGCTAGTATATAATACCACCACAATATTTTAGATTTTAGAACATTCTCGATGACCTTTGCTTTCAAACAAAAAAAGTAGATCAAATTAATACTTCCGATTGGGCGCTACGATGCCACAGCACATCGTGGGTTAAAAATAATAATAATATCTATTGGACGCTTTTCACCACGACAATCTAGCCCCGTGCTAAGTACCCGAATAACTTGTGTTATAGGTCTTTTCAGCGGTCAACCCTTTCAGCAGTGCTACTTTTACAATAAACCCTATTAATATACATAATTATAACAACAAACAATAAAGTAGGCGTTTGCTTATATTTTTGAATGATTTATAAAGTATTCTCCGAACGAAGTAATTGTTTAATGTAGTGCTTGAGACAGGCGGTTTTAAATGTCGCTTGGTTGCCCAGCACATTCGGCATCACAACACACTCAGCCTAGTCCAGAGGAATGACTGGTCAATACGTCTGGGGCCAACCATGTGCGGGTTTTCTCACGACGTTTTCCTTCACCGTTAGAGCGTCCGTATATTGTACTTGAGATCTAAAAAGCCTCATTGGTACAACCTGGAAATCGATCCTGCACACTTTCGAGTACTAATCAACGGTCTATCCACTCGCCCCGTGGTCTAGTGGTTCAGAGCTTCGCTCTCGACCCGGAGGTCGTTGGTTCAATTCCCGCGTTGAAGCAACAAAAAATGTTGTTTTCAAAATTCGTTAGGACAATACAGGCTGATCACCTGATTGTCTGACAAGAAAGATGATCCATGCGTCGGATGGGCATGTAAAAAGTCGGTCCTGCGCCTGTCCTCTAGCCAGTCGTGTCGGTTTACCGTCCCACTGGGTTATGAGAGTAGAAGGAAGAGAAAGCGTCTGTGTGTTTTGCTTACACGCTTGGGCACTATAAAATAACTCCTTCGTAGCCTGGTTTCAATGAAATCGGCAACCGACACCAAAATCGGTGAGGGGAGCTATTATTATCCACTAGGCAACGGACGCTCTTTTGCTCAATGTCAAAGTACTTACATATTCACACGATAAGTCATAAGTCGGACTAAGTCAACCTGTCCGTGATTTAATTACGGAGTCGGCGAGGCGTGGAATTGCCAAGTCGCTGCGAGCATCCCGCCTCCAGAGGTACATGATCAATATTAATTGTACATTAGGGACGTATGAATTATAAGCGAGAGTGTTTAGTGAATTAATATAATGTTTTATAATATTAACTCTGATTATATAGTACCGGATGGTATTTAATCAAAAATATTTTATTTAGTTTCACTTTTCCCGATGTTTGTCAGTCTGTAATCTTCCGAGTTTAATGTAAGCTACTTAGTACTTACCGTTTACCGATGAGCTGAAACTTTGCATGCATATTTAAATCGGATGACACAATATTTTCTTGAAGCTTATCTGACGATCTTGATAATGGATTGACATAGCCCCATCGAGTTTAGACTCGTTTGATTCGTCTTGATGACTACTTTGGTGCTATGGTAACCAGGGTCTGATGATGAAGAGTGAAGAAGACAATAGGAACTCGGTAACGGAACGACATAGCCCCATCGAGTTTGAGCTCGTTTGATTCGTCTTGATGAGTACTTTGGTGCTAGATGGTAACCAGGGTCTTATGATGAAGGGTGAAGAAGGCAATAAGAACTCGGTAATGGAACGACACAGCTCCATCGAGTTTAGACTCGTTTGATTCGTCTTGATGAGCACTTTGGTGCTAGATGGTAACCAGGGTCAGATTGTCTCTACTCGCCAACCCGTCTGCCAAGCGTGGCACTACCACAACCTACACTACATACTACTACCCCCCATGAAATACTTTAGGATAGGTTTATGTCCAGTGGACGTTATAGCTGATCATGATTACACACAATATAATGATAATCACAAATGGCGGTTACATTAAATAATCGATTACGATATAATGTGTCCCGCGTGATTCAATAGAGTTATTGTATTAATAAATTATGTTAAAACTGAATCCGATGTAAGCTCGAACGAGTAATAAAATAAATTGTACAAGCGTGGTAGCAGATTGTACGCACTAAGGGATGTTACGTCACTTGTATAAAAACACTTCGGGTTCTGTTTCATACATGTTTGTCGATAATAATTGAAGCCTTTTTTATATATTTATTAAAAGGATTTTCATACTTAGAAAGACGATACATAGGACAATGCAGGCTGATCACCTGTTTTTCTGACAAGATGATCCATGCGTCGGATGGGCATGTAAAAAGTCTTTCCAGCGCCTGATCTTGGTCGTGTCGGTCATCCGTCCCACTGGGTTACGAGAGGGAAGGAAGAGAGAATGCTTCTGTGTATTGCGCACACACTTGGGCACTATGATATAACTCCTGCGTTGGCCTGGTTTCAATGAAACCGGCCACCGTCACCGAAACGGTGTGGGAGGCATTATTATTCTATTTTCCTCAATGAATGAGGAGGCATGGTATTTTAACAAGCCGTTAACACTAACAAGCGTTGACTTAACGAAAAAAAATCGAGACTTAACGCGTGTTTCATCAAACAATGTTAAAGTTAATCCTTCGTTAAATATCATGTTGTTCCTCTCGTAATTCCTATCGATGAATGAGAAAGCACGGTATTTTAACAAGCCGTTAACAAGCGTTGGTGAAATGGGTACTTAGCTTAGCATAAGCCCTATATGCGAACTCCCACGTTCGACAAAACGTCAATATTCATTTGGCAAACAACCGTTGTATACGAGGGAAGCCTTTAAAACTAATTGACAGTGCCGACATTGTAACAGTTAATATAGATCGACGAAATATTTTTGTTTTTCAACCCCTGACGCAAAAACGACGTGTCTGTCTTATAAGTTTGACGTGTCTGTCTGTAGCTCCCAAACGGATGATCCGATTTTAATGCGTTTTTTTAAGTATATAAGTCGTGAGTATTCTTAGCTATGTTTGGTGGAAATCGGTTCAGGTCTTCAAGGTTATTTAGGTCGATTTTTACAGACATGAAATAGATGTGAAATTTCGGATACGGGTATGGATATGAAATTATTTCGGATTATCCGTTTGTTTTAGATAATTTCGGTTACGGATATTAGAGTTAGAGCGGCTATAGACTCAGAGGTTGTTGGTTAGATTACCTCGCTAAAAATAAAAATTTTGTTTTTAGTTTAGGACAATTGTCCTGTCTGATCTGATCAACCGAAAAATAAATGAAGAAAGATAAGATCTGGTTTCGATGTTAGTGGCCTGTTTTATTAAAACCAGACCAAGGATTTTATAGAGCCCACTACATTGTTTCTCTCTTCCTTAACTCTCGTAACCTTGGACAGATATGTGACACTTTTCCCGATGTTTGTCAGTCTGTAATCTTCCGAGTTTAATGTAAGCTACTTAGTACTTACCGTTTACCGATGAGCTGAAACTTTGCATGCATATTTAAATCGGATGACACAATATTTTCTTGAAGCTTATCTGACGATCTTGATAATGGATTGACATAGCCCCATCGAGTTTAGACTCGTTTGATTCGTCTTGATGACTACTTTGGTGCTATGGTAACCAGGGTCTGATGATGAAGAGTGAAGAAGACAATAGGAACTCGGTAACGGAACGACATAGCCCCATCGAGTTTGAGCTCGTTTGATTCGTCTTGATGAGTACTTTGGTGCTAGATGGTAACCAGGGTCTTATGATGAAGGGTGAAGAAGGCAATAAGAACTCGGTAATGGAACGACACAGCTCCATCGAGTTTAGACTCGTTTGATTCGTCTTGATGAGCACTTTGGTGCTAGATGGTAACCAGGGTCAGATTGTCTCTACTCGCCAACCCGTCTGCCAAGCGTGGCACTACCACAACCTACACTACATACTACTACCCCCCATGAAATACTTTAGGATAGGTTTATGTCCAGTGGACGTTATAGCTGATCATGATTACACACAATATAATGATAATCACAAATGGCGGTTACATTAAATAATCGATTACGATATAATGTGTCCCGCGTGATTCAATAGAGTTATTGTATTAATAAATTATGTTAAAACTGAATCCGATGTAAGCTCGAACGAGTAATAAAATAAATTGTACAAGCGTGGTAGCAGATTGTACGCACTAAGGGATGTTACGTCACTTGTATAAAAACACTTCGGGTTCTGTTTCATACATGTTTGTCGATAATAATTGAAGCCTTTTTTATATATTTATTAAAAGGATTTTCATACTTAGAAAGACGATACATAGGACAATGCAGGCTGATCACCTGTTTTTCTGACAAGATGATCCATGCGTCGGATGGGCATGTAAAAAGTCTTTCCAGCGCCTGATCTTGGTCGTGTCGGTCATCCGTCCCACTGGGTTACGAGAGGGAAGGAAGAGAGAATGCTTCTGTGTATTGCGCACACACTTGGGCACTATGATATAACTCCTGCGTTGGCCTGGTTTCAATGAAACCGGCCACCGTCACCGAAACGGTGTGGGAGGCATTATTATTCTATTTTCCTCAATGAATGAGGAGGCATGGTATTTTAACAAGCCGTTAACACTAACAAGCGTTGACTTAACGAAAAAAAATCGAGACTTAACGCGTGTTTCATCAAACAATGTTAAAGTTAATCCTTCGTTAAATATCATGTTGTTCCTCTCGTAATTCCTATCGATGAATGAGAAAGCACGGTATTTTAACAAGCCGTTAACAAGCGTTGGTGAAATGGGTACTTAGCTTAGCATAAGCCCTATATGCGAACTCCCACGTTCGACAAAACGTCAATATTCATTTGGCAAACAACCGTTGTATACGAGGGAAGCCTTTAAAACTAATTGACAGTGCCGACATTGTAACAGTTAATATAGATCGACGAAATATTTTTGTTTTTCAACCCCTGACGCAAAAACGACGTGTCTGTCTTATAAGTTTGACGTGTCTGTCTGTAGCTCCCAAACGGATGATCCGATTTTAATGCGTTTTTTTAAGTATATAAGTCGTGAGTATTCTTAGCTATGTTTGGTGGAAATCGGTTCAGGTCTTCAAGGTTATTTAGGTCGATTTTTACAGACATGAAATAGATGTGAAATTTCGGATACGGGTATGGATATGAAATTATTTCGGATTATCCGTTTGTTTTAGATAATTTCGGTTACGGATATTAGAGTTAGAGCGGCTATAGACTCAGAGGTTGTTGGTTAGATTACCTCGCTAAAAATAAAAATTTTGTTTTTAGTTTAGGACAATTGTCCTGTCTGATCTGATCAACCGAAAAATAAATGAAGAAAGATAAGATCTGGTTTCGATGTTAGTGGCCTGTTTTATTAAAACCAGACCAAGGATTTTATAGAGCCCACTACATTGTTTCTCTCTTCCTTAACTCTCGTAACCTTGGACAGATATGTGACACCACTGGTGGAAGATCAGAGGCCGTATTATGATCTTTTGCAATACTAGCCTGGTTCCAGGCATTTCAATAACACGACCTTAAACTGCCTTGTTCTTTGTCATATTTCAACGACATGTTATTCTGAATGGATCCACCCTAGTTTGGTTGTCTGAAAGTGACATTCGGAAGCAAGTCAAGTGTCATGTAACCGCCGAATGGCTGTCAATAAGTGTTGACTTACTCTTATCTATGATCGTAATACGAAATTTCCAGGCAGCCATGTTGTATGGCGTAAACTGGCTGGAATTAAGAGCTTGTAATTGGCCCCAAGCAGTGCAATTCTCTAAGCGCATCGTGACAGCCAAGATTCCAACAACGACTGTAATAGCAATGATGGCCGAATTGGTATTCCCCGAGTTTGTACGCTATTGACAACTGTCAGCCAACCATGTGACGGCAGTGACATTCGAGATCACAGCGACAAGCACAACCTTAACTGGTCGCTTAGAGAATGGCACTGCTGAAGGACAAACGTTGTATTACAACAGCTAGTCTCAGCCAAGCCTATCCAATACATTGGACAAAGTAATTCTCTCTCCTTCTATCTTCAAACTCATATCTCCCTCTCAACTTCCGTTCGCTCCCTCGATCACACTTTTTGTAACGCTCTCATCGCTAGCAATAATACTTCAAAATGGACATAAGACGTATACTACACAAGTAATAACCGCCTTCATCGTTTAGAATTCGTTTAAAAATTCATTGGAGTTTCAACAACTTTATAATGTAAAGCCCAGTTCTGAAGAGCTGACGTGTTATTACTGTCAACAGCTAGACCTGAACTTTAGCTTTGCTAGAATATTCATAGACGCGAGGGCAACGATTCTAGTACTTTCCCCATTGGCTAGTAACGACAACTATGGAACTGTCTAGGCTGATAGGGGCCTTCCACCACCTTTTATTCTTTTCTTTCGACGATAATTTTTTTTTGCTTTTTGCCTGCTTTTGAGCATCCCGCAGGGGATGGGGATCCTATCTGTGGGTATGTGAGTCTCTGCTGCTCACTAAGAATGGACGCAGCCCCTACTCACTAAAATCTCGGCGGTACTCTTTGTACCTTGCGGGCCACGGGTTCACGTGAGCACACACCGCGACTCCGCCGGGTGCCTGCTATAGTACAGGCTCTTCCAAATGAGGTTTTTGCCCCCTAACCAGACCACACAGAGGCCACCCACCTACATTTTGTAGGACCATGATGATCAGGCAGATTACCCTCCATATAATTTCTGAACTTCTTTTTGTATGACGTCTGCGTTGCACTATTCACTATTGAAATCAGTACATTTTGTTCACCTACAAAAAGTCGTTCACCGATTATCGGTCGTGGTCGCACCCTTACCTGTTTATAAGTGTAGGACTCATTAATTTATATTGTCTGTTGGATTATGTGTTGAGTTTTTATTGCAAAATAATATACTCAGTTTATTTTAATCGGTCCGAAATGGTGGCCAAATCGTTTAATATTAATGCCTCCCACACCGATTCCGGTGACGGTGGCCGGTTTCATTGAAACCAGGTGAGTTAGGGTTACTTTATGGTGCCCAAGTGTGTGCGCAATACACAGTACCACTTTCTGTTCCATCACTCTCGTAGGCTAGTTAGAAAAGTTACGTTAAGTTGACGAATCTTCAGGACCGACTTTTACATGCCCATCCGACACATGGATCATCTTTCTTGTCAGGTTAGCCTGCCTTGTCCTAACTATACTCAGAAACTTTTTTTTGACCTACGCAGTCAAGATCCAAGATGACTAGACCACAATTGAAGTTACATTAGCAGCCGTGCAGTTTTATCATGTAATCCTATCAATCAATTCCAAAATCTGATATTCTTAACATTAGCAGTGCCTGGAAATCGAAAAAAACAAAATAGCCAGTCGAATTGCCAGTATTAGGGTGATACCATTTTCTAGTACTAGGTCGTGTGACATTAGTAACAATGACGATACACAGTCACTGTGACTGGAGCTGTCACTGTTACTATGACTGAACACTGTGACATTGACCAGTAATTCCCAGAGTGGTCCACCTGGGAATTACTGCACTAAAGAAACAGTGTTCGCACAGTGACAAATATGAGAGTAAAGGAAGAGAAATCTTTGTGTTTTGCACACACTCTTGGATGAAAGACCCTGCGTAGCTTGTCTAGGAGATTAATATAGTTATTATAAATTCATATTTATATATTCGCTCCTTGACCGATTTATTAATATTAGTAAAGTGTCTGTGTATTGCGCTCACGCTTGGGAACTGTAAAACTCCTGTGCTAGCTGTAGTGTATGTCACTATGACAGTTGACACTTGAACTGTCAGTGTCTCGAGCGTATGGTCACACAGGCAGGGGCATTCGTATTATAGCTGTCAAGGAGATACAGCCTTACGTGATGATGATACGTTGGCGAGCCACATATTATAATATACGAATACTACACTAGCCTTTAACAAAACCGGCCACCGACACCGACATCGGTGTGCGAGCTGTTCTAATATACAATATATTATAAAGTTTAGTGGTCGGACCCTGTTAATGTAAATGAGCCCTGAATTTTTAATTCCGAAGGAAGTTGTTAAAGTTTTACGTCTCAATGGACCGAGATCCCAGACCTTCTATACACCCCTTATATTCTTTTTTGTAGTAAGTTGATACCTTCAACAAAAAAGTTACATAACTTTTTTGTTGTAAGTATAAATACCTACACAATAATACACAACTTTTATTTATACTTTTCCACTTTATTATTATTAATGTTAATAATAGAAATTTATTCATTACACTTTTGAACCACGTTACATTTCAAAACAAGTAACAAAGAAGATAAACACACACATTTTCAACAGACGGGTATGCGAAAACAAAACAACGAAAAAAACAATAAAACATAAAAACTTTAAAATATTTTTTTTCTAAATGCTAAGGAATATAATATTACATGTTAAATTTAAAAAGTTACAAAATTTGTGTATTATTATTATGAACATGAATGTCCATCAAGAACCAACAGTACATTCAGTAAGTTATATTAAGTACAATAATTTCCTCAGTAGGAAATAAGCCTATGCTTATTTCCTACTGAGGAAACTATTGAGGCCAACCAGGAACATTAAAAATCTGTGAAAAATTTTAAGTTTTATGTAGTTTTCAAATGTTTCTGTTTGGGCTATCCCAAGCAGAAACATTTGAAAACTACATAAGAGTGAAGTTATCAAATGTCAATTGTATTGGCGATGGCGATTTTCCATCTTCTTCTTCACTTCATCAAACTTAAAATTTTTCACAGATTTTTAATGTTCCTGGTTGGCCTACAGAACGAAAACTCTCGTTTTTAAATAAGAGCTTCAATTTACGGTCAATTATAAACCTATTGTCAAAATTCGACCAATCAAAATACGATTGAAGTTGGTTTGACGTATATGAGAGTGCCATTTAAGTAAAAAACAACAATTTTCCGTAACTGCTTGAGTTACGAAAAATTGTCCTTTTTTACTAGGAACCTAAAAACCTACGGCACAATCTAGTTCTAGCAGGTTGTATTATAGTTTACAGTATACACACTACCTAACAAAATTTAAAAAAAAGTTACCCAATTTTCGAGCAGTGATTAAAATAATGATCGTGTACCACGTGAGTGATTAGTGTAACGCTGACGTCAGCAATCTAACAAAAAAATTACTATACGGTAAATGTTTTATTAGTAAGAATCAGGGATGAAATGGATAGAAAATTTCGGATACGGATATGGATATTAAATTTCATTTCATTTCATTTATTTATTTATTGCAATTGTAGTTATACAAAATGGTGTTACATTGTCATAATATTGGTTTCTGTTTGTGAACTACAATTAGCCTCAGAGGCGTGCAATATACATTCATGCAGTCATATTAACATCCTTATTATTATTATTATTAGTCTACGGATCTAAGGTTACGGATATTAAATCTACGGTTACGGATATTAAATTTTGTTTTACAGACAAACTTTAATTTCGGTTTCGGTTACGGATAACTTTTTATATCGGATATCCGATTGTTTCGGTTACGGGTACGGAGCTCCATAACATCCCTGGTAAGAATACTAGGGGTGTCTGGGGGAGCTGGGATCTCGGTGTACAAAGTTTACGGAGCAGGAAGACATGGGGAAATTTCGTTTCTTTTACATTGTATATTTTAGATTTTATTTTATAAGTTTCGAACTTGCTTGAATACATTGTATATTTTGTTTAAAAATTGTATTTTAACCTCCGACTAAAAAGGATATTAAAAGTATGTTTTCTCTGTACTTGTGTTTGTCTGTCCATGGCATCATAGCTGAACGGATGAACCGATTTTGATGTAGTATTTTGTTAAATAGCTGACGTTATTAATAGTGTTATTTGCTAAAATTTATTATTATTAGATCACTCACCGCTTTAAAATTGGGTTCGTTAATATTTTTACCCGACTTCGGCGAAGCCAACAGGAAGGGTAATGATTTTGGCAGTCTATGTATGTATGTTCCCTCGCAGCAGCTAAACTACTGGCACGATTTTAATGAACTAGGTGTCAATCGATTTGCATTGATGCTGTGCATTGATTGAATTGCAGTAACATGATCTATATAATTTTCAGATAAAATGTGTATTTTGGTAATTTAACCTCAAAACGTATCTTAAAAATAATTATTATTTTTAATTAAAATAAGATAATTGTTTCGTGTTATGTATAAAAAATAATAGTTTAAAAAAACTAAAAAAACACGCTTTTATTGCTAACCGAACTAAAAAATAGAAAATAATTTTAATTTCGAAGAGTTTATATTACAGTAGTAAAAGATCGAACAATCAATTAGAATTTATCACCTCAAAATAAAATTATAATAAAGTTTAAGTTGTTAACAAAAGAATTTAATTCAGAGTAAAAAGCGTGGGGTGCATTTTACTACTTTTCATAACTGTCCTCTCATAGACTGTTGCCAATAGAATGATTGTTACATTTACTTTATCAAGCACCCCACGCTTTTTACTCTGAATTTAATTCTTTTGTTAACAACTTAAACTTTATTATAATTTTATTTTGAGGTGATAAATTGTAATTGATTGTTCGATCTTTTACTACTGTAATATAAACTCTTCGAAATTAAAATTATTTTCTATTTTTTAGTTCGGTTAGCAATAAAAGCGTGTTTTTTTAGTTTTTTTAAACTATTATTTATTTTTCATTTTTTAGTTCGATTTATCAATTAGTTATTTGTGGTATCGAAATTTCTCACAAATCGTTTCGCAATCTCATCATTTCATTCAAAGCTTCACTGTTGCATGGAGTTTTTCCTGTTAACTTAGAACAATCGAGTTCTTCAATCCGAATACCGTGATATGTTTTAAATATAATTAATTCCTTCCTTATCGACTGTAAAACCGAAGCTATACAGAAATCGTATGTGATACAGAAGTAATCGGGACTTTTCGGCACGTCTAGTTAATTAAAGTTCCGGTCTTTTTTTTTTTTTTTTTTTTTTTTTTTTCATTTTCATCGGTCCTTGATACGTATGCAAAGTTTCAAATTAATCTGACTTCTGGAAACTGGTGAAAATTAAGTTCAAAGATTCCGTTACATAGATACAACCCAAGCTAATAAAAGCGTTATAAAAAAGGTCTTGACAAACACATCATTTAGTATTTAAAGCCTGCATTGTCCTAATCCAAACTTATAACAAAATTTTTTGTTGTTGATGAATATAACCCACGACCTCTAAGTCGAGACCTCTACACCACTAGACCAGGGAGACGTTTTGTTTTAATTATTTTGTCTAGACTATTAATATAAGGTACTAATTGAAGACATGAGTGGATGTAGATATGTCGCAAAAATTTTCTACCCAGAAAATTGACTTTAAACTGTAATTTAAAGATTTTATGATATGTTGTAACATATTAAATACATTTATTCTAAAGACGGATCTTTGGATTAATGTACTCGATACGTTACGAAATAATTAAAAATTAAAGTGACAGTTTGACTTCAATTTTCTCGAAATCAGTATTTTGCGCATATCACCTACATATCCACTGATGTCATCAAATATGACTATGCATATTTTGAGAATAGCACATCGCGATGTTCTCTAATGGATGTATTAAAAATAACGCTAACGTCTACTCTGCGCCAGTATGCATCATACAAATGCTACCAAAACTTCTGAAATTCACCCAAATGTCCTCATATGTTCCAGCGATTGAGATAATGTCACACGATGATAGCATTACGACCAGGGGACGGACGCTTAACGACAGGGGAAACTCATTAGATACCCGTGGATTTATGTCAGGGGGTGTTCGGGGGGTGATACACTCATGTTCGGAATTTGGGTGTTTCCCGGTGAGTGTACTTGGCTGTTAATATTTTCGTAACCGCGGATTTCCCTATTGAAGTGACATCCCAGACTTGACAGACACCTGTTATATATTTTTTTGATTTTTAGTTTGAGTTTTTATTATTTTTAACAATATTTCATCATTTACAGATTTTATACAAAACTAGACTGATGTTTCCCACTAATTCGTACACATAAACTTAAGTAGCCTATGTGTAAATCCAGCATGTAAAGAATGGCTTAACTAGTAGAGAATGTCATAAGGCATTAAGCCCGCGTTTGTAAAATGCTATAAATAAAAAAATAAACTATCTACTGATTGCAGTAGGTTTTTTATTTTTATTTTTTTATTACCAAATTTTATCCAAAACCGTTTAGTTGTGTGTCCGTGAAGAAGTTACAAACATACACACTTACAAACCTTTGCCTTTAATAACATTAGTGTGAAGTGTGATAGAGTCTGGCTAATGAAAGTAGACATTGAAAAAGCGCGGCAAATTCAAAAAAATTTAGCACAGCAACCCAAGATGAACATAGACTAACACGACTTGATATTTGTAATATTTTTATTTTATGCATTTGATTTTTATAACTTTTATGTGTTATGAATTAGGCTCCAGCTAATGATTATATTTAATACATTACTATGTACAAGACTTGAGATTTCCATGTTAGTTTCTGTTTCAACCTTTGGTAAATTTCTTCGATTTTATAGACAATTATGTACATTAGTATAATTATTAAATGAAATAATAAAAACATTTTAGTACAAAAATTTATTCTAACGAATCAAAGTCCAAGAATTCTTTAATTCTTCAAAGTACTGGTTTTGTGTTATTATCCTGTCTTTCTGCTCTAAATCAGAGAGTTTTTGAATCGTGTTCATTATTTCACCAACTTCTGCTACATCCTCCAGATTTTCTAAACCAAAAGATAAATAATTAATTAAAATAAAATACAAATACATGAAATTCTTTTTTAAAGAAATTTAATGCTTTTATTGATCTAAAATCACAATGTATTGTATTCTACCAAAAATATATCTAAAAAATCAAGTATCAAAATTAGTAAACCCTACATAACTAAGAATTCCTTCACCACACGTAAACAATCCTGTTTGGTTGAATTCTACTTCTTTCTGTTCTTGTTTTTCTTTATATTTACAAATCATAGAAAATAATAGTCTGCGAGTTTCACTTTTAATTGTTTTATTCGTATTTAGGGCACTAAAAACTGAAAAATACGAACCAAACAATGACACCTTATTTCTGACAAACGCCATCATCAGCATTTGACATTGATTATAGTGTTGCTATTTCTAAGATTGCAATAAATACGATTGTCTACTTTCATTGGCCAGACTCTAGTAGATATTTTCTAAATAATAAAATGGATGGTAAAAGCAAGATACAGACAAACAGGAATATTATTTTTATACTTTATCACCCTGCACCTAACAATTGTACCACGATAGGAACAATATTATAACCATACGTTTATTGTACACACTAATAGAATATACAGGGTGTATAAGAACTGTCACTATAACTTCGAGATAGTAATAATATACTTCCTGGAAATAAAAAAAATACAATTTATTATTTTTTGTTGCAAGAATAGCAAAAAAACAAAATCCTAAAGACAAATTACTGTTCTTTTTACCCCCATTTTATCAGTAAGAATATAAGGGGTGTCTGGCACGGCTGGGATCTCAGTCTACATAATTAAATGTGAAGATACTTGTACGAAATTAAATATTCTATCTATGTGAAGAATTCTTAATGGATAAACGATGACTATAGCAACCGATTCCGGTGTCGGCGGCCGGTTTCGTTGATGGGCTACGCAGGATACCTCCGTATTCTAGTACCTAGTTTAGAGCCTAGCTCTCGACTCGGTCGTGGATTCGATTTCCGCATTGGAACAACAAAGATTTATTGTTCCAACGCAAATGTACGCAATTAAGTTGTTGTCAAGTTTGGTTAGGACAATGCAGTCCGATCACCTGATTGTCTGACAAGATGATCCATGCGTCGGATGAGCATGTAAACAGTCGGTCCCTGATCTCCCGCCATCGTCGTGTCGGTTATCCGTCCCACTGGGCTACGATAGTGACGGAAAGAGAGTGCTACTGTATATTGCGCACATACTTGGGCACTATAATATAACTCCTGTTTCAATAAAAGCGGTCATCGTCAACGAAATCGGTGTGGGAGGTATTATTATTTCGCAGTAGTAATTTTATAGTACCCAAGAATGTACCCTACATTCTCCTTTTACTCGAACTGACGAACCGAATACAACTAGCGAGAGAACAGACGCAGGTTCTTTTTATAACATCAATTTCTTCAGGCTATTTACATGCTCAATGATAGCTAATATCATAGGTTAACTGACAGCAGGTGCAGATATTTTATAATTACATCACGATTTCACTTGCAAGATTGGTTAAAATTCCACAGATAAGGTTAATTCACCAACGACACCGATTAGTTGACATACAATTTGAATCAACCTTATCTGTGGAATTTTAGCCAATCTTGCAAGTGCGAGCGTGTTATAATTAAACAGAGTGTAAAAAGAGCAGTCACTATAACTTTTAGATACGATTGTACTACCTTTTCTCATTTTGGAAATGTATTTTTTTTAATAATTTTTATCAAAAACAAAAAAAAAATACTTTTTACCATTTCTTATTTTTTTGTCGCAAAAGTAACAATAAAGCGAAAATTTTTTTTTTATTTTGGTAAAAAAAATGAAAAAAATATATATTTTTAGAATGAGAAAAGTTAGTCTAATTATATCCCAAAGTTATAGTGACCTGCTCTTTTTACATCGGTTATGTCCGTTCCTTTATCGTATGATATTCCACCAATCAGCGATCAACATGGATTTGAATGCCATGTTAGTTGATCATTTATTTGAATAGCGTTCGGGAAACCGGGGGTAAGTGTTTTATCGCAAACAACACTTAATAAATTAAATCAAACTAGACAAATTCCCAACTTTTGACTCTTTATCTAAAAGTACCAGGAACCCATGAACGCCAACAACCATGAATAGCCTGCGAGTCGAACCCTTCACAAGACAAAACCATTCAAAGTTAAATGTTAAATTTGAAAAAACCGGCCAAGCGATAGTCGGGCTCAAGCAAGGGTTCCGTGTCAATAAATTTAGTAAAAAAATCATGCTTGATGTATGATACCTCATAATGTTGTTTTTTTTTTTTATTATTTACTAAAGTAAACATATAACTAAGTACCTATTTTGACAAATCGTCACTTTACTTTCACAATCTATAAAACTACATCTTTAATAGAGTCAAAAAAGTTAATGATTATAGATTTTATTATGACATGGATTAATAATAGCTTCCCTCACCGATTTCGGTGTCGGTAGCCGATTTCATTGAAACCAGGCCAGCTACGCAGGAGTTATTTTATAGTGCCCAAGGGTGTGCGCAATACACAGAAGCACTCTCTCTTCCTTTTACTCTCATAACCCAGTGGGACGGTAAACCGACAAGACTGGCGAGAGATCAGGCGCAGGACCGACTTTTTTACATGCCCATCCGACGCATGGATCATCTTTCTTGTCAGACAATCAGGTGATCAGCCTGCATTGTCCTAACCAAACCTGAAAACAACATTTTTTGTTGTTCCAACGCGGGAATCGCACCCACGACCTCCGGGTCGAGAGCGAAGCTCTGAACCACTAGACCACGGAGGCGTTATACATGGATTAGACAAAATAGTGATACACAAATTACTTGCACTTTTTCCACTTTATTAACTGTTAATTAAGAAATTTATAAAAACACACGGCCGGTTTCGACTTAGTCATCATCAGGTGTAGGTAGATTTAAAATTTATAAATAATTCGTAAACATTGTGCAGATAATATTAATGTTGCCAGTTAAGTGAAATTTTATAATTTTGTGCATTTTTTTTAATTATACTGTTTTCTACTGCAATACTAATAAAATTCAAATATACCATTACATTGATAAATTAATAACCTATTCAAGAACCTACAGTACATTCAATAACATAATATGGATTTTTAAAATAAAGTTCAGTTATGTATTATATTATATAGCTTAAAGTAACGTTTTTCGAGATAAGTATGTATGAATGAATAGTTTGTTGTGCTCTGAAGTCCGAGCTTCGATGGATAGTAGCTTGAGATATATCGTTAGATTTGTTTACTGTAAGAGTGATGACACCGGGTATATGAACATAGAAAAGATATATTTTGGGTTTTTAATTTTAAAAATGAGGCACGGAACCCTAAGCACCCCGTCTGTAAAGTTTCACAAAAATTGAATTAATTCCGAAATGCTTTTGAATTGCGTAACAGCCAACTTGATGTATTGTGTAGATTTAAACTTTTTCTAGTCAAGTCTCAGACATGTCTCCATATTTTCAAGACCACGAGAAATAATCGGTGGCCGACTATTTGTAGGTGAAAAATAGCTCAGACATCTATGTCACCTTATTTTCAAGCCACGAGAAATAATCGGTGGCTGACTATTTTTGTAGGTGAAAAATAGCTCATACATCTATGTCACCTTATTTTTAAGCCACGAGAAATAATCGGAGGCCGACTTTTTGTAGGTGAAAAATAGCTCAGACATCTATGTCGCCTTATTTTTAACCCACGAGAAATAATCGGAGGCCGACTTTTTGTTGTGAATAATAGAAGATGATGATTGCGATAGTCGTTAAGTTCAATTTCAATCACCCACACGTCATTTAAAAAGTCGGTCAGAAATAAAAATCTGCCCGACTATCGGTACTACAAAACGTAGGCGGTGCCCTTAGTGAAATTATGTAATAATCTCGGGCGGAATCGCTATTATAACAACAAATATATAAAAACTTTAACTTGACAACGTAAAAAATAGTGTTAAAAAATCGAGTCACGCGCAGGCTTATTACGTCGGAGAACGAAAGCAGAGAACGGAATCGAGACGTCAAGTCTACTGGCTTGGACGTGTTCAGTGACAATTGGCTATGACATCTCGCTTGACAAGTGTCACTTATGACAACGATGGCAGATGACATTGTCGACGGGACACCTTTTTGGAGAAAACTCCACGAGAACAAAAATTCAAAATTCTAAATTCTAAATATTTTATTTCCAAATAAAACTTAACAAGCTATTTTCGGAAAGTCAACAAAAAGGCTACCACCGGTTCAACCCTAGCCCACCGAGAAGGACCGGCGTAAGAAACTCGGACGGGGCCATCTTTTAGCAAAAAGATGGAAGATTGTTATTTTTAAAAAGTGTATACATAATATGTTTACAATGTAAAACTTAATCTATATATTGTATATAACAAAAGTCAGAGTACATAAAGTACATTGAGGTAGCCTTGCATTTGGTGTGCAATCGTCAATAAAATCATTGACCATATAAGAAGCTTTAGCACACAGACGTTCCTTAACTACATTTTTAAATTTATTGATAGGGAGGCTCTGAACGTTATTTGGGATTATATTGTAAAGGCGTATTGTAAAATGTATACACATTGACCTTTAAATGATTTACTAACTTTACTCAGTCTGATCACCGGTATATCTAGCTTGTGCTTATTTCTAGTGTTCCTATTGTGACTGTCGCTTTTCATTTTAAAATTACTTAAATTCTTTTTAACGTACAACACATTGTCTAAAATGTATTGAGAAGCAACGGTAAGAATACCAATTTGTTTAAACTTTTCTCTTAGAGATTCAATAGAGGACATTTCGTAAATTGAACGTATTGCCCGCTTCTGCAGCACAAATATTGTGTTAATTTCGGCGGCATTTCCCCATAAGAGGATGCCGTAAGACATCCTACTATGAAAATAACTAAAATATACTAACCGCGCCGTGTCTTCGTCAGAAATTTCTCTAATTTAATAAGAACCGCACGTTAGCCAAGATGTCAGCTGACTTCGTCACGTCTTGAGATGAATCCGTTTGCATCCAGGACCTGAGTTAATATTTGAGAGTGAAACTATGTTATTTTACAATCAATATACCGGTACTGTATGTGCGGCTTATTATTTCCTGACGATACAAAACAATCAACAGACGCCCACAGAATACCTCACTCCTATACGTATTTCTTGCAAAAGCAAAAAAAGGGAGAGCAGTTTAAAGTTTCACAATATTTATTTTACGTAACATTTCATTAATAGTAACGATTGCCGCTAAATTGTTACTGTCGCAACGCACACAGTAAAAGTCTCCCCGTTTTTGCAACATTTCTCACTGAAGCTTCGCCCCTATTGGTCGCAGCGTAATGTTATATAGCCTAAAGCCTTCCTCTATAAATGGACTATCCAACAAAAAAAGTTTTTTTCAAATTGGACCAGTAGTTCCTGCGGCTCGACGCGTTTAAACAAACAAACAAACAAACTCTTCCGCTTTATAATATTAGTATAGACTAGCTGTGCCCGCGACTTCGTACGCGTGGAAAAGTGATTTAGGACACTTTTATATTTTTAAATATATTTTTAGTTTATTGGCGCAACCGCTGACAACTTTCGCCGATAGGTACTTCCCAGTGTATCCCAGTGTTGATCACGATCCAGCAAGTCACGTACCCGGCAAGCCTCTTGGTATGCAGGGTATAATAATTATATAGTACCATCCTTTCGAAGCTCGGCAAAAGAAGTAGGCCTTCGAACAATATGTAGAAGTCAGCAAAGGTATTCGAAGTTGGGATAATATTATTCGTATGCACCGTATAGACCCAGCCAATTTTTCACGTTAATTTAGTAAATTATTTAACTTCGATGTCCGTCTGTCTATCTGTCTGGTTTTCAAAATTTTAACACGTGTAGGTATCAAGCTAACAAACCTATTAAATACTCAGGATCTTCTGTCCCTTCAGGCTTTGAAAAAAACAGACTCCTTAGCCACATCTACCCAAAGATTCAGCCGTATCTCTCTAATTTTCGACACTCCAAAGGGAACCAAAACCTAAATTTGAACGAAGCAACGTCTTAATAGTGCCGACATAGGATAAATTGCGAAACCATAAAATTATTTTAAATTTTTTTGAACTTACTACCGTTTTTGTCATTAATATTTTGAGATATTAAATTGAAACATAATATATTGCAATTATTAAGGTATTTAAAACGAAACTCTCGGTTAGACATGGGCGCAGCGGCACGCCCCGTCGAGGATCCAGCAGGCTTACTCTCGACACAACCGAGAATCGAATCAGTTCGATCTCAACTAATTAGGATAAAGAAAACCTTTGGAACGTAACTTTTTGTACACCTAACGATATCAATCGATATAGAACAAAAATAAACAAACGTCAATTTATTCGGGAGTATGCGGCACGATTGAATCTGAATCAAAATCGAATCAGTTTGGAGAGTTAAGCCCCAGCTCGGCGCGCCGATCGGTTTTAGTAGCGTTTTTTTATTAACCTACCCTAAGTATAACAATAATATAAATAAATTAAATTTAGTTTTAAAGAAAATATAAAATAAAAAAAGATTAAATTTGAATGTTTGCAGCGCGGTTCCTGCCGCGCTTCATTTTGTATGAAGCCTGGATTTTTTTTTAATTGTCATAAGTTTTTTATTTATGAACCGATTGAGATGAAATAAATGTTAAGTCAAGATTACTACAAATATGATTGAACCACATCTAAATCGGATAAGCCGTTTCTGAGATTAGCGTGCACAAATGCACCGACAAACAGACAAAAATAAAAAAAAATATTGTTTTAGGGTACTATTGCATAAATAAAAGTCTCCTATAATAACACAGGCACAGTTAGCACATTTTAAAAGTATTTTTTACCCAGCAGTCTACACTACACCAGCCCGGCTCGGACGTAAGACGTCACCCAGCAGCCTGCATTACGCGGCGCCCGGTCGAATCACGATTCACGGCGAAACGATTTTAATTTTGCTATATTTCCTAAACTACTCATTATATTTGCATGGTATAAAGGGCAAATATTATAGTCTTCATGGAATGCTTAAGCCAACTAACGTATTAAAAATGATAAGGATTAATACCGTGATGGTATAAATAGCTTTCCAAAAACCGCTTAAATGCCCGTATTTTAGTTTATCGCGAAAGGCTTTCTTTTAATTATACAGTTAATTAAGTTGATTTTATACAAAAAATGATTATTATTTTAGTTTGTGAAGCAAGTTCAAAAATACAATTTTTATATTATTATGACACTGTGAAAACACTGTTTTCCCAGAAAAAAAATCCTGATAGTTAGGTACTTATTTGATTTTCTAATCTACTTTAGTGCCACGTTCTATTGCTTCGGGTCACTGTGCAAGCGATCCCCCCGCGCCCCCCGCACGAACCGTTCGACCGCAGGCCGCGCGCGCGAAATTCATCCGACTTGCTTCAAATTTATCGTCACTGCTCGGCTCCTATGTGTCGTAGCGTTATGTTATATAGCCTATAACCTGCCCAGGAATATGGGCTACAATCGTACCAAGTTTGGTTAAAATCCCTTCAGTAGTTTTTGTTCCCATCGCGCACATACAGACAGACAGACAGACAAAAATTTTACTAATTGCATTTTTGGCATCAGTATCGATCGCCAATCATCCTCCAATATGTATTTTGAAAAAATATTCAATGTACAGAATTGACCTCTCTACAGTTTTATTATAAGTATAGATTAAAAAAAGAAGGGACAGAACGAAACTACGTAATCCTCAAAAGCACTTTTGATATCTACGTCATTACCTCGCTAACCTGTGGCATAATATGGCTGACACGTTCACAAGTTAACCGGCTCTAATTCGTGCACATTATTGCACATCAGTCCCTTTGAAAGAACTTAGTGATGTGACAATGTTAATATCGATGTTTTGTTAATTTTTTAGAAAATGCCTAGCTGACCCATATCCACTTAGTTGAGCATAAAAAACAATTTAAACATTCCCTGGACTTCCACAAATATTTCAGTTCACCTGTCTACTTGACAGCGACCACATCTGTTTCAATGTGCTCCGTACTTAAAATTATTTTAAAACTTAAAAACTGTGTGTTTCACTAAAACTCTTTTTTCTAATTAATAATAAGTCAAAGTGCAGTGTAATGTGTAAAAAAACTATTGAAAAACATTCTAAACAAGTGATATTTCACACCGAAAGGACAATTAACGTCGGTAGTGCACAAAATAAACAATCCGTTTATAATTAAACTACCTGCAGGACGACCAAAGGATATTTTTAACTCTATAATAAGTATCACTCTTTTGGGAAATACGTCACACGGTCATTGCCCTAGCGCCTACCGAGCCGTAACCGATCTCGAAATCCTGAGTTCGAATCCCACAACTGAAAACTTTTTGTGAAGTAAAAATATTCAAATTTCAAAATTTCGTTAATCTCCACATATTTCGAGACAACACGAATATGCCATTAAAACGCACGCCACCGAAAAACTCAACTTCAGACAGTAATATTACTATCGAGAATCCTAGTATGATGTCGACGTTCCATACACCATCCATCCATTATGACTCTGAACCGGACCTTGCAGAAAGAGATCAGTTTGATTCTGATTTTATCAATAAGAACCGAAGAACCGGCAAACGTCGTGCCGTTGGTAGTCCACAAGCAGATGGCTCGTCACCGTCTGTCCCTTCTAATACCGATAACATGTCGAGTTTTATGTCCGAGATGCGCGTGTTATTTAATATGCAAAATGAGCGACAAGAAAGACAATTCAAAGATATGAAAGATGCTTTGGAAAAACAGAACTCGGAGATAAAAGAGAGTATTCAATTTTTATCTAATAAATACGATCAAATTAGAGGAGAAATAGAAGGCATTAAAAAACATCAAAAGGACCAAGAAAAACGTATTTATGAAATATCTGAGAGCTGTAGTTCTTTGAAAGTGGCTGGACTGGAAGCTAAAATTGACTTACTTGAGCAACAGGCACGTCAGTGCAACGTAGAAATTTGCAATTTGCCTGAGAAGAGGAACGAGAACCTTCTTACTCTTGTAGAATCAATTGGCAAAGCAGTGAATTTCCAATTTTTACCAAATGATATACAGGCAGTTCATAGAGTACCTCATGCGTCTCAGCCCGTCAATAAGCCCAAAAATGTCATTGTCAAACTAAAGTCTAAGATTACACGGGACAATCTGCTTGGCGCCTACAGAGCAAAGAAAGATATCCAGTCGAACCAGCTCGGAATTCCTGGCACTGTGGTTAAGGTCTACCTTAATGAGCACCTCACACTCAAGAACAAAATGTTATTTCGCAAGAGCAAAGAAGCCGCCAGGGACAATGGATTCAAATACGTGTGGATCAAAAATGCTACAATACTTGTACGTGAACGAGATGGATCCTCGGCGTTTGCAGTTCGTTCTGAAGACGACCTCAAGAAATTTGTTAAGAATCAAAAGCCTTACCCGTCAACTTCTCAACTATAATATTAATCTATCTTTTTTATTATCTTTTATTTTATCGATGATTTTTTTATATGAATTGTATTGTAATGTTCCCTCCTTTTATTTTGTGTTAACATATTATACTTACATATTATATATTTTTGGCGAAATCAGAAAATATCATGTTCCGGCAAAAATTATATTTAATTACTTTTATAGTCAAGACTACACCCTTAAAGTATGTATCTTATATAATTACATTGTTGCTAATAATATTCTCAAGCATAAGATTTTTTTAAATGTGCAGGTCGTATCATATTTATTTTTATGTAGCGCATTTTTTTTTATTATTTTGGACGTATCAATGGGGTATTCCATATCGTAACATGTTTTAACTTTAATCTGTTTTATAATATTTTATTATTATTGTAGTTTTATCAGTATAAATGTCTTCTAATGGTATCGTTGTCTATTATCAGAACTGTGGAGGATTTCGCACGAAGTTACAAACCTTATATACGAACATTATGGCTAACTCCTATGACGTAGTGGTTTTAATTGAAACTTGGCTTACACCAGATATTCAAGATAATAATTTTATTGATGATCGCTACGTTGTTTTCCGATGTGATCGTGACAGGTGTGCAACCTCTAAAGCAGAGGGCGGTGGTGTCCTAGTTGCGGTTCGTAAGGAACTACGTGCGACTAAATTAATCATACCCTTTGACAACTCGGCAATGGAGCAGGTTGTTCTAGAACTTCCCGCCACACAAGCTGCCACACGTCACATTATTAGTGCTGCATACATACCGCCGCGCACCAGTAATACTGTTTATATAGAATATTTAGACATGTTACAAAAAATTGTTAGTGATCGTTCAATCGAATCTTTTTTTATTACTGGAGATTTTAACCTCCCAGATATTAATTGGGCTGAACAAAATAACTATGTTGTACCTACATTAGCCACGTCATCTTTCAGGTCGCCTAGTCAAATATTAATTAACTTCCTCTCGATAATCAATGGTACCCAATTTAACACATTTAAAAATAATTTGGATAGAATACTGGACTTGTTTGTTTCGAACGTCGACTGTGAAGCAGTTTTTAGTAATGCTTTGCTAAATACTGTTCCTCATCATCCCCCGTTTGCTGTATTGATTTCTAATCTAAACACTGATTTAGTCCCCATGAAACGTCAGGCGGTACTTACGTATAAATATTTTAAAGCCAATTATGATAACATTAATCAAGAACTAAGCAAAATGGACTGGAACTCAATTCTAACGTATCTACCTGCTAAAGAAGCCGTAGCCGCGTTCTACGAAATTCTGTATGGTGTGATTAAGCTTCATGTTCCCTTGACTCCGACCAAGACGTCAAGTTTTCCTATTTGGTTCTCTCCCAATCTAGTCCGAATATTCAAAAATAAGGAACGCGCCTGGATCAAATGGAAAATATACAGAAATCGCAAGGACTATGAACACTTTTCCAGTTATCGCAAGTTATTTCAAAGCGAAATGATTAAATGTTTTCATTCTTACATAAAGTTGGTGGAGGACAGTATACCAAAGAATATAAAATACTTTTGGTCCTACATCTCAAATAAGAAAAACAAATCTAATTTTCCTAATAATATGTATTATAATAACGTTTCATCCGACAATCCTAATGACATATGTAATTTATTCTCTTCCTTTTTCAGCTCTGTTTACGAACATTCTACTCTTAACCCTTTAACCTGGAAACCCGCCGACCACATTTCTGATTTTACTCAATGTCTGTCTGATATCTCTCTATCCAAATACTCACTGACTAACGCCATTAAATCACTAGATTCATCCAAAGGAGCCGGTCCTGACGGGATTCCACCAATATTTTTCATAAAAACTGAAAGAAATATATCATGCGCTTTACATATACTCTTTAATAAGTGCCTTAAAGAATCTGTATTTCCTTCGGTTTGGAAACAAGCATTTATTACACCAATTTATAAGAACGGCGACAAAAGCAATGTTGAAAATTACCGCCCTATATCTATTTTATCAACATTGTCAAAACTATTCGAAAGACTCGTTCACGAAGCAGTATATCCTCATATCCATCGGCTAATATTACCTGAACAACATGGTTTTGTGAAAGAGCGCTCCACATGCACCAATCTTATGTGTTTTGTTGGGTTCTTATTTTCAAACATGGATAAACAAGGGCAGGTAGATGCAGTATACACGGATTTTCAAAAAGCATTTGATAAGGTGGATCACTCGCTCCTGTTATATAAAATTGCATTTAATGGAATACGGGGAAATTTATTGCGTTGGTTCATGTCATATATTTTCAATAGAACACAAAGAGTAGTTATCAATGGCTACTACTCGGACTCTATCAATGTAAGCTCCGGCGTTCCCCAGGGGTCAATACTCGGTCCGTTACTCTTTATAATCTTTATAAATGACATTAAACAGTGTTTTAGGCATTCCCAAATCCTAATGTACGCCGATGATATAAAAATATTCAAGTCATGTAGGAATATAGAAGATTGTCAGCTTTTGCAGCAAGATCTGTGTAGACTGAATAATTATTGTAGTCGTAACAAACTTTTTCTTAGTCTTCCTAAATGTCATACAATTTCTTTCACCAAAAAAATAAATAAACTTAACTATATATACGCCATTAATAATGTATCATTGAATAAAATAAATATAGTCCGCGATCTAGGGGTACTTTTGGATCCATCCCTTCATTTTGATAAGCATGTCGATAACATTATTAATAAAGCTTATCGCATGTACGGGTATGTTAAAAGATCCACCCGAGACTTCGTGCGACCCTCCACACTTCTCTTACTATACAAAACACTAATTCGATCTCAATTGGAATATGCAATACCTGTATGGAACCCCTTTTATGCCATACTCCCAAAAATTAGAATTGGTCCAAAAAAAATTCTTACGCACTACTTACTTTAAATGTACGCAACGTAGGCTACCTTATGCTGAGTTGTTAAATTATTTTGAAGTTCCCAGTTTAGAATCCAGACGCCTTTTACTTGAAGTCATGATGTTGTATGGCCTGTGTAACAACAAATTTGACTGCTCGGCTATTACTAATGAGATAAGCTATAATATACCTAGGACAATTAATCGACGTAGAGTGCGTCAATATCATCTCTTCCATACTTCATCTTGTAAGACTAATGCTGGTCTTCGCATTCCTCTTCGTCGTCTAGTAGATACGTACAATAAATATTTTAGCGATATTGACATTTTTTCACTATCTATTAGCCAATTCAAAAAACGAGCAATTAAGATAGTGACAGAATTGCCAATGGAGTAATTAATAATTACCCACTTTGCGTAGGTACATACCCAACTTATTAGTATATTGTAATGTCTATTAAATTCACTAAATCATTATTGTAGTTTAAGCCAATTAAGCACTTTGTATTTGTTTATTGTTAAGTACTAGTAAATAAGAGTTTTGTACACATATAAACTTCTTTTTAGTTTTAAGTTATGTTTTACTTACTTTTTATAAACTAATTAATTCGTGAACAATGGTGTGGGTTACATGTTTATCACTTGTAGTATTTAATAATTTGTAATTGTCTAAGATTTTAATATATAACTGTTTTTTGTTCCAAATAAAATAAAATAAAATAAAAAAAAGACCAAAAATAGTCTAATTTGCTCAGCCGTTCTCGAGTTTTAGCGAGACTAACGAACAGCGATTAATTTTTATATAATTAATGTACTTCTTGCTTTTACTGACTTCCAAAAACAGGAGGAAATTTTGCAATTTGCTCTGTTTTTTTATATGTACACCGATCACTCCGAGATTTATGATTTGATGCGTGATAATTTTTTTTTTAGATGCAGAATAATTAAATTAAAGAATAATTGCCATTGGGTCCCATAAAAAAATAATTTGGTGTTTTTTTTAATGTTTTATTCATGTCTTTTTTGAAAGAGATTTTATTATGTTAATACACAAATTTAATACACATCCATGACCCAGGAGCACAGAAAACTTTTTGCTGACTGTGTCTTTTTAGTTTGTGTAGCCTTAAAAGAACTGTGGCGTGCTCGCTTGAATGTCAGAGATTTTAATGTTTTTTGTCAGACATATTTCCCATATTTCGATAAAATAACACATAATTAAATACAACTAGCTTAAAAACAAGTCTTATTTCTTGTATTCAATAGATAGGTTGTCTAGGTAATTATAATATGTGTTTTTTTTTCTATCGACACTACATTTCCCATCACTACACGTTCAAAAGCGCACGCCCCATCTTTTTTCCGAAGTTATTTGGTTCGTTTTACTTCTGAGAGCATCACCTTTGAACCTGTCCGTATTATTTAATCTTTTAATAGAATTACTGTGGGGCGCTCAGCCCCTATCTAGGGGGTAAGTTTCGCCTAATTACATACAGGGGTATTTAGCTTCTATCTATATATAATATACGTGAAGTGAAAACTTTGTAGCTTAGTAAAATTTCATGGACGTAGAAGTATTCATAAAGGTGCGATTCCACCGGTGTTCTGAGCTGTTGCGAACATTGTGCATGTTTGTTCCGGTGGACTCGCTAACGCAACATTAACAAATTGGAACACACAAATTGGCACAGCTGGAATTCTGAAAAAATGTTGGCTAACAAATGTTCTGAACACTATTTTGGTGGAATAATAACTCTTGCATTAATAAAGTCTAATAAGTAAATTTGAGAACGCAACTTTACTTATGTTACAAACTTTAATTTTTTTAAGCGTAAAAATATTCATATGTAACCGACTTTTTGTAAGTGAAAAATAACGGGTGTAAAAAGAACAGTTACTGTAACTTTGGGGTATGATTATAAGTAATATTTATTTTTACAAAAATAAAAAATATATATTTATTTGATTTTTCGTTATTCTTGCTACAAAAAACAAGATAATATGGAAAAAAGTAAAAAAAAGTATTTTTTACTTCTGTGGCGGTACTACTAGCGCCACAATCCTGCATCGCGCTATCGAAGTTTTCTAAGTCCGGCGCTATATATACGACATCTGAAAACTAGTACAATGGGCTTCGGCCTGACCGAGCATACCACGAGTGAGGTCGGAGATCTCCCTTTGGGGCTTCCACTTGTACTCCCACAGTTCTAAAAAATCAATTGTAGAAATGAGTATTTCAAATAAATTTCAATACCTGTACGCGTTTCTGGGATGAAGGATATCGACACGAAGACAGGCGAAAATGAAAGTGATTGAAAAAAGTGTTTTTTTTTACGGAACTGTAAAAATACTTCTTAATAATATACTTCTCGACCACAGGTCGCCCTTTACGAGCCCTTAGTTAATCCTAATTGATATCCAAACATTCAAATTGAGACATAAAGGGGTAATTGGTGGGGGTCAAATGGGTGACAAACTACCCCCGGACATTACCATACCCGGGTGTAATTGTCACCCTCCATAACCCTAGTTTACAATATGGACCGTTTAGTCTTTCAAATTAACCGTCATTTTAATAAAGGGAGAAATTTGCCGGTAGTTTGAAATGTTTTTGACGCAAAAACATTATTATTCAAAAGTAAAGTACTCAAAGTAGAAATAATCTTATATTTTTAGTAATTTCTACCAAATAAATATTGTCTTATTCTTTTTGGAACGAAGTTCCTTATCGCGCGTTGTGAAAGGGGGCTAGACGGAAAAAATTCTTACGAAAAGTTGTCACGACACTTTTTGCTATAGTAAGCAAAAAGTGTCGTGACAACTTACAATAGGTAAGCTGTGCGGCGTCGCATGTTTCTCTGTCTGTCTCTCTCTCTCTTGTAGAAAGCAAGCCAGATATTTTCATTTCTATTTCGCATTGAACATTGTGGTGTCGCGACGATTATTTTTCTTGAGTGTATACAGGTTTTTTGTAAATAATAAATTTACAAAAAACCTTTAAAACTGCAATGTAGCGTGGTGCAGTAAGGGCGCATACGTCAAGAATTTTGGTTCTACATGAGATCTAACCACTTTTTGATAGATTTTGATTAAGGTGTAGTGTAGAGCTTGGTTTTATACGATATCTGATAACTTTTTCAAAGGGTAAGCTGTGTAGGCTCGCCTTGACAACATTTTTACATGAAAATGTTTTTGGTGGGATTGTATCCACAATACAAGTATTATTTTATGCTGACACCATTCTTTTTCGGTTGAGAGTCAATTATAAATGCGAAAGTGAACAACTCCTTTTGTGAAACTAAATCACTTTAAAAAATGTACCGTCTAACCTTTGAAAATCGGTGAAAGATGTTCATAAAATAAAAACTACAGCGCCAAATTATGTAAATTTTTATGGGACCAAATGGCAGCTATTCTGAGTCTAATAAATAAAGAATCACGAAAATCCGATCATTAACCTCAGAGTAATCGGTGTACATACAAAAAAAGAATCACGAAAATCGGATCATAAAAAAAGGCTGAATTGAGACCTCCTCTTTTGGAAGTCGGATATAAACATCCGACTTTTTCTTTGACTTTTCCTACAAACTATTTCCGACATTTTGTGTGACGTGTACACTATTATAATCAGTAGGTTACCACCTACAAAAAATCGGCAGCCGATTATCTCGTGGGCACGCTAAAATAGTAACAATAAGGGTTATATTGGCGTAATAAATTAATTTTGGTGCAGCCATAGCTGCGAGCTCCATTCATTTTAATTGTCTCTATTATCGTTTGTTGTGAAATAGCTATGGGGTTAGCAGGAACATTTTACAGCTACGTATCGAATGATAATAAAACCGGCCTAGTGCGAGAAATCCCAAAAAATATCTACATGGTGTAGCATAAATGAGTGATAATACTTTAGGGTGCGTATGTGCTTATGTAGAGTATACTGTGAAAGTACCAGCGCTGAAAGACTTAAAGAATACTTTTGACTTTCATGTTTCTATGAGCAATGCTCCATCATAAATTTGCCCATAGAGCAATTTTTAAAAAACATACAACATACAAACATACAAAAACAACTCTACATATGGGACCCATACACACCCTAAAGAATTATCACTCATTAATATTACATACATAATTGAAGACATGAGTGGATGAAGGTGATATACGCAAAATACTAATTTCGATCAAACTGTCACTTAAACATTTTAAAAATTTTCGTAACGTATCGATCACATTAATCTAAAGATCCGTCTTTAGAATAAATGTGTTTAATACGTTACAACATATCATTAAATCTTTGAATGACAGTTTAAAGTAATTTTTCTGGGTGGAAAATTTTTTGCGACATGTATACCTTCATCCACTCATGTCTTCAATTATAATATACTTTATTCTTAATTATTATTTCCAATAACAAAATGTGTATTTTCCATAAGGGTGTCACCGATATTTTGTAGGTGAAAAATCTATAATAAACAATCGTGATAGCATTATTGCAATTAGTTCTTGTATAAACACACACATCATTTAAAAAGTCGGTCAGACATTACATGAAGGAAAAATGTATCCGATAATCAGTCCTACAAATATGTTTTGGGCATACTATACACGATAACTGACGGGACATAATATTAGTGCCACAACCCATCAGGGGGCCTACTCAAGATGCCATCGCTAATAATTATCGCTTACAAAGTTCGACAACAAAATGTATGGGATTTGACATAAGCTACGCTAAATGACATACCAAATCGCGATCATTTAGCGTTCCTTATGTCAAATCCCATACATTTTGTTATCGAACTTTGTAAGCGATAATTAGCGATGGCATCTTGAGTAGGCCCCCAGTCCTTTATCCCACCAATCAGTCCTCTATCCCACCACCAATCAGTCCTTTGTCCCACGATCACCGTCAGTCCTTTGTCCCGTGTATTACAATCAATATCACCTGCCCTCAGGCGATACGCGAGCCCGTCCAGACAAAGCATTCAACATTTTAATTGAAATATGAAAACCATAATTACTTGTTACGATCCACTTAGTAAATGGTTTAAACGTGCTTTATCTTAAATGTTACATGTACCAGACAACAAACTAATATTTGGTGCCATTTGGGGCCTATTTGACGTGGTGTGAATCGATAGATATTATTATTATTATTTGAATCACATGGCATCAGAATCTATCAATCTATCTTCTATCTTCTTGTCTGTTCTTCTCTCTTCTTCTCTCTCTTCTCTTATATGTATAGGTATATCAAAATGAATCGTTATTTGTTAGTATCGCTCAAACTCGAGAACGGCTGAACCGATTCGACAATATATTTTGTCTTGAAATATTCGTGGAAGGTCCAGGGAAGGTTTAAACGGTTTCTTTGCCCAACAAAGTGGGCACGGGTCAGCTAGTAGAGTATATAACACCACCTAACTTATAAATAAAATATTAGTTTGTGATAAATATTACTATTAAAAAAGCCACCCACGCGGATTTCAGTGACGGTGATCAGCTTCATTGGAACCAGACCAGCTGCGCTGGAGTTATAATGGTGCCCAAGTGTGTGTGCATTACACAAAAGCACTTTCCTTCCTTTATTCTGGTAGCCCAGTGGGACGGATAACCGACAAGACTGGCGGGAGATCAGGCGCAGGACCGACTTTTTACATGCCTATCCGACGCATAGTATCTTTCTTGTACCTATCTAATATTAACATATAAAATGGTGAATACTTAAACTAAATAACATGTAGGTATATCTTTAATAAGTAACCTTGCCGGGGACTTTGTTATCAAGGTTCATCAATTATTCATATATTATCTAACTTTATATGCTTTTGCACACAAACGTTCTTTGATTACTTCCCTAAACTTATTGTTTGAATACTATAGTTTACTTTTCTTATGAGTGAATAATTTTTATTTACCATTCCATAAAATTAAACGGGAAATATTGACATATTAATATATCAGCAAAATCGTAAAAATCCAATCTAATTTCGGTTACTTAGGTCCCATTGCGACTTTTCGCAGCGATACTGTCGCGCGTTCTATACAATCGCGACGCGGTCAGTCGCGATACGAACGCGATCCGATCGTCAGTCTGTCCAGAGGTCTTACTCTCCAAACTGATTCGATTTTGATTCAGATTCGATAGTGCCGCGTACTCCCGAATAAATTGACGTTTATTTATTTTTATTCTCAGTCGGTTGATAGTGCAAAAAGTTACGATCTATCGATTTTCTTTATCCTGATTAATTTCAAAGTAATCCACCAAATAAAACAACAAAAGCCGTTGAGATCGAACGGATTCGATTCTCGATTATTCTTGATTAATTAACAGTGGGACAGGGGCCTTACTCTCCAAACTGATTCGATTTTGATTCAGATTCGATAGAGCCGCGAACTCCCGAATAAATTGACGTTTGTTTATTTTGATTCTCAGTCGATTTATATGTTCGGTTATACAAAAAGTTACGAAGTATTGATTTTCTTTATCCTGATTAGTTTCAAAGTAATCCACCAAATAAAACAACAAAAGCCGTTGAGATCGAACTGATTCGATTCTCGATTGCTTCGGGAGTGAGCCTGCTGCTTACACGCCCTCTTAATTAACAGCGGGACAGACTTCAAAACGAAGTTTGAGGCACGAGAATCGGTTAGCCCTCCATCCATTATTACCCCGATTTCGTCCGAATCGGTCGCGCGTTCGATACAGTCGTTGTAGCGCGTTGATAGCACGTTGCAGATGCGACTAACACGAGTAATGTCGTCTGAGAAACGCGCGGCTGCAAAATATCGTCGTGTGAAGAGCCCTTAGCATCATAAAAGTCAACTTCAATGCCAAGACTTATTTATGACTACCAGACTGTTAATACAATTCTTAGAGCAATAGTTTTTTGAAATTTATAGGGACACTCATAGTAATTTTGTATTTGTTTCGAGTAACATAAGCATATCCGACTAAAAACATCATTTTGAATCAACTATTAAGATATACCACATAGATCAAAAACTGGCATACAGGACTGCTTAGTCTTTGAAGATATACGTTTGGTAATTTCGACATCGTTTAAAATACTGCAAGTCACTATATCAATTATAGTAGTCATCACCACCCCTGTCTTCACCAGATATGGTGAAGACAGGGGTGGTGATGACTACTATAATTGATTGGTAGGTATGTATATATACAATCATGAAAAAAAACAATATGATGAAATAGGTAAGTATTGAAAAGGGAAAAAAAGCTTCAAAACTTATTTGGTGACTAGTAATCGCTAATTATGTCAGTTAAAAAGTTTGGAACACTGCCGAAGTAAAAAAAAAAACATATATATTACGGTCGAATTGAGAAACCTCCTCCTTTTTTGGAAGTCGGTTAAAAACCGTGTCACAATGCCGCAATGTTTGTTTAATTTATTTTAAATTTTCAGCTCACTTTGAAAGTGAGCTGCTATTCGACGAGACGAGATAGATGTCCGGTGGTCTAGAATGTAACATAACAACTAAACAGTCGGGGTCCATTATTCGACAGCCAATCATATGTTCCAATAGATACCTTTGCGCAGTCCGTTCAGCTACCACCTGTTCAACCCAACATACAAATACCCCCTTCTTCGCCGTAGTCGGCTAAACATTATCAACAACAAATTGGAATTATTATTACAATCAAATCTTACCAATGTTTGTATTATGTTAATAACTTAATAACATACATTACCATATATTTACCCAATGGGGGGTGCCCCCTAAATATATGGCACCATTATTATTACTTTTAGGGACAACTGGGATAATTTGAAGGAAGTTAGAGAACATATACTGGCGCCAGAAGATGAGTAGTTATATTGCAAAGACAGACCAAATGGTACAGCATTAAAACATGAAATAAGATATCATAGAGAGTGCATATTTCTGGATATAAATGTAGAGAGAGACTACATCGAACATTTCTAGATAGAAATTGTACCTTTATTTTAGAAAAATCTTAATCCAACACGTAAAATAAATGAGTGCCTATAAATTCAAGCATAATAATATTATATCCTTTTTATAGAGTTCACTTTAAAACATTTCTAACTAGATAACCTTTCCTATATAATATGTAGTAACGTATTAAGTACATTGGTTCTAGAGACGGATCTTTAGATTACTGTACTTAATACGTTACGGCGTATTTTAAAATGTTTAAGTGACAGTTTGAACTCAATTTTATCGAAATCACAATTTTGCTACATACCACCTTCATCCATTCAAGTCTTCAATTATTCTTACTAGACTTGATAATGTTTTATGCTGTTCCAATACGGGATTCAAACCTCTTAAGTCGAGTGCCATGCTCTAAATCACTGAGCCATGGATTTAAACATTTTTGCAGTTCTTACTGACTCAAGAGTCTCAACCTCACCTTGAGAAGCTATTTGACAGATAAAACGTTTCGTTTCACTTTTAAAAATGAACAACTTTATTGATGTTACATAGTGCTATAATTTATTTTTGAAGTTATACTTCTTTAGGCGCGTTATGAAAAAATGATGAGAGTGAAATTTTAAGATGCGCGCGCACCTGTGACACAAAATTAACAGTATGAAGTCGTCTGCTTAACCGCTCATTAAGTCTCGAAAAAATTATATATAGATATATATTATATATATATAATATATATAATATATATCTATATATCTATATATATAGATATATATTATATATGTATCTATATATATATCTATATATATAAAACTATTTTTTTATGATGCTAAAGAAGTATAACTTCTCACGCGCGTACATAAGTACACGCACCCATTTTTTTTCTTTTTATACCGTTATATTCATATTTATAGATTACAGGAAACAATAAAATAAGTATAATGTATATTTTTATAATCTTTATTTTTACGTTTTAAGACGGAAAAAAATTAAAGTATGTAACATAAGCAAAATTCTTCATTTTTAAAGGTGAAACGAAACGTTTTTTTATGTGTCAAATAGGTTCTCAAGGTGAGGTTGGGTTTAAGATTGTTTTATTTATACGGGTCTAAATGTTTTTGTACAAGTTGTCCCATCTGCACGTCTGTATAGTCTTATGTCGTCCGCCCTCTACTAATTTCAACAATATTGCTCAGCAACAAAATAATGTAATCTCCCATTCCAATCTTCCAGCGTAAACAACAATTTGTATATTTACTTCAATATTTATTGGATAAATTCGGGCATAAACAAGTAATTTTTTCGACCTTCTGAGAAGCAATCGAAAACGAAATTACGTTTACAAAACCGACTTTAACTACTAGAAAGTATAATATTACTTGCTGACCCGTGCCCACTTCTTTGAGCATACAAACCGTTTAAACCTTCACTGGACTTCCACGAATAATTAAAGACCAAAAGTAGGCAAATCGGTTCAGCCGTTCTCGAGTTTTAGCGAGACTAACGAACAGCAATTTTATTTTATGTATAAGACTAGCTGACCCGTGCCCACTTCGTTGAGCATAGAAGCCGTTTAAACCTTCCCTAGACTTCCACGAATATTTCAAGACTAAAAACATCCAAATACGTTCAGCCGTTCTCGAGTTTTAGCGAGACTAGCGAACAGCAATTCATTTTTATATATAAGATAGAAGAATATAGAAAAAGGAGATTTATTTTATAATACACTTTTGATGTTCTTTTTGAAGTCGGGGTCAGCTAAAGAACAACATCTTTAAGTGGCTGACTTATAGTGTTAGGTTAGTCAGAGAAGTATAAGTAATGTAATACAAGAAGAAAATATTGTATATACAGTCACAAAGTAAATATAGTCCATTTTATGAAAATATATATTAAACTATATTAACACGATTTAATTGTTATTTTCTTTATCAAAGTGAGCTAAAATCTGTATTTTTGCGATTCGGCGTTCCGAAATCTTTAAATTTACTCAAATGTTCTACTTAAAACTTTAATTGTATCATGGTATTCCAAAAATAAAGAGTTTATCTTTATATATTCCTAATTGTTTTATTTAATTTTGTAATTTCATGCGTGTCAGGGCAGTCAAAAATACCGAAAAACTTAAACTTCGTCGTAAATTGCACGCTCTTAAACGATTTGTATGCTCAACGTTGTACGGGCACGGGTCACGGGCAGTCATATATATATATGTATTATATAAAAATGAATTGCTGTTGGTTAGTGTCGCTAAAACTCGAGAAAGTCTGAACCAATTCGGCTATTTTTAGTCTCGAAATATTTGTAGAAGACCCAGGAAGCACAAAGTAGATACAGTAAATATTTTTATTAGGTAGGGTTTTTACTGAAGAAGTTTCAATTCGAATCATTACAGCCTTCCAAACTTTAGTTCGAAAGGGACTAGTTATCTCTTCAGAACCCTTTTACTTTGACACGACAGACTGAGAGAGATAAAATGTTCCTAAGGGTGCCCACGTCCAATAGTCGGTGACCGATTTCGTAGGATAAATATTGAAGATTGATTGGAATAATCCTAAAATCAGTAATATTTGTATCAGAACAATCTGCGGCAAAATCAGGTGGTTAAAACGGCCTTCAATGGTCATCGTCACGTATAATAATCGGTGACCGATTTTTTGTGCGACAAAAGTAGCACGAACTAATTGCAATAGTGCAATCTGTTCGTTCTACTTTTCACACGCGCACACGTCATCCAAAAAATCTGTCATATTTGTATGGTGAAATAATAAGCATCAAAATCGGTGGAAGACCTAGATATCAGCCTCCCTCTACGACCTTCTTCCTATCGACATGTCACGCCTACTTTAAATCAATCCCGTGTTATGTAAATACTCCTTTTGGTAAAATTTTATGTACATATAATATCCGTTCTAACAATATATAATTGTGATGTTTTACTAATCCATATATTATTATGTTTGTGTTTGTTCTAGGTTATTCAACAAGTTTTTTTTTAGAAAAGTAAATCACTTTACACTTGTTTCTTCAGTAGACCTACAATAGAGCAAAGTCATCACAAACTAAACATTCTGACATTGGCAACTCACAGAGGCCGCCAGAAATAAAAGAAGAAGAAGAAGAAATCGGTGGAAAAAACTTCCTACAAAAAATTTCCATGATGGTCACTTCCAATAATCGGTGACCGATTTTTGTGGGAGAAAAATAGAATTTGCTGATTGCAATAGTGCAACGCGAATTCGGTGGAAAAACAGCCTTAAATTAATATGCCATGGTCTTCGTCACGAACAATAATCCGTGACCGAGTTTTTGTCGGAGACAAATAGAACATACTGATTTCAATAGTGCAACGCAAAATGGGTAGAAAAACAGCCTTAAATAAATATGTCATGGTCTTCGTCACGAACAATAATCGGTGACAGATTTTATGTCGGAGACAAATAGAACATACTGATTTCAATAGTGCAACTGGAAATCGGTGGAAAAACAGCAAAAAATATGCCATGCCGATTTTTGTCGGAGACAAATAGAACATTCTGATTGCAATAGTGTGCGTTGCACGTCAAATAGTATGTAGGAATGTAGGAAAAATCTGTCCGATTGTCGTTATTACAAAATGACGGATGTGGGCACCCTAACAGTTAAGGAGCTGTTGTCTGAAAGAAAGCCATAAAAAAGCAGAGTCCTGCCCGGCGGGAGCGGGCCTGGGCCAAATTAATGTGTAGATATAGGAATATTTAGACATGACAATAAGTTTGATTAAGGGCCGATTTTTCAATCGTCAGATAACTTTTATCTAAGGAATATATATGTGACTTTGGCGGATTTTGTATGGAACAAATGTAAAAGTCACATGTTTATTCAACAGATAAAAGTTATCTGACGATTAAAAAATCGGCCCTAAATAAATAAAATCGTTATTCATATAATATTAGACATAAGTGTATAAACTGATCGTTTAGATGGTAAACTTAAAAACGGATCGTTTGGATGGACGATATTTACATAAACGGAAAGGTTGCCTTGAGTTTGTCTCGTTTAAAATACTGAAATAATTTTCGCCTACACCCACGGGAACGATGGTTGATACGTCACTACCCCAGCACTAGTAATCTCTTACATAATATGACAGCCTCAACATAATATGTAAGGGATTACTGCCGATTTCATTCAAATCAGGCCAGCTACGCAGGATTTATTTTATAGTGCCCAAGTGTGTGCGCAATACACAAAGACATTATTTTACACTCTCTCTTTCTTTTACTCTCATAACCCAGTGGGACGGTAAACCGACACGACTGGCGACACAACAGGTGCAGGACCGACTTTTTACATGTCCATCCGACGCATGGATCGTCTTTCTTGACAATCAGGTGATCAGCCTGCATTGTCCTAACCAAACTTGAAAACAACACTTTTTGTTGTTCCAACGCGGGAATCGAATCCACGACCTCCGGTTTGAGAGCGAAGCTCAGAACCACTAGGTGGTGTATTATGTTAGTATATTATGCAACACCGAGGTCCTGTCTGACTCTTCCTAGCCCCTAGCCCATACTGATAACAGTACGTGATGCTCCTCCGCTCCTTCCAGGATCTCAACCGTGAAATTCTATCGGGAGAATTAATCTCCAGAAGTTCCCCTGCAGTCCTTTTGTTTTTGAATCTGCAATAAATTTCATTTGCGCCCGTTATCGAGATTAGATAAAGGAAATACTTTCCGAATAAAAAAGAAGATAAGTGTTTCTAAATTCGTTAAGCATTTTAAAGGATAGTATTTTTTATGTGGTGTAAAAAGAGCAGTCACTATAACTTTGAGATACGATTATACTACATTTCCTCATTTTGGAAATGTTTTTTTTTTCTTTTTTTTTTGTCAAAAACTAAAAATTTTTTTTTTTACTTTTCACTATTTCTTATTTGATTGTCGCAAAATGACAATAAAGCAAAAAATATTTTTTTTAATTTTTTGAAAAAAAAAATACATTTCTATAATGAGAAAAGGTAGTATAATCATATCCCAAAGTTATAGTGACTGCTCTTTTTACACCCGTTATATGTCGCAGTCATCAGCAGCTGATTGAATCTGCTTATTTAATTGAATGACTAGCGCGGTTATATAATGGCGTCAAACAGCTCGTACAGATAGCAATGTGTTGATATATTTTTTGATTAATTTACTTTAATGTGCGTTATAATAGTGCATCGGAAATTTTAAAGTTTAAAAATAAAATATTAAATGGTTGTCCTAGTCTCGGATTCATTGAGCTTGTTGGTAAACATAGAATTCAATGAACGCGCTAGTCATTCAATTAAATAGCGGATTCAATCAGATGACTGCGACATAATTATATAGGCTGTAATATTAATGAGTGATAGTACTGGTGTAACGGTGGTTTCACGCGTCTATGAGAAATGCCCCAACAACATAATATTACCTATACAATAATTTAAAAAAAAGTAACTTAAGCTGGTACTTTCACTGGTATGTATACGGGACTCGTACACTCTAAAGAATAATAACAATAATAATATCTATGGACGCTTCACACCACGTCAATCCGGCCCCGTGCTAAGTATCCTAAGAACTTGTGTTACAGGTACCAGACAACGGAAATATATTTAATACTTTCATACTGTACACATATTTATGACTTTTTTTATATTATACACAAATTTAATACACATGACCCAGGAACATTAAAAGGTTTTTGTTCTCTCGGCGGGATTCGAACCCGCGACCTCTCACCGCGAGCACCACTGCGCTACGGAGGTCGTCGAATTATCTCTAATTTATTGTACACCATCTATATCAGGGCTGAAACGGATATTTAATTTCAGATACGGATATGAATAAATATTAAATTGTTTCGGATAATTCCGGTTACGGATATTACATTTTGATTTCCTTTTTACACTAGCAAAACTTTTATTTCGGATTCGGTTACGGTTACGGATATTTTTTATATCAGATATCCGATAGTTTCGGTTACGGAGCCCCCTAACATCCCTGATCTATATACAGACTGGAATACCGTCTGCAGTTGACGCGTGTAAAGTTTAAAATGTTAAAAACCTGATACGCACTAATTTACTGGCGTGGTGACCCGTCACCACTCGAGCTCCCCTACCAAGATTACAATGAAAACGCATCATTCAGTGGAACGTAGGTTTACTGAAAATGTAATGTCAAAACTGTTCCCCCTACATCATAAATACCCATGAGGCTTGTAGGGGAGACGAAATGGGTTTGTGTAGTGAAACTCATGAACTATGCTATATCACAAAGTAGATATATAACAGAGACACGACCTAGTACTAGAAAATGGTATCACCCTAATACTGGCAATGCGACTGGCAAAGGGTGAAGTCCAGGCACATTCCAGAAACTGCCATCTAGAGCCACTATTGGAAAATACAAATTACTAATTTCGTTTAGAATCTTCTTCTTAATTTAGGAGTTGAAGTTAGCTTAATGTGATGTTATGCTTAAAAAATATGCTTATCTTTATTTTAATGTCAATATTTGTACTTAATTCGGCATATTTACATTTTATAATTTACAAACGTTAATAGTAGTGACATCTATTGCAATTTTTTTGTATTAAAGATAGATTGTATGGGATGGTAGGCCATGACTTTATCTAGTTTATTTTCCAAAGTAGCTTCACAAAGTTATATAGTAAAACACAAACAATTTGCACTTTTTTCCACTTTATTTGTTATTTTTCATTAATTATTCTTATTCCTATCCAAATAATAACAAATAAAGTGGAAAAAAAGGCAAGTAGTTTGTGTTTTACTATAGGTGTGTAAAAAGAGCTGTCACTATAAATTTGGGATATGATTATACTTCCTTTTCTCATTCTAGAAATATCCTTTTTTTTTCTTTTTTTACAAAAATTAAAAAAAAATGCATTTCCAAAATGAGGAAAGGTAGTGTAATCGTATCTCAAAGTTATAGTGACTGCTCTTTTTACACACTGTATAACATGAATTTCCACCAAGAACCTACAGTACATTCAATATCAGCTTCACAAAGGTGCTTTTATGAAATAGTCCGAATCAGGAATGAAACATATGAGCTGGCACAAATCACATTAAACAAGGTATGAAATTAACTCGATAACTGGGACTGGTAGGAGTTTGAAGTGAAATTCACTGAGCACATTGAATACGAGTTAGCGAGCGTTAAACCGTAGTTATTTGTAACGGTAACTTTGGAACATTTTAACTGGTTATGTCGAGTGTGCCGGAGCGGTTTAAACTTCTATACAGCGTGTGAAAAGACCAGTCACTATAACCTTGAGATATGATTATACCTTTCTCATTCTATAGGTAAATGTATTTTTTTAAATATTTATTTTAAAACTTTGACGACCTTTGAGTGCAATGGTTGAGCGCGTCGGTGTTCAAGCTTAATGTCGCGGGTTCGTGTCCCGGGGAATAAACAAAAACAACTGTTTTCCTGAATCATGGATGTGTATAATATTACAAAGTCAATTTTTTTTATTCAAAATAAATTTTACAAAAATGTTTTCTGTGTCTATATGTTGCCTACCACCGGTTCGGGAACTAGCCCAGCAAGAAGAACCGGCGTAAGAAACTCGCGTGGGGCCATCTTTTACCAAAAAGATGGAAAATTTCTCTTTAAAAAATATATAGGTATATAAAAATAATATGTTTACATGTAAAATAGTACAACAAAATAAAAAGTACATTTTTATGCAATTAAATATAAGAAAAAAAAGCCTTGTAGGGGGCTACTTTTTTCCCAAGGCGTGCTATCTATACATATAATAAATCTGTAGAGGGGTCATGTCTGTACATTAAGAATATTTAAGTGAAAATTAAAAAAAGGGGGTCTGTAAAAGCCACAGAACCTAAAAATAACATTTTTGAAAAAAATGTCTGTCTGTCTGTCTGTCTGTCTGTCTGTCTGTCCGTATGGGAATGTTTGTCGTCGCATCACGCAAAAACCACTGTATGGAATGAAATGAAATTTGGCAGGCAGGTAGCTTACAACCCAAAGAGCATTATTGGAAATTATTATCCCGAAAAACGAAAGGGTTCCCGTGGGATCTTCAAAAAATTGTAGGTACCTATTTGACGGTATTTCAGCCAAACTACTCACAACGTATTTAAATGAAATTTAGCATGCAGATAGTTTATGACCTGAAGAGCATTATTGGAAATTATTATCCCGAAAAATGAAAGAGTTCCCGTGGGATCTTCAAAAAATTGTAGCTACCTATTTGACGGTATTTCAGCCAAACTACTCAACATATTTAAATGAAATTTAGCAGGTAGGTAGCTTATGATCTGAAAAGCATTACTAGAAATTATTATCCCGAAAAACGAAAGGGTTCCCGTGGGATCTTAAAAAAATTGTAGCTACCTATTTGACGGTATTTCAGCCAAACTACTCAACGTATTTAAATGAAATTTGGCAGGCAGGTAGCTTATGTCCTGAAGAGCATTATTGGAAATTATTATCCCGAAAAACGAAAGTGTTCCCGTGGGATCTTCAAAAAATTGTAACTAAGTATTTGACGGTATTTCAGCGAAACTACTCAATGTATTTAAATGAAATTTGGCAGCCAGGTATCTTATGATATGAAAAGCATTACTGAAAATTATTATCCCGAGAAACGAAAGGATTCCCGTGGGATCTTCAAAAAATTGTAGCTACCTATTTGACGGTATTTCAGCGAAACTACTCAACATATTTGAATGAAACTTGGCACAAAGGTAGATTGTAACATGAAATAACCAACATAATACTTTTAACCGACTTCCAAAAAAGGAGGAGGTTTCTCAATTGGTAAATATATGTTTTTTTATGTTTCTTCGCGGATATCTTCATCGTTCATGAAACGATTTTTTTTTTTGTGTTGTGTAGGGTATAATTTAAATTTGGTCCCATTGTCACCGATCCGTGAGGAATCGAGGGAAATCCTCAAAATTTATATGGAATGATATATCGATTTTGATTTTGTCTGAAGTAGTCTAACCATATGTTACCAAACAGTAAGGTTTTGCACTATATCCTGGATCTAAAAGTACTGAACAGAACTTCTGAGTCCTTAGAGATACATGTTTGAAGATTTCAGCGTTGTTTAAAGAAATGCAAGCATACGCCACTACCTCAATTACAGTCGAACTTGGTCTCATAGTTATCAAAGTGGAAGCCTGATGATGGTGTCGTGAGGAATCGAGGGAACACCTTGAAATTTATAGGGACACTCATAGTTAATTTTGTATTTGTTTCGAGTAACATAAGCATATCCGACTAAAAACATTATTTTGAGTCTTTGAAGATATACGTTTGGAAATTATGCAGTGGCATATGTTTACAGTATAAGCGATGTCAAAATTTCCACCGCTATAGATATAGTGTTAACAATTACAATATGATGAAATAGGCTATATTATAGAACTCATAATATTGAGTTTGGCTGGTACCGACTTTAATATTCTGAAAATTTGTATCTCATTTTATAGTCAATCTACTTGATATAATATAATTATATAAACTTTTCTTCTTATATATATGTATATATTTATTAAAAAATTTCGCGCTGCAGCGGTCGACTTTTTCTCTTCCTCTATTAATTTTATCTAATCGTTTTTGTTTTTCATTTTCCGTCTCAAGTAACCGTCGTCTGATCATTCGAGAATTATCCCTACTCAGTATACCCATCACTAAAAATCTTAAAATTAAACAATTTTAAACAAAGAAAAAACGACTTCAAAAGGTAAACTAAAAGGAACAATTAAATTTACTTCGCACAAAGTAATACTATAATTAATAATTAATAGTAATAAGTATAATTACTTAGGTTTTGCAAATACGATAAATAAAGTATAGGCGTAGGATAGTTTGCTTTCAAGATATGAGATATCATAGTTACATTTAAATTAGAAAATTTATGTCAATATAAGTAAGATTTATGTTTTTCATGATATTTTTATTTATTAGTTTTCAAGCTAGGGTACGACTTGGGTTTTTTCTTTCTTTTGGACTTTTGTTATTTTGTCGTCTAAAGGAAGTTAGTACTTTAACCGTCAAGTCCCAAAGTAGACTACATGTTTGTTAGCGTAGGTAATTAATATATAATAAGTTTTAATTTAATACTTCAAAACATTCATGACAAAAACGGCCAATATTTGGCAGTAAACTATTATAATTACTCCATCAGCGTACTTCTTTTGCCTGTGGACGTCTAATATATACAAAGAAGCATTACTATAAATTTGTGATTTTAAATATCCAAACGACAGTGTTCATAAACTAAAAATGTATTTAAACTGCTGCCCTAAATCAGTTTTCCACGCGTACGAAGTCGCGGGCACAGCTAGTCTATACTAATATTATAAAGAGGTAACGTTTGATTGTTTGTTTGTTTGTTTGTTTGTTTGTTTGAATGGAATAGGCTCTGAAACCACTGAACCAATATGAAAAATTCTTTCACCGTTGGAAAGCTACATTCCTAGCGCTGAACATAGGCTATATTATATGTTTAAAAAAAGTAGGGTTCCTTACTAAAACCCCAAAAATGTAGCCCAAAGTGTAAAAAAATGACCTCCAAAATTTCTTACGTCGTGTGCGCTTCGACAACGGCTTGACCAATTTCGCAATTTTTTTTTACGGTATGTTCGTTATTGTCACGAAAAGGTTATTATGAAAGAAAATGTTGAAAAAAATAAGCAGAAAATTAGAAAAAAGAAGAAAATACGTGATGGTCACGCGATGTTTGAACCTGGGCTCAATCGATTCACGTCGTTGCCAGTTTATATGACACGGGTGTCATAGTAACGACATTGTTTACAAATGGAAAATAAAAATTATGAAATGCTATAAATAACGTATTAACATAAACTTAAACTATTTGGATTCATTAAACTATTTGTCCACCACTAATAAATAGTCGGGTCATTTTAATAGGTAACATTTGACAGTTTATCAAAAATGAGCGACGTAACGTTGTAACGACGACATAATAAAATTAATATTTTCTTTTTGTTAAAACTGCAGAATTTACTAAACTTTATTTAATAATTATTAGATATTTATTGTCAACATAACCAATATGAGTTTTTTTACGATTTGCTTTCACTGATAAACGATCTTAAATATAATATACAAATTATGATTTAATTAAATAAACGTCGTGATAATGTTACGTCAGTTAACACTTTTTCTTATTAAACACTAGAGACTTACTCAAAAAATCGATTAATCTTTTAAACAACTATAAATATACCTATTTAAAAAAAGTACTTAACTTATAAGTTGTAATAAGAATATATTATAAATGTTAATTTCAAAATCAGATCGAAGGAGTTATATCCATGGTCATAATTCACGAACAATTAAAAAAAAAATCGAAAACGTCATGATAAGACGCCACTATGTCTTTTGTCGTCATTTGTCTTTGTGCGAAGTTAACGTCTGTCTGTTCTGTCTTTTTTTTTTCTTGCTGCTGAAAACGAAAATGCAATTAAAAAAAAATGTCTGTCTGTCTGTTAGCTTGTCTCTTTGCTCCGGCTAATCTCTGGAACGGCTGGACCGATTTTAACGAGACTTTCACTGGTAGATAGCTAAAGTTATAAGGATTAATTTAGGCTTCTTTTCATCATCATCATCGTTATCTAACTAATGATCACCGAATCGGCTGGACCGACTGTGACGGGAGCATTCACCGGGCGTTAGCTTATGTTAGTTCCATCTATACATCAGCTATTTGTATTAAAGTAAGTCGTGTTAGTTAAATTATTTATAACTCAAGAACGGCTTTATCGATATGGTTGAAAATTGGTGAGGAAGTAACTTAGAGCCAGTAGACGGACATAGGATACTATTTATTCCATTTGAGAGCGCAGAACCAGCAACGTTCACGGAAGGGTTTGGCGTTGTGGGTTCCGCGTTGCGGGTTCCGGGTTCCCGTGTTGCGGGTTCCGGGTTCCGCGTCGCGGGTTCAGGGTTCCCGTGTTGCAAGTTCCGGGTTCCGCGTTGCGGGTTTCGGGTTCCCATGCTGCGGGTTCCGCGTTGCGGGTTCCGGGTTCCCGCGTTGCGGGTTCCGGGTCCCCGCGTTGTGGGTTCCGGGTTCCCGCGTAGCGGGTTCCGCGTTGCGGGTTACCGCGTTGCGGGTTCCGCGTTGCGGGTTACCGCGTTGCGGGTTCCGGGTTCCCGCGTTGCGGGTTCCGGGTTCCCGCGTTGCGGGTTCCGGGTTCCCGCGTTGCGGGTTCCGGGTTCCCGCGTTGCGGGTTCCGGGTCCCCGCGTTGTGGGTTCCGGGTTCCCGCGTAGCGTGTTCCACGTTGCGGGTTTCGGGTTCCCATGGTGCGGATTCCGGGTTCCCGCGTTGCGGGTTCCGCGTTCCCGCGTTGCGGGTTCCGGATTCCCGCGTTGCGGGTTCCGTGTTCCCGCGTTGCGGGTTCCGGGTTCCCGCGTTGCGGGTTCCGGGTTTCGCGTTGCGGGTTACCGCGTTGCGGGTTCCGCGTTGCGGGTTACCGCGTTGCGGGTTCCGCGTTGCGGGTTACCGCGTTGCGGGTTCCGGGTTCCCGCGTTGCGGGTTCCGGGTTCCCGCGTTGCGGGTTCCGGGTTCCCGCGTTGCGGGTTCCGGGTTCCCGCGTTGCGGGTTCCGGGTTTCCGCGTTGCGGGTTCCTGGTTCCCGCGTTGCGGGTTCCGGGTTCCCGCGTTGCGGGTTTCGGGTTCCCATGCTGCGGGTTCCGCGTTGCGGGTTCCGGGTTCCCGCGTTGCGGGTTCCGGGTCCCCGCGTTGTGGGTTCCGGGTTTCCGCGTAGCGTGTTCCGCGTTGCGGGTTTCGGGTTCCCATGGTGCGGATTCCGGGTTCCCGCGTTGCGGGTTCCGCGTTCCCGCGTTGCGGGTTCCGGGTTCCCGCGTTGCGGGTTCCGCGTTCCCGCGTTGCGGGTTCCGCGTTGCGGGTTCCGCGTTGCGGGTTCCGCGTTCCCGCGTTGCGGGTTCCGGGTTCCCGCGTTGCGGGTTCCGGGTTCCCGCGTTGCGGGTTCCGGGTTCCCGCGTTGCGGGTTCCGGGTTCCCGCGTTGCGGGTTCCTGGTTCCCGCGTTGCGGGTTCCGGGTTCCCGTGTTGCGGGTTCCGGGTTCCCGCGTTGCGGGTTTTGGGTTCCCATGCTGCGGGTTCCGGGTTCCCGCGTTGCGGGTTCCGGGTTCCCGCGTTGCGGGTTCCGGGTTCCCGCGTTGCGGGTTGCGGGTTCCCGCGTTGCGGGTTCCGGGTTCCCGCGTTGCGGGTTCCGGGTTCCCGCGTTGCGGGTTGCGGGTTCCCATGCTGCAGGTTCCGGGTTCCCGCGTTGCGGGTTCCACGTTCCCGAGTTAGGGGTTGTTTTTTTAGTTGAATTTCATCATAAACTGTTTTTATGCTCAACGAAGTGGGCAAGGGTCAGCTAGTCATTAATATAATCACAAACTTTATGGTATGCTTTTGCACACAAACGTTCTTTGACTACTTTCATAAACTTATTGTTTGAAAAATTTTTAACGTTTTCTGGAATCCTGGAGCCTTACTCTCCAAACTGATTTGATTTTGATTCAGATACGATCATGCCGCGTACTTCCTAATAAATTGACATTTGTTTATTTTGATTCTCAGTCGATTGATATGGTCGGGAGTACAATCTAACAATTTTCTTTATCCTGATTAGTTTCAAATTAATTCACCAAATAAAGTACGAAAAACCACTGATATCGAACGGATTCGGTTTTCGATTGTGTCCGGAGTAAGCCCGGTGTTGTAAATACATTAAATCTTGACCATGTGTATAGTATAAAAGTGTTAAATATATTTCCGTTGTCTGGTACCTGTAACACACGTTCTTCGGATATCACGGGGCCAGATTGAAGTGGCGTGAAGCGTCCGTAGACATAAAAAAATACAACCCAAGCGGGTTAAAAACTATTACGGTAAGTACACACAGCACTTACGCTGCAAAGGGGTAACATTAAAAGAAATCGTTGTACAAGCACTCAACGTGAAAACTTTACAGTAACATTACAGCCACCAAAATCAAACCTACGCAAACACTCCTGTAAATAGAGGTAGAGATTGTAGACAGAGGGAAAGAGAGAGCTCTCTCGTGGACAGCCACTCTCGAGGGAGAAAACGGTAGGGTGAAAATGCACATTTTCATCCCACCGTTTGTTTTATATTCAATATGCACTAGAGACATGCGGGGATGAAATCATATTTGCCAAAACACCACATGAACACCTTAAGTGTTGGAAAAGATGGCCAGACGCAAGGTGTATAATAAATGAGTAATTATACTTTAGGGTGTGTATGTTACCGGCCAAACCCGATTTAAGGACAAACTAGTTTTGCCTAGGCTCAACTAGTTCTTTCTATACGCGATAGGATTAACCAGTATAGCCTAGTCCAAACTAATTTGTCCTAAGCCCGATAAGATATACCAGTTTAGACTAGGCCAAACTAGTTTATCCTGATATAGATACGCACACTCTAGGATAGGCAGATTCCATATTATATCTGACCGACGTTTAGTGATACGTGTGCGTTATTGCACTCAGTGTATTCTATTACTCACCGACAGAAAGTCGGTCGCCGATTATCGCTCCAGCGTGGGCACTGAAAGTAGCGACTTATTTTTATCAAACAAAAGAAATAGCAATTATTGATGCAATAAAATATTAACAAAGATATTCCTCAGACCCTCAGTTCAGACGTAGTAATCCGCTTACCGTTTTAAGGTTCCGTGGGCCAGGGCGTGGAACCCTTATAATGTCGTCATGGTATACCTGGCCAGTGGGCCTATTGAAGGGTTAAAATGAAAAGTATTTATATGTCCGATCCGTTTGGGAGCAGAGTTCAACAATTAATTGTGTAAGTCTATGTGAATATATCGTGATGAACTTTAAATAAACTGTAAATATCTAATTCAAGATATTATGGCATCTTCTAGCGATCTTATACGCCTCCGTGGTCTAGTAGTTCTTAGCTTCGCTCTAGACTCGGAGGTCGTGAGTTCGATTCTCGCGTTGGAACAACAAAAATGTTGTTTTCAAGTTTGGTTAGGACAATGCAGGCCGATCACCTGATTGTCTCACAAGAAAGATGATCCGTGCGGCGGATGGGCATGTAAAATGTCGGTCCCGCGCCTGTTCTCTTGCCAGTCGTGTCGGTTTACCGTCCCACTAAGTTATGAGAGTGAAGGAAGAGAGAGTGCTACTGTGTATTGCGCACACACTTGGGCACTATAAAATAACTCCTGCGTAGCTGGCCTGATTTCAATGAAATCGGCTACCGACACCGAAATTGGTGAAGGGAGCTATTATTATTATTATATATTTTACCGATCTATACAGGGCTGCCTTCGTTATTATCACTAGCGAAGCTCGAAAACAAAATGTTTTCGATTTAGCGATTTTCATATACATGTTAAGTTTTACTCGTGCTTGTACATTGTATATTTTTATTTTGCACACAGTAAAGTATATTAATTCATTCATTTCACGCGGCCGGGCAAAAGCTAGTAAAATTTTTCTTTTTTTCTCAGGTTTCAGGTTCCCCACGGAACCCTCTACGCGTGCCCCGACACGGACTTGGCCTGTTTTTTGTATTACAGGTACTTAGTAATTTCTCGTGACTCCCACGGGGCAGCTAATATATATTGGCTGCGCTTAAATAATATATTAGTGAGGACGATAAGTCCAAATTAAATTTTTCTATCGTTTCTTTATTTCCAGCCATCATACTGTAAAATTTTTCTTTCTCAAGTGAGGTTGGATTTGAGACTTCTTTATTAATACTTAATGACATAGTATTTAATGTTTTTTTACTTACAGTGCTCACTGAAAATCAGCCATGCAAATTTCATTTGCAGCATATGCTGAGTGGGCACCAATTTGATAAAATTTCATGTGTTTTTTTTTTGTTACATTAAGTATGATTTTGTGTATATTGTACCAAATAAATTTCCTTTTCTTTCTTTCTTTCTTTCTATTTCACCGTTTTACCTTCACAACCTATGAAACTACAACTACAAAAAAATATATTATGTAATGGATTTTGATTTTAATGAGGTTCAGATATAAGTACATGTCCAAAATTCATGTCATAATAAAATCTAAAATTATTAAGGGTCGATTTTTCAATCGTCAGATAACTTTTATCTAAGGAATAAATATGTGACTTTGGCGGATTTTGTATGGAACAAATGTCAAAGTCACATGTTTATTCAACAGACAAAAGTTATCTGACGATTGAAAAATCGGCCAAGTCTTTTGACTCTACTGAAAAGTTGTACTTTTTTAGATACGAGGCTGTAATGGTAAAGCGAGGATTTGCTTTAAATGGCTTTCTTTTAAACCCAGACTTTCAGTGCATTCTATCTGCCTATAGTTTTATATATAATCAAAATTCATTCATGAGAAATTTATTGTAAAATATAATAACCTCATTAACTATTTAAATCATACTGAGTGGAAAACAGCAGTAATAATAACTTTGGGATATAAATATCCTTCCATTTCTCGTTCTGGAAATGTATTTTTATCAAATACATATTTTTTTTACTTAACACCATTTTTTGTCGCAAGAATGACAAAAACTAAAAAGAACTAAAATATACATTAATAGAATGAAAACAAGTAGTGTGATCATATCCCAAAGTTATAGTCACTGGTGTTTTAACACCTAGTAGATATACCTCTATAGCACAGTGGTTCAGTGCGTCGGTTCTTCATAATACACCTTGCATTAGTGGTTATCTCTCTCTCCGTGTGTTGGTACCACGAGTAGTGCCAACATCACCGCGTACAACTTAAGCTGACAAGCGCTGATATGCACATAAGCCCATGTAGACCGAGATCCCAGGTCGGCTACACCACCCTTATGTTCTTACTGATAAATTTACTTAGTATTATCTATATATATTAATATAAATGATAGTCTCGCTAAAACTGGAGAACAGCTGAACGGATTCGGCTATTTTTAGTCTTGAAATATTCGTGGAAGTCCAGGGAAGGTTTAAACGGTTCGTATGCTCAACGAAGTGGGCACGGGTCAGCTTGTCTTATATATAAAAAAGAATTGCTGGTCGTTAGTCTCGCTAAAACTCGAGAACGGCTGAACCGATTCGGCTATTTTTAGTCTTGAAATATTCATGTTAGTCTCGCTAAAACTCGAGAACGGCTGAACCGATTTGGCTATTTGTAGTCTTGAAATATTCGTGGAAGCCAGGTAAGGTTTAAAAGGTTTGTATGCTCAACGAAGTGGGCACGGGTCAGCTAGTAAGAGATAAATATAAAAAACTATTTATTTCCAAATGAAAACTTAAAAAGGTATTTTCGAAAAGTCAACAAAAATTAAGCTACCATTGGTTCAACCCTAACCCACCGAAAAGAACTGGCGTAAGAAACTTGCACGGGGCCATTTTCTCGCTCGGTCGGAGATCTCACTTTGGGGCTTCCACTAGTATTCCCACAACATAATAACAATAAGAATACAAGGGGCATCTGGCGGACGTGGGATCTCAGATTATAAGAGCTAGTTAGGAGCCAAATTGTCCGCTACATATTAAAACTGCATTCATACAGTACCACATCTTATTTTACAGCTCAGGCACACGCACTCAGTGTGATGTGATGAAACTGTTAATAACTTGAAGTTTGATGTTTCATAGATCGACGCTTAAAATCCGATGAAAATACTTCGTTTGAGGTACACATTACAAAAACATAAAGAAAAACGCCTCTGTGGTCTAGTGGTTCAGAGCTTCGCTCTCGACCCGGTGGTCGTGGGTTCGATTCCCGCGTTGGAATAACAAAAAATGTTGTTTTCTAGTTTGGTGAGGACAATGCAGGCTGATCACCTGATTGTCTGATAAGATCCATGCGTCGGATAGTCATGTAGAAAGTCGGTCCTGCACCTGATCTGCCGCCAGTTGTGTCGGTTAACTGTCCCACTGGGCTACGACAGTAAAGGAAGAGAGAGTTCTTATATGTGTTCCGCACACACTTGGGCACTGTAAAATAACTTCTGCGTAGCTGGCCTGGCTTCAATGAAAACGGCCAATATATGGACGCTTCTCACCATATCAATTTTGCCCCATGCTAAGTATCCGTAGAACTTGTGTAACAGGTACCAGACAACGGAAATATATTTAATATTTTTATACTATACATTATCAAATATTTTTAACAAAACTGCCATTTACAAAACATCTCTACAAAATCTCCATGACAATGATAAAAAAAATCTCATTCAAAGCCTCATTATCTTAAGTGCAACTTAAGTCTTAATTGAAAGAACGTTCAATACATCAACCATTACCTCTGAGTTGTCACCCCCCTTCCCTTGAATTTAAATGGGAAATTATTGTCAAGTATTTTTCGGCAGTTTATTGTTGTTGTCGCTCAGAGGAAACTTAAAATGGCGGCTCCTTTGTAGAATGTCGTTGAATTAATAAGAGTGTAGCTTAGTTGTTGAACCGGAGGTCACGGGTTTGAATCTCGCAAGGGGACAAAGTGTTTAATGACCCTGGATCGTAAATGAGTATACCTAAATTACAAATATTATACTCATTAATTATTATTTATAAGAGAAGAAAAAATCACATATTACAAATTTTGCGAAAACTAAAACAATATCGCAGCCCAGTAGGACGGATAACCGACACGACTGGCGGGAGATCAGGCGCAGGACCGACTTTTTACATATAAAATAATAATAATAATACCTCCCGCACCAATTTTAGTGACAGTAGCCAGTTTTATTGAAACCAGGCTAGCAAGAGTTATTTTGTACTGCCCAAGTGTGTGCGCAATACACATGAGCACTCTCTTCCTTCACTCTCATAGCCCAGTGGGACGGGTAACCGACACGATCTGAGATCAGGTGCAGGACCGACTTTTGACATACCCATCCGACGCATGGATCATCTTTCACCTAACCAAACTTGAAAACAATATTTTTTGTTGTTTGAACGCGGGAATCGAACCCACGACCTCCGAGTCGAGAGAGCTCTAAACCACTAGACTACGGAGGCGATAATAAAGAGTTATGGTGTCCACCCATGTTCTACTTTTTCTAAGTCGATTTACGAGTATCTAACGATTTTTCGCCAATTCTCTTTGAAAAACTCGATTACTTTCCGTCTGATTTCATTAACCGTCCACTCTAACCCGAATACAGGTTAATTGTACCCCATTTCAAAATATGGGTACAACATGACCCAATTTCTTAGCACCAGGATAGGGTTAACCGGATAGACCAAGAGCCCGCGTCCGTCAGACTACCCTTATGTTTTTACTGATAAAATATTATTCATACGTTAATACGTAGTGAGTGTATATTTAAAATTATAAATCTTCAATCCACTAGCATATTTAATAATAATAATAATATCTATGGACGTTTCACACCACGTCAATCTGGCCCTGTGCTAAGTAAAAAGCTGTGTTACGGGGACAACGGAAACATATTTAATACTTGTAAACTATAATATAAATATTTAAGATTTTAATTGCATTATACACATCCATGACCCAGAAACGTAGAAAACTTATTGTTTCAGCGGGATTCGAACCTTTGGCTCGAGCACCAATGTGCTCAACCACTGCACTACCGCAGTCGACATAATAGTACAAATTATATCACGGGCCAAATTTTTAGGTAATAATCATTAAACTTATCTCTATTTTTACTAAGTTTAGAGAAAAAATAATTTTGTTCTATTATATAATTATTATTCTTAAAACAAAAATAATCTTAATAATATCTAAATGCATGAAAATTGAATATTATTTTCCTCAACTTTAGCACCTTGTTTCTAATAATTTGAAAAACTCGGCACAAAATAGCGGATATGAGTTCATTGTACACACTAATCCCACCAAAAACATTTTCAAGTAAAAATGTTGCCAAGACGAGTCTATATAGCTTACTCTGTGAAAAAGTTATCAGATATCGTATAAAGCCAAGTTCTAAAGACTACTCGCCCTAAATCTACCAGCACCTTGATCAAAATCTATCAAAAAGTGGACAAATCCCATGTAGAACCAAAGTTCTTGATCTATGCGCCCTTAATTTACTAGGCTTAGCTTCACTTACTCTACATTGTAGTTAAAACGTGATGCTTGGCCGTTTTATTTCACACACGATAGATGAATGCCTATAAAATCTTCGTAACGGTAGCAAAAAGTTGGTTAATGGACTTGTTTGAGTATAAAAATAACCAATATTGACCCCGGGCTATTAATTTCGCCTTATTCTTCGTCTGGAATTTAGATGATTTATTGTATTTCTCTTTCATTTGATACCCATATTGTGAGAGTACCTGTGAAAACGATAAATCGCTATTTTGGATTAAAAATAGCGGCATTCATGAAATCTTGTATGAATTGTATTTGTTTTCTCAAACTCTCTCATCATTTGATACCCATATTGTAGGGGTTGATGGGGTTGAAAACGATAAGTCTCCATTGTGGCTGTGTAACACCGAACTTCAATAAAACACCTCACTACTATAATTGAACTCTCTTTATACTTTATTCTTGTTTTTTTTTCGAAAGTGCTATAACTATCCGGATGGCTAGTTGTTTAGTCATAAGCTTGTTTAAACATTTTAGTGTTTGCTAAAATAATAATAATAATATCTCCCACACTGATTTCGGTAACGGTGGCCGGTTTCATTGAAACCAGTCCAGCTACGCAGGAGTTATTTTATAGTGCCCAAGTGTGTGCGCAATGCATAGAAGCACTCTCTTTTTCTTCACTCTCGTAACCCACTGGGACGGATAACCGACACGACTGGCGAGAGATCAAGCGCAAGACAGACTTTTTACATGCCCATCCGACGCATGGATCATCTTTCTTGGCAGAAAATTAGGTGATCAGCCTGCCTTGTCTTAACCAAACTTAAAACATGTTTCCAACGTGGGAATCGAACCCACGACGACCACAGTCGAGAGCCAGGCTCTAAACCACTAGACCACGGAGGCGTAATAACTAAAATTGTATAAATAAATTGATCGTGTCATATTAAAACTTATAAAATTTTGTCATGCGCCAATCAATTAAAAGTCGATTAAGTACTTAATTTATGGTCACAAATTTCTTTGGGTATCGAAGTTTTTACAATTTAGACTACAAAAAATCTACGCATTTGGAGTTTTATGTAACGTTTGTTTTTCGTTTATTGTTATCATTATAAAACGTTACCGACTGTGAAATGTTTGTGTTTAGATGTTTCACAGTTCTAAATATAGATGTCGCTGTTAGGCACCTGCATCGCGCTATCGAGGTGTCGAACGATTTTTATATAAGATTATACGGATATTACATTAACATTAATTAACACTGACGTTAGCTTTATAATCATCTCACATCATATTGTTGTTTTATTTAACAACAGATGGAGCTTGTGCTGGACCGTTCCATACACCGACAGTTATATTATCTCCTGTGTAACCAACAGCAATTTACAACTATTAGCTGCCTGCATATTCGCGCTATTTTAAATAAGTGGATAAATAACAAATTTTCCTCTCATAAATAATATTATAATAATATATTTTTCATCTTCGGTAAAAGTCGGTCACCGATTAATAATTGGTGACCTACTTTTTGTAGATGAATAATAGAATATACTGATTGCAGTAGTGCAACGCACTCAACATACATGCAGTCGGACATAAATTATATGGAGCAAAACTCTGAACGATTATGGGTCCTACAAAAAGTAGGTCGTAGGTTATTTATGTACTTGTATATTATATTCCATTTATAAATTAAAGATCATCAGATCCTTATAATAAACATCCGAATATGGTGGTCCACCATATTATTGGATTCGCCGATGCCCAGCGCCGCGACGCCTGCCGACGCCAAGCGCCGCGACGCCTGCCGACGCCCAGCGCCGCGACGCCTGCCGACGCCCAGCGCCGCGACGCCTAGCGCCGCGACGCCTACCGACGCCCAGCGCCACGACGCCCAGCGCCGCGACGCCTGCCGACGCCCAGCGCCGCGACGCCTGCCGACGCCCAGCGCCGCGACGCCTGCCGACGCCCAGCGCCACGACGCCCAGCGCCGCGACGCCTGCCGACGCCCAGCGTCGCGACGCCTAGCGCCGCGACGCCTGCCGACGCCCAGCGTCACGACGCCAAGCGCCGCGACGCCTACCGACGCCCAGCGTCGCGACGTCTGCTGACGCCAAGCGCCGCGACGCCTACCGACGCCCAGCGTCGCGACGCCTGCCGACGCCTAGTGCCACGACGCCCAGCGCCGCGACGCCTAGCGCCGCGACGCCTACCGACCCCCAGCGTCGCGACGCCTGCCGACGCCTAGCGCCACGACGCCCAGCGCCGTGACGCCTAGCGCCGCGACGCCTGCCGACGCCCAGCGCCGCGACGCCTAGCGCCGCGACGCCCAGCGCCGCGACGGCGACCGACGCCCAGCGCCACGACGCCCAGCGCCGCGACGCCTGCCGACGCCCAGCGTCACGACGCCAAGCGCCGCGACGCCTACCGACGCCCAGCGTCGCGACGCCTGCCGACGCCTAGCGCCACGACGCCCAGCGCCGCGACGCCTAGCACCGCGACGCCTACCGACGCCCAGCGCCACGACGCCCAGCGCCGCGACGCCTGCCGACGCCCAGCGTCACGACGCCTAGCGTCGCGACGCCTGCCGACGCTCAGCGTCGCGACGCCCAGCGCCACGACGCCCAGCGCCGCGACGGCGACCGACGCCCAGCGTCACGACGCCAAGCGCCGCGACGCCTACCGACGCCCAGCGTCGCGACGCCTGCCGACGCCTAGCGCCACGACGCCCAGCGCCGTGACGCCTAACGCCGCGACGCCTGCCGACGCCCAGCGCCACGACGACAAGCGCCGCGACGCCTACCGACGCCCAGCGTCGCGACGCCTGCCGACGCCTAGTGCCACGACGCCCAGCGCCGCGACGCCTAGCGCCGCGACGCCTGCCGACGCCCAGCGCCACGACGCCCAGCGCCGCGACGCCTGCCGACGCCCAGCGTCACGACGCCTAGCGTCGCGACGCCTAGCGTCGCGACGCCTGCCGACGCTCAGCGTCGCGACGTTCAGCGCCACGACGCCCAGCGCCGCGACGGCGACCGACGCCCAGCGTCACGACGCCAAGCGCCGCGACGCCTACCGACGCCCAGCGTCGCGACGCCTGCCGACGCCTAGCGCCACGACGCCCAGCGCCGTGACGCCTAGCGCCGCGACGCCTGCCGACGCCCAGCGCCACGACGACAAGCGCCGCGACGCCCAGCGTCACGACGCCCAGCGCCGCGACGCCCAGCGCCACGACGCCCAGCGCCGCGACGCCTGCCGACGCCCAGCGCCATGACGCCCAGCGCCGCGACGCCTGCCGACGCCCAGCGCCACGACGCCCAGCGCCGCGACGCCTGCCGACGCCCAGCGTCGCGACGCCCAGCGCCACGACGCCCAGCGCCGCGACGGCGACCGACGCCCAGCGTCACGACGCCAAGCGCCGCGACGCCTACCGACGCCCAGCGCCGCGACGTCTGCCGACGCCTACCGATGCCCAGCGTCGCGACGCCTACCGACGCCCAGCGTCGCGACGTCTGCTGACGCCCAGCGCCGCGACGCCTAGCGCCGCGACGCCTACCGACGCCCAGTGCCACGACGCCCAGCGCCGCGACGCCTGCCGACGCCCAGCGTCACGACGCCTAGCGCCGCGACGCCTACCGACGCCCAGCGCCACGATGCCCAATGTCGCGACGCCTGCCGACGCTCAGCGTCGCGACGCCCAGCGCCACGACGCCCAGCGCCACGACGGCGACCAACGCCCAGCGTCACGACGCCAAGCGCCGCGACGCCTACCGACGCCCAGCGTCGCGCCTGCCGACGCCTAGCGCCACGACGCCCAGCGCCGTGACGCCTAGCGCCGCGACGCCTGCCGACGCCCAGCTTCGTGACGCCTGCCGACGCCCAGCGCCGCGACGCCTGCCGACGCCCAGCGTCACGACGCCCAGCGCCACGACGCCCAGCGCCGCGACGCCTGCCGACGCCCAGCGCCACGACGCCCAGCGCCGCGACGCCTGCCGACGCCCAGCGTCGTGACGCCTACCGACGCCCAGCGCCGCGACGCCTGCCGACGCCCAGCGTCACGACGCCCAGCGCCGCGACGCCCAGCGCCGCGACGCCTGCCGACGCCTACCGACGCCCAGCGTCGCGACGCCTACCGACGCCCAGCGTCGCGACGCCTGCTGACGCCTGCCGACACTCAGCGTCGCGACGCCCAGCGCCACGACGCCCAGCGCTGTGACGGTGACCGACGCCCAGCGTCGCGACGCCTGCCGACGCCTAGCGCCACGACGCCCAGCGCCACGACGACAAGCGCCGCGTCGCCGACCGACGCCCAGCGTCACGACGCCAAGCGCCGCGACGCCTACCGACGCCCAGCGTCGCGACGCCTGCCGACACCTAGCGCCACGACGCCCAGCGCCGCGACGCCTGCCGACGCCCAGCGTCGCGACGCCTACCGACGCCTAGCGCCGCGACGCCTGCCGACGCCCAGCGTCGCGACGCCTACCGACGACTAGCGCCGCGACGCCTGCCGACGCCTAGCGCCACGACGCCCAGCGCCACGACGCCAAGCGCCGCGACGCCTACCGACGCCTGCTGACGCCCAGCGTCGCGACGCCTGCCGACGCCTAGCGTCACGACGCCCAGCGCCACGACGCCCAGCGCCGCGACGGCGACCGACGCCCAGCGTCACGACGCCAAGCGCCGCGACGCCCGACGCCCAGCATCGCGACGCCTGCCGACGCCTAGCGCCACGACGCCCAGCGCCACGACGACAAGCGCCGCGACGCCGACCGACGCCCAGCATCACGACGCCAAGCGCTGCGACGCCTGCCGACGCCCAGCGTCGCGACGCCTACCGACGCCTAGCGCCGCGACGCCTACCGACGCCCAGCGCCGCGACGCCTGTCGACGCCCAGCGTCACGACGCCCAGCGCCGCGATGCCTGCCGACACCCAGTGTCACGACGCCTGCCGACGCCCAGCGTCACGACGCCAAGCGCCGCGACGCCAGGTGCTAATATTAGCTAATACCAGCTAGTATTTTCAACAGTACCTTATATCTAATAGTAGTAGTGATGATGATAACTAGCACAAGGAATTCTATAGAATATTTTGAGCCACTGACAAGCTAGTTTCTTACGAATCACATTATAATAATGCTAAGCATACAAAGAACTTTACAGAAAATAAATTTAACAACAGATGGAGCTTGTGCCGGACCTGTTCCATACATCGACAGTTATTTTGTGACCGACAGCAATTTAAAACTATTAGCTGCCTGCATATTCGCGCTAATTTTAAATAAGTGTGTAACGTGTAGCGTTTGCAGTTATGTACATATGCATTTGTATGCATGTGTGATGTAGCCTGTAGTGTCAGATGCCCCACTGAGTCTTTAAGACTAATTTTATGTCCAGTTACAATTTAGTATCCGTAAGGGTATGTTGCCCTGCCGGCACCTATGTACCAATACCTATGTAATATGTATACTTGATAATATAATATTATGAAGTCCTAGTAAACTTTTTATTTAACGACCACAAATAGGGCACACCCTTACATTGGTGACCCTGACGTGATGTGATTGCATAGGTGCCGTGCGTGTTTTCCAAAATAATTCGGACTATAAATTTTAAAAATAAAAAAGCTTTTGAGTGACAATTTAAAGTGTCCGACACGAAGAAGCTGAATACCCTAGCCAAAGAGAATATAATCACTACACCCTAGCGTCGATAGCTGACAAAGTCATGGAGACTGTGAGACCTACGGGAGTAGACGAGATCACCTCCTCATCGACTGACTCGATCGTAGCCGAAATCGCTAAGATCAACAAGCGACTCGACAAGATGACCCTGTCACGCCCGAGAAGAAGATTCTACCGTAGCAGTGGCCGCGCTCGATCCCGTTCTTCTGGACGCCGTCGTCAAGATTCGCGACACAGGACCTATGCTTCTACCACGCGAAGATCCAGGAGAAGGCTCACCGGTGCATTCCGCCCTGCGCCTGGAAGGATGACCAGGGAAACTCTCCGTCGTGCAGCCAGCAGCGGTGGCCAGCTGCATAGGAGTGAATCACCGCTTACTAATTAAAGATAAGTTTAGTCATGTAAGATTTTTAATAGATACCGGCGCAAATGTCTCTGTTATTCCTCGAAATAAAGTAAAAAATTTGAGTGAATATTTTAAAAGTAATAATTACAATTTGTATGCCGCCAATGGAACACTTATAAAAACTTATGGTTTAAAAACTTTAAATTTAAATTTTGGTTTGCGCAGGAATTTCAAATGGACATTTATTGTCGCTGATGTATGCCAGCCAATTATTGGCGCAGATTTTTTGTCGAAATATAGACTGTTAGTTGATATAGCGTCACGTAGATTAATAGACGAAATTACGCACTTAAACGTTTCAGCCGAGGTTGTTCAATGTAACGAACAATCGGTTAAAAGGATCGACGAATGTCATCCTTATTATGACATTCTGGTTTAATACCCAGACATCACCAAGCCCGTTTCGTTTAGGGAACCTGCTAAGCACTCGGTGTACCACTACATCGAGACCAGTGGCCCGCCCGTTCATGCAAAAGCGAGGCCGTTGCCACTTCATAGGTATGCAAAGGTGAAGGAGGAATTTCAGCTCATGCAGGAGCTGGGAATTTGTAGACCGTCGAAAAGTGCGTGGGCCAGTCCACTTCATGTTGTTCCAAAAATGGATGGTCAGTTGCGACCCTGTGGAGATTATAGAGCGCTTAACGCTATCACTAATACTGATAGATATTATCCTATACCCCGTATACATGATTTTACATACATACTTCAAGGCAAAAACGTATTTACGCGAATTGATATCAATCGCGCGTATCATTTTATAATGGTCGCTCCTGAAGACGTTGCTAAGACCGCTATAATTACACCTTTTGGCTTATTTCAATTTCCACGAATGACATTTGGTCTTCGTAATGCCGCACAAACTTTTCAACGGTTTATGAATCATACAGTTTTGGAAGGTTTAGACTTTTTATATACGTACATTGATGACGTCATAATTGCAAGTGAAGATTTAGTTACGATGCGATGCGATGATAGCATCGTATGTCGGATGGGCAGTAGTGTTATTTCTGTTAGGCGTATTGTCTGCCTATGTTCTTTGTCGTTACGGCATTAACCAGACCGGTCTTTTACCCGCTGGCAACACTACCGTAAACTTGACATTGTAAAGTCTCCCAACTAAAAATTGTAAAATAAATATAAACTTTATTGTATTTATAATAAAAAGTTGATAATAACATTGTTTTAAGTATTATTAATAAGGAAAATAATAAGTTATTGTGCTGTGTTCAAGTGAATTTGTGTTATTATCAATTTAATAAGTGCCTTACGTCAACGGCGATCAGCTGTCAAGGTAATTCAAATTTTCGTATTAAAATTATTAAAAACACTTAAAAATCAAAATATTTCTCAGCTAGTGTAGTAATTATAACCATAATTACCTACAAGCTGATTTAGGTTGACGATAGGCGATAATAATTAACGCTGAAAGGAAGCAACAGATCAGCTGTTTAAAAACTTAGTATAGGTTACTTAGGCCGGTCAGTGGGATTGATAGACCCTGTTATTCCTTTTTAACAACTTATTTACCTCACTCTAGCTTGCGTGACCCCTATACACCGAGCAAATATCTCACCATCTAAAGATATCGAGTGACAGGATCATTTAAGGAGAACTTGGTATTGTTGATTCCACTGACATAGTAGTTTATTTCGAAATCAGTTTAATTTTTTCTCTTGATATTTATAACTAGTAAGATAAAATTTATTGCTAGGTTAGCTTGTAGGTTTGGCACAGACTGATATCTTCTTTTAACATCTTACATACACCACTCTAGCTTGCGTGACCGCTTTACACCGAGCAAATATCTCAACATCTATAGATATCGAGTGGTTGGGACTATTTGGGAGGTATTGGAAAGTGTTGAATCTGCTAGCTAGTTAGGTAATTAGCTTATTGATAGACAGATTAGTCTATTAATTAACTGATTATCTCATAGTTTCTGTATCTTAATAGATTATCATGATGACTAGAGGAAACCTGGCCCGTCAGACTGAGGAGCAACTCCGTCTGACGCTTCAGGAACTAAAAGATTACAAGAAACAAAATGAACTGTTGCTTTCTGAACGTGAAGATAGTGAAAAAGAGATGTTAAGAATCATTAATAAAAATTCTGAGCTAAAAATTGAACTTAGTAGGTTAAATGTTAATTATGATAATTTGTATCAAAAAAGCACAGAATTACAAGATATTGTGGACAGTTTTGATCAGTGTAGGGATGAGTATGAGGAAGCCCTGAGTAACACTAGTATGTGGAAGCGGAAGCTACATGAAGCCCAAACTCAAATCAAGTCATTGGAAAGTCAAATACAGGAGCACAATTCCTCAAAAACACAAAACTTGTTCCAAGAAATGTTTGGAAGGGATCCTAGTATTTTTGAAAAAGATGTCACTAATAAAACAAATTTTTTACCAACTATTGACTTGACAGGTGACGATACTATGCCCTCCCATACATTTCCCAGCAAAAATAAATTAAAAAAATATGTTAAAGTCAACAAGCACATTAAAAAAACCAGAAAACTGTTGTTAAAAAATAAGAAAAATATATTGAAATTATCCAAGTTAACAAAGGATAAATTGTATTTTAAAAATCAGTACTTAGTTAGTACTAAAAATCTAGAAGATACAAAATGTACATATGAGGCAGAGGTATGCAGTCTCCAAACTGAAATTACACAACTACATAACTCCCTAAAGTCGATAACTAAAAAATATGAATTGGCCCAATTAGAGATATCTAGTCATATATCTGCGTTGAATACCTTACTGGAAGTTTCACATTACAATGAAGAAAGGGTTGAGTCTTTATTGAGACTTAACTCTGTGTGTAATTGCAAAGTAAGCTATTCAATGGATAATTCTTATAGTGTAGGTGTGGAGACTCCTACTAAACCCTCCATGAAAGAAATCTTGATTGCATCATCTGCTTCAAGCTCAGGCTTAATCAGTATTTACAGCGATGAGCTTGGTCGAGGAGTCGGGGTGCAATTGAACAAGTTGTATGATGGACAGTCTGTATATAATACCTGTATGCCAGGTGCAACATTTGAACAAATAGCTAAAAAAATTTTATGTACAGCTCACTGTCCAAATACAACACTTATAATATTAGTGGGGAGACGAGGAAATGTCAATAAGACAAAAATGGATAATTATATAGAATTATTAAACAAACTTCAGAATATTAACAAAATTATATTATTTACATTTCCTTACACAAAGCATTTGCCACGGGAAAATCAAATTAGACATAATCTTAACAGCCAATTGTATGCTGCTGTTAATAATAACTGCATATTATTAAATAAATATGACAATAAGATTAATATTATTGACATTAATAATATTTTAAATTATAAATTATGTAAGTTGACATTAGATAGATATTTTCTATCTTTTTACTTTACAAGACTGATAGCTAGTGCGCTATTAACTTTTTTGTATATAAACCCAGCCAAGAATTTGGCTAGTAAGACAACAACTGCTTCTATTGAGCAGTCTAGTTATAATATGACAAATTGTAACAGCTTGGAATATGTTCCAAATAATAATAATTTAAATTAGACTTTAAGACAACAGAGGAAGTCTCTAGCACTATAGATTTAAGTAATCATGAAAATACCATTATTCAATATAATAAACAACATTCACTTAAGCTGGTGCATCAAAATATACAAGGAATGGCTAGTAAAGAACTAGAAATTGAATTATTTTTAAATAATAATAATATAGATATTTTGTGTCTCACAGAACATTGGTTCAAGAAAAATGAAATTTTGTTAAATTTTAGTATGCACCAGCTCGCAAGTTCTTTCTGCAGAGAAAAAGCGATAAGAGGTGGTTCGCTTATATTAATTAACAAGAATTTAAAATATAAAGAACGTAAAGACATAGTGAGCCTCTCTACAGAAAGAACAACTGAAATAGCCTGCATAGAGATGGGAGACTTTATTATTGTAAGCGTATACAGGCCTCCATTAGGATTATATGATTCATTCGAAAAAAATATGGAAATATTATTAACAAAATTATGTGAATCTAACAAACAAATACTATTATGTGGTGATTTCAATATCAATATTTTAGAAAGTAATTCTACCACAGTTAGATTCACATCCTTGTTAAAATCATATAATCTAAGTAATTTATTTCTAGAACCCACTAGGATCAGTACCAACTCTGCTACATGCATTGATAATATATTTAGTAACATAGATCCAATTAATAAAGAAATTATCAACATGCTAAGCTCTGATCACTGTGGACAGCAAGCAATTTTTAATATAAACAGTAAATGTAAACAAATAAAAAAAGACAGAAATACATGTATACCAATAAATGTTAAACGTATTGAGAAGTTTAGAGGTAGAATAAAGGCTAACATTGGTCAATTAGAATTTCATTATAGCCCAGATAGGGCATTTGATAAACTATTTCAGTTGATTAAATATCATTTCGATACTATTTTTACCTCTAAGACAGTAACAATTAACAATAAAAGTAAATTCAGTGAATGGGCAACAACGGGTATTTTGAAAAGTAGATTCAAAATGTATGAACTTTATAATGAAAGAACATTTAATCAAAGTGAAGAATTTAAAAATTATGTAAAATTATATTCTAAAATATTTAAGCAAGTTTGCTCTGCAGCTAAATCTCTTCACATTAAAAATAAAATTAAAAATTCAAACAATAAAGTAAAAACTACATGGCAAATAATTGCAAATGAAACTGGAAAAGTCACCAGTCGCAACTCAAATTTTAAATTGAATATAGATGATAAAATCATTAAATCTGACATTGAAGTTGCTACTGTTTTTGAAAAATATTTTGCTGACATTCCGGTTTCAACTACAAAAAATTTAAATGCCTCTTCCGTTGATGCTGAATTACTTCTGAAAGAAAATGTAAAAGAGTGTGAAGTCGACTTTCGATTTAGAGAAATAGGGCCCCAAGACATAATAAAAAACTTTAATTTGTTAAATATTAAGAATACTACAGATTTATGGGGCCTATCAACGAAAGTTATCAAATCGATAGTCGATATTATTGCACCTTACTTATCAACTGTTTTCAATGATTGTATAAAAAGTGGCTCTTTTCCTGATTTAATGAAACATAGTAAAGTAATACCTCTGTTTAAATCTGGCTGTAGGTCGGATCCATCTAATTTCCGACCTATATCTATTCTACCAACGCTAAGTAAAATATATGAAAAAATAATACTTAATCAATTGCTAGCACATTTTAATATCAATAACATCTTGCATGATAAACAATTCGGGTTTACAAAGGGACGCTCTACAACAGATGCAGGCGCCGATTTGATAAGTAATATTTTTGATGCTTGGGAGGGATCGCGGGATGCTCTTGGAATATTCTGCGATCTCTCCAAGGCATTTGACTGTGTGCAGCACACAACATTGATCAGGAAACTAGGCCACTATGGGGTAAAGGGTCAGGCACTCGCCCTCTTGAAATCATACTTATCAAATAGAACTCAGAGGGTTGAGGTAAATGGAAAAAAATCTGTAGGCTCTAAAATAGAGATGGGGGTCCCACAAGGATCTATTTTAGGTCCTTTTTTATTTTTAATTTATATAAATGACCTACCATACCTCATAAATGAAAAACATGGGATAGTATTATTTGCTGATGATACGTCTCTTATTTTTAATATGAAACGACAAAATACATGCCACGACGAAGTAAATAATGCTCTCTCAAAGATAGTACATTGGTTTAGTGTCAATAATCTTTTACTAAATAATAAAAAAACAAAATGTGTCAAATTCACATTGCCAAATGTAAGGCAATTTGAAACCAATGTGCTATTAAATAATGAACGTATGGAACTAGTGGATACAGCAGTATTCTTAGGTATAACATTAGATTCAAAACTTCAGTGGGGCCCTCATATTGCTAGGCTGGCCGACAGACTCAGTTCAGCAGCATACGCAGTTAGTAAAATTAGACAATATTCAGATGAAAGTACAGCACGTCTAGTGTATTTTAGTTACTTTCATAGTATAATGTCCTATGGCATTTTGCTATGGGGCAACGCTGCAGATATAAATAATATATTTGTGCTGCAGAAGCGAGCTGTTCGGGCAATCTACAAACTGGCCCCTAACACCTCACTTAGAGAAAAGTTTAAGGAAACAGGAATCTTAACTGTACCTTCTCAGTACGTCCTTTCAAATTTAATGTATGTTAAAAAAAATTTACACTTATTTAAGAAGAAAAGTGAGAACCATAATAGAAATACTCGAAATAAGCATAAACTTGATGTACCAGTGACTAGACTTAGTAAAGTAAAAAAATCGTTTAAGGGCCAATGTATACGCCTATACAATAGGATCCCAGAAAACGTTCAAAATTTTTCTAACAATAAGTTTAAGAAAGTAGCCAAAGAACGTTTGTGTGCAAAAGCTTACTATACAGTAAATGATTTTATGAATGACAGCACACCTTGGGAATAAGGTAGCCCTCTGCAAGGCTATATTTAAATACTATAAAATTACTGTACTTTTGTTATTTAGTTTTAGTTCTGACATTTGTAAATCTTAAAAAAGAGCAATTTTCCATCTTTTTGGTAAAAGATGGCCCCACGCGAGTTTCTTACGCCGGTTCTTCTCGCTGGGCTAGTTCCCGAACCGGTGGTAGGCATCAAATAGTCTCGACGTTCAGAAAACATTTTGTAAAAATTTATTCTGAATAAAATGTTTTGATTTTGATTGATTTGATTTTGATTTAGACGAACAAGTGGCTACTGGAGCAGGTCGAGTCCTTGCAGAACTCTACCATGTCTAACTTCTCCAGAGTCACAGCGAGTTTTCGTAAGGCTCGCGATACCGCCAAGCCGGCGCAGACCCATATAGAAGTCTGCTAGAGTGCAAAAGTGTTATATTTATGTTCGCGTTTGCGGTGCTTGGTGGGTCAAGTTTTTTTCTCTAATTATAGTGTAAAGTTCATTTTAAATTCATAACTATAGATTATTTGTTGTTTGTTTCATTTTTATATAGTAAAACATGTTGTTTGAATTATATTGATGAAATAATTTCTCAGTAATGTAATGTAGGTATTCTTATTGCATTATTACATTCATTGTAATTTGTAATTGTATCTTGGTAGCATATTGTTATTTGTTATGCCTTGGGAAGTTGTCATGTTTTGCAAATGCGCATATTCGACATCTTGCATGTAATAGGTAGGATTATATACGTATAGTTATATAAAATATTATGAATAAAGTTAAAATATAATTAGACGGTTTCAGATTAAACTTGACTGTTGTCAGTTCTGGTTCCCGAGTAAGATATAATTATAATTTGTTATTGATACGGTACGAAAACACATGACTCATACCAACACCAATATTAATGCTGTATAGTTTAAAGTAAATGAAATCTATGTTAATGTGATATTATGATTTTAAGTATAATGTAAAATACTAACAGTCTATATTATAAAAATATAGACTAATGTTTAATGTGGTATCTGTAATAACAATTGATGTAAATATTATTAAGACTTCCGTTATAAACTAAGATATTACAATGTAATTGATAATAACTATATTATTGTTTATAAGTCGCTGATGTATTTAAATGTTTTGTGATTACTTAAATTTATATTTTTAAATAATTGTAATTGTGAATAGAAAATGTATTTAAGTACATTTTGTATTTACAATCTATGCCCTACATTTGTGGCAACCCTGGTATGTTATAAAAAGGGCTGTCACTGCTTCGAGGGTCTCTTGTTGGATTTGAAAGCTGAGACATTCAGGTGATGTACTTGTTTCTGTAATATAATTCTTATTTCTGTAATTTAATATTCCTTGATGTATATATTGGTTACTATTTTGAGATTTAATATTTCTGTAATGTTGTAAAGATTATAATACAGTTCGTTTTGATATTTTTCGTAGTTAAAGTGTATTTATAGCTATAAAGTTATTTCATATTAATTTGGATCATTATTCCGTATTATGTAAATGTAGAAATTATATAAGTATATTATAGTATCGATAGTAATGTTGTTATTCGATTAGATATGTTCTATAAACAGAAATTAGGTCACCTATTAAATTTTATATCTACCCACATATTGCCTTATGTTATGTCCGATTAACAATCGGTATTTAAGTAATCTACCTTTTAAAAGTATTAGAAGATATTATAATTCTTATGTTCAGTTAAGGTTTTTTAATAATTTACTGTTATAATACCTAAGTTCCCTTACATTTTAAATTGCTTAGGGTAGGTACTTGAATATAATTGTATTTCTATAATGGTTAACTATTTAAGGCGAATGGTCAAGCAAAATGCGTTTTTCACGACTTTTAGGCTATGTTTTTCAGCTAAATTACAGACTGGGGAAATAAAGAAATTTTGTGTAATTATAAAGTGTATCTTGAAGTATATTGTTGTTGTCGATTTTTTTGATGATCTTTACTCAGTAATCAGAAATACATTTTAGAAAATGCTATGACTCGCGTAAAATGAATATTTTAGGATGGATTTTTTTTTGGTTTGGCTTATCCGTTTATAATGAATCTTTGCATGCATGCTTCTTTACTTTGTATCTTGGTGTTCATTGTCGATTTGTAACAAATACTATTGCAAAATAGAAGTTATATCATAAAAGGTCTTTGGTGCCTACTGTAAATCAAACTCCACTAGTAAAGTATTTGCTCACAACATTTAATCAGGCGTTTAGTTATGGAATGCAACGTTGCCAGTTCGATGCAACCCATGTACAATGCAGCGTTGCCGTTCCGCACGGCGCGCACAGTAATTAGGCAGATAAGAGTAATACAATCTCGCGTGGTCTTGTTTTGATTTGACAAATGACAATTGACATTACCGGCTTGTATAAATTTTATATTCTAGTTTGCACATGTTGTGTGATTACGGTTCGACTTTGAAACAAACATAGGTAATAAAAGTATTCCGAAACAAAGTAACAAACGATTATTGAAGTTGCTATATAAAAGAAGAACTCGTGTTGCAAATCAGACAAAAGCAAAGCAAATGATATTGAAAAGTAAGTAGGTACCTATCTAATTATAAAATAGACATATTTTTTGTTATTGTACCTATAATGTAAAGAATTTCCCGCGGTCCCATAGACTTAAAATTAGATATGAAGCTGTATTCCTGGTGACGATAGGTTCTATTAGAAGTTGGTCGCTATTGAGTTAATAGGTACCTACTTTTAAGTCTATGGAACCGCGAAAAGTCCCCAAAAGATCCCAAGATTCCGCCTGTACAGAAAAGATAAAAATTATGATGATCATCAGATGCATAATTTACAATTATAGTCGACAGACAGTGTCATTGTAATGTAAATGTTTATCATACAGAATACTTATCACAGAGACATCAAACAATTACTCTTTACTGCTACACTATTATACAGTTAAACCTACAGTTAGACATAATGTTAAAAAAATTGCTTGCCATGGAAATATGCCATAGCTCTGAAGCTATGAACCTGAGTTCATTAACAATAAAGGAGTCCGTAAAAAATATTTAAAAAACCATGTCTTTAGTCAACAAAATATTGGCTCCTACTGCGTGTAAAGTGATTCGTGATTTTGCCTTTACAGTTCATTGACTTGGGTTTTTTTGTTATTAAAAAAATAAAAAATGGCATTAAAAATAAATATTGCTGTATTTGTGTCCTAGCTCAGAACAAGGGTAAAGAGGCAAAATATCACACATGCTACAAAAATTATTCTGGTAATTTACTAGCTTTTTTTTGACTCGTAGTACCCTTTATTTCCCTGTTTTCTACGTGTATTAGGTACTATTATATTACTCTGACTGAGGTATAACTAATAGTTATACTATTTCATAATTAATAATAAATCAAAACTAAATTTAGTTTTTTCTTTTAGGAGCGTCTACAGGAATGTAGTCTGAGATCTTGGTGCAAGGGTTTAAAAAAAGTATAGAAATGCGCGTTAAATATCGGACGGGGACGCCAACACGTATTCAAAAATAATCCAATCTAGACCTTATGAATATTATACCGTTGAAAAAGTAGAATGCCGGAATCATTTACTTACAAATTTTTTAAATAAATTTTTAGCATTAAGTACAGATACAAAGTATTCTTTGAAATACAGAAAAAACATAACAAAATGAAGAATATTAGGTACCAGAAAAGTATCATTCAATACTCAAAAACCTTTATCCGTTCTGCATAAATCAATTGTTGGAAAAAGTCCACGCAACGAAATTAAACGGAACGAAGAAAAACGAATGAAGAGTCGGAAACTGACTCAGAAATATTTAGAGGAGATTGACCCAAGGTGGAACAAACTATGGGGAAAATTGCTCAAAACCGGATATGGCTGAAGATATAAGAATATATAAGAAGCTCTGTTATCACTTGGTCTCAGTCAAATTTGCAATGACAGTCGTGACGTGCTAAATCAACGTGTGAGTGAGGACACTAATAGTTACATCTCTGTCATAACTAAGTCGTGAACGTCCGTGTGTTATCGGGAACGCTCGTGTATTCCAACTGCACATGTGTGAGAGGGAGACAGACTGCGGAAGAAGATATTGACAGCTGCTGTCACCGTTTTACGTAAACTTCAAACTCGCAAATATAACCTAATTTTGTTGAAAAAATCCTACGGCAGCAGAATCATGAATGATAATAATAAAATTGACACTGGTTCACACCCAAATTTGTCCACATTGAGAGATGATAATGTCGGTGTCACTCTGAGAAAGCGAAAGCAGCCCGAATGTTGTAATCACTCGGATGTATTAATTGATTTCCAAAATAAAATTATGAATACCATAAAAACCACCCTCGAAACCCACAACCAAAACATATTGGGGTCCCTGCAGGGATTACGTGACGATATAAACGTTTTTAAACTCGAGTTGAGTACGGTGAACAACAAAATAGATAAACTTTCTCAAGAACAAACATCTATAAAAAATGATATGAGTGATTTGACGTCGGCAAATGTTAATAACATTAGCAAATTACACTCCATATCCACTGATGTCACTCAACTACAGATGAATGTTTCTAGCCTATCGGAACAATTACGTACCAAGAAGCAACAGGGAAGAGTTAATAATCTGGAAATCACAGGAATTCCATTCACAAAAGGTGAAAATTTAATAATTATAATGCAAAACATTTCGAAGAAGATTAATTTTCCTATTACTGAAACGGATATCGATCACATTCACCGAGTTCGACGTTTCACTACAAACAACACCAACAACGATTCGACCATACCCAATATCATCATCAAGTTTACCCAGAAGAAACGCAAAAACGACATGCTGGCTGCTGCTCGTGCGCGCCGAGGTCTGACCACTGCGGATGCTGGATTGGACGGGCCGGCGAAACCTATATACATCAATGATCATCTGACCCCATATAATAAACAATTACACAAGCAGGTTCGCCAACGTGCTATAGACAATAATTATAAATATGTTTGGGTATCCGATTGTAAAATCTTGGTACGTAAAACCGATTTCTCAAAAATACAATGTATTTCAGATGAATCTGATCTCGCAAAATTAAAATGACTATCTATTTTTATTATTTGCATGCCATTCTTATCACCTGTAGTCCTACATATATTATTATTAACAAATTCTTATAACTTAAAAATAATATGTTATTGTAAAGTTAATTTAAATTTAATATATAAGTCTCATTACCATAATTATTGTACAATAAGCTTACTAACTATTGTTAATGGAACGTGTAAACTTTTTGGGAATTTCATTATAATTCGATAACACTAATATATCATTTTATTATCAGAACGTGAGGGGTTTACGCACAAAATCACATTCCTTTCTTAGGGGAGTCCTAAATAATAATTTTGATATCATTTGTATCACAGAAACATGGCTTACTCAAAATTACTATAATAGTGAGTATTTTGATAATCGATATGAACTTTATCGCTGCGATCGAAACAGTCGAGCTACCGGACACGATCGCGGCGGTGGAGTAATGATAGCCGTGCGCCGTGAGCTTTGTCCCAGGCAGCGCAGTGACATCCGCGCGCCGCCGTTATCGGAGGAGGTATGGGTCTCCCTGCCCTTACGCGCGAGCGTCACAGCTGGCCCGTCGGCCGCGGCGGCGCGAAACAACGCACCGAACCAGTATTTACATATTATTTGTACGTATATTCCGCACGGAAACAGCCATGAATCGATGCTAACGTCTTTTTATGATCGAGTAAATGAATTTATACAAAGTAATAACTCCAGCGATACATATGTAATAATTGGAGACTTTAATATAACATATGCTACCTGGGATTACAATCCTACCTCCAATTCAATGGATATTTTTACCAATGGCGATAAATTAGCCTGTTTGACCAACGATTTCATGAATCTTTCATTATTATCACAGTATAATAATCAATTTAACCATAACTATAGATTATTGGACCTAGTTTTTAGCAATGTAATGTGTCATATTTCACCCTGTGAAAGTCCACTTGTACCACAAGACCCCCATCATAAGTCCTTAGAGTTTGATATAAAACTAAATTATAGTTCTACACTTAAACTTGCCTCCAGCATTAAAAGACAATTTTATAAGGCCGATTATAGCTTAATAAAAACTGCCCTTAGCTCTGTTGACTGGAAAACATCTCTAACCAAGTTTCACAATGTTGACCTTATGACTAATTATTTTTACAGTATTATTAATAATACAATTGAACAATACGTCCCCTCTTACATACAAAGTGGTAAACAAAAATATCCCCCGTGGTACACAAAACCGCTTATAAAATTATGTAAAGAAAAATGTAAATACCATAAAAAATGGAAAACATATGGCAATCTTTTAGATTATAACACTTTTTCGACACTACGAAGCCGTTTTAAAAAAATGTCTGAAGATTGTTATAAAAATTTTATTGATTTATCTGAAAAGAACATCAAAAATAATCCTAAATCGTTCTGGTCCTTCGTTAAGTCTAAGAATGAGTCTAGTCAAATCCCAGAAAGAATGTTATATCAGGACCAAGTACTCTCAACTGGTAGTGAAATTTGCGATGCCTTTAATAAATATTTTAATTCCGTTTTTATCAATAATACTTCTCAAATAACTAATAATAATAACAATTCTTCATCAAGTGTAGATATAAGTTCAGTAAATATTAATTTTAATATAGTATTACATGAATTAAAAAAAGTTAATACTAAAAAGGGTGCGGGATCAGATGACCTTCATCCTATCTTTATCTCTAGATGTGCTGAGGTTCTTGCTAAACCAGTAACGATCATTTTCTGTACTTCAATTGAAACAGGAGTTTTTCCTGACATATGGAAAAAATCTATTATAACTCCCATTCCCAAAAATAATAAAAAAGATAAAATAACAGAATATAGACCTATTTCTAAATTGTGCGTTCTTGGTAAGATACTTGAAAAAATTGTAACTTCACAAATTTCATCGGCTTTTCGAAATCATATATCTCAATATCAACATGGCTTTTTTAAATACCGTAGCGTAGATAGTAATATGTTAAATTTTTCTGACTTTTTAATAAAAGCATTGGATAACAATTTACAGGTGGATGTCGTGTACACCGACTTCTCGAAAGCATTCGATAAAATAAATCATGATAAGTTGATCGACAAACTTGAGAGAGCCGGTGTGCACGGCAACCTCCTCAGATGGATCAACTCTTACATAAGAAATCGTAGCCAGGCCGTCTACCTTAAAGGTCACTCTTCCCGATTCCTCCCTGTCCCCTCCGGAGTTCCCCAGGGATCACATCTTGGGCCTCTACTGTTCAATCTCTACATAAATGACATAGGATTAATATTCAGACATAGTAAACACCTACTTTACGCTGATGATACAAAAATTTTTATAGTCATTAAGTCCATAATTGATTGTACAAAACTACAAATTGATTTATTATCTCTAGAGCAATATTGTGAAACTAATCAATTGTTCTTAAATATAGACAAATGTTTTATTATGTCATACACACGCAAAATTCACCAGATTAACTTCGACTACATGATAAAAGATTCTATCCTTAAAAGAGTTTCAACCATTCGAGACCTCGGCTTGATAATGGATTCCAAATTAACTTTTTATAATCATATTGACCATATAGTTAGTACCGCATTTCGTAACCTAGGTTTTATGCTTCGTATAAGTAAACCCTTTAAAGACGTTAAAACATTAAAAATTCTTTACTTCTCTTTTGTGCGTTCTATCTTGGATTTTTGTAGCACTGTTTGGAGCCCATGTTTTCAATCACATATTAGTCGCATTGAAAACGTCCAGAAAAAATTTCTTAAGTCACTTAATTACCGTATAAATATTCATAATGAAACTTATGTAGATGCCCTACGTAGACATAATTTAGCAACTCTTCATAACAGACGAACCATGTTTGACATCACTCAATTATTTAAAATTTTAAATTCGCTGACCGACTCGCCTTCTCTATTATCTAAAATATCATTTAAATCTCACACGCGACTTCCTGTGCGCCCCTCACGAAATAAACCACTTTTTGTTCCTCCAACACTTTTTAAAACTTATACTCGTAACTCATTTTTATACCGTTCCACTAACAATTATAATAGAGACTTCACCGACATAGACATGTTCAATAACTCTCTCAATAGCCTAAAATCAAAATTGAAACGTAAATTTAATATTGTCTGAGATCTTTTACTCGATTTACAAATGTTTCCTTACATTGACACATATTTATTATATTATTATATAGTTATTTGCTTATATTATGTATCTAACTTTTTTTTTTTTTAAGCGCGTCTTTCTAAATAAGAGCTTAAATTTTGTTATTGTTTCTGTAATTCCTTTTCGGCACTGTAGGTTTATTATAAAATCATATATGTTGCAAGTATTATTCCTGTATGTAACTGTTTGTTGCCAAAATAAAGAGAAAAAAAAAAAAAAGATATTATGCTGGAGAATTCAAAAAGAGTATTTTTGCAGAATTTAGAGAGAAACGCCGAGGAAAGACAGAAAAAAAAAGCTGAAAGACTTCTATATGGATTGCATACTACCAGAATTAGGGGATCCTAGATATCTGAGAAATATACCCATTAGAGACCCACAGTATATAACAGAGGCTGTCAACAAAAAAATAAAAAAAGTCTAAAAAAAGAAAGTCAGCCCCCTACCATTCAAGCCAACAAGTCCCATTGCCAACAAGGAAAAAAAATAACTTCAAAAATAATAAACAAATCTATTTAAATTAATATTTTTTTTTTAACATCCTGTATGAATCATCTATAGACAAAAGTTCCCTGTGTAAGAAGTAAACTGTAAAAAATTAAACAAAATGTATATAATACAAACGGGTATAAAAAAAGAGCAGTCACTATAACTTTGGGATATGATTATAGGACCTCGACTGATTCTAGAAACTTTATTTTTTGTAAAAAAAAATTTTTTTTTGCTATTTATTTTAGTCGCAAGGCTAAACTGTTTAGAACTACGTTCTGCATTAAATAATTAAATTTTATAATTTTTGCCCTAGTACGTAATGAACGTCTTACGCGTGCTATAGACCTCTCAGCGTAATTAGCTGATCGCTGTGTTGTGCACATTGTAGATTGCCTATTGAAAATTTTTGAAACAGTGGATTAAAAGCAAATGACTAGTAGCAATGCATATGTTACGGTAAGAGTGAATAATTCAAGATTATTAATAATTATCTATTATTATTAATAATTACCGAAAGTCGAGGTTAAAGTGATAAATTAATCACATTTGTCGGTTTTTATTAATAATTTAACCCTAGTAGTGATAAATGTAATAAGTGGCCAAGGGTTGCGGGGCGGGGCGGTGTGTGCGACGTGCGAGAGGTGCGGGGGGGGGGGGGGGGGGGGGGGCTCGGTGTTATTGTTTTAAAAGCACGCGCACGTTATTTGTTGTTGCTGAAATGCAAAAATATTCTATTTAATTCATTGCCAGAAGCGAATTCTGCCTAACTCACTTTAGTTACGGAAAATAGGTGATTGAACTAGAATAAAAATGGCTAGGTTAGGTTAGGTGAGACATTTAAGATTGCACACGAGCCGAGCGAAACGTGCCGCGGCAGCGGCCGGCGAGTGCCAGAAGCGAATTCTGCCCGTTTAACTCTTTTTCAGAGAAAATAAGTAATTATACTAAAATAGAAACTTCTCAAAATCGTATATTATTTGACTAGTAGTTATGGCATGACTTTAATGGCCTATAGTAAAAAAAGCTGTCAAAATTACCTCAAAAGTAGTCGAATCTTCATACAAAAATACGAATTTTAAATATACAGAATAACATTTACCAATATGTGTCGTGAATTATTAATAATTACTACTAAAAGTAATAAATTTCGATCATTTATTCACATTTACCAAAACATGTGGTTATTATTAATAATTTTGTAAAAATATTAATAATTTTCAATTAATCAGATTTACCGTAACACATATATCTCTTGCCTGGTTATTCCCCCACGAAGTTATAGTGACTGCTCTTTTTACACGCTGTATATATATTTAAATATATATATATATATATACAGATATATATTAGCAGTCATAAATTAATCGTTTGAGCCGTATTCGATATACATATAATAAGGGACATTAGTCCAGTCATTTTAGCTTAAATTTGGCAAGAATCTTGGAATTAGAGATACCCAGCTGTAAGTCTGTAAATAGTTGTATATTGACTCCCCCAAAAGTTGTCTCAAAACTTACATAATATGGTAGGGTGTACGCTACTATTAAATTTCAAGGGTCGAAGATCATATTTCTTTGTTATACTTTTCTTATCAATTATAAGGTATCTCGAATTCCGAGGTGAACTTACTAAAATGGCTGGACTAATACAAATAATAAGGGTTAAACGGGGATAAAATAAAAAAAAAATCTAAGTATATATTATTTAGTATATAAAATGTAGCCTCTGTTTATTATTACTCTGCTCAACTCAGAGAAATATGCTAAATGCGCCATCTAGCGAAAATATAATTTGACATCCTAATGCACGCTACATTGAACTACTATTCATAAATAGATGGCGTTAGCTCCACGTCCAAACACTCAAGGTCATTTGCTTGACCATTCGTCTTAAGTCGAAATATCAATTGAATAAACTCCTGGCAATAAATTATTATTAGTTATTAAATAAAATGTAATAGTATTCTGTATAATAATATTTAATAGTAGCAACTGGTTGATAATATTGTAAGTATCTCCATTCGAATATACATTGTGGAAAGTAAACCGTTACAATAAACTTTAGATACATTTTAACTTGGCTTTGAATTATTTTAGTAAAAATTCCAATCAATATAATATATTTATATATCTCCTCATCCTATGTTAGCTATATTTTTTTTATAGCTAACACATGCATTTCTTATTGCACTTATACATAACATAATTATAAGAATTATTTTATATGTTTGTAATACATGTATAAAACATATTGTAATGAAAAATTTTAAATTTTTGGGGGGAGTACTGTAACGTGCAGCGTATGCAGTTATGCACATATGCATTTGTATGCATGTGTGATGTAGCCTGTAGTGTCAGGTGCCCCGCTTAGTCTTTAAGACTAATTTTATGTCCAGTTACAATTTAGTATCCGTAAGGGTATGTTGCCCTGCCGGCACCTATGTACCAATACCTATGTAATATTATTAGTATGTATACTTGATAATATAATATTATGAAGTCCTAGTAAACTTTTTATTTAACGACCACAAATAGGGCACACCCTTACAAGTGGATAAAAAACAAATTTTCCTCTCATAAATAATATAATAATATATTTTTCATCTTCGGTAAAAGTCGGTCACCGATTAATAATTGGTGACCGACTTTTTGTGGATGAATAATAGAATATACTGATTGCAGTAGTGCAACGCACTCAACATACATAAAGTCGGACATAAATTATATGGAGCAAAACTCTGAACGATTATGGGTCCTACAAAAAGTAGGTCGTAGATTTTTGATGTACTTGTATATTATATTCCTTTTATAAATTAAAGATCATCAGATCCTTATAATAAACATCCTTTTGAATCCAATATGGTGGCCCACCATATTGGATTCAAAATTGCGGCAGCGATAAAATCTAAAGTATAGTAGCTACGACATTCAAACTTTGTATAATTAATGTATTTACTGGTGTCATTATATGTTGAAATTTTCAACTATTTAGCATCATCCAAAGCAAAGTTATGAGAGTTCAAAAAAACGACGAAACCTTTCGAGAAAAGGTAGGTAGTGCCCTTGCGCTTCGCTTGGCTCGTCTTGACGGGGCACGACCGTGCCCCCAGATGCTACAAAATGTTATAGAGTGTGTATAAAGAACAGTCACTATAACTTTGAGATACCATTATATTGCCTTTCCTAATTTTAAAAATGTATTTTAAAATTTATATTTAATATTATTTTCAAATTAAACTTACTAGCTTTTTTTCGGAAAGTCAACAAAATTGTCTCCTACCGGTTAAACCCTAACCAACCGAGAAGAACCAGCGCAAGAAACTCGAAATTTCTTCATTAAGAATATAAGGGTGGTCTAGCGGTCCTCGGATCTCAGTTCATAACCTGAGGTCGCCCTGGGACCCATCGAGTCATTTGTTCAACAAACGGGTCATAAACGAATTTAACAATTTCACCCAGCGACCCTACAGTTTAGAGTTTAGTTCAAATGTAACAGTTATTTGCTTTATGAATTTTGTGAATGTCAATTGTTGAGAACACTCCAATTTAAATGGAAATAATTTGTACAGTTTGTGAAAAAGCAGTCACTATAACTTTGGGATATGTTTAATGGTTCCTTTTTTATAACGCTTTTATTAGCTTGGGTTGTATCTATGTAACGGAATCTTTGAACTTAATTTTCACCAGTTTCCAGAAGTCAGATTAATTTGAAACTTTGCATACGTATCAAGGACCGATGACAATGAAAAAAAAAAAAAAAAAAAAAAAAAAAGACCGGAACTTTAATTAACTAGACGTGTCGAAAAGTCCCGATTACTTCTGTATCACATACGATTTCTGTATAGCTTCGGTTTTACAGTCGATAAGGAAGGAATTAATTATATTTAAAACATATCACGGTATTCGGATTGAAGAACTCGATTGTTCTAAGTTAATAAGTTAACAGGAAAAACTCCATGCAACAGTGAAGCTTTGAATGAAATGATGAGATTGCGAAACGATTTGTGAGAAATTTCGATACCACAAATAACTAATTGATAAATCGAACTAAAAAAAAAGTTAAAGTAAAGTTTAAGTTGTTAACAAAAGAATTAAATTCAGAGTAAAAAGCGTGGGGTGCTTGATAAAGTAAATGTAACAATCATTCTATTGGCAACAGTCTATGAGAGGACAGTTATGAAAAGTAGTAAAATGCACCCCACGCTTTTTACTCTGAATTTAATTCTTTTGTTAACAACTTAAACTTTATTATAATTTTATTTTGAGGTGATAAATTCTAATTGATTGTTCGATCTTCTACTACTGTAATATAAACTCTTCGAAATTAAAATTATTTTCTATTTTTTAGTTCGGTTAGCAATAAAAGCGTGTTTTTTTAGTTTTTTTAAACTATTATTTATTTATTCAATATAATGGGTGTAAAAAGAGCAGTCACTATAACTTTGGGATATGATTATACCTTGTCTCGTTCTAGAAATGCATTTTTTTTTTCTTTTTTTTTGCAAGAAATTTATACAATTATTTTTTTTTGCTTTATTGTTATTTTTGCGACAAAAAAATAAGAAATGGTAAAAAGTAAAAAAAAATTTTTTAGTTTTTGACAAAAAAAATACATTTCCAAAATGACGCAAGGTAGTATAATCGTATCTCAAAGTTATAGTGACTGCTCTTTTTACACCGTGTATTATTTCGTCTTTTATCGAACACAATAACCACTTACCTTTGCATCGCGTAATGGAGAAAAAAATACATTTCTAGAATGACTAAAGGTATACTAATCTTTTTACTGTATAGGAATATAAAGTTTGTTCTTGATCCTTAGGTTATGGATTTCCCGCATTGGAACAACTATTGATACCTCCAAATTTTTTTAGGACAATGCTTATCATCTGATTGTCGGACAAGAAAGATGGATATGCGTCGTATGAGTATGTAAAAAGTCGGTCCTCCGCCTGATCTCCCGCCAGTCGTGTCGGTTATCCGTCCCACTGAACTAGGAGAGTGGAGTGAATGAGTGAAATAAATAAATAGACTCCTGCGTACCTGTCCCGGTCAATGAAACCGGCCACCGTCACCGAAAATGGTGTAAGTTTACGTTGAATCAACATAGGCTACTTTTCTAATGTATGGGATTTCATTTTTCGAAGTAAAATAAAAATAAATAAAAATTGTTCCAATAAAAATAAAAATCCAAATGAATCTAGCTAAGCTTTGTCGGAAAGTAAACAAAAAAACAAGCTACCACCGGTTCAACCCTAACCCGCCGAAAAGAACCGACGTAAGAAACTCGGACGGGGCCTTTAAGATGAAAAATTTATCTAGCAAAAAAATGCAAAAATGATCTAGAAAAAAGATGGAAAATTAATCGAAAGATTTATTTATTAACTAGCTGTGCCCGCGACTTCGTACGCGTGGAAAAGTGATTTAGGGCAGCAGCTCAAATACATTTTTAGTTTATGAACACTGTCGTTTGGATATTTAAAATCACTAATTTATAGTAATGCTTCTTTATACACGGTATTAGACGTGCATAGGCAAAAGAAGTAGGCCGATGGAGTAATAATAATAGTTTACTGTCAAATAATGGCCATTTTTGTCGTGAATGTGTTGAGGTATTTTTTCTATGAAAATGCTAACAATTCTTACTACCAGCTCGAAAAATGACCGTGTATTATTAACCGACTTCAAAAAAAGGAGGAGGTTCTCCATTCGTCTGTATGTATAATATTTTTTTTTTCTTTTATGCGAACGGGACTACTTGATAGTACGCTCATATACGCGACGAAGATCTCTGTACTGAGATTTGTATGGAGTTTACGCCGCAGCGACTGCAGACGATGATCGTTTTTACACCGTCGCTGCGCTGCTGGCGCCGAGCGCCAAATTTTTTAAAAGTCTACTCTCGGTGCGCAATTCCAACTCGCACTTGCTCGGTTTTTTATTTATTAATTACCTACGCTAACAAACATGTAGCCTACTTTGGGACTTTACGGTTAAAGTACTAACTTCCTTTACACGACAAAATAACAAAAGTCCAAAAGAAACAAAAAACCCAAGCCGTACCTAGCATGAAAACTAATAAATAAAAATATCAAACATAAATCTTACTTATATTGACATAACTTTTATAATTTAAATGTACCTATGACATCTCATTCATATCTTGTTAAGTTGTTTCTAATCGTATTTGCAAAACCTAAGTATAATAATAAATTACTTTGCACAAAGTAATAATTATTTTCACTTGTACTGGAAAATAAGTATTACTTTGTGCGAAGTAAATTTAATTGTTCCTTTTAGTTTACCTTTTGAAGTCGTTTTTTTTTGTTTAAAATTATTTAATTTTCAGATTTTTAGTGATGGGTATAGAATGAGTAGGGATAATTCTCGAATGATCAGACGACGATTATTTGAGGACGGAAAATGACAAAACAAAAACGATTAGATAAAAAAAAAATAGTAGAAAGAGAAAAAATGTACCGCTGCTCTGGCGTAAGCCAGAGCAGCGGTACATTTTTTATAAGCCAGAGCAGCATACATGTGCATATATATATATATATATATATTGAAAAATTTCGCGCTGCTCAGCGGTACATTTTTTCTCTTTCTACTATTTTTTTTTTATCTAATCGTTTTTGTTTTGTCATTTTCCGTCCTCAAATAATCGTCGTCTGATCATTCGAGAATTATCCCTACTCCTATATATATATATATAGTTTACTGAAACGCGAAATTTTTTGATATTTTATATCCAGGATATGGTGCAAAACCTTACTGTTTGGTAACATATGCTTAGACTTCTTCAGAAAAAATCAAAATCAATATATTATTCCACATAAATTTTGAGGATTTCCTTCGATTCCTCACGGATCCCATCATCAGGTCACCATTTTGGTGACAATGGGACCAAATTTAAATTATAACCTACACAACATAAAAAAAATATTAAAATCATTTTAGAAACGATGAAGATATCCGCGAAGAAACATAAAAAACAAACATATATTTTCGAATTGAGAAACCTCCTCCTTTTTTGTAAGTCAGTTAAAAATATTATGTTGGTTATTTCATGTTACAATCTACATTTGTGCCAAGTTTCATTCAAATACGTTGAGTAGTTTAAGAAATACATTTAGAAATACCGTCAAATAGGTAGCTACAATTTTTTGAAGATCCCACGGGAACCCTTTCGTTTTTCGGGATAACAATTTCCAATAATGCTCTTCATGTCTTAAGCTACCTGCCTGCCAAATTTCATTTAAATACGTTGAGTAGTTTGGCTGAAATACCGTCAAATAGGTAGCTACAATTTTTTAAAGATCCCACGGGAACCCTTTCCTTTTTTCGGGATAATAATTTCCAATAATGCTCTTCAGGTCATAAGCTACCTGCCTGCCAAATTTCATTTAAATACGTTGAGTAGTTTGGCTGAAATACCGTCAAATAGGTAGCTACAATTTTTTGAAGATCCCACGGGAACCCTTTCGTTTTTCGGGATAACAATTTCCAATAACGCTCTTCAAATTATATGCTACCTGCCTGCCAAATTGCATTTAAATACGTTGAGTAGTATGGCTGAAATACCGTCAAATAGGTAGCTACAATTTTTTGAAGATCCCACGGGAACCCTTTCGTTTTTCGGGACAATAATTTCTAATAATGCTCTTTAGGTTGTAAGCTACCTGCCTGCCAAATTTCATTTAAATACGTTGAGTAGTTTGGCTGAAATACCGTCAAATAGGTAGCTACAATTTTTTAAAGATCCCACGGGAACCCTTTCCTTTTTTCGGGATAATAATTTCCAATAATGCTCTTCAGGTCATAAGCTACCTGCCTGCCAAATTTCATTAAAATACGTTGAGTAGTTTGTCTGAAATACCGTCAAATAGGTAGCTACAATTTTTTGAAGATCCCACGGGAACCCTTTCGTTTTTCGGGACAATAATTTCCAATAATGCTTTTCAGGTCATAAGCTACCTGCTTGCCAAATTTCATTTAAATACGTTGAGTAGTTTGGCTAAAATACCGTCAAATACTTAGCTACAATTTTTTGAAGATCCCACGGGAACCCTTTCGTTTTTCGGGATAATAATTTCCTATAATGCTCTTCAGGTTGTAAGCTACCTGCCTGCCAAATTTCATTTCATTCCATACAGTGGTTTTAGCGTGATGCGACGACAAACATTCCCATATGGACAGACAGACAGACAGACAGACAGACAGACAGACAGACAGACAGACAGACAGACAGACAGACAGACATTTTTTTCAAAAATTTTATTGTTAGGTTCTGTGGCTTTTATAGACCCCCTTTTTTTAATTTTCAGTTAAATATTCTTAATGTACAGACATGACCCCTCTACAGATTTATTATAAGTATAGATTTAATAAGGTTACCAGCAGCATATACATGAAAACATTAACATTCAACAATATGGCACGAGAAATAAGTATCTTATGCATACGCCTTTGTAGGCAACACAACAATCTATACTAATATTATAAAGCGGAAGAGTTTGTTTGTTTAAACGCGCTAATCTCAGGAACTACTGGTCCGATTTGAAAAATTTTTTTTTTATTGCATAGTCAATTTATAGAGGAAGGCTTTAGGCTCAATAGGAGCGAAGCGTTAGTGAGAACAGTTTGAAAAACGGGAAAAATTATTCACATTTAGGGACTTTTGTTGCGTGCGCTGCATAAACGGTATAAGTCACTCAAAAACCACGCGAACGAAGTCGCGGGCACAGTTACATATAAAATTTTAAACAACGAAATATAAATTATTAAAAAACCTAATAATTTACTTACTAGAAAGATACATACATAATTACATTTTAATAGAAAAAAAATATGTGAAGTAAAATAAATTCCTAATATATCTCATTGCATGTCAACGTCTGATGAATTCCGGAGTTTCGGAGTTTTGGAGTTTCCGACACAATGTTGTCAATCAGTCACCCCCCCCTCCCCCCTCCCTTTGCTGATTTGATTGAAAACTTCCCAGCACCTGAGACCGAAGAAACCTTTTTGTATCTTTCGAGTTCCCGCTTAACTTGTGTGCGAGTGTGGAATGTACGTTTCAATTATTTGTTGTGTACTTGGGTGTTATAAAAAATATTTCTTAGTAGATTCCGATTTACCTTGTTGTGCTACTTAACTTTATGTATGTAAGTCGTAAGTACGAACAATATTTTTGTTTCACACACAATAAATGAATGCCTATAAAATCTTCGTAACGGTAGCAAAATCACGTTTTAACTGAAATGTAGAGTAAGTGAAGCTAAGCCTAGTAAAGTAAGGGCGCATAGAACAAGAACTTTGGTTCTACTTGAGATTTGTCTACTTTTTGATAGATTTTGATCAAGGTGCTTGTAGATTTAGGGCGAGTAGTCTTTAGAGCTTGGCTTTATACGATATCTGATAACTTATGTATATTTCTTTTTAAAATATTGCACAATGAAATTGACTCCTCCACATTGCTAAACAAAATTTATCTTAAAATACCGCGATCATCTTCACGTAATATTTATTATTGTTAAACAACGGACACCTTTTATATACCTCCCTATCGTACAAACTATGCGAAAAATACCTTCCTCAGGCGATCATGTACTTACTACAATAGTTATCTAAACAGTGTCGATATATTTTCTAATAATTTGATAAAGTACAGGACGGCACTGAGTGTTGTAGTGTTTGATGTCTGAAAGTGATTGGAAAATATTTTATATACTTACCGGAAATTGCATCATTAGGTTTTATTTTTTTTTACTTTTTGAAAGTTAACTTTATGAAAATTAAGGTTGATTACGTGTTAATTTTTGAATTCTTAAATTTTCTGTAAATTTAAAAATTTTTTTTTTAACTGAATGTTAATATAATACATTGTAAGTTAATGGTAATTTAGGTCTAGTTATTGTTATAAAATTTATAAATATTTGTAAATGTCTTTGTTACCTAAATAAATAAATAAAAAAATAAAAAAAATAACTTTTTCACAGGGTAAGCTGTGTAGACTCGTCTTTACAACATTTTTACATGAAAATGTTTTTGGTGGGATTTAATTTATTTTTGTAAGTTGGTTAATGGACTTGTTTGAGTTTAAAAATAACCTATTTTGACACCGGACAGACTTTCGCCATATTCTTCTTCTGGAATTTAGATGATTTATTGTATTTCTCTTTCATTTGATACCCATATTGTGAGAGTACCTGTGAAAACGATAAATCGCTATTTTGGATTAAAAATAGCGGCATTTATGAAATCTTCTATGAATTGTATTTGTTTTCTCAAACTCTCTCATCATTTGATACCCATATTGTAGGGGTTGATGGGGTTGAAAACGATAAGTCTCCATTGTGGCTGTGTAACACCGAACTTCAATAAAACACCTCACTACTATAGTTGAACTCTCTTTATACTTTATTCTTGTTTTTTTTTCGAAAGTGCTATAACTATCCGGGTGGCTAGTTGTTTAGTCATAAGCTTGTTTAAACATTTTAGTGTTTGCTAAAATAATAATAATAATATCTCCCACACTGATTTCGGTAACGGTGGCCGGTTTCATTGAAACCAGTCCAGCTACGCAGGAGTTATTTTATAGTGCCCAAGTGTGTGCGCAATGCATAGAAGCACTCTCTTTTTCTTCACTCTCGTAACCCACTGGGACGGATAACCAACACGACTGGCGAGAGATCAAGCGCAGGACAGACTTTTTACATGCCCATCCGACGCATGGATCATCTTTCTTGGCAGAAAATTAGGTGATCAGCCTGCCTTGTCTTAACCAAACTTAAAACGTGTTTCCAACGTGGGAATCGAACCCACGACGACCACAGTCGAGAGCCAGGCTCTAAACGACTAGACCGGAGGCGTAATAACTAAAATTGTATAAATAAATTGATCGTGTCATATTGAAACTTATAAAATTTTGTCATGCGCCAATCAATTAAAAGTCGATTAAGTACTTAATTTATGGTCACAAATTTCTTTGAATATCGAAGTTTTTACAATTTAGACTACAAAAAATCTACGCATTTGGAGTTTTATGTACCGTTTCTTTTTCGTTTATTGTTATCATTATAAAACGTTACCGACTCGCGGCGCTCGGCGTTGCGGCGCTGGGCGTTGGCAGGCGTCGGCAGGCGTCGCGGCGATCGGCGTCGGCAGGCGTTGCAGCGCTGGGCGTCGTGGCGCTGGGCGTCGTGGCGCTCGGCGTCGCGGCGCTCAGCGCCGTGACGCCTGACGACGCCGAGCGCCGCGATGCCTACCGACGCCCAGTGCCACGACGCCTACCGACGTGACGCCTGACGACGCCCAGCGCCACGACGCTAAGCGCCACGACGCCAAGCGCCACGACGCCCAGCGCCACGACGCCCAGCGCCACTACGCCCAGCGCTGCAACGCCTGCCGACGCCGAGCGCCGCGACGCCTGCCGACGCTGAGTGCCGCGACGCCTGCCGACGCCCAGCGCCAGGACGCCCAACGCCACGACGCCCAGCGCCACGACGCCCAGCGCCGCGACGCCTGCCGACGCCCAGCGCCAGGACGCCCAACGCCACGACGCCCAGCGCCACGACGCCCAGCGCCACTACGCCCAGCGCTGCAACGCCTGCCGACGCCGAGCGCCGCGACGCCTGCCGACGCTGAGTGCCGCGACGCCTGCCGACGCTGAGCGCCGCGACGCCTGCCGACGCCCAGCGCCACGACGCCGAGCGCCACGACGCCCAACGCCACGACGCCCAGCGCCGCGACGCCTGCCGACGCCCAGCGCCAGGACGCCCAACGCCACGACGCCCAGCGCCACGACGCCCAGCGCCGCGACGCCTGCCGACGCCCAGCGCCAGGACGCCCAACGCCACGACGCCCAGCGCCACGACGCCCAGCGCCGCGACGCCCAGCGCCATGACGCCCAGCGCTGCAACGCCTGCCGACGCCGAGCGCCAGGACGCCCAACGCCACGACGCCCAGCGCCACGACGCCCAGCGCCGCGACGCCTGCCGACGCCCAGCGCCAGGACGCCCAACGCCACGACGCCCAGCGCCACGACGCCCAGCGCCGCGACGCCCAGCGCCATGACGCCCAGCGCTGCAACGCCTGCCGACGCCGAGCGCCGCGACGCCTGCCGACGCCCAGCGCCACGACGCCGAGCGCCACGACGCCCAACGCCACGACGCCCAGCGCCGCGACGCCTGCCGACGCCCAGCGCCAGGACGCCCAACGCCACGACGCCCAGCGCCACGACGCCCAGCGCCGCGACGCCCAGCGCCATGACGCCCAGCGCTGCAACGCCTGCCGACGCCGAGCGCCGCGACGCCTGCCGACGCCCAGCGCCACGACGCCGAGCGCCACGACGCCCAGCGCCATGACGCCCAGCGCTGCAACGCCTGCCGACGCCGAGCGCCGCGACGACGTACAAAAACCGAGCTTCAACCAACCAAAACTTTACTAATTAAAATCTTCGCTTCATTTGTATAATGTAAACTATTAATAATAAAGTCAAAACAAGAACACGGGAGTTATAAACTCTACCCGGGACACATCAAAACTCGCAGCAAAGTTTTAAAGTTTCGCAAACTTGGGGGTAATTAGTGGAAAAACCGCTCGAGTGAGGGTGTCTTGTGGTCGGAACATTTTTAGTCAAAACTTTCAGTTTAGCTAGCTAACAGTGTTAGGCGTTTTCGTTATTAGATATAGTTGTTGAATGATTTGTATAGTACGTCCGAGATAAATTTAACATAAACGTAAACAAACCCGTCAATGACACAACCAAAGACTAGTCAGTGATGCCAATTGGCCAATATTAATACAATGATTTTTGTTTGCTATGAATCCATAGACTAAAGGCTTGTAATCTACAATCGGCAGTGTCAAAATGGCGCATTTTTTCTGTGAAATATTTTCATATTTTGATGTTTAAACATATTAATTATTGTTTGATTGTTATAAAATGTATTGGATAATGAAGTGTAATCCTTTAACATACCTGTGAAAGTGTTGATAAGTGTGCACAATATGTGAATAAGCGAAAATTTTGATGTTTTCAATTTGTTTACCTTTAGGTTAAATTTATCAGGGACGAACTATACAGTATTTTTAGAGAGCATCAACAAGTCTTTACTAATATTTGTGCCTGGGACAGGTGGTTCTTATTAAATTTTATCTGGGGGCACGGCAGTACACCAGCCAAATTAAGCTCGGCCGCACCATCCTTTACTCGAAACAATTCAGGTAATTTTTGACCCCATTCAATTTGAAACAGAATTTTAAGAATTATAACTTGCCAAACTTCTTAATTTTGTTACTGACTCACCTACTCACTTCTACTTACTTCTTTAGGGGGTTATAGATAAAGAATATTGACTCGTAATGATTTCTGATAACTTTTTCCTAGAGCAAGCTATGAAGACTCGTCTTGGCAACATTTTTACATGAAAATGTTTTTGGTGGAATTTAATATTTTTTTTTTTTCACTTTATACATACAGGCTGTAAAAAGAGCAGTCACTATAACTTTGATACATTTAACTTTGATACATACACAAAATGAATTTTTTTTTATTTTTTTTTTACAAAATTTTTTTGCTTTATTTTTGCGACAAAAAAAATAAGAAATGGTGAATAGTAAATTTTTTTTTTAGTTTCTGATAAATTCCAAAATAAGGAAAGGTCGTTGGATCGTATCTACCATCGCTGGCCATATTATTAGGGACAGTACGAACATTTTCTAATTTGTTAGTTTTATTGAATTTCTGAAAGAAACTATTAGTTGTAGGTATGTCATATATTTTTTGTTTGTTTCTTCTTTTTATTGGGGTTATAAAAACAATAAAAAATATCACAAATAACTTTTATTTTTCTTAATATTAGGTTCTATATAAAATCGAGAAAAAAATAGTATTTTGTAATGTCACCCTTTGCTGCAATAACAGCTTCTATGCGTCGGGGCATGCTCTCGATGCATGTTTTTGTATGTTCCCAGAGTGTAGTATTATGTTGCCAGTCTCTTATTAGATCTTCTATAAGTTGATTTTTTTGAAATGGCCCGTTTCGTGAGCCCGTTCCGTTCCCACATATTCTCTATAGGGTTCATATCTGACGAATTCCCTGGCCAAGGCAAAACATTAATTTTTTTCATCCAAAAATGCAGTAACAGTTTTGGCTTTATGGCACGGTGCCGAGTCATGCATGAAAATATATTTTTCGTTGTTGGGAAACCATTCTTGGACCTGCGGCAGTAACCGGGTTTCGAGTACTTTCTTGTACTGGTCCTGTTTCATCGTCCCTTCCACAACATACAGCCGCCCCACGCCTTTGGCTTATATAACAGACCATACCATTATGCTTACTGGGTGTTTAACTCTCTGAACCAAGCAGTCCGGATGAAATAGTTCTCCAGGACGGCGTCTTACAAAAGAACTTTTGTCGACCAAAATTTGGAACGTCGATTCGTCGGAAAAGCAGACCTGTTAATAAATAAAATTATTAGAAAGAAATGGTTATTGATTTATTGCGCTACAAAGAAAGTTATACCAACTTGACTCCTATCGTCAACAGTCATATTTTAATGTCGCCGAGCCCATTCAAGACGTTTCTTCTTCATACTGTTTGTAAGACGTGGCTTTTTGGCAGGACACCGGCCCCATTAGCTTCTGTTCAACAAGCCGTCTCCGCATTGTTCTTTCGGAAATGCTAATACCATCATCATTCAGCATTGTAGTTAGACAGATCTTTTTTCGATTCTTCACGCACATATCCCTGATTTTTCGATCAGTACGAACCGTAGTGAGTTTTTTCCTGCCACATTTGCCCGCGCGATCTGCCTCAAGAGGTTGTTTATTGTCAATTTTAATTTTTAATCAACTTACTACTGACTTAGAAATTCCTGAAAGAGATGCTATGTTTCTTTGGGAATGTGCGGAGTGCAGTAACAGTGTTTGTACCTCCCTACATTTTTTTAGAGAAATGTCTGAAGTCTTACCCGTTCTAAAAAAATAGAAAATCATTAGTTGTCGTATTGAAATATGAATAACATGTAAATTATCCGTTAAAACTAGTTGAAAATATTTTTATAACATCTTTCACTTACCTTTTGGTTATTTTAAATACAAAAATCTTAAAACTAAAAGAAAAGTAAGCAAGATGAACCGGCAAACAAACTGAAAATTCGCGCCTTTTCGACAAAAAATTAAATCTGACAAGATGTAATTGACAAATGACGTAAGTAACCTGTGTTGCCATATTGCAAAAATAATAGCAATCATTTATGGAGTTATATTAAATAAAATTACTACGGTAAAAATAGTTATTTAATTTAAAAACAATGTATTTAAGAAAAATATATAAAAAATTTCGTTGTCCCTAATAATACGGCCACCCACTGTAAGTTATTGTGACTGCTCTTTTTACAACCTGTATAATTATAATACTTAGTTGTTTGTGTCACATCATTTCAAGCTTTTATATTAATAATATAATAATAATAATATCTATGGACGCTTCACACCACGTCAATCTGGCCCTGTGCTAAGTATCCGAAGAACTTGTGTTACAGGTACCAGACAACGGAAATATATTTAATACTTTTATACTATACACATATTTAAGATTTTCATTATATTATACACAAATTTAATACACATCCATGACCCAGGAATATTGAAAACTTTTTGTTCCCTCGGCGGGATTCGAACCCGCGACCTTTCGTTCGAGCACCAACGCGCTCAACCAACTGCGCTACGGAGGTCGTCTATTATATTGTAATGTAAAATCTAATTGTGAAAACTTCACTGGCTCTTAAGGGCTATTTTTTGTATTAGAAGCTATTTGTTTTCCTAGATTGATCAAATAAAAAAGTTAAAAAAATATATTCGCCGGAAATCGATCAAATTATTTCGAAAAAAATCATACTTTATAACATTATTCGAAAGTGTTAATGAAAATTATCAAATGCTAGAAAACAAACAAACTAATGGAAAGTAATGCTTTTTAACAAGACGTTGTTTTTAATAGAATTTAGGCAATTCGTTAAGCCTAAAGTTCAGGATTTTCATAATATTGTCTACTTTTTATCAACGGAAAAGTAAAAATACTAATTTTTAGATGTAAAATTGCAAAATATTTGACTTCACACTAGGAGACAGTAACAAATTAGCCTGTGAAAAATCATGAAATAAGTCTGATGTAATTTATGGATGACTCCTAAGTCCTAGCCACATAAGTGCTCATTTTAATCCTAATTTAATAGCGACAAAAGATTGTCAAAGCTAACATGTCACTTCAAATACTGAGATAACATATATCTCTAGTCTCAAAAGACAAAGGTTTGAAATTATATTCAAAGTTTCTCGTTGTTTTAACCTAGTCCTCATTCATCCAGTGGGATAGGGGCTAAGAGCCGCTGTATAAAAAGTAGCCTATGCCCCATGATGTACAAAAATATTCTAAGTAAGTGTCTAATTGCCGGTGTGCTTTATAAAAAGTAACCTATATCCTCATACTGTATGAAAAGTAGCCTAAGGCCTTTTCAGTGTCTAAGCTGCCGGGGTGATAAATAAAAAGTGGCCTAAGTCATTATTCGTGTCTCTTTCTTTGCCTTTCATGAGGTCCAGTAGTTTCAGATCGTATTCGATACAAACAAACAAATATTTATTTCAGGGGGTGTCAGGGGGTGCCAGGGGGTGATAGTCCTGCGGGTAAATTATTCCCGCTCACGTATAGGGTAGGCTTCCTGCTTTGTTCTGAAATTTTAATCAACCCCGCCGTACAGTCGTAGAAATCACAATGCCAGCTTTGTGATACAGGCATATCAAAAGCTTATGCCACCGAGTGTACCGCTTTGATATTTCAAAATTCATTACACTACAGGTGAAGAATTTTTTTTTTCGGTCTAGGTATTAAATTTGTATATAATACTAGCGTACCCGTGCCCACTTCGTTACAGCATAACCGTTTAAACCTTCCCTGGACTTCCACGAATATTTCAAGACTAAAAATAGCCGAATCGGTTCAGCTGTTCTCGACTTTCAGCGAGACTATAGAACAGCAATTCATCATTATGTTTACTAACTAGCTGACCCGTGCTCACTTCGTTGAGCATAGAAACAGTTTGTGATGAACCGTTCAAACCTTTGAATATTTCAAGACTAAAAATAGCTGAATCGGTTCAGCCGTTCTCGAGTTTCAGCGAGAGCGAGAGTTTCAGCGAGAGAGACTAACGAACAGCAATTCATTTTTATAATATATAAGATTATACATTTTTAAAATATGTGTAAAAAATATTTTTCCGTTGTCTGGTTTCCTGTAACACAAGTTCTCATACTTCTGTATAAGCCAAATATAGTGTAAAGAGAAGGACGCGTAGAGCATTTTTTGTTTTGGCACCTCATACTAACCATAACGCGACAAACAGGGACCGATTAATCCGCTATACGGCTGTAGCGGTATCAATACAAACCGTTTTATTTTAAATATCCATATTAAGGGTTTTTAACTATGCGCTTGTCTTAAGCGGTATTAAACCGTTTAATACAGCCGCGCCAATAACCGAAAGAGACAAAAAATTTGTGGTACAAGCCGTGGCTGGGATCAAATCTATGAAAAGCGGTTTTTTTCATCACTGACTTGAGGTTTCAATAGCCTTGCTGTGCATTGTGCAACATTGATTTTGTCACTTTAAACTAATGTTTAAAGTGACCAAATCAATGTTGCACAATGCACAGCACTTATATTTTATACTAATATTATACTTATATTTTAACATACTTATATTTTATAGTAATTTGAATTACCTAAATTACAATTCCGTATAATTAGAAAAAAAAATAAGATGGGAATTAACTTTTCGCTCTTTACCAAATCAATATCAAGGAAAGACTAAGAATGGAAAAAAAACAATAATAAACAAAAATGGACGAGAACTTGCATTAAATAACATCATCTTATAAATTATGTCATACGCAATTATGATCATTTTTGGTATGCATCACGATTGCTCCGTCACGGTAGAAATATGATGAAAATGTTCGCCCAAAGTTTAGGCGAAATTTGACAAAATCGATGGGTCCAAACCAAAAATTTGTCGAAGTAGAAACAAAGAAGTTATAAGGGTTTTAAGTTGGCCGTGCCAACGTAATGTCCACGATGGCGCTTCCATAGAAATCTCAGGAACTACGTGGGTTAGAGATCTAATTCTTTTTCTAGTATGAAGATTGAATTTGGCGAAAATTGTCGAAAAAGAAATTATAAACTAGAAATCGATATTTTAAGAGATATTTACCTCAGAAGCCGTGGCGGTGCAGACGTGCACTTCGTGTTTCTTTAATGTTGATTATTTATTTATATCATAATACTTAGTACAAAAATCTGATACAGGAAGTAAGGGCTTAATTTGTCGAAACTAATGAAAGCAATAAATACAACGAAATGTTATTTAAACAGACAAATCGGACCGAAACAAAAAATAGCATGGCCGCGCTGATATCTCATTATCTGTAATGCTAGGATTTCGGTTTTTATATCCATTTATTCGACACATTAACCTGATTAGAATGGCATATCGTTTTACCCTCAGAATGGTTTTCAACGCGTGTAATCTCCAAAAATGTGCTCTCTCGTACAATGTTTGAGTAGGGTAACCATAATTTCGATTTTATTTGGGAATACCTTTTACTCTACTAGACGAAAATGTATCTATTTCCTTAATAATGCCAACAAACGATACAATTATTATTAATCATTATTTCACACTTAAACGTAAGTATGTAGTACCTATGCCCGTAAGCGATCAGTTGTAGATAGGATAATAATATTATGTTAGGTAAGTATACTGTACCCAGGAAGGTTACTTAATATTATGCATTTCTTGCCCTTGATCCGTTTTTGCGAAGACGGGTTATAATTCTTTTATACACTCATCTATATTTTTTGTCTCTATATCTGTCTGTATGTGCAACATCAAAAACCACGGAAGGGATTTTAACCAAACTTATTACAATTGTAGACCATATTCCTAGGCAGGTTATAGGATACATAACATAACGCTACGATACATAGGAGCCGAGCAGTGACGATAACTTTGAAGCAAGTCGATGAATTTCGCGCGCGACTGTGGACGAACGGTTCGGGCGGGGCGCGCGGGGGGATCGCTTACACAGTGACGCGAAGCTATAGAACGTGGCACTAAAGTAGATTAGAACATTAAATAAGTAACTAACATGATTTTATTAAAAAGACAAGTGTTTCCATAGTGTCAATAATATAAAAACTGTATTTTTGAACTTGCTTCACAAACTGAAATAAATTATCATTTATTGTATAAAATCAACTTTTGGTATTATTAAAAGAAAGCCTTTCGGGATAAACATAAAGAAACGGACAATTTAGCGGTTTTGAGAAGCTATAACGGGTGTAAAAAGAGCAGTCACTATAACTTTGGGATATGATTATACTATCTTTTCTCTTTCGGACGGTGTGAGGAAGCGAGTTCCACAATCTGACCGCATGAACGGTGAAGGAGTAGGAGTAGAAATTAGAGCGATGTGATGGGAGGGAAAGGTTTGTTCTGAATTTGGACCTACAAGGGATATCAATGGGCCGGGAAAAGTTAAATCGATCACGAAGATAGGAAGGAGAGAGAGGGTTATACAGGATATTGTAAAGTAAACAGAGGATCCATATGTTGTTGAGTTGCGACGGAGACGGATAGGAAGCCACTTGAGTTTTATCCGAAAGGCTGATATGTGATCAAACTTTTTTAGACCAAAAATGAAACGGATACAGAGATTCTGCAAGCGTTCCAGTTTAGTTAGCAGCTCTTCGGTAAAATCTAAGTAGCAGGAGTCGGCATAGTCGAGGATAGGAAAAATGAGAGTTTTGACGAGGAAAATTTTGGTTTGCAAAGGCAAAAAGTTTTGAAGGCGCCTCAGCATGTGCAACGAGTGGTGTACCTTTCTGCTGACTTCACTAACCTGCGGATTCCAGCAGAGATTGCTGTCCAAAGTTAACCCTAAATTCTTAGCTGTGTCTCTGAATTCGATAATAGTACCATCATATTTGACCACAGGCACATTGTGTAAACGTTGCTTTATATACTAGTAAGTATATAACGCAACGTTTACACAATGTGTAAATGTTGCGTTATATACGTTGCGTTATTTACGTTATATCCCAAAAAATCGCAGGTGTAGAATCAATATCATCAATATTAGAATGACGATAGAGTTGCAGGTCGTCTGCGTAAAGATGGAAACTTGAGTTGATTAATGAGGAAATAATATTAATAAATATAGAAAACAGGAGGGGAGAGAGAGCGCCACCCTGGGGAACACCCGCTCATTCTAGAAATGTATTTTTTTTCATATTTTTTTTACAAAAATTAAAATATATTTTTTTTTTTGGCTTTATTATTTTTTTTTTATTATTACTAAAAAATAAGAAATGGTAAAAAGAAGTTTAGTTTCTGACAAAAAAAAAATACATTTCCGAAATGAGGAAAGGTAGTATAATCGTATCTCAAAGTTATAATGACTGCTCTTTTTACACACTATATATATAAATATGTCATTCGATAAAAACGATAGTCACTCAATGAAATGGCGATTTGAATTAAATGAATGCCATCAACCATCACGGTATTAATCCTTATCATTTAAAATACGTTATTCTGCTTAAGCATTTCTGAAGACTACATATTTTGCCCTTTAGACCATGCAAATATAATGAATACTTTAGGATATAGCAAAATTAAAATCGTTTCTCCGTGATTCGACCGGGCGTCGCGTGATGCTGGCTGCTGCGTGACGTGTCTTACGTCCGAGCCGGGCTGGAGTACTGTTACGTCTATTGGGGTTAATCCTATGTCTTAATATGGCATATCTGAGCCATTATTTGAAACTATAGCATAAACAACAAAAACATATTAACTAAAGCAACTAAACAACAAAAGCAACTAAAGCATATTATTCGTCTGCCGTTGGAATAATATTAATTCCAATAGTGAGTCTTAACCACGGCCATGGGTCTCTATGAAAACCGGCGTTACGCCGGCTTGCTTTGCTGCAGGGAATGAGGATACTTGTCGTAGATAAGTATGTACTTAATTTCAAGGGCAAGAAACCCATAATATTAAGTAGCCTGCCTAGGTACAGTATACTTACCTAACATAATATTATTATCATATCTACAACTGACCGCTTACAGGCATAGGTACTAACTACATACTTACTTTTATGTGTGAAATATTTAATAGTAATAATTCCATTTGTTGGCATTATTTAAGAAATAGACACATTTTCGTCTAGTAGAGTAAAAATTATTCTCAAATAAAATCGAAATTATGGTTACCCTACTCAAACATTGTACGAGAGAGCATATTTTTGGAGATTACACGCGTTAAAAACTATTCTGAGGGTAAAACGGTATGCCATTCTAATCAGGTTAATGTGCCGAATAAATGGATATAAAAACTGAAATCCTAGCAATTACAGATAATGAGATATCAGCGTACAAAGAAGCGTTACGTTGGTGCAGCCATGTTATTTTTTGTTCCGGTCCGATTTGTCTGTTTAAATAACATTTCGTTGTATTTATTGCTTTCATTAGTTTCGACATATTAAGCCCTTACTTCCTGTATCAGTTTTTTGTACTAAGTCTTATGATATAAAGAAATAATCAACATCAAAGAAGAAACTTCTGAGGTAAATATCTCTTAAAATATCGATTTCTACTTTATAATTTCTTTTTCGACAATTTTCGCCAAATTCAATCTTCATACTAGAAAAAGAATTAGATCTCTAACCCACGTAGTTCCTGAGATTTCCATGGCCGCGCCATCGTGGACGTTACGTTGGCGCGGCCAACTTAAAACCCTTATATCTTCTTTGTTTCTACTTCGACAAATTTTTGGTTTGGACCCATCGATTTTGTCAAATTTCGCCTAAATTTTGGGCGAACATTTTCATTATATTTCTACCGTGGCGGAGCAGTTGTAACGCACACTCATTTTTGCGTAAAATGGTGCGCCAGTCTAGTTGTGACATGATGGAACAAATTCAGCCAATAGCGTTCCGCGGTACTTACTTATCACGCATCCTTTTTTAACACAGAAAAACGAACGAAAATGAACCTTATTCATAAACGGTTTATTTATACCGTTGATTCAGCCGTATATACGGCTGAAGCGCATGTTAGGGTTTTTCAGAGAATCGTATAAATTAAACAGTTTAAAACACCAAAATGGGTAACCTTTTCGGTCCCTGGACAAATCACGATTAAAAATCTCCATATACCTACCTAAGTCACAAAACATATGAGCTTAGGTTAACAGATGAGGTTAGGTCAACGACCAGTGCGTTCGTGTGTATAGACTAGGAGCCCGCGAGCCCCAGCATAGTAAGATTCACTGCTTGACTGTTTTTTGAGTTATATTACACACTATATTCGGCTTGATATATGAACCATGACACATGCTGTATACTGCGGAGCGTTTACGAAATACCTACAAAACTTTGTTTGTGAGGGCCCTTTGAAAAATAAATATGAAACCCTATATAAACGCTAGTAGATATTTATGTAAACCACACACGTGTTCTAGTGTGACACGGACCTGGGAGGCAAACAAACATGGACCCATGTCTATAAGACAGGGCTTATATCAGCGATTGGGAAAATATTCGATAAATATTATAAGACAGTATATTTTGTAAGATAAAAACTTTTCACATTTATATTAACCAGGTTGTCTCATGGTCATATCAATTGAAAAGTGTGAAGAGAAAGACGCGTAGAGCATAAATTGTTGTGGCATCTCATAAAAATTACTTACATCACAAAGTATAACAGAGACACGACCTAGTACTAGAAAATGGTATCACCCTCATACTGGCAATGGGACTGGCAAAGGGTGAAGTCCAGGCACATTCCGGAAACCGCCATCTAGCGCCACTATTGGAAAATACTAGTTAATTTAGTTTCGTATCTTCTTCTTAATTAGGGCGTTGGGTTTAGCTTATTGTGATGTTATGCTTATAAATATTATGCTTATATTTATTTTAATGTCAATATTTATATTTAATTCGCCATATATATTGTAATTTTTTTGCATTAAAGATAGATTGTAAGGGATGGTAGGCCATGTTAACATTGACTTAAGTTATTTTTCATCATGTTATTCAGTAATAATGAAACAAACTTCTAAAAAAAATATTTTTATTAAATAAAAAAAAACGATTATTATCGAAATTTTTAGAAAAAAAAATTAAAATAATTAATAGTTTAAAATCCCTAACCGCTATAAAAAGAAACATTCTGTATAGCATCTTGTAGTCCTTTGATACTGTGGAATTCGTTTGGCGAGCGCGAAATTAAAATATAAAAAGATAGAAAAGATTTCAATTGTTTTGAAACATAAAGAGAAGCTGTTCACAACAGCCTTTGGTTGTTTTGGGGAAATAGAGTGCAGGCTGTGATGTTTTTGAGCTTATTAAGTTTTTAGGGTTTCGTAATTAATGGGTAAAATCGGAACCCTATTTTTATACAGATTTTTTTTTATTTGTGTATTTTTAATCACATTTACAAAGTTCATTTTGAGCAGTCACTAACAAAATATTCTTTTCACTTGATCAGTATCAAGCTAATTTTTCTTGAGTAGCTTCATTTTGATGAGTCGCCCAAGAATTTCTTGGACGGAACTCTTGTTTGTGGTAGCTAACAGAGATAGCAAGAATAAAGTTTGTGGATTTGGTGATTCCAAAATATTTTTTTTTTTTGATAAATCTCAAAATAATGATTTTAATTATCCGAAAAATTATTTGTCCTACAAAATTTATGGTTTGATCAAAGCCTCTTGCCAACTTGTATCGATAACGAGGTCATCTTAAATTATTAGTAACCACCTTAGTGACCAGCAGACATAATAATTGACCTACAAATTGCGTGGTACGTTATACCGGTCTACGCTCGAAAGTTGCGATTTTTTTTATCCTTGCTAACTGTGTTAGCTACCACAATCATGAGTTCCGTCCAAGAAATTATTGGACGTCTCATCAAAATGAAGCTACTCAAACAAAATTAGCTTGATACTAATCATGTGAAAACAATGTATAGGGATACCATGACTATAAGTAATCAAAATAATAAGCATATTTCAAAGGAATTAGGACGTGTGTAGCGTCGCTGACCACTGCCGCCCAATCCCGTCAATCTCGAACGGGATCTCGTCATATGAGGCGTCGGGATTGATCCCGAAAAATTACACGAGATCTCGCGAGATCGGGATCCCGCGGGATCGGGATTGCATTCCCTACCTGTAAGTTGTAACACAAGTTCTTCGGATTTTTAGCACGGGGCCAGATTGACGTGGTGTGAAGCGTTCATAGATATTATTATATTATTATTATTATGATCAATATAAGATGTTGTTATACCGCCCGACTTACCCCAGCTTGGCATCTCCATGGATCTCACACCTTTTTACGGCAAAAGAACTAAGTAGCGAGACTTGGCACTTTTTACAAGTTATGTTTTTATGGGATAAATTTAAAACACGATAACCTCCAAATTACTTTCTAAAATTTAACCCTAAAATGTGTTCTAATCCCAAAATAGTCTCGGGTTTAATTCCAAGATCTCTGAGCAATCCTTTTATCTGATAGAAATCAGATAAGATATAAATAGTCTTTTAAAAGTATTTAAAAGAACATCTACATGTAAATAGATTTCGTAATCGCTTATCGTGAGAATGGGCGTAAAATATAGCCTGGAGCAGCCTGGAATAGCCTGGGATTGGAAACATATGGAGTGTCTTCGGGTATATGAGAATGGGATATAAAATGAGCGCACTTATTGCATATATGTTGAACACTTGAAGACGTGAATGGATGAAGTTGAGTAAAATACTTATTTCGAGAAAATTGAGTTCAAACTGTCACTTAAACATTTTAGATTACGTAACGTATTAAGTACATTAATATAAGCATCCGTCTTTAGAATCAATGTACTTTATACGTTACTATCTATATCTATACTTAAAATAAAACTCTAGAGAGGTCAATTCTGTACATTGAATATTTTTTCAAAATTCTTATTGAAGGACGATTGGTGATCGACACTGATGCCAAAAATGCAATCAATAAATTTTTGTCTGTCTGTCTGTATGTGCACGCATGGAACAAAAACTACTGAAGGGATTTTAACCAAACTTGGTACGATTGTAGTCCATACTCCTGAGCAGGTTATAAAACATAACGCTGAGACACATAGGAGCCGAGTAGTGACGATAAATTTGAAGTAAGTCGGACGAATTTCGACGCGTGTGGACTGCGGGGTATGCGGGACGCGCGGGGCAGTCGCTTATCTACCTACACAGCGACGCGAAGCAATAGAAAACAGTATTTTTAACCGACTTTCAAAAAAGGAGGAGGTTTCCCAATTCAACCGTATATACCGCGAAGAAACATAAAAAAACATATATATGTTTTTTTATGTTTCTTCGCGGATATCTTCGTCGTTTATGAACCGATTTTAAATATTGTTTTTGTGTTGTGTGGGGTATAATTCAAATTTGGTCCCATTGTCACCAAAATGGTGACCTGATGATGGGATCCGTGAGGAATCGAGGGAACTTTTAAAAATTTATATGGAAACATATATGGATTTTGATATTTTCTGAAGAAGTCTAAGCATATGTTACCAAATAGTAAGGTTTTGCACTATATCCTGGACCTAAAAGTACTGAACAGAACTTCTGAGTCTTAGAGAGATGTTTGAAGATTTCAGCGTTGTTTAAAGGAATGCAAGCATATGCCACTACGTCAATTACAGTCGAACGTGGTCGTGGTCTCGGCGTCACGACGTCAGTCGTCGGCGTCACGGCTTTGCGGCGTCGGGCGTCGGTTTCGCGACGTCTAGCGTCGGCGTCGCGACGTCTGGCGTCGGCGTCGCGACGTCTGGCGTCGGCGTCGCGACTTCGGGCGTTGGCGTCACGGCGTCGGGCGTCGGCGTCCCGGCGTTGGTGTCTCGACGTCTGGCGTCGGCGTCGCGGCGTCGGGCGGCGGCGTCGCGGCGTCGGGCGGCGGCGTCGCGGCGTCGGGCGGCAGCGTCGCGGCGTCGGGCGTTGGCGTCGCGGCGTCGGGCGTCGGCGTCGCGGCGTCGGGCGTCGGCGTCGCGGCGTCGGGCGTCGGTGTCGCGACGTCTGGCGTCGGCGTCGCGACGTCGGGCGTCAGTGTTGCGACGTCTATAGTCGTCGTCGCGGCGTCGGGCGTCGGCGTCGAGCGTCGGCGTCGTGGTGTCGGCGTCTCGACGTCTGGCGTCTGCGTCGCGACGCCTGGCGTCGGCGTCGCGACGTCTTTCATCGGCATCGCGGCGTCGGGCGATGGCGTCGCGGCGTCGAGCGTCGGCGTCGCGACGTTTGGCGTCGGCGTCGTGGCGTCGAGCGTCGGCGTCTCGACGTCTGGCGTCACGGCGTCGGGCGTCGGCGTCGCGGCGTCGGGCGTCGGCATCGCGTCGCGGTGTCGGGCGTCGGCATCGCGTCGCGATGTAGGGCGTCGGCATCGCGTCGCGGCGTTGGGCGACGACGACCCCCGACTGGTTTTGGTCGCAGCGTTATGTTATATATAGCCTTCCTCTATAAATGGACAATCCAACAAAAATAATTTTTCAAATCGGACCAGTAGTTCCTGAGTTTAAGTCAATCAAACACCACGCGAACGAAGTCGCGGGCACAGCTAGTATATCCTAAAATCGCCTCCGTGGTCTAGTGGTTCAGAGCTTCGCTCTCGACCCGGAGGTCGTGGGTTCGATTTACGCGTTGGAACAACAAAAAATTTTGTTTTCAAGTTTGGTTAAAATAAAAATAAAATATAAAAAACGTTTTATTTCCAAATGAAACTTACAAAGTTATTTTCGGAAAGTCAACAAGAAAAACAAGCTACCACCGGTTCAACCCTAACACAATGCACTGATAACTGCTGAAAACCTGATTGTCTGATAAGTACGATGATCCATGCGTAGGATAGGCATGTAAAATGTCAGTCCTGCGCCTGTTCGCTCGCCAGTCGTGTCGGTTTACCGTCCCACTGGGTTATGAGAGTAAAAGGAAGAGAGAGTGCTTCTTTTAATTGCGCACACACTTGGGCACTATAAAATAACTCCTGCGTAGCTGGACTGATTTCAATGAAATCGGCTACCGACACCGAAATCGGTGAGGGGAGCTATTATATCCTAAAATGTTTATGTCCTTTATATGCACCTTCGTCCATTCATGTCTTCATTTATTTGCTGATTTTCATTGGGAATTTGCGATTGGAATTTGCAACTATGTTAATCAATATTCTTATTAATAGCCAATATACGCTGTTTTGCTATAAATACTGTTGGGCGAAATTTTAGGATTACATGTATTAGGGATGTTAGGGATCTTCGTAACCTTATATATAAAAATGAATCGCTGTTCGTTAGTCTCGCTAAAACTCGAGAACGGCTGAACCGATTCGGCTATTTTTAGTCTTGAAATATTCGTGTAAGTCCAGGGAATGTTTAAAGTTTTTTTTTTATGCTCAACGAAGTAGGCAGGGGTCAGCTAGTCTTATATATAAAAATTAATTGCTGTTCGTTAGTCTCGCTGAAACTCGAAAACGGCTGAACCGATTCGGCTATTTTTAGTCTTGAAATATTCGTGGAAGTCCAGGGAATGTTTAAAGTTTTTTTTTATGCTCAACGAAGTGGGCAGGGGTCAGCTAGTCTTATATATAAAAATTAATTGCTCTTCTTTAGTCTCGCTAAAACTCGAGAACGGCTGAACTGATTCGGCTATTTTTAGTCTTGAAATATTCGTGGAAGTCCAGGGAATGTTTAAACGGTTTTTTTTTTATTTTTTTTATGCTCAACGAAGTGGGCACGGGTCAGCTAGTCTTATATATAAAAATTAATTGCTGTTCGTTAGTCTCGCTTAAACTCGAGAACGGCTGAACTAATTCGGCCCTTTATAGTCTTGAAATATTCGTGGAAGTCCCGGGAAGGCTTAAACGGTTTCCATGCTCAACGAAGTGGGCACGGGTCAGCTAGTATAATATAAAATATAATTTATCGGGTGTAAAAAGAGCAGTCACTATAACTTTGGGATATGATTATGTACTACCTTTTCTCATTCTAGAAATGTATAATCGTATCTCAAAGTTATAGTGACTGTTCTTTTTACACACACATATATAAGTAAATAAATTATATAAATAAAATACTTTATAATAAATTATATAAATAAAATTATAGAATAAAATTATCAACCCAAGTGAAAATAAGTATTACTTTGTGCGAAGTAATTTATTTATATTATTGTTATTATTATTTATACTTAGGTTTTGCAAATACGATCAATAAAGTATAGACGTAGGATAGTTTGTTTTCATGATATGAGATGTCATAGGTACATTTAATTTAGAAAAGTTATGTCAATATAAGTAAGATTTATGTTTTTCATGATATTTTTATTTATTAGTTTTTATGAAAAAACCCAAGTCGTACCTAGGCGACTTGGGTTTTTTCTTTCTTTTGGACTTTTGTTATTTTGTCGTCTAAAGGAAGTTAGTACTTTAACCGTTAAGTCCCAAAGTAGGCTACATGTTTGTTAGCGTAGGTAATTAATAAATAATAAGTTTTAATTTAATAGGTACCTCAGAACATTCATGACAAAAACGGCCATTATTTGACAGTAAACTATTATTATTACTCCATCGGCCTACTTCTTTTGCCTATGCACGTCTAATACCGTGTATAAAGAAGCATTACTATAAATAAGTGATTTTAAATATCCAAACGACAGTGTTCATAAACTAAAAATGTATTTGAACTGCTGCCCTAAATCACCTTTCCACGCGTACGAAGTCGCGGGCACAGCTAGTTTTATATATAAGAAGATGATGTTATGTATTCATACCTAACTGACCTACACCTGATAATGATTTAGTCGAAACCAATCGTGTATTCACAAATAACTAATAAAGTGATGGTAGTTCGTGTATTATTATTTATTACTGTGTTTAGTTTATATCGTTTTGTTTCATAAATAATATTTTAAATATCGCGCGCCAATTCTCATTGGGCCGCTAGACATACAATGCTGACATCTCAACCAATCGCATTGCACGGTACAAGCCTGGCGCCACGCGCGAGTTGCTGTGAAAAACAAATGAACACGCGACATTAGCGTTTCGCCTTTTATACGCGGAACCAGACTAATCGAGTTAGCTTCAAATTACCGATTTTGGATGTAATCTAACGTCCACCGCGTGTGGAATCCTGTATTAATCCTCAGTGAAAGCCGGCCGGCTAGTGTATCTAAAGAAAAACAAGAAACTACAACACATTCGGCAACGAACATCCAGCGAACGCCATTCTTCAACGGCCCACAGGTTCGCTTCCAGACCTGGTGAGTACTAACGCATTGTTCCTTGGTGTAGTTGTCCTATTGTATCGTCTTTTACCGGCGAGGATATTACCATATCCTTGATCCAGAGTGGCGAGATTTGGCGTCCCAAACGTTACATTTCAAACCGTGTCAATTCCGTCACATCTTTTTGGTGCCGAAACCCGGGACTTTAGATACATTCAGCCTGCCAAATACCGATTTACTTCGTAATTGTAACTACTTTAATCGTATATATCTAATAACAAGTTGTTGCTAATAAATTCTAAGTCTTGGTTCCATAATCCATTTTGCATACCTACCGTATTCCATTTTTAAAAAAATAAGTACATCGAACATTCTCGAAGTTTCTAGTAGAACGTAATCGTTTAACAATATTTTATACATGTATTACAGTGTTACCTATCTTTCTATAATTTACATTAATAATAACACGAATAATATCGTATCGTAATATCGTGTGGTCAATTATAGGCATTAATCAACTAAATACTGGATGCGCTAATCGTATACTAATTTGAACCTTAAAGTGTATTAATTTAGATTGGTTTATAACTTTTTATATCGTGTTATTGTTTTAAAATTATTTTGAGAATACACTTAAATTAACTAAGTACATATAGTCGTAATTCTAAAGCAATCGTTAGTAGGTACGTAGTACAAACAAAAGTTAAAGCTTTATTTTCAATTGAACAGTATAATTGAATTCTGTAAACATTATCAAACGATCTATAATAGTAAGCGGTATAATATATATAACATATTAACGTTGACTTGTAAAACTTATTGGTATTTACATCGAGTTTTAAAATAAATAGGTATTACGCGGTGGCGCATCCATTCCAATCCTTATCGATTGACGTTATATTATAAACATCGCGCCGATCGAACAAATATCTTTTGTTGTTCATTTACCTAACTCGGTGTTTTTAAATATTAATAAACGTTGTTTACTGTTCGTGTGTTTACAATAAATACGAATATTGTTTAGTTGAGTTGTAATTATGTCTTTTCCAACGAGGCGTAAGTCTAAACCTTCCGTAAAAAAATGTATCGATGTCTCTTATACTATTAATAATTTACCTAGCTTGCGACGTAAACGTACTATAGCATATAATCGTATGTCAAAGGCCCTGGAAGTCGGAAATTTGGCTCAAACCGATGAAACAAAAGTGGAATTGTTTCTTTCATATTGTCAAGAAATAAAAAATATTGCTAATGATTTCCAAGAGGCCCATTTTATTATCTTAGATCTTTTGAAAGGTGACGTCGATGATAGGGATAACGAGATTCAGGAGTTGTTCGACGACGCCTATTTTCAAGCGTCTGCATTACATCGTATTCTTGAACCGAGTTCGTCTTATCGAACAATTGATTCGCGACGCGATTCGGTTGTACCTACACTCGGCGGTAACATACGGCTACCGAAGATTACACTACCGACGTTTTCTGGTGCTATCAAAGCGTGGCCCGAATTCATTGCTACTTATAACGCGTTAATTCACGAGTCCACTGTTCTCACTACAATTGAGAAATTTCATTATTTAGTTTCTGTTTTGCACGGTGATGCCTTATCGTTTATTCGAACGTTCCCCGTCGCGGCGGAGCACTACGTACACGCATACGACGCTCTCAAGTCCCGATATGAAGATAAACGCGAACTGGCTTTTACCTGTTGGCGTGAAATTTTGGATATTAATTTTAAATTTACAAACGCTAAAGATTTTCGAAGTTCGATAGATACGATTGACGAAAACTTGACTGTATTAAAACAGTTAAAATTACCTACTGAACACTGGGACTTTGTACTTTGTTATAATATTTTGGCGAAACTCGACACTAAATTAAGACGTGAATTTGAAGAAAAACATAGTAATGTGGAGTTACCACAGTATAAACAAATTAGGGAATTTTTAAATTCTAAATGCGAAGCGATGATTCGAGATACACATTTTACCGCCATCACTGGAAAACCCGCAACAACCTTTAAGGAGGTTGCGGCAACCCGGGCAACCCCATTCAAATCGAAGCGACACAATGTTGCACATGCACTTGTGACCTCTCATGTCAATGTAAATGGCTTTGACGGGAATAGTCATGCACATAACGGAAAACCTACTAAGGTGTCATCAATTTCAAAATTCATTCGTAAGTGCTCCTTTTGTGGGGATGAGCATCAAATATCGGCTTGTAAATCTTTTCTTTCTAAATCGACCGATGTTCGCATGGCTGTGGCTACCGAAAGGAAATGGTGCTATAAAATTGTTTAAACGCGTCTCACTCGGTGCGGCATTGCAATTCAATATTTTCTTGTCAAAAGTGTAAACGTAAACATCACACTCTTCTGCACCGGGAGCAATCGGTTGGTAATTGCGAGTCTTCTGCTGACAAATCTGGTTCATTGGCCTTAGTTGCGAAGGAATCTTTATCTCCATCTCATTCGACAGTGTTACTGGCAACTGCCATTATACAGATCCGTAATTCATCTGGTGATTTTCATAGTTTTCGTGCGCTCTTCGACACCGGAAGCCAAAATAACTTTATAACGGCACACGCAGCCCAACAGCTACTAACGTCAACGTCCTTGGCTTGGGGGGTAACTCCACCTCAATTAACGGTGTGATTACGTGCGATATCGGCGTCAATTGTAATACTAAATTCCGTCTCGATATGTTCGTTATTCCGAAAATATGCGGAGACCAACCAATAGCGAGACTTAACACGAGTGGATGGGAAGTCAAGACATTACCGCTTGCTGATCCTGGTTTTGACATTCCTGGTCCGATCGACGTCTTGTTAGGTGCCGATGTTTTCGCTGAATCACTGCTTACACAACGTTTGAAAGGCAGCACTTCACAACCGAGAGCTTTTAATTCTGTCTTCGGATGGCTTCTTCTTGGAAGGATCAAACTCGCTTCTTCGTGTTTGTTAGGTGTGTCGTCTCCTCAAGGCGATAACAATTTAAATAATATCGTGCAACGTTTCTGGCATATCGATAACATCCCTAAATCCTATCGTTTCTCTCCAGATGAACAATTATGTGAAAATAATTTCGTCTATAATCACTATCGTGATGAGACAGGTAGATATGTCGTCTGTCTTCCATTCAAGGAAAATACAGAGCCAATATTCGAGGGTTCTCGAGACATAGCTCTTCGACGCTTTCATGCTATTGAAAGACGTCTGTCTCGTGATCCGAATTTAAAACAACAATATATCGAATTCATGACCGATTATATCGTCAGTGGGCATATGTCTTTAGTGCCTGCTAAACAAATGGGTCAGGGTAGGTATTACATACCGCACCATTGCATTCTACGACCGGACAGCGCAACTACAAAACTTCGTGTCGTTTTTGACGCATCCGCCAAGGATGCCAACCGCAATTCTCTTAACGAAATGCTACTGACTGGTCCAAAGTTGCAATCCAACATTGTTGAAATTCTTCTTCGCTATCGCGAACATGAGGTAGTCTTCATGGCTGATGTGCGTCAGATGTATCGTCAGATAAAAATGGATCCCCATTATCATCATTATCAGCGCATTCTTTGGCGCGCTCACCCAGATGAGCCACTTCAAGAATATGTTCTTAATACCGTAACGTATGGAGTTTCTTCAGCTCCATTTCTAGCATGTCGCGTTATCCAGCAATTAGCCTATGATGAAGGTCATAAGTACCCGAAGGCTAAAACCGTTTTAACTTCTGATCTCTATGTTGATGACATAGTAACCGGAAGTACTTCGCTGGATGAAGCACGTGACATTAAATCGCAGGTTATCGCCCTTTTCGCTCTTGGCTCTTTTGAGCTGCGAAAATGGGTTAGCAACCATCCTGAACTTCTGAATGATTTACCTTCAGAAGTGTGTCTTTCGGAAGCTATCACATTCACCGAAGCCGAAGACACGACCGTCAAGGTTCTAGGTCTTAAATGGGAACCGACTTCAGATTCGTTCGTTTTTAACGTTCAACCGTCAAATAATCCATGTACCAAACGAACAATCTTGAGCGAGGTCGCTAGAATCTTTGATCCTCTGGGTTTTCTGTCCCCGTTGACAATCAAAGCCAAAGTTTTAATCCAAAACTGTGGATTCTCGGTTTATCGTGGGATGAAACTCCTCCACCGGAAATTGTATCCCAATGGAGCAATTTTTCTCATCAACTTCCGTTAGTCAGAAACCTCAACATTCCACGCAAATTTGTAATCAAAAATGCTTTATCGTATCAGTTGCATGGTTTCTGTGATAGTTCGGAGCTAGCGTACGGCGCAGTCATTTATCTACGTGTCACTCTGTCCGATGGTTCAGTTCGCATTTTCTTTGTCTGTGCTAAGGCACGCGTTGCTCCCCTCAAAAGACAAAGTCTCCCTCGTCTGGAGCTATGTGGAGCAGTTCTACTAGCTGATCTTTTAAAATTCGTTAAAGACACCCTAAGGATTAGTATCCATGACACTTATCTGTGGTGTGACTCCACTATTGCCTTGGCATGGCTGAGATCGCCTTCCTCTCGTTGGGTGACCTTCGTGGCGAACCGCGTTAGCCATATCCAGGATATCGTACCTCCCGAGGGCTGGAGGCACGTACCGTCTGCTACAAACCCTGGAGACGTTTGTTCACGTGGCCAAATGCCTAGTGATCTACTGAACAACACATTATGGTGGGCGGGACCAAAGTGGTTGTCCCAATCACAATCTCAGTGGCCAGTAGATATATCGAAAATTCATACTAATAATGACGAGGTACTCGCTGAGCAACGTCGTGTAACTCTCGTCACCGATCGAATCGATACCGCTCAACAAACGTCAATTATCGATTATCTTTTTGATAAATATTCATCTTTGGACAAAATCTGTCGTATTATAGCATACATTTATAGATTTGCTAACAGCGTGCGGCGCACTGTCTCGCGCTATGATAATACTTTCGTAACCGAAACAGAACGGCATATTTCCCTTTTTACTATCGTTAAACATTTTCAAAAACGTTACTTTTCTGACGTGATATTAAAATTAAAACAAAAGAAATTGCTCCCCCGTAGTTTTCAAAAGCTAAACCCGTTCCTCGACGATCAGGATATCCTCAGGGTGGGCGGACGTCTCGCTCGCTCGGGCTTGGAATTCGAGCATAAACATCCTGCCTTATTGCCAAGAAAGTGTGTTCTTACAGCCGCTGTAATTGAATCGATTCATCGAAATAATTTTCATCCTGGTCTAAACACAACTCATTATCTGATTTTACAACAATTTTGGATCCTCACGGCTAAGCGTGCTATACGTCATCAACTGTCCAAATGCATACGATGTTACCGTCTTAATCCGCAACCTCTGCAACCGTTTATGAGCGACTTACCTGCCTTTCGTGTAAATCAGGCAAAACCCTTTTCGGAGGTAGGCGTAGATTTCGGTGGACCTTTTCGTATCAAGTTGGGTTCCCATAGAGGTGCCAAACTAGATAAAGCCTATTTATGTCTATTTGTGTGTTTAAGTACAAGGGCTGTACATCTCGAGGTAGTATCTACTTTATCGACTGACGGCTTCATCGCGGCTTTGCGTCGATTTATTTCGCGTCGCGGCCGTTGTAACATTATCCATTCGGATTGTGGAACAAATTTCGTAGGTGCTAGCGCACAACTAGCATGCTGTATTGAAGAGGCTTCGCACGCAGAGCGCATCTCATTTAAACGTAACCCCCCGTCCGCTCCCCATTTCGGAGGAGCATGGGAAATTCAAATTAAAGCCGCCAAGTCTCATTTGTACCGTATTATTGGCGATCAGACGCTAACTTTTGAAGAACTTTCAACACTTTTCACTCAAATCGAATCGATTTTAAATTCAAGACCCTTGTGTCCATTAAGCTCAGACCCTAACGATTTGAACGTATTAACCCCTGGTCATTTTTTAACATTAGAACCCTTGACCGCGGTTCCAGATACCGACTACACAAATGTTAAAATTGGCCGATTAAACCGTTGGCAACTTATTCAATTATTTCAACAGCAGTTTTGGAAGCGTTGGAAACATGAGTACTTAAATGCACTTACTCAGCGGGCAAAATGGACTAAGGATTCAAAACCGTTACCTGTTAATTCTATGGTTCTTATTAAGGACACCAACCGACCTCCTTTACATTGGCCGCTAGGACGAGTGGTTTCATTACATCCTGGGCCTGACGGAGTAGTTCGGGTAGCAACTATACGAACCCGTAAGGATCATTCACTTATACGACCTTTAGTCAAACTATGTCCCCTTCCATTAGAATGATCTTTGTTATCTATTAACGTTTAAATAGTAATTTTAGTTAGTATCGTAAGTAATTCTTAACTTATTGTTTCTTTCATACTTTTCGGAAAATTCCGTTGGTATTTTGGTGGGCGGAATGTTTAGTTTATATCGTTTTGTTTCATAAATAATATTTTAAATATCGCGCGCCAATTCTCATTGGGCCGCTAGACATACAATGCTGACATCTCAACCAATCGCATTGCACGGTACAAGCCTGGCGCCACGCGCGAGTTGCTGTGAAAAACAAATGAACACGCGACATTAGCGTTTCGCCTTTTATACGCGGAACCAGACTAATCGAGTTAGCTTCAAATTACCGATTTTGGATGTAATCTAACGTCCACCGCGTGTGGAATCCTGTATTAATCCTCAGTGAAAGCCGGCCGGCTAGTGTATCTAAAGAAAAACAAGAAACTACAACACATTCGGCAACGAACATCCAGCGAACGCCATTCTTCAACGGCCCACAGGTTCGCTTCCAGACCTGGTGAGTACTAACGCATTGTTCCTTGGTGTAGTTGTCCTATTGTATCGTCTTTTACCGGCGAGGATATTACCATATCCTTGATCCAGAGTGGCGAGATTTGGCGTCCCAAACGTTACATTTCAAACCGTGTCAATTCCGTCACATACTGTATAAAATGAATTTCCAAGAACCTACAGTACATTCAATAACATACCCAGGCTTTTAACCAGAACAAACACACGAGAGAATAATTGTATTATAGTTAGTTGTTTGCGTTTCATTCCAGAGGTAAATCGTTGAGAATTTCCGTGTTAAAATGTACAAAATTAAGTGAAAACATTATGTTTGTTGCTTTAATGCCAAAACTGCTGAATGGATTTTGATGAAAATCATGGTAGTTGTTACATAATGCTGTGTCATTTATGTTTTAAAACAACGTTGTGTCAAAGATGACATTGACGTTGATGCCTTACTTAGTACCTATTAAGATTAGTCCTCTAGGGAGGCCCTTGTAGATAAGATCTCTGTAGGTACCTAGTTATGTATAAGATACTGTATATTTAATTATCTACGTGTGAATAAAGCCAAATACGATTAACTAGAAGTGTTTATTATTGGACGTGTAATTGGATCCTAATAACAATAACATATGCTGGCTGTAAGGCTCTAAATTGATACATAGGCTAATTTTATGCGCCTCAGTGGTCTAGTGGTTTTGAGTAGAGATGAAACGGATAGTAGTTTGGCCGGATACCGGATACCGGATATTCGGCAAGCTACTAGGCCGGAGCGCCGGATATCCGGCTGCCGGATATCCGGCCTTTTTGATAATATACAATGTGTAAAAAGAGCAACTACAACTTTGAGACACGATTATACTACCTTTCCTCATTTTGGAAATGTATTTTGTTTTGTCAAAACCGAAATTTTTTTTTTTTACTTTTCACCATTTCTTATTTTTTTGTCGCAAAAATTACAATACAGCAAAAAAATTTTTTTTTTAATTTTTCAAAAAAAAATCATTTCTAGAATGAGAAAAGGTAGTATAATCATATCCCAAAGTTATAGTGACTGCTCTCTTTACACCCGTTATAATAATAAGTTGATTTAAATATTGGCGCGGTGAACGAGATCGGGAATATTCAGGCGCATTCGGGTCGCACGTAACCGGAGATCGGGTCGACTCGGGGGCGTTCGAGTGTTATCGCGTAAAATTTGGTATTTATTCATCACAATTTGCCACTTCTTAATAAAACAAACATTTTTGATGTGCGATTATAAAAATAAACGGTGTCCACAACCTATTGGAGTATGATTTGCATTTATAAAATAATAAGATTTTTTTAAATTTTACCATCCGGTATCCGGCCGGATACTGTATTACTTTTTAGTTACCGGATATCCGTTACATATCTAGTTCTGAGCTCACTTTTTTTTTACAGACACAACTTTTTCACTTTTCCACTTTTTATTACGTTTTATTAAGTCGATCACCGATTATTTATTGTTCATGGGTTGGCCTGAAACTTTTGGACCTTAAACTTTTTCTATCTCCTAAAAAAAATCGGTCACCGATTATTATTCGTGGACGAGCACTTTAAATTATTTCTGACCGACTTTTTTGCGACGTTGCACTATTACAATCAGCATGTTCTATCTCCTAAATAAATCGGTCACCGATTATTATTCGTGGACGAGCACCTTAAATTATTTCTGACCGACTTTTTTGCGATGTTGCACTATTACAATCAGCATGTTCTATCTCCTAAAAAAAATCCGTCACCGATTATTGTTCATGGGTAAGCACCTTAAACTTTTTCTGAACGACTTTTAACGACGTTGTACTAATGCAATCAGCATGTTCTATCTCCTAAAAAAAATCGGTCACCGATTATTGTTTATGGGTAAGCACCTAAAACTTTTTCTGATCGACTTTTAACGACGTTCCACTATTACAATCAGCATGTTCTATCTCCTAAAAAAAATCGGTCACCGATTATTGTTCATGGGTAAGCACCTTAAACTTTTTCTGATCGACTTTTTACGACGTTGCACTAATGCAATCGGCATGTTCTATATCCTACTAAAAAGTCGGTCACCGATTATATTGCTCTTGGGCGGGCACTGTAAATTATTTCTGACCGACTTTTTACGACGTTGCACTATTGCAATCTGCATGTTCTATCTCCTACAAAAAATCTCTCTCCCTTTATCACACACACCTTAAAAGGTTGTTCAGCCAACATCATTACGAAGTTCAATCAGCAAATATATTACCAGCCAGCCAGCACAATCCAACTTGCACCATTAGGGGTCTGTATCAAAAGAAACGTAATGGATTCCCGATTCAGATTTCCCTCCGTGTTATTGTCGGCATGTGCTCAGTGGATGAATATCGGGACTTCGAATCACGTTAATAAACTCGCTAATGTCTTGTACATTATATACAATGGTGTAAAAAGAGCAGTCACTATAACTTTGAGATACGATCATACTACCTTTCCTCATTTTGGAAATGTATTTTTGTATTTTTTTTGTCAAAAACTAAAAAAAAAAATTACTTTTCACCATTTCTTATTTTTTTCGCAAAAATAACAATAAAAAAAATTATTTTTTGAAATTTTTGTAAAAAAAAAGAAAAAAAATCCCAAATATCCCAAAGTTATAGTGACTGCTCTTTTTACAACCGTTATATTATAATATCCTATGTAGAACTTGTGTTATATTAATCTTTAGTAAATACAGGATGATTCATGGATCATTTATTAAGTCGAATATAGTGTGAAGAGAAATGCGAAGAGCAGTTTTTGTTTTGGCACCTCGTATGAATAAAAAATACCACAACGCGACAAATCGCGATTAATGATCTCCATATAAGTCACAAAACAGATGAGTTTCAATCCTGGTCCGGTCGTAGGTCAAGGACCAGTGCATTCGTGTGTATAGACTAGGAGCCTTCGAGCCCCAGGATAGTAAGATTCATTGCTTGTGGTCATTTTAGAGTCTAAAAATATGACCACAAGGAGTAAATGTGAATGAAAAAAAAATGAGAAAAAAAATCAAACAAACAATTTAATATGCTCTACACGCCATTCTCTTCACACTATATTCGGTTTGCTATATGACCCATGAAGCACCCTTTATACCATTTTTTTTTTCACTTTTTGCTGACCTCTGAAGTCCAGTGATTGAATGCGTTGGTTGGTTGGTCCTCGAGCGAGAGGTCGCACGCTCGAATCCCACAGAAAGATTTTTTTTATTCCTGCGTCATGAATGTGTATGTATATAATATTATAAAAATCTTAAATAATATGTGTAAAGTATACAGGTATTTTATTCCCGTTGTCTGGTACCTATAATACAATATATCTTCGGATACTCAGCTCGGGGCTAGATGGAGGTGAAGCGTATTATAATAACTATTATAAATTTACCTACACTTAGGTCAATAAAATATTTTTTATTACTCATGCGGGATAAGTAGCATCTTGGCGCCCGCTGTTGCGGTTGAAAACGAGCCGTTTGCCCATTCTAAAATTTGAGTGCGAAAAGTTTACTTGGCGCACGCAAAATATACTATTATTGACCTAATATTTTTCAATCAATCAAGTCATTTATTTACAAGGAATATGGTACATAAGATGTTAGTATTTTACATTTCCACATATTCTACTAGTACTACATTTATATAGTGTACAAATATGTTAATTTTAGTTATTTTATAGATTTCAAATGATTAATATCTATACTAATATTATAAAGCGGAAGAGTTTGTTTGTTTAAACGCGCTAATCTCAGGAACCGATTTGAAAAAATATTTTTTGTTGGTTAGTCCATTTATAGAGGAAGGCTTTAGGCTATATAACATTACGCTGCGACTAATAGGATAAAAGCTTCAGTGAGAAATGTCGCAAAAACGGGGAAATTTAATTACATTTGGGGACTTTCATTGCGTGCGCTGCATAAACACCTTAAGTCAGTCAAAAACGCGGGAACAGCTATAATTCAATAAGATTTTCACTAGTGTTCCTACAATTTGTATGATTGTTGACTTTTTTAAGCGCGTTATGTGTTGGTAAAAACGTATTTCCTGTTAACAATGTATTTTATGGCAAGGAAAGTTTTATTAAATTTCATTGTGTAGATTTGTGTTCGGATCGGCGCACCTGCTGACAGGATTACGGCGGGGCCACGGACGCGGGCGGCGGCGGTAAGCGTAGTGTACGCAGCAAGCAGGAATGTAATAAATGATCTACTAACTATAACGGGTAAAAATAATAGTTACTATAACTTTGGGATATGATTTTATTACCTTTTCTCATTCTAGATAATTTTTTTTTGCAAAAAAAATTTTTTCGTTGTTCTTGCGACTAAAAAATAATAAATGGTAAGAAGTATTTTTTTTGTTTTTGGCAAAAATAAATACATTTCCAAAATGAGGATAGGTCGTATAATCGTATCTCAAATCTATAGTGACAGTTATTTTTACACCCTGTGTATTATGCCCTTGACATGCTATTCTTATAATAAAAACAAGAATTGCGGTATTGGAGGAATATCTTTTATTTAAGTTGTCCCGCGTCGGGCATTTGCATTGCAACACAATTTAAGAAAAGAGTGCAACATAAGATGAATCATGTGTCAACGCCGTCACCGCCGCTACCGCGCATCTCGTGGCCACACATAGACGTTCAAGCACGTGCTACAGCCATTAGGGAGGAAATCTAAGGAGACAGGTTCGAATAAGTGAAATATATCGAATAGGCCGACGCGGGGGGCCGAAAACATCGCCTTTTCAATCAATTGCTGGGTCCAAAATCGAAATGCCCGAAAAGAGCCTATTTTACCTCTTTGTAGCGTAGCGTAGCTTAAATTGGAGCTCCCTTGGCAGGTTTAATACCGCCAAAAATGTATATTTTTGGCGGTATTCAACCTGCCAAGGGAGCTCCAATTCAAGCTACGTGTAGTCTGCTTAAGTGCTTACCCCAGGCTGGTGAGGTTATGAGGTCAGTGAGGAGGTAAGCAGGTGAGCAAGGAGGTAAACACGCAATCGAGAAGGTAAGCGGACTAGCGAGAGGGGAAAGCAGTCCAGTGAGAGGGTAAGCTAGCCAGAGAGGGCGTAAGCAGGGCAGTTACAATTAAGTAGAAACTTTGTTAAAAACTAGCAAGAAACTGCTTAACAAACTAACAAGAAACATCTTAAGAAACTAAGAAGAAACGGCTTAAGAAACTAGCAAGAAACGGCTTAAGAAACTAGCAAGAAACGGCTGAAGAAACTAGCAAGAAACGGCTTAAGAAACTAGCAAGAAACGGTTTAAGAAACTAGCAAGAAACGGCTAAAGAAACTAGCAAGAAACGGCTTAAGAAACAAGCAAGAAACGGCTTAAGAAACTAGCAAGAAACGGCTTAAGAAACTAGCAAGAAAACGGCTAAAGAAACTAGCAAGAAACGGCTGAAGAAACTAGCAAGAAACGGCTTAAGAAACTAGCAAGAAACGGCTAAATAAACTAGCAAGAAACGGCTTAAGAAACTAGCAAGAAACGGCTTAAGAAACTAGCAAGAAACGGCTTTAAAAGCTAGCAAGAACGGATTAAGAAGCTAGCAAGAAACGGCTTAAGAAACTAGCAAGAAACGACTGAAGAAACTAGCAAGTAACGGCTTAAGAAACTAGCAAGAAACGGCTTAAGAAACTAGCAAGAAACGGCTGAAGAAACTAGCAAGAAACGGCTTAAGAAACTAGCAAGAAACGGCTAAAGAAACTAGCAAGAAACGGCTTAAGAAACAAGCAAGAAACGGCTTAAGAAACTAGCAAGAAACGGCTTTAGAAGCTAGCAAGAAACGGCTTAAGAAGCTAGCAAGAAACGGCTTAAGAAACTAGCAAGAAACGACTGAAGAAACTAGCAAGAAACGGCTTAAGAAACTAGCAAGAAACGGCTTATGAAACTAGCAAGAAATGGCTTAAGAAACTAGCAAGAAACGGCTGAAGAAACTAACAAGAAACAGCGTAATAAAATAAAAATAAACTCTTAAGAAACTTGCAAATAAATACAGTTTTGCTTGCATCGCCTTAAGTCGAACACATCAAACATCTCCAAACATTCAGTTAACATTCAAAACGCCCCCATTTGCATTCCTTTGGCCAAAAAATTTGAATAGGCCGGCGCAATCGATCGGCTATCAATAATTTAAGATATGCATTAAAAATCACTCCGGCGTGTATATAGGGAGCCCTGGTGTTTTGCTAACAAAGTGAACACGTGATCTGTGAACGAATGACCCTTGTTTTTCTGAACTTAGCGAAGCCTTTGGTTCAACGGATCACCGAAGATTGTTTAGGATAATTGAATTGCTTTGATGTTTAAATTGGAGACACCTATACGTCGATTCAATTTGATTCAATGGGATAATCTTTAGGATCTAGGTTCTGGATTAACAATTGAAGGCATGAATCGATGAAGGTGATATGTCGCAAAAAAATTACCCAGAAAATTGAGTTTAAACTGTCACTTAAACATTTAAGGATATGTAGTAATGTATTAAGTACATATTTCATTCTAGAGACGGATCTTTAGATTAACGACGTATTCTAAAATGTTTAGGTGTCAGTTTGAACTCAATTTTCTCGAGATCTTAATTTTCCTACATATATCACCGTTATCCAATCATGTCTTCAATTATTTCAGTGTTGCAACACTGAAATAATTGAAGACCTTCGTCAAGGCTTTAGGCTATATTATATCGTCACGTATAACACTAGTAGGGATGATAATTGACTAACAAAAATAATAATTAATAATCTTTTTTTTTTATTCCTATAAAAATAATTTTTGAGTATTATAAGTATTTCTTTTCCAGCCTTATATATTTTCTAAGTAGATTTAAGTTTAAATGGATAAAAAAATACATTTTTGAAATAAATGTAACAAAGTTGATACAAAAGGTAATCACATCAACGATATCAAAATATATACGTTAAATATAAGATGAAGCAACAAACTCAAAAAAGGCTATGTCACAAATTAATCAATTTAAAAAATCTGTCGCTTAAGACAAAATCGATCATAAAAAAATCGATCTCTAAACTTCAGTATGTTTTAAAATCAATGGTTTTGTTTCACGCGTCAAAAGTATTTTATAATCTACTTTAGATTAAAATTGTTACATTACATAAATAGCCTCAGACGAAATGACCTGTGCAATTCAGCATCTGCCACTGACAGCCTTTGTACTGACGTGTTTCATTAATTCCAATGCTATACTCACGGCCGGTTTTTGAATGGCTAATTAAATCGTTGGGAAAATAGCATGGCTTCAAGTTAACCCGTATTGAACGAGTGGGAATTCTAGTGGAAGCCCCAAAGGGAGATCTCTGACCGAGCGAGATGGATGCTCGGTCAGGCAGAAGCCCGGTGTGCTAGTTTTAAGATGTAGTGTATAAAGCGCCTAACTTAGAAAACTTCGATAGCGCGATGCAGGATTGTGGCACCCTGATTGGTGGAACATTTTTCAGAGAGTAAGAGAGGGACAGATGTCATATAGTTACATCACGCTAGCACTCATGCAATTGAAATGTCAATTGCGTGAGTGGGAGCGTTTGTGTATTTGGTGAATTAAGCTTATCTGTGGCCAGCCTAGCGATATAATTATATAATATATCCCTGTCTTTCTCTCTGATACTTGGTTTACCGGTCAACGTTCAGTACGCGTAGTTAACTCAAATGCCATGTTAGTTGATCAACGATATGATGAGCCTTTCAGAAACCGGCCGTACGAGTCATACGGGGGAATATTTATTAAATCTGACCAAATAATTTGTAAAGTAATATAAATTTGTAATCATTTCCTGAGTACAGAGGTATAGATGAACATATTGAAAGCACGACAGTTATAATACTGTTCCTTAGAACATCTAAGGGACCTATCAGATAGAGAGCAGTCATGTATTCATTGTGTTATAACATAGGAAACGGCACGGTCTAGAGAAATGCAAAATAGGTATTTGTAAATATTGCTGTCCCGCAACTGGCCGATCAAACCGATAGAGACAACTGCAGCATGAACTGAAATTACTTATTAAAAGCACGAGAATTCGACGATTAGGAGACCCCGGATTCCTCCTCCAAAACTTAATTGATGTCGGTATTTTTTGAATTATTAACTTAAAAAAGTCCTGAGCTATGTTCCTTTTGACTATATCATAAAATGTACACCAGTTTGATTCCTGGATGACTAAACAGCCGAAAATCTGGCCGTATTTTGTAGTTTTTAAACGTCTATATTTCCTTTAGTAATGAATTTAAAAAAAAAAATAGGAACGTACTTATAGTATACATAGATACTCAGGAAATAAATTGTTACTCTACTGGCAGTATCCAGGGAGGAAATAGGGCTTGCAAAGAGTATAGACCCCTGTTTTTGTATGGAAAATTGCTGTTGTGTTTCCTCTTAAGGTCGTATTTCATCAAGCAATGTTAAAGTTAACGCCATGTTAAATACCATGCCTTCTCATTCATTGACAGGAAATACTAGAGGGATAACATGATATTTAAGAAGAATTAACATTAACATTGCATGGTGAAACACGCCGTTAAGGCTCTTAAGGCATGCGCGCAATAGGTTGAAAATCGGAGTGCTTTGAAAGAATTTTACTCGATACTGGCCTTATTCTAAATCCAAAAAAAAAATATGAAAAAAAAATTGTTTTTGACAAAAACAATACATTTCCAAAATGAGGAAAGGTAGTATTAATCGTATCAAAGTATCAAAGTTATAGTGACTGTTCTTTTTACACCATGTAATATACTTATTGTACAAAATATTAACCCAAAAACTTATAACAATAACACAAAGTACCAAGTAAAACCCATCTTTCGATAACGAAGCTCATCCATGACGTTGCTTCTATTGTAATAACTTTCACGAAAATAATAGCCTCTTATTACCTATTACACTAGGGGAGCCCAAAAGGGGATTTAGGTAGGCTCGAGCGCGTCAGATTATAATGTCCCCTCTGGTAATCTAGGCATTTGGCATTGTTTATTTGATTAGTTTCAAAAAGTGATTTAGGTTGGAGATGTTAAGTGGGTGTAAAAGATTATCTGATCTGAAGTACTGACGATTTTAAAGTCAGGTAAACTCACAGGAACCTACATAAATTTTAAAAGTAAACCATTATATTTAAATAATTGAGCTTCTCGGATATTTAATATTCGACTAAGCCATCTTGTCAATCTTGTCAAATCTGACGATAAATAACCTACATTCAGTATTGTTATTTCATAGCATTCGCTATTTCAAAGTTTAAATAAGGCTGTTCCCGCTCATTCCACTATTAAAATAAAAAACTATCATATACGTTTCTTCCAATCATCTAATCACTAAAAGTTTACTTGAAAAGAGAGTGCTTCTGTGTATTGCGCACATACGCAGTACACAGAAGCACTCTCTCTTCCTTCACTCTCGTAGGCCAGTGGGACGGATAACCAACACGACTGGCGGGAGTTTAGGCGCAGGACCGACTTTTTACATGCCCATTCGACGCATGGATCATCTTTCTTGTCATACAATTAGGTGATCAGCCTGCCATTGTCCTAACCAAACTGGAAAACAAAATTTTTTGTTGTTCCAACCCACGACCTCTGAGTCGAGACCAAGGCTCTAAACAACTAGACCACGGTGGCGATTCAGTAAGTGCACGTTTAGCATCCTGAGCTCCCCTAATATACCAGAAAAATCCAAACAATATCCATATAATAAGTAATTTGTCACAACGGCTCGTTATAAGTTGTACAACAAAAATATTGGCCAACTAAGCCAATAACGGACGCTGTTAGTCCAAACTTCGAACTTCGAAACTATTTTTGTCCAGAAGTTTCGAACTATCTCGCACAATTTAATTCGACGTTATAATGGTCAACGTTTCAGTTAGAACGTCGGCTGCTGGATATAATGACGTTAAAATACGTATGTCTGTGGCATCGTAGCTCACAAACGGATGATTCGATTTTAATGCTGTTTAATTGTTTGAAAGGTATATCAATGGAGAGTGTTCTTAACTATGTTTGGTGGAAATCGGTTCAGATCTTCAAGGTCATCAGGTCGTTTGTTATGTATGATAGGAATGTTACAGGCTAAATAGTGGGATTTTTTAATTTTTATGTATGGTATCCCCACTTCATTCATTATACAGGGTGTAAAAAGAGCAGTCACTATAACTTCGTGGGGTAATAACCAGGCATGAGATATATCCATTGTTACTAGTCAAATATAGTTATTTATATAATTATAAGTTCAAATAATAAATAATGAAAAAAATTAATTTCTAGAATCAGTCAAGATCCTATCATAAAGTTATAGTGACAGCTCTTTTTACACCCTGTATATTTTTAATTCATATGATTTTTTATGTCAAGTTTGTGTCTTAATTCAAAGTATTCTGTATTCCACGTATTCTTTAGCTGCATCGCGATATAAGAAACATTGTTAAATTGTCTATAAGGCATGTGTTAGTTGTAAGTTTTTGATTTGGATCTTTGATACCAAATACACGTTTAATAGTGAACCTGTTATTGAAGTTGCTGCTATGAAGATATTTTTTGTGGATTCTGTTCAATCGGTTTCGACTAAGTCATCATCAGGTGTAAGTAGATTTAAAATTTATAAATAATTCGTAAACACTGTGCGATAATATATGTTGCCAGCTTAGTGAATTATTTACAATTTTGATCTGATTTTTTTATCAAATTATACTATTTTTTACTATAAAACAAAAAAAATTAGCATACTTTCTTATGTCTGTTAAATATTAATCATATTTCTGCCTCGCTGTTCTTTATTATATATATATATGGACGCTTCACACCACGTCAATCTGGCCATGTGCTAAGTATCCGAAGAACTTGTGTTACCAGACAACGGAAATATATTTAATACTTTTATACGATATACATATTTAAGATTTTATTATATTATACACAAATTTAATACACACCCATGACCCACACGTCTGTTAAGCTAGAAAGGTCAAGTCAGCAGAATCACTCGTTTTATATCTCAACATTTAGTGCTCATTTAGTGCTAATTAAATGCTGATAACAGACATTTAGTGCTCTGTTAGGTAGGCCAAAAAATAGAACACTGCTAACTTTTCATTAAGCTAGCAGAATACCATTCGTCACCGCGCTATAATACAGTTGCAGAGAAAGGCACATGAGCTAATCATTTAGTGCTCATTTAGTGCTGCTTAAGCGCTGATAACAGATATTTGGTGCTGTGATAGTTGGACCAGAAATGAGCATTCTGCTAGCTTTATATTAAGCTAGCAGTGTACGATTCGTGACCGTGCTTTAATACAGTGAGCAGCGTGAGGCAAATGAGCTAATAATTTAGTGCTCATTTAGTGCTACTTAAGTGATTATAATAGACATTTAGTGCTGTGAAATTTGGACCAAAAAATGAGAACACTGCTAACTTTTAATTAAGCTAGCAGAACACCATTCGTGACAGCGCTATAATACAGTTGCAGCGAAAGGCAAATGAGCTAATAATTTAGTAATATAATATAATAATATAATATAATATAATATAATATAATATAATATAATATAATATAATATAATATAATATAATATAATATAATATAATATAATATAATATAATATAATATAATATAATATAATATAATATAATATAATATAATATAATATAATATAATATAATATAATATAATATAATATAATATAATATAATATAATATAATATAATATAATATAATATAATTTGCGAAAATATGGTACAATAAGCTTATATATACAGTTATATACGCTTATTGTACCATATATATCATTTAGATACAGTTTGACATAGTCTTACATATTTTTGTCGAATTTTTCTCGACGTGCAAATGTTGTCGGTAAGTTAACAATGGTTAGTCAACTCTAGTCAAATATTTTACATTCTAATCATTAGTACATTACACAATAGTCTTATTAATATATTATACAAATAAAAAAAAAAGTTTTAAGTCAATTTCACAATAGTACATCTTTTAGTAAATTCTTCAATAATATAAATTAACCAGCTACATTAAATTATTATATAACTGATATCCTTCCTTCTATCCTTAAATGTAATACAAAACATATAGCAAGTTAGAAAATATTTTATGTAATTCTATAATACTGTTTATACTAAACAAAACTTTTTGTCATTTTGTCTGTCTTCAAAGTATTCTTTATTAGAATAAAAACATTTATCTAGTAGCCAAGAAAATAACTCCTTTTTAAATTTATTATACATGGACCGGTCTTTTAATTTTTTCGGTAATGTATTATATATTTTTATTGACACACTTCATTCAAACAAACAATCAAATGTTTAAATATAGCAGCACTAATTGAGCACTAAATTATTAGCTCATTTGCCGTGTTTTTCCCTTGTAAAACAAATAACAGAAGCTCTTAATAAAAATGAAAATATTGCAGCTGTCTTTTTAGATATGAGCAAAGCCTTTGATCTTGTAAACCATGACTTACTCCTAAAAAAGTTACAGGCTTATGGAATTAGAGGAAACGCGCTAAACTGGTTTCACTCATATCTCACTAATAGGTCCCAATGTACAGAAATTATGAAAATTGACAAACACAACGCAATCAGACATCGCTCAAGCTATAAAATAAATTTCAATGGCGTCCCTCAAGGAAGTATTTTAGGCCCAACTCTATTTCTCCTGTACATAAACGACTTGCCAGATTCTACTAAACATGACTGCTTTATGTTTGCTGACGATACAACCTTGTTAGTCAAATGTAATAAAGCTAAAATTAATACTGAAATACAATCTGAAATTGATAATATTACGAAATGGCTTAATTACAATCATGATGGAATATCAGTAAAACAAGTGGTTTTATAATTAATAAAGTGACTTTATTCTTACACACTTTGCACCTTAGATATAGACTACGCCATGTTTTTTTAATTTTTTACAAAATGTTGCCAACATAACAATGTTACTAGCTACAGATTACATTGTATTTTGCCAACACCCCCCCTCAATGTAATCTCTATCTCTATTTAAACTAAATAATTACATTTTCTTAAGATTCATGCAAACCACAACTTTTAGTAAATCTTAACAACAAATTTTTATTTAATGCCTTTGTAAACATGTCAGCTATCTGATCTTCGGTTTTAATATATTTTAACACTAGTTTAGCATTTTTAATTAGCTCCTTAATATAATGAAACCTTATATCTATATGTTTTAACCTTTTAACACAATCAGTGTTAGCGGCCATTATGGCACTCTGACTGTCACTGAGCATTACAACTGGGCATACATCTACAATGTTAAAATCCTTTAACAAATTTATAATCCAGCAAGCTTCACTTGCAGCCATGCTTATAGCTACATATTCAGACTGTGTTGAAGACAAACTTACATTGGCCTGTTTCTTTGAACACCAATTTATTAAACAATTAGCAAACTTAAAACAATAACCAGTTGTTGACTTCCTATCCTTTAAATCTCCTCCCCAGTTAGCATCACAATAACCCACTAGTAAATTATCATTACATTTATATATTAGGCTATAATTTAGAGTATTATTTACATATCTCAGAACACGTTTTAAAGCTGTTAACAATATATTGTTTGCATTGTTTTGATATCTACTCAGAATCGAGATTGCTACACTTAAATCTGGCCTGGTGCCATTTGCTGCATAGGCCAAACTACCTATAATTTTTCTACATTTATTTTCTATGAATTTATTACTAACAGACTCTTTTTCATCAAATATTTTAACATCTAAGTTTGGATCCATGGGAGTTGACATTTTTTTACAATTTTGCATGTCAAACCTTAGTAATACATTTTTAAGATATTCTTTTTGACTCAACATAGTTATGCCATTTTTCAGATCCTGTTTTACATGTATTCCTAAAAAGTTAGACACTAATCCATAATCTTTCATTTTAAATTCACTTTTAAGCATTGACTTTAGACTACATATTTCAGCTTCACTATTGCCAAAAATCAATAAATCATCTACATATAATAATACATAAACTCTGGAGCTACCACTACATTTTGAATATAAACATGTATCACTCTGAGATCTTATAAAACCATGTTTCATTATAACACAATTAAATTTATCATTCCAGTACTTTGGTGACCTTTTTAAGCCATACAAGGATTTTTTAAGTTTGACAATATTTTCATTGTTGTTATATGCACCTTCCGGTAATTCTAAATATATTGTTTCTTCTATATTCCCATACAAAAAAGCCCCCGTTACATCCATCTGATAAATAGCTAACTTTAACTTTGTTGCTATGGACACAAACAGCCTAAAAGTAGACAACTTAGCTACCGGTGCATAAATGTCATTAAAATCAAACATTTCACTTTGTTCAAATCCCCTTGCTACTAACCTGGCTTTATATTGATCATTGTTTTTAATTTTAAATACCCACTTACTACTTACAGTCTTTACATCAGCAGGTTTTTCACAAAATTCCCAAGTATTATTCTCCTTTAACGTCTGCAGTTCTTTGTCTATTGCCTGCCGCCATTTATTAGCGTCCTTCCTCTGCATAGCATCTTCATATGTCCTGGGTTCAATATCTTCTGAAGAGACATGATGACAATTGTAGAATGAAGTCTGTTTTCTCACCCGAGAAGATTTCAGATATTGCAAATTTTCACCATCCTCTCCTTCATCGCTAGATACTTCATCACTGGTAGACGGTATATATAAGCTTCCATCGCTTTCTGATGTTTCTGGTTCGTAAGGGCTCTCCGGTATCTCATCAGACCGCTGCTCACCCTCACCAGACTCCAGTTCCTCATTTCCACTAGATGGAAGTTCTCTAATCGCCTCATTTGACGTTTCATAATCTAACTGAATAATCTTCTCTTCCTGAGCCTTTTTTAGAAATACCACATCTCTCTTGGTTTCTACACTGTTGTATTTCTCCAAATAAATTCTATAGCCTTTAACATCCTCGCCATAGCCAACCATTATACCCCTTTCTCCTTTTGAATCCCACTTTGTTCTCTTTTCTTTTGGGATGTGAGTATAGGCAACAGTGCCAAACTCTTTTAGATTATTTATATCATAGTGTTTATTAGTCCAGGTTTCATATGGGGTTCTGCCATTTTCATTGCTTTTCCCTGTTCTGTTTAATACATATGCTGCAGTTTGAACGGCTTCTGCCCACAGCTTCTTCGGTAACTTTGCTGCACACAACATAGTCCTAGCCGCTTCTGTTAAAATTCTGATTTCACGTTCTGCCTTTCCATTTTGTTCCGGTGTGTATGGAACCATTCTCTGATGTATAATACCATGTCTGGAAAGTAGGTCTTGTACTGCCTTATTTACAAATTCCAAGCCATTGTCTGATCGGAAGTTAAGTACTTTGTTGTTGGTTGTGTTCTCAGCTCGTTTTATGAAGTTTTCAATGCATTTCTTTGCTTCATCTTTTCCTTTCACAAAGTAGACAGTTCTAAAGTTTGAGTAGTCATCCTTCAGAATGATGAAGTATCTGGAGCCTCCCAAAGACGGCACCTCCATTGGTCCGCATGTGTCTGCATGTATAAGTTCACATGTCCTAGTCGTCTTGGTTTCACTAGTATTGAAAGGCAAGCGATGTATTTTGCCCTCCAAGCAACTTTCACATTTTACTTCAATATTGTCTTTCACCGAGATATTATTGTTTTTAAGCACGGCCTTGACATGTTGCAAGTTTTGATGAACAAGTATTCTATGCCAGTCCTCTAGGCTCAATTGGGAATGAGCTATATTCGCTACACCTTGTTTATAACGCACTTCCAATATGTACATATCTCCATTACGATATGCGACTGCACAAACTTTATTTTGTTTTATGATTTCACAATAACTTTTGTTAGTGATCATAATGTAACCTTTATCTGTCAGGCATTTCACAGACAACAAGTTACTTTTTAATTCTGGCACATACATGACATTTTCTATAGTAGTTTCAATCCATTTAACACCGTCATAGACCTGCACCGCCATCTGTCCGAAGCCATGCACACTACACTGATTACCATTACCGACTGTAATTGATTTGTTTGATACAGATGGTGTGTATGATGTAAATAAGTCCCGATCACGACACATATGATCACTACAGCCCGTATCCACAAGCCACTGTACCTTTTGTAACTGTCCAGATGTTCTTACTGATACGAATGCGTTACTTTCTCTGTCTTTATTTTTCCTAAACCAACAGTCACTTTTTAAGTGTCCCTCCTTCTTACAGTAGTAACACTTTTTCCCGTGTCTATTTTCATTGTCCATGTTACTATTATTTCGCTTACTGCGACATTCACTTTGAAAATGTCCTCGAGAGTTACACTTATAGCACTTGATGTCTTTCTTACTAAATTTCTTCGCAGCAAAAGCTGTAGACGACAACTGCGACACTTCCTCTTGTTTATCTTTCAGCCGCTCCTCTTCTATCAACAATCTTGCGACGAGATTGTCATATGTTTGCTTGTCGTCTGGCGCAGATTCCCAAGCGGAGACAAAATGCTTGTAGCAATCTGGGAGTGACATCAACACTTTCGTTATCACGAATTTTTCTGAGACATCTTCTCCCATCTGCTTTAGCTGATTCTTCATTTCTTCTATTTTGGATAAGAAAGTGGACATGGCTTTTCCCTCCTCAAACTTATACTGGAAAAATCGCTGTTGAATTATGTGGATACTGGTTTCGGATTTTTGTTCGTAGACACTAGCTAATTTCTTCCACATTTGCGCTGCCGTATTACAGGTTATGATATGCATCATTGCGTTTTCTGACATTCTGGTAACAAGCCATGTTTGTGCTTTGGCGTCTAGTTTTTCCCATTTTGGTACTTCAGTTGCAAGATCCGGTTTCTCCATTGCTCCCTGTACAACTTCTAGAAGACCATGGCTACGCAACAGGATCATAGATTGGAATTTCCACACATTCCAATTAGACAATCCTTCTAATTTTATGTGATTTCCGGATATTCTTGTTTCCTCCATTTCGTCTGTTTATTGCCTGCTCGTCTCGTCCTTGCGTTGCAATTTGCAAGTATTTTTCTTCCCGCCGGTCTAACCTCAACGATGGTGCCTCGTGCCGCGTCGACTCCCACGGTAGTTTTTTTGACGAAAAACAGTGTCCTACACCCAAATGTTTTACTTTTAAATTACAGGATTATGTGACTGGGCCAATAACCTGATGGAATATCAGTAAAACAAGTGGTTTTATAATTAATAAAGTGACTTTATTCTTACACACTTTGCACCTTAGATATAGACTACGCCATGTTTTTTTAATTTTTTACAAAATGTTGCCAACATAACAATGTTACTAGCTACAGATTACATTGTATTTTGCCAACAATTTACATATTAATATTGACAAAACTAATATAATTAAATTCGATAATTGTTCTAATAATGATACTAAAGATTTAAATGACGGTAAAAATTCAATTAAATGCGTGCCCTCAGCATTGTTCTTGGGTATTACACTGGACAAAAAGTTAAAATGGAAAGATCATATCACAAAAGTATGTAATAAATTAAATAGTTATGTCTATGCTTTAAGGAGAATAAGAAACACTGTATCACAGGATGCAGCTCTTACAGCATACCACGGATATGCATCGTCTGTTCTTAGATACGGGCTGGTTTTATGGGGAAACTCACCCAAAATTAGTTATGCTTTTGTCACCCAAAAAAAATGTATACGTGCGTTAGGAAAAGCGGAATATCTAGCTCCATGTAAACCGCTATTTAAAAAATTTTACATCCTCCCATTACCGTGTCAATATATATTTGAGACTTGTACATTTGTAAAAAAGTATAGCTATTTGTTTGAGACCCATACGACAAACAATAGGTATGCTAGTAGGGATAGCAATAAGCTATGTGTACCTCGACATAAAAAACAAGTATACAGCGATAACTGCTATTGTATGTCAATAAAAATCTTTAACATGTTGCCTAAAGACATAAGAGATATATCTATAATTACTAAGTTTAAAAGATTATTACTACATTGGTTGCTGGACAAATGCTTTTATAGTCTTAAAGAATTTTTTGAATATTTAAATAATGTTAAGAAATTTGACATTAAGTAAGTATTGACATTAAATCTAAATTGTATTGGGTAGCTGACATTTAATAAAAATTGTGCTTTGAAAAATGTAAAAATATTAATAATTTATTTATGATTATGTGACTGTAATATTAATATTTTATTTAAGTAATTGTAAATCATCAGTACATTAAAATTTATTTCAATATCTCCACACCTCTATGAGGTAGAAATTGTGAACTCACTAGACAATTATGTATACCAATTTCTTGGAAATAAAGACTTATCTTATCTTATCTCACGCTGCTCACTGTATTATAGCGGGGTCACAAATCGTACACTGCTAGCTTAATATAAAGCTAGCAGAATGCTCATTTCTGGTCCAACTATCACAGCACCAAATATCTGTTATCAGCGCTTAAGTAGCACTAAATGAGCACTAATTATTAGCTCATGTGCCTTTCGCTGCAACTGTATTATAGCGCTGTCACGAATGGTGTTCTGCTAGCTTAATTAAAAGTTAACAGTGTTCTCATTTTTTGGTCCAAATTTCACAGCACTAAATGTCTATTATAATCACTTAAGTAGCACTAAATGAGCACTAAATTATTAGCTCATTTGCCTCACGCTGCTCACTGTATTAAAGCACGGTCACGAATCGTACACTGCTAGCTTAATATAAAGCTAGCAGAATGCTCATTTCTGGTCCAACTATCACAGCACCAAATATCTGTTATCAGCGCTTAAGCAGCACTAAATGAGCACTAAATGATTAGCTCATGTGCCTTTCGCTGCAACTGTATTATAGCGCGGTGACGAATGGTATTCTGCTAGCTTAATGAAAAGTTAGCAGTGTTCTATTTTTTGGCCTACCTAACAGAGCACTAAATGTCTGTTATCAGCATTTAATTAGCACTAAATGAGCACTAAATGTTGAGATATAAAACGAGTGATTCTGCTGACTTGACCTTTCTAGCTTAACAGACGTATGACCCACGAACATTGAAAACTTTTCGTTCCCTCGGCGGGATTCGAACCCGCGACCTCTCGTTCGAGCACCAACGCGCTCAACCAACTGCGCTACGGAGGTCGTCAAATTTATGTCAAAGTTATTATGAATTGTATTTGCTTTAGGGCCTTCACTAACATCAGTTTCTCTATCGTTTTACAATCCGTGCCAAAACGATATTCGTTTTATTTACCGGAAAACGGTTCTCGATACTTAATAGCCATCAATAAAAGCATCTTTTATCCCCCAAAGATTCCTTTTCTAAATGGTCCGTGTGTGATCGTTATTTTTATTATAGATGGCGGCTTTCGAATCTCCAATATTTCCGTACAATTTCACATCGGACTGGCGAGTCAGATATCGGACAAGCACCCACGAACAATAATCGGTGACCACATTTGTAGACTAAAAATAAGAGGCTACTATGCAACAGCAGTGATTTTTGCTTGCAATCATTAAAGGCAATAGGCAGTTGGAATATTCACAAAATATGACATAAGGTACGCTAAATGATCGCGATTTGGTATGTCATTTGGCGTACCTTATGTCAAATCCCATACATTTTGTTGAACTTTGTAAGCGATAATTATTAGCGATGGCATCTTGAGTAGGCCCCCAGGACCGATTTTAATAATTCTTTTTTCGTTAAAAAGCTACATTATCACTGAGTAATATAGGCTATATAAAAAACAAATGCTGTTCGTTAGTCTCGCTAAAACTGAGATCAGCTGAACTGATTCGGCTATTTTTGGTCTTTTCGTGGAAGTCCCGGGACTTGTAAGTGTAAGTACCCTCACTTGTAAGTGTAAATGTACACTTATACATTCTATTGCATGAGATTGTGAGAGAGTAATAAATAAGATTCGAATGGATTAAGTTGTTTAATATCATCTCCAAGCCACAACCTTACAATTTAACTTGAATATTTTTAAATTATTTAATACGAGCTGACCCGTGCTCATTTCGTTGAGCATAGAAACCGTTTAAACCTTCCCTAGACTTCCACGAATATTTCAAGACCAAAAATAGCCGAATCGGTTCAGCTGTTCTCGAATTTTAGCGAGACTAACGAACAGCAATTCATTTTTATATATTACGCCGCCCGACCCCCGGCCGGCCGCGGGTCAGTATCGCCGCAAAAAAACGTGCTTATTTACGACATCACATTATGAACCTTTAAAGGAGAAAGCCCACTCTCCATAGTGTCTCAGGCCCAATGTGGACATCAAAAAATCGCATTAAAAATGAATGTTCTAAAATCTTAATAGTAATAGATATCTGAGAAAAAAACTTAAAATGGCGCCATTATTGTAGAATTTTTTTTTTTTTACTTTTTGTCTATTTTATTTTCAAGGCCTTTTTCGAATTTTCAATAATTTATATTAGTAAGATATAATAAGATAGCCCTTGTTGTAGTGCAAGACTTGCAGTTATTGCTACCCAGCAATTGTGGCAAACAAGATTATCGCCTGACACCTAAAACATATTAACATTAATGGTAAATATTTACAACAGTAAAAGATTTAACGATTAAACCATGATGACGAAATAATAGAAACATTTACTATAATATTATGATTACCTGCTGCGGTGCAACCCACTGCTGTATGGCACTTAATTCTTCGGGCCCTAAAATACAGTTCTCGGTCACATTATTACCACAACATATACAATGTTTTTCAGACATATCATTTTATGTATGCACAATCAAATAGCGCAATCCTTTAATCCAGGGCCAAGTAATCGTAGAAGGAGAAAACAAAACTAGTAAAACAATGCCAAAGTCGTACGTGGAAAGCTGAAACAAGTTCAGGCGAGAAAGCCAGATTGCGGTGAAAAAAATCGAAAACAAAACAAAACGCATCCACATTGAGCATTGCACAAAAATGACATTTCAGTCATCAGTGTTGCCGCTTGTCGCAAAAAAATGAAATCGATAAATCGGTTACGTAAAAAACAATCGATATAATATGATTTTTTATTCATCTTTATCGTATAAAGTAACAAACGTAAACATTGGTTTTAAGATAAATGTTTTCTTTTGAATAATTCTTTACAGAATTACCAACAGTAGCCCGTTATTTGTATTTTACATGAGTTTATTTTATTTGTTTATAAATCGATATTCGGATTGATTGATTAGAGTAAAGATATTTTATCATCGGGTAACATTTCACCTCAACGTTTTATTTAGGTTCCAAATAATTCAATAAAATTCCTTTTTTTATTGAAACATTACTGATTATAGTGGCGGTTATTTCAATGTTATCAAAAATCAAGTCTCTTTATGGTACATTTCTGGAGAAATTAAGGCTTCTTAAGATGGCTGTCCGCTCTGGGCCTGAAATGGGCTTTCTCCTTTATCAGTGTTTCTCTACTATATTATGCATTTATTATACATACAAACCTTACTTAAGAATCACTATATCTATTTAAAAAAACCGCATCAAAATCCGTCAAAGATCAAAGCATACATACGGACAGACATACAGCGAAAGCGACTTTTTTTTTCATAATAATAATATATCTATGGACGCTTCACACCACGTCAATCTGGCCCCATGCTAAGTATCCGAAAAACTTGTGTTACAGGTACCAGACAACGGAAATATATTTAATACTTTAATACTATACACATATTTAAGATTTTTATTATATTAATACACAAATTTAACACACATCCATGACTCAGGAACATTTTAAAACTTTTTGTTCCCTCGGCGGAATTCGAACCCGCGACCTCCGAGTCAAGAGCCAAGCTCTGAACCACTAGACCACGGAGGCGTCAAAGGCGACTTTGTTTTATACTATGTATTGATTAAGCTACAAATTTTCGATAACAATTGATATACAGAGCCCTGTAACACATGTATAATAGTGTTTTGCTTGTAGCGGTCTATACAGACATGTATATTATAACACAAGTTAGCGAACTTCGATAACTTAAGATAGTTGGTTCTGTTTAGGTATTAGTTAAGATGTAATATGTAGATTACTTGCTATTTGTGGATTACAAACTTCTGTTAGGTACTCTGTGTTATGATGCCACAGCATTCGTTAGGGTCCCTTCATACGTCCAATAAAACATTCGGATAGTTAATAGTAATACGTTTATTACACTAAAGTACTATCGGCAATATATTTGAGGTTAAGGACGTCGTGGACTACATCCCGAAGAAGCCGTCCCTCCCCTTGAGGGTTGAGCGTCTGGAGTCTCGCCACAAGGTCAACTTCAGTTCCTTTGTGGTGAGAGTACCGACGCTTCTTCTATCGACCTTTGAGGCGGAGGAGTTCTGGCCGACGGGTGTGGTCTACCGGAGGTTCCGGGGGAGACTCCGGAATGAAGCGCGCTACACGTCGCCGACAACACGTGCAGTTTAAGTAGTTTAAGTGTAGGTTTAAGTACATTTTGTATGTATGTTAGTCTGTAAGGCATTTATATTAAGGGCCATGTAGCCTGAAATAAATGTTTTTTATTTTATTTTATTTTTTAATATCTAATAACTAGGTACATAGGTACTGCTCTTATAACCTCTCTGGGAGAACTAATATATAGACATAGGCCCGTATAAATAAAACAATCTCAAACCCAACCTCACCTTGAGAGCCTATTTGACAGATGAAACAACGTTTCGTTTCACTTTTAAAAATGAAGAATTTTACTCATGTTACATGCCATAATTTTTTTCTTTCTTAAAACGTACAAATAAAGATTATAAAAATGTACATTATACTTATTTTATTGTTTCCTGTAATCTATAATATGAATATAACGCTATAAAAAGAAAATAAATTAAAGTACTATGCAACATTAATATTGATGTTCACTTTTATAAGTGAAACGAAACGTTGCGTTATCTGTCAAATAGGTTCTCAAGGTGAGGTTGGGTTTGAGATTGTTTTATTTATACGGACCTAAGTCAAGCATGATTGTCAAATGTCATATTTTGATATTACATTCAAACCTAATTCATAATGGTATAGCATTATGTAACACTTTATAACCGGGTTAGAGTTGCCAGCTTATAGTATAATTGACTCTCGACCAGGAGGTCCTAGGTTCAATTCCCGATGGGCAAGTTAAAGTGATAACTGCGCCTCTCACGTCGTGTCAGTTAACCGTCCCACTGGGTTAAGAGAGCAAAATGAAGAGACAGTATCCATGTGTATCCTTAATAATAATAATATCTATGGTCGCTTCACACCACGTCAATCTAGCCCCGCGCTAAGTATCCGAAGAACTTGAATTACGAGTACCAGACAGCGGAAATATATTTAATACTTTTATACTATTAAAATATTTAAAAAAAAATTTATATTAATAAACAAATTATTAAATTTGTTTATAATAAAAAATTTACAATGACCCAGGAAGACAGAAAACTTTTTTTATTCCTTCGGCAGGATTTGAACCTGCGACTTTCGCTCGAGCACAAACGCGCTCAACCGCTGCGGAGGTCGTCAAATAATGAGAAAATGTAGTCTACACTAATATTATAAAAAGGAAAGATTTGTATTTTTGTATGTAACGACTTAACTCAAAAAGTACTGAACCGATTTCAATATATTTTTTTTCATTAGAAAGCTACATTATCACTGAGAAACATAGGCTATATAAAAATCAATTACTGTTCGTTAGTCTCGCTAAAACTCGAGATCAGCGGAACTGATTCGGCTATTTTTGGTCTTGAAATATTCGTGGAAGTCCCGGTAAGGTTTACACGGTTTCCATGCTCAACGAAGTGGGCACGGGTATAATGTAACCATATTCGAAAGTTATTTAAAATCTCTTTGTAAAAGTGAATTTCCTTATTAAATTATTCAACGATATTGCTCAATGGAATTACAAAGTATAAATAAAAAATCAACGGTACTTTATCATAATTCGAACGAGATTAGACCCAAATCGAAAATCAATGAAACATAATTATTTCTGTATCGGGAGCTTAGCTCGTGTTACCCTTGTCTAATAAATCAAGTATTTATTGTGTATTCTGTCATTAAATACACTATTTTTACCTGACTTCGACGAAGCCAAAAGAAAGGGTAATGATTTTGGCAGTCTATGTATGTATGTATGTTCCCTCGTAACGGCTTAACTGCTGGTCCGTTTTAATAAATGAGGTATCAATCGATTGGTAATGATGCCGTAAGTAACATAGGCTATAAGTATAATTATTCGAAAAAATTTGGATTTTGTAATTGCGTGGTCGTACCCGCTATTGGGATTGTATGATTGTACAGCAGACGAATATTATAGATTTGTTTAGCGGGTACGACCACGGCTCTACCTTGACCATTTTTGTACCTATGCATAATATCTGAATTTCAAATAGAATTATTATCTTGTTTCAGCCTTTTTAGACCCCTATTTTGCGAAGTCGGGTTATAGTTTTTAACTTTTATTTTATTTTCAACCGTATTTCAGTGTGAACTGATGATTAGATTTTACTTGCGGGTACGACCACGGCTCTACCTTGACCATTTTTGTACCTATGCATTTCTGGATTTCAAATTGAATTATTTTCTTGTTTCAGCCTTTTTAGACCCATTTTTTGCGAAGTCGGGTTTTAGTTTTTTAATCTTTTTTTATTATATTATGAGGAGTTCCCTAAGTTCCTTGTGGAACCCATCAAAAAACCAACTTTTTTATGATCGCTAGTTTGACATAAGTTTGACGTAAAAGTAATAATACTGCCCTGTCAAACAGTGTAAATTGTACCTCATGGTACGCTTAGAACGAATGATATTACCTTAGATTATTAATTGGTCTCAGCGCCCTTCGACTAGATAGAGCGCTGTCAAGAAATGACAGATTCCTGAATGCGGCAATTTCATATTGTAGTGTGTGTAAAACAATGCGCAAAGATTGTAGTGTGCATCTATAATTGTGTTGCCAGCTACTTGACTTGTGCCCGATCAATAGGGAAAATATTTCGTCGCTGTGGTGTGGTAATTTATTAATATTAATAAATAAAAAAAATCTTTAACATGAAATCATAATCATTTTTATGAAGGTTCTTCTTCATATTCTTAAATATATAATTATTAGGCATAATTTTCAAAAAGAGTTTTTATTTTAGTATCTGGGGAACGGCAGTGTCCCCGCCAAGTCGAGCGCGAAGCAAACACTGCCGTACCATCCTTTTCAGGCACCATTTTGTCGTATTTTCAGGCTCCGGATAAGACCAGAACGCAGAAATTTTGGTCATCCAATAAGCTATAAAATCTGTCAATAATTAGAAATCCATCTGTCAACGGCCAAGTCACACAACATTAACTATAATTATATATTCGATGACCTCCGTAGCGCAGTTGGTTGAGCGCGTTGCTCGAACGAAAGGTCGCGGGTTCGAATCCCGCCGAGGGAACAAAAAGTTATAAATGTTCCTGGGTCATGGATGTGTATTAAATTTGTGTATAATATAATAAAAATCTTAAATATGTGTATAGTATAAAAATATTAAATATATTTCCGTTGTCTGGTACCTGTAACACAAGTTCTTCGGATACTTAGCACAGGGCCAGATTGACGTGGTGTGAAGCGTCCATAGATATTATTATTATTATTATTATGTTTGTGTACATACAGCTTCCTTGCTCACGGGCAATTAAATCCCGGACCTTTGGAAGGCATGCGTGGGGCCGAAACCAACACGCAGAGGCCCCGTTACACAATTTTAATTTAAATGTAATGTGACACTAGCCGGCGATATATTATTATTATTATTATATATACTATATATATATATACTATAATAATATATATATATATATATATATATAGAACCCTGTTAGGCCATGCACTAAAAAGTATCCTATAGGCAGTTTCCAGTGCTCAGTTAAACAAACTAATAGGAAGACATATGCCTCTGAAGCTAACACAGAAATGTCATTTACACCAGTACCCATGTCAATATACGAGTTTGATTTTGGTCCCACATACTTTTCTGGCGTATGGCCATTTCATCTGAAATTAGCGCGCAAACAACATTACATTTATCACATTAAGAAGGAGCGTTTACTTTACTAAAACTATTATTAAAGTAAACGCTTCTTCAGTAAATCCTGGAGCGCCATCGATGATGACAAATTTACTCCTCACGTAATTATATGCCGACGGGCAATAGAAGTTTAAAGTCAAACAGATTTTTTTAAGTTCATTATAATATTTCGGTATAATTTTCTTTTCGTTTTTATGCTTTTTGTATATTTCGGAGTGAGGTATTCTGTGCATAGATTAGAGTAATTTGTTGATTCTGTGGGCGTCACTTTATAGGATCAGGAAATAATAACACCAAGCTGAACGTGTTTATATTATGAACAATCAAACCTATTGCTACAAGTATTTAATGCAAAGCAGACATTGAACGTAAGCGAATTTAGTCAACTCCTTTTTTCTCACGCCCCGCCATCCCATCGCGCCACACTGCCCAGTCCTCGCTGTCATCGGTGACACACGTCTTCTCCTTCCTCTTTTGTAAGCGGCGACAGGCCTCTTGGCAAATATGACTAAACTTGCTAGGCTATTCTTTTTTTTTTTTTGCAAGCCTTACGTTTCAACTCCGACACGGCCATTCTGACTAGTCACACGTCCTCGTGTGATGCTCCTGTAAAAGAGAAAACCAGCTGCAATATCACAAGCCTTTTGCTCGGCCTAACCTGACTCTACAATTTTAGACCAATTTGCTAGTTTATTCTCTAATGGTAATCTCAACAGATACTTTAACTTTAATGCACAACAATAAACTACGCAAAGTCTCAGGTAATGCCTATATGACCAGGGCTCTTTAGTCGAAATACGTTAACCGCGTAACACGACGTGTTCTCCCCACGGCTAACACGTGTGCATCACTCATTGAATACACATCATGTGGTCTGTGTAGACCCCAACCTTCCAGCATCACACGCCCGCTGCGCTCCGCGTCCTACTTGAGTTGCCCCAAGAGATACCGACTTTTAATGGTTGCTGCTGCGAAATGATGCCTGGTAGGTCAAATATTGTCATCAGAATTTGACTTCTATGACACGGCTCCATCGCCGACATACGTCAACCGCTTAACACATTTGTGTTAACCGCGGCTACCCGTGTGCTTCACATGCACAGCGTATGGTCTGTGAAAACCCCGACTCCGCCAGTATCACACTACAGTCAGACAGTCAGTAGATAAACAATTACGCTCACCAAATAATTTTGGTTTCGAATGTGATACTTCAACGAAGTACAGACGACAGTCGTCTAGCCGCCGCGCCACCGCGCTGCGCTGCATCGCTCCGTCGCGCTCCGTCGCGTCGTGTTGCGTCGCTAGCGTTGCTCGAAGCTCGATCCACTGTACACAAAATGAAACAGCACAAAAAAATGTTCAGACTATCTAAAATTAAGTTCTTTTAGGGATTTATTTACTAAGACTTCGCTGTGCCTGTCTGTCTTTAATCAGGCTGTATCTCAAGAACAAAACTATCGCGGTTTAAATATCAGCAACAACAATGAGATTAAAATGTTACATTTCACTATGCAGTAAAATTAATTTAATTTCCTTTCAATGATCTGATTGAATGAAAATAAGCTATTACTTTAGAGTCACACAATAACAAGTGATCAGATTGCACTGTCCTCACTAAACTTGACAAAAATAAACATTTTTAGTTGTACTGTCGCGGGAATCGAACCCACAAAGTTGAGTACTAGGTTCTAAACCACTGGACCCCAGAGTAATTCATAATAATAATAATAGCTCCCTTCACCGATTTCGGTGTCGGTAGCAAATTTCATTCAAACCAGGCCAGCTACGCAAGAGTTATTTTATAGTGCCCAAGTGTGTGAGCAATACACAGAAGCACTCTCTCTTCCTTTTACTTTCATAACCCAGCGGAACGGTAAGTTGTCGGTAGCCAATTTCATTGAAACCAGGCCAGCTACGCAGGAGTTATTCTATAGTGCCCAAGTGTGTGCGCAATACACAGAAGGACTCTCTTCCCTTCACTCTCACAACCCAGCGGAACGGTATGTCGACACGTCTGGCTAGAGAATAGGCACAGGACCGACCCTTTACATGCCCATCTGACGCATGGATCATCTTTCTTGTCAGACAGTCAGGTAATCAGTCTGCATTGTCCTAACCAATCTTAAAAACAACCTTTTTTGTTGTTTCAACGTGGGAATCGAACCCACAAATACGGGTCAAGAGCTAAGCTCTGAACCACTAGACCACGGAGGCAATTCATTCGTCATTCATAATACCTGAAGACTCGCTAGTGCGTTTACAACCTTTTACAAAATCACCAAGTTGGTCGAAGCTAACTGAAGTCACTCAATGAACTTTCTGATCTTCCACCGCATCAGTGGACTGCCACGGCCTCTGAGACTCTTGGACCGTTGAGTGTGTGATGCCTTGTTCACCGTTAGTACCAGCTTACATACAGTAACTTCTGAAACATGAAATTAAAATGTGTTAATTCCATAAAACTCATATCACAAACAATATTATCCTGTTGGACGAATTTTAAACTATTCCATATTGCATAATGTTCTAAAAAGTAAAAGTCTGTTAAATCTGTAGGTAATATGTATTCCAAATTTACTTTAACAGATATTTTTATAGCCAGCTTAGGAATAAATAACAATGTACAAGACATTATTTAAAGATACTCTTTTTTTTTTTTCTTTGTTTTAAACTCACCAATGAAAATTACATTTAAGTATGTAGTTTCAAACTACCTACTTATGTTAACCCTCAAGACCCCATGATCAATTTATTGATTTATTGACTACTCTTAAGATTTGTTGATGTGAAACTCTAGAGATTTGTCAAGCCCTCAGCACTTGACTTTAAAACGGACTTCACGTAAAAACTAAGGGATGACACATTAATTGCATCCCAAGATTAATTATGACCAAAGCTTTGTTTATTTAACACACATGTGTTGTTGTATTTTGTTTCAACTATTGTAAATGCTCCCGATGGGGACATTTGATCGTGGCATGAATTTCTGCTTGGTTGTGTCTCGACAGAAGATAACTTGTAAAAGCTCTGCATGTTAACCCTAATTAAGTTTTAAACTTTAATAAGTTGCAACTTTAAATAAATTTTTAATTCTTTTTAAATAGTCTTTCTCGCTCCTACAAACTTGTCTACCTACTTACTATCATGTAAACAATATTTTCAAAGATCATGTCAATGTTATTGTATAAGCCTGTTTGTTTACAACTTGTGCTCACCTGCATAAGACCTTTACTTGTTGTGTAATAATAATTATTATCATTAAAATCAAACTTTGATTTCTTCTTTATTAACTGTGTTGATTTCACTCTATTAATAAGAATATAGCTAGTATAATAACAAGTTTTAAAACTCACATAATTTAAGTATCAAAATACTGTAAGATCTTTTACTTTGAATCTCTTTTCTGTTACTAATACTGTGATTATAAAACCAGACTAATTCTGAACTTTACAATGAAATAAGTAATGATACTCATACTACCAGTTCACATCTTTGCGAAGCAAGTAGAATAGTCCATAAGATACACAATGCTCATCTGCGTTGGTTGGTTACCCAGCAAAGCTCATTCTATGCATCGGGCAAGCATGCAAGCTATGCAAGGCTATGCATCGTCCAGTCCAGCACTATCCCAATGTATTGTCCATCTACAAATAAAACAAAACAGCAATACAAACGAACACTAAACTTTAAAGTTTATTTAGATTTTTGGGCAAGCAATTTCATGGAAACTTTGAAATTGTATTTACTTTGAAGGCTTCCAAATTATAACGAGGAATAAAAAGATTGCTACCACCTGTTACCAAAGCCATCAAGCTTATAACCAAGACCTGTCGTTGACTAGCCACGTCAATCTTGTCATATTATCGTGGTTCTATTTTAAATCGTCACGTTCCCATTGTCAATCGTCACATTCTCATTGTAAATCGTCACATTCCCATTGTCAGCACGTTACCATCGTCAGCAGCGCTGTCATCCCATCAATCGTCTTTCTGCTATGCATTATATACCATGCTGCCTTTGGTAGTGGAGGCTCCGTAATATAATCTGTTCCGTCTCAACGTGATCTGAATATCCGCAAGGCCATAATATCCAATCCAACAATTTGTAGGTACCCTGTAACCATCTATCTTGATTTTGCGGGTATATCCCAATTTCTGATTTCGGAGTGAGGTATTCTGTGCATAGATTAGAGTAATTTGTTGATTCTGTGGGCGTCACTTTATAGGATCAGGAAATAATAACACCAAGCTGAACGTGTTTATATTATGAACAATCAAACCTATTGCTACAAGTATTTAATGCAAAGCAGACATTGAACGTAAGCGAATTTAGTCAACTCCTTTTTTCTCAAGCCCCGCCATCCCATCGCGCCACACTGCCCAGTCCTCGCTGTCATCGGTGACACACGTCTTCTCCTTCCTCTTTTGTAAGCGGCGACAGGCCTCTTGGCAAATATGACTAAACTTGCTAGGCTATTCTTTTTTTTTTTGCAAGCCTTACGTTTCAACTCCGACATATATATTATGAAACAAATCCGCTGTGATAACATTTTTACTCAGAATGTTATATATATCAAGGAAACGTTCATGATTCAAAATTTTAATAAGGCCTTAAAAGTCATGTCCTATCTACTAGTCAAATATAGCCCCCCCCCCCCTCTTTCCCTCCGCGAATACTTCAGTTTTTGAGATATAAATTTCGAAGTTTTATTTGCCACGCAAAATGCGCTGGAAAAGTGTGTTGTTTATTCTAGTTCAATCACCTATTTTCCTTAACTAGAGTGAATCGGGCAGAAGTCAATACGAACGAAATATACTTCCTAGTATACTAACATAATATAGGTATACTCGGAAGCAAAGGAATAACACATAAATTAGACATTAGCTGATAATATCCTCCATCCGAGATGGCGAGTTGCGTTGCGTTTCACGTTTTCACACAATTAGATTTGAAAAACTGTACTAAAGCATAAAGTTGAACGTAAACTTTATGCTTTCGCATCATTGAAATAGTATTTAAAAAAATTAGATTTTTTTTAAATATTTAGACGCAACTCCGGCATTCAAAATTTCTATAGGGGGAATTATGACTATCTCCCTTAAGCCCCCTACACCACGAATACTCGCAAATTCAGGCGACTCGTTATAAAATCCAATCCAAAATGACAACGCACAAACGTCATATCATGGTTGCCGGTCAAGTCGTAAACAATATGTTTCTTGGCGTTACTATGACATGACATGGCAAACATGGGTAATCTGATACTAAATATGGTTAAAAATTTTTGAATACAAGGCAACATTGAACACAAAGCGGTACTCCGATCGGAGATTTTAGGATTATATTATTTGACTGTGTTTTAGAAGATTTATACAATACTTACTAATGGTATGTGATGCCAGTGTTTCATGTAGTACATAGTTTGAATATGCAAATCGGCATTTTGCTTCGCTCTCACACAAATCTTTGAGAAATTATCGAGACGTCTACTTCACTTTACGCTTGTAGCGCGAATGGCGCGGGTACGCCGAATACGGCGTATTATTTGTTGCCGCATTTTTCAATACGCTGGACGGTATCTAGTCAAAGCGACCAATTATTAATCTATGGATATTACGTAAAACGTCTCGATGAAACTGTTAAAACATAATGCTTTTAAGACCTCATGGTACGAAATTTCGAAGTAAGATTAAAATAATATTATATTTAGAGCTGATGGTAGGCCCCCAGGTAATTTTGATAGCAGCAGGATTACTCCCGACACAATCGAGAATCGAATCTTTTGGTATTATATCTGGTGGATTGCTTTGAAACTAACCTGGATAAAGAAAATCTTTGGATCGTAGCTTTTTGTACTCCCGACCATATCAATCGTCTGAGAATCAAAATAAACAAACGTCAATTTATTGGGAGTACGCGGCACGATCGAGTCTGAATTAGAATCGAATCAGTTTGGAGAGTAAAGTCCCAAGATACGCTGATGTTCATACGACTACAATCGTACAAGTTTGGTTAAAATCCGTTCAGTAGTTTTTGATCAATGCTTGTACCTACAGACAGACAGACAACATTTTACTGGTTGCATATTTTCCATCAGTGTCAAGCCTCCGTGGTCTAGTGGTTCAGAGCATCGCTCTAGACCCGGAGGTCGTGGGTTCGATTCCCGCGTTGGAACAACAAAAAAATTTATTTTCAAGTTTGGTTAGGACCACAGAAATAAATCTTGATATATTTCTGTGGTTAGGACAATACGGCTCACCTGATTGTCTGACAAGAGAGGCGATCGCGTCGGATGGGCATGTAAAAAGTCGGACCTGCGCCTGTTCTCTCGCCCGTCGTGTCGGTTTACCGTCCCACTGGGTTATGAGAGTAAAAGGAAGAGAGAGTGTCTTTGTGTATTGCGCACACACTTGGGCACTATAAAATAACTCCCGCGTAGCCGGCCTGTTTTCAATGAAATCAGCTACCGACACCAAAATCGGTGAGGGGAGCAGCTATTATCAGTGTCAATCACCAATCATCCTCCAGTATTCATATTGAAAAAATATTCATTAGTATTAGTTAGTTCTTTGTATTTGTTGTATGGCTTCTAAGAGGAAACACAGCGGGCGTTTTTCTATACAGAAACAGGTATACGACTCCTATTTCATCTCTGGAAAATGCCACTACAGTAACATTTTCTATACTATTAGTACTATTTTTTCATTTTTTTTTTTCATAAATTAAATACTAAAAGAGATATGGACATCCGAAAACCTAAAAAATATGGATATTAACATCTTTGGAGTACATTTTACGATAAAATCAAAACATATGATCGTCTTATATCCCTTAAGCCTTTTTTAGTTTTTATTGTCGTTTTTACATTGTAATATCTATGGACGCTTCACACCACGTCAATCTGGCCCCGTGATAAGGATCCGAAGAACTTGTGTTACAGGTACCAGACAACGAAAATATATTTAATTATACACATATTTAAGATTTTTATTATATTATACACAAATTTAATACACATCCATGACCCAGGAACATTAATAACTTTTTGTTCCCTCGGCGGGATTCGAACCCGCGACCTCTCGTTCGAGCACCAACGCGCTTAACCACTGCGCTACGGAGGTCGTCAGTTTATAATGAAAAAGTTCCTAAATCAGTTACGTGTTCTCGTAATCGTCGATTTCTCAAGATTTTAATAGGTAACTAGCTGACCCGTGCCCACTTCATTGAGCATAGAAACCGTTTAAACATTCCCTGGACTTCCACGAACATTTCACGAGGAAAAATAACCGAATCGGTTCAGCTGTTCTCGATTTTTAGCGAGACTAACGAACAGCAATTAATTTTTTTTAAGTTTCTACTGTTACATAATTCTATGTCATTATGTAATATGTCAAAGATGACATCTGACATTGATGCCTAAGATAGTATAAAGGTTAGTCCTCTAGGGAGGCCCTTGTAAGTGAGATCTGTGTACCTAGTTATTCATAAGACAAATCAAATCAAATCAAATCAAAAATCAAATCAAAATCATTTATTCACTTAGGTCACACAGTAACACTTATGAACGTCAAAATTATAAACTGTTAACAAATCATTACAATAACCAACTTTTTAGTTTTAACATATTACTCTATACATTACCAAATTATACATATTATTAGAAAAAATTTATGTCAAAATTGTATTATACATATTTTATTATTATTGTAATTATTAACACACCCTACAATTAAATTATGATAGTATATTTATAACTAATATTTATAATAGATGTCATGCTTGGAAAAAAAATATACTAACAATTTAAAATGTAACCTATTATTTTGGAACAAATAAAGAGCTTTATTATTAATATTCCAAATAAACACATGCAACAATATTATTAATATGTCAAATTTAATCAAAATTTATTACTATTATTTATAACAATAAAATAGTCAAAATATATTAATTCCACGGTAGAGGGTCATTAAAATAGTCATTAATTGTGTAATAGCCCTTCTTCAATAAACACTTTTTGACACACTCTTTAAATTTGTTAAATGTCAAATCTAGAATGTCAACAGGCAACCTATTATAAAAACGTATACCGAGTCCCACAAATGTGTTTTGAACCTTATGAAGCCGTGAATAATTACTAGCTAGCTTGTTCTTATTCCGCGTGTTAAAAGAATGAGTGTCGGCTTTTGTATTATAATCATTAATGTTTTTTCTAATAAATATAATGTTATCAAAAATGTATTGTGATGCAACTGTCAAAATATTAATTTCTTTAAATGTTTCCCTTAAAGATGATCTTGGTCCTAACCTATATATAGCACGTACTGCTCTTTTCTGAAGCAAAAAAATTGTTTGAATGTCAGCAGCACTACCCCAAAGTAATAAACCATAAGATAATATGCTATGAAAATAGCTGAAATAAACTATACGGGCTGTTTCATTGTTAGTCAGTTGCCTGATTTTCCTGATTGCATAGACGGCTGAACTAAGACGCCTTGCTAAAATAGAAATGTGAGCTCCCCATTGCAGTTTACAGTCAAGTGTGAGACCAAGAAATAATGTAGAGTTGGCAAAATTAAGATTGTCGTTACCAATATTTATTGAATTAATTGTGCTGGCTTTCACATTTGGCATTTTAAAAACTACACCCTTCGTTTTTTTGGAGTTGAGTTGAAGATTGTTAGAAGTGAACCATTCCAATATTATGTCAAGTGTTCTGTTTATACTCTTAATATCTGGATTTTTGCGGTTCACTCTAAACAGAAGGGAGGTGTCATCAGCGAATAACACAATTTCACAAAATGATTCTATAAAAAAGGGCAAATCGTTTACATAGATTAAAAATAAAAAAGGTCCCAAAATAGAGCCCTGTGGTACTCCCATTTCTACTGCTAGTCCCGAGGATTTGTGACCATCAATATCAACGAATTGAATCCTTTCCGTTAGATAATTTTTGATAAGATCGAGTGCACTGCCTTTAATACCATAGTACTCGAGTTTATAAATAAGTGTGCTATGTTCAACGCAGTCGAATGCTTTAGACAGATCACAAAATATACCAATAACATCTTCAGAATCCTCCCAAGCTTTATATATAAATCTAATTAAAGTAACTCCTGCATCGGTTGTTGAGACGCCTTTGGTGAAACCATATTGACGATTGTGCAACAATTTATTTATATTAAAGTAGCTCTGCAACTGGGTCAGTATGGCTTTTTCAAATATTTTACTGACTGCTGGCAAAATAGATATGGGTCTAAAGTTACTGGGGTCATCTTTTGAACCTTTTTTAAACAAAGGTATAATTTTAGACTGCTTCATAAGACGAGGAAATACTCCAGCGTCTACACATCGATTAAAAATGGCAGCTAAATATGGTGACAGTTCTAAAATAATATTTTTCAGCAAAAGAACTGAAATACCCCACAAGTCAACCGATTTCTTAAAATTTAGGGATTTAAAAATCTTTAGGATATCTTGAGAGTTAATGTGCTTGAAATTAAATGAGACTACACTGCTTTTCACACTTTCCCTTAGAAATGCATTAGCTTTTGATGAACAAGAACCCAAAGATGTCTCTAATGGTATGTTTACAAAAAAATTGTTAAAGAAGTGAGCCAATTTTAAATTATCAGAAATTGTCAAACCATCAATATTTAGTTGCATTTTATTTTCATGTATTTTAAATCGTCCAGTTTCATTATTAACTATATTCCAGGTACTGCGAACTGCGTTTGAGTTCTTTATTTTGTTACATAAGTATAAAGCTTTAGCAGCGAGACATGTTTTTTTAAATATTTTAGAATAATTCCTAACGTACTGTATAAACAGAGGATTAAAATTGTACTTTTTTAAGTCATATAAGTCATATAGTTTGTTTCTACTGATATATATACCAGGTGTCGCCCAATCACAAAATTTTATTTTCTTATTTATATTAATTTGCTTACTTTTAAATATTATATCATGCTCTGTTTTAATAATATTATGTAAATTTTCGTACAGAAGATGTGGATCTTCTTGATTGACATCAATATTTGTGATTTTTCTGGCTATATTATCTTTAAAAATATTAATTTTAGCTGATGTGATTGGTCTATAAGTTATTTTTTTGGTATATGAATCTGTCATATTCTGAAAAATAGCAAGCTGGCCTAGGTGATCAGATGTTAGGTCACTAAATAAACACTTTTTTATACATTGACAGTTGCAAAAGATATTATCTAAACAAGTTGCGGAATGGGAAGTAATTCTAGTTGCTTCTAAAAATAAATATTTTAGGTCAAATGTTTTAAATAAATTAACTAGCCTATCACATCTTGAAGACATCTCTAGTAAATTTACGTTGAAGTCGCCACATATTATAATATGTTTTTGTGTAAGTAAACGATTTAACACATTTTCTATAATTGAGTCAAATGATTCCAAATCACTCTGTGGGGGTCGGTACACACAAACTACAATTATATATTGCTCAAGTTCAATACAAGATATTTCTGCTGTACATTCGGAGGATAGAATAACAATGTCTGTACGTTCTTTATATTTGATGTCATTTTGTATATATATAAGAGACCCTCCGCGTATTGCTCTTTTTGTAACAAATGCACTAGCAATGCTATAAAATTCATTATTGATAAGAATCACTTGCTCATCCTTTAACCAGTGTTCTGTCATACACAATATATGAATGTTACGGCTCTTTAAAAACAAATTAATTTCTAATTCTTTACCATGTAGCCCTTGAATATTTTGATGTGCCAAGATAAAAGTGCTATTTGAGTTAGTCTCGAAAAAAGTATTTATCATGAGGCACATTATTATAGGATGTATTTATTACATTTATTTTATTAAAGTAATAAGGAATTGTTCCTTTTTTTAAACTAACAACATCTTTAACTTCTGAATTTAAAAGGCTTTTCTTTTGATCTAAGTTTTTTGACAATAAAGAGAAATAGTATGGTATAGTCCCCTTCATACATTTATCTATACATGATTTATTAGATTTATTAACAATTCTATTTACATAATATTTATTATAATTTATGTTGTCAATTTCCAAATTACATTTAAAACTCAAATAATGGCTTAATGGTTTATGGCGATAGTCAGAATAAAACCTTTGTTTTGGATTTATATATTTACAGTTAGGAAAGTTTCGAGTTAATTGCTCAATATTATAGTTTAATAGATTTGTATTAAGAAATGGACTATGACTCACTCCTATTACAAATACATTACATTTTTTTAAATTTTCAAATGTATGGCACAGCTCTGAGTATAATAAATATGGTTTTTTCTCATTAGCCCCAACACTAATAATTACAACATCATCATTACATACATTTCTACTTAGGTTACGGCAGTTGCTGAGTATGTTCGAAGCTGAAGCATACGGTTTTATAAAGCCAGTTACGTTATATACATCATTCCAATTATTTATTCTCGAACGATACATTTTTATAAGCAAATTTATTATCTGTTGGTCTCCGAGAATGTAGATGTTATTTTTTTTCAGACTACCTACATTTTTTTGTTTTTGTAAGTCACTTGAACTAAATGCTGTCAATTGTGACGTTTGACATTGTTACATAATGCTATTATGTATTTAAAACAACTAGATGTCAAAGATGACATTGACGTTGATGCCTAAGATAGTTTTAAGTTAGTCTCCTTGAGAGGCCCGGATAGGTTAGTGGGATCAGTGTACCTACATAGTTATTTATAAGATACTGTTTATTGTATTATCTACGTAGTAGAATAAAGTCAAATACGATTAACTAGAAGTGTATTATTATTAAATGTGTAATTGGATCCTGATAACAATAACACATATGCTGTGGCACTAAACATGGTGTCAGAAGAAGAAAAAGAAAATATTAACCAAAGAGAGGGTACGTCGAGAACGGCGAAAAAAGAAATTTCGAGACCGGCTGGGTGTGGTTCGACAACAATGACGACAATGGCTGCAAACGGAGTACAAAAGCTGGAAATTTCGACGGAAATCATCAACAATAATGCTGAAAACTTCAGAAAATGGACTCAATCGTTCGAGATATATTTGCTGGCGTCGGGAATGGAGAAAACCGAAGACAAAAGGAAGATTGCTATTATGCTACACTCTATGGGTGAAAAAGGTCTAAACATCTTCAACTCCTTCAATTTGGACCTAAGCAGTTCTACATTCAAAGAAGTTAAGGAGAAATTTGTTGAATACTTTGAACCAAAGAAGAATTTGACAGTTGCAAGACACAGGTTCTTCACATTAAAACAACGTGTGAACGAATCATTGGACAATTTTCTGATGGAGCTAGAAAATGCAAGTCATTCATGTGAGTTTGGTACGCTTCGTGAATCCCTGGTGAAAGATATTCTCATCGCTAACATGGCCACAAACTTCTCACAAATTCGACAAAAGCTGCTACAAGAACAAGATCTCTCCCTGGAAAGAGCCAAGCTGCTGTGTAGAACACTCACTATGGCACAGAAGAGTGAAGATTCAATCAATGGGGGTGAAAGAAGAGAAGATGCCACCGTATACAAGATACACAGAAACCGTCCGAACAGTTCTCCGTCATCATCGTTTTCATCGCACCAGCATAGGAGAAAAACCAGATCTCCAGTGCCGCATTATCAACAAAGAAGATCAGCCACACCCGGGTCCAGAACAACGTGCGGGAGATGCAACACAACACATGCTCATCGCAACTGCCCAGCATGGAAGCATAAATGCAGGTCATGTTTTAAATATGGACACTTTACTAATTTATGTTATAAGAAAAATAATGTCAGGAATGTTGTTTCTGAAGTAGACAACTCAAATCTCGATGATGAAGTAACAAAAAAAAGTGCTGAGAGATTTACTATAGGGACATTGTTCAACATTGAATCACAAAGTAATAGTAATAGCACAATTTTAAGTAAAAATGATAATTCTTGGCATTATTTTCTTAATATAAACAATAAAAGAGTAGATTGCATAATTGATACTGGAGCAGATATAAATATGATGTCTTTAGACACATGCAAAAGCTCAAACCTAAAAATTAAAATAGGGACAAACAACAGTGTAAAAATTATAATATTTTTGCTTATAATGGTCATGAAATTCCCATAGTGGCAGTATCTAATGTATCCTGTTTATTAGATAATAAAGTTGAGCCTGAAACAATTACTTTTGTAATAACAAGTTTGAATTGTCCAACTGTAATTGGCTTACCAACTTGTATAAGGTTAAATTTAATAACAAAAAACTTCTCTGTAAATTGTCAAAATGACAATAAAATTGTGAAAAATATACATAACCTATATGAAAAAACATGTGACAATATTGTAATCAAATATAATGATGTTTTTCAGGATGTCTTCCATATGAACACAGTATTGTATTAAAGAAGGATGCCATACCAAGAGTAGATCCCCCGAGGAAAGTACCGTTTGCTCTCATCGAGCCGTTAAGGAAAGAATTAGAAATCATGGAACAACTGGGAATTATACAAAAGGTTAACAAACCCACATTATGGGTAAGTAGTTTAGTCATTACCATGAAAAAGGCAGGAGGATTAAGGGTATGTTTAGATCCTAGATATTTAAATAAAAATCTATTGAGAAGTCATTATCCTATTAAAAATATTGATGAAGTCAGGTCAAAATTGTCTAAAGCTAAATATTTTTCCCACTTGGATGCGTTCTCTGGTTTTTATAATATAAAATTAACAAAAGAAAGTAGTGATTTGTGCACATTTCAGACCCCATTTGGTCGCTATAAATTTCTACGGTTGCCTTTCGGGATTAATACTGCAACAGAAATATTTTATAAAACTATGATTGATTTATTTGGGGACATTGAAGGCATAATTATTTGGTGTGATGGCATTTTAATATATGGGGAGACAATTGAAATACACAATAAGAGGTTAGAATTATTTTTAGAACGGGCTAGGCAGGTAAATCTGAAATTAAATAAGCTCAAGTGTAAGTTTCTTTTAGAAGAAATAACATATTTGGGTTATATTTTTAGCAAAGATGGTGTTAAAATCGATCCAGATAAAATTAAAGCTGTAAAAAATATGTCTACACCTAAAAATGTTAAGGATTTACAAAGATTTTTAGGCATGTTAAATGTTTTAGCCCCTTTCATTGAAAACTTAGCAGACAAAACTTATGTCATAAGAAACTTGTTAAAAAAGGATATACCATTCCTATGGGATGATAATTATCAAAAGTGTTTTGAATCACTAAAAGATATTATTACTAAAGCACCTGTATTAGCTAATTATAATTGCAATGTACCTTTAATTTTGTCAGTAGATTCATCCAAGAGTGCAGTTGGCGCTGTGATCATGCAAAATAAGCGACCAATTGCATATAGCTCAAGAACATTGACAAGCTCTCAACAAAACTACGCTCAGATTGAAAAGGAATTGTTTGCTATACAGTTTGGTTGTAATAAATTTCATCAATATATTTATGGAGGTCCTGTTACCGTTCATACAGATCACAAACCTTTAATTTATCTCTTTAAAAAACCTCTTCATGAAGTGCCAGCTAGGTTGCAGAGAATGATGCTTGCGTTGCAAGGATATGACTTAGAAGTAATTTATGTACCTGGTAAACATATGTATATAGCAGACACGCTATCACGAGCTTCACTCACTGATACATATGTACCAGAATATGAACAAGACTTACAATATCATGTCAATTCAATTTTTTCTAATATTTCAGTATCAAAGTCAGATTTAGAGTCAATATTAAATGAAAGTAAACAAGATGAATCATTAAATTTGCTTAAATCTTATATAAAAAATGGTTGGCCAACAAGCAAAAACAAAATTAACTGTTTGGTTAAACCATATTGGAATATTCAAAGTGAAATACATATAATGAATGATTTACTCTTTAAGGGCAGTAGGCTCATAGTTCCAAAGGCTTTACAAAAGCAAATATTAGATAAAATTCACTGTGGTCATTTAGGTATAAATAAAACACTTAACATTGCTAGGGAAACAGTTTATTGGCCCAATATAAATGCAGACATTAAAAATTTAATTGAACAGTGTCTGGTATGTGCTAAATTTAAACCTAACACAAATAAGGAACCTTTGAAGTGTTATGATATTACACAACTCCCTTGGGAACGAGTAGGGGTTGATTTATTTTATTTTGATGGGGAGAATTACCTTGTCTGTGTAGATTACTATTCTAAATATTTTGAGCTAGTTTCTTTACATAAGAATTACAACGTTGATAACGTGGTTAAAAACTTGAAATCGTTTTTCGCACGCCACGGAATCCCACGATCATTAGTGTCGGATAATGGTCCACCTTTCAACTCATGTAAGTTCAAATCTTTTCTGGTTGAATGGGACGTGGAGCATATAACCACGAGTCCTTATTATCCTCAGAGCAATGGTTTTTCGGAGAGCGCTGTGAAAATATCCAAAAGCATACTACGTAAGTGCGCTCAGGATGGTTCTGATGTGTATTTAGCATTGCTACACTACCGGAACACAGCTAAAAGTGATTTTCCCAGTCCAGCATCATTATCAATGTCTAGGAGTTTACGTATGAATATACCTGTCCTGTGTAAAAAACTAAAACCGAATTTAGTAAAATTTTCTGTTTACAAAAAATCTTATGTCAAAAATAAAAACAAAATGACATATTACTTTGACAGATGTGCAAGGCAAAGGAATGAAGTCTTTATGCCTGGTGATAGCATTTATTTTAAAAAGAATCCCAAAGATTTTTGGACTCCTGGCGTAATACACGGAAATCTAGATTGTGGTAGGTCTCATTATATTACCGATATGAATGGTGTTATATATAGGAGAAATAGAGCGCATATTAGACATAGGAAAAATAATTTAAAAAAGATAAATCCTCCTTCCTCTTTTGCGGGTGACGGTAAAGTTGAATTTAAAAAAATAGATCCTTCTTATATTGGTCATGATACGTGCAATATACTTCCCATAAATCCTAGTTGTTTCACGAGTGAAAATTCTCAGGATATTAGTAGGCATAATGATAACTGTGTTCCTGTGGAAAGGCAAATAGGTACAGATTATGTTACCAGATCTGGTAGAACTGTAAAACAACCTAAATTGTACATACATGAGAAATTTAATTAGTAAGTTATATTTTGTAATCATGTATATTTTAAGCATTATTAAATTGTATGCGTTTCTCGAAAAAGGGAGATGTTACATAATGCTATTATGTATTTAAAACAACTAGATGTCAAAGATGACATTGACGTTGATGCCTAAGATAGTTTTAAGTTAGTCTCCTTGAGAGGCCCGAATAGGTTAGTGGGATCAGTGTACCTACATAGTTATTTATAAGATACTGTTTATTGTATTATCTACGTAGTAGAATAAAGTCAAATACGATTAACTAGAAGTGTATTATTATTAAACGTGTAATTGGATCCTGATAACAATAACACATATGCTGTGGCACTAAACAGACATCTCTTGTTATCAATAGTTTGCAAGTCGCGTCTAGGACTTTCCAGGTTATGTTTAAAGTTATTTACTTCGGACTTTTGCAAACTAAAAACAGCTCCGTGATGTTGTGACAATGGCGAGTTGCGACGTGTGTAAAGCAAAGATTGACGTATCTTCTTATTGATTGGTGTTGAGTATGTTTTTTTCGGAGTTCGCGATATTATCTGAGTGGTGTCATCTGACAACTTTTTTAGGACAGATATAGTTTTAGTTTTTGCGCCTAGATCTCGTTTTAATGATGTAACTTCCTGGTTGAGAAGTGCTATTTCTTCGTGTGCGCTGGTAAGTTCTAATTGTAACTTTTCAATGTGGGACTTTAAGCGGGTTATTTCTGTATGGTCAAATTGCATGTCTATGGGCTGGCTAGATGATGATATATTTAACATTGGTGAGTCAAAATTCATTGATTCGTCATCTGACATTAATGCTATAGCATTAATGTCAGATGAATGTTCAGCTCTGAATTAGCTTTAAGCTTGTTTCGGCGAAAAGTAATATTCTCCATTGTAGTGTTAGTCTTACAGCTTTTTTCTTAATATTGCAACAAGGTGGCGCTAGTTGTCGTAAAAGACTTGACAATAGGAACTGTTATTCTTAGGTTTTGAATTTCAAACTTTATATATTGTATAATTTTTATTTATTCTTAATATTTTGTCTTGGTTTATAAATAATATCATAAAGTAACTTCTTAGAATAGCTTATATATGCGGAAAAATAATTGTAGATTTTGTTTTCACTTATAATTCACTTTATATTGCAAAGATTTATCTTACGGTTCACTCAGTAGTCTTCTTGTATTTTTCAATTAAGTTTTTGGTGTATCACTTCACAAATAATGTCACAGGTATATCTAGTGTAATAAGCAATAATTATCAACTTTTTACTTTTAAAAACTTAATAAATCTAATAAATATCTAATTTAAAAAAAATGACTAAACACTATAATATATTATCTACGTGTGAATAAAGCCAAATACGATTAACTAGAAGTGTTTATTATTGGACGTGTAATTGGATCCTAATAACAATAACATATGCTGAGGCACTAAATATCTACTTAAAAAAATTAATTGCTGTTCGTTAGTCTCATAGATTTCAGTTGAAGCTGCAGTTGTCTCTATCGGTTTGATCGGGCAGCTGCGGGACAGCAATAGACTTTATAAAAACCTATTTTGCATTTCTCCCGTTGTGTTTCCTCTTAAGGCTCACTAGACAAGCTCTGGACCACGGTGTCGTATAATTAAAATGTACGCTGAGATCCCGTAAGAATTATATTTATTTTTCCCTCCATTCGTTTCCTGTACCGTCTGCTTTTCATTTTAATATTCCTTTTGAGGAAAGGAAATGAGTAATAAGAATATTCAAAATATATGAAGTATTTTTAGTTTAAATTATAATTATTTTTAAATTCTTTTCTTCGGATACTTTGCACGGGGCCAAGTTTACGTGTTGTAAAGCATCCATGGATATTATTATTCTCAGTCTTGTTTAGATTTTGTTTTGTTTAGGTCTATGATACAACCATAGACTCACTACTACATCTGTTTCATTGACAGGAAATACGAGAGGGATAACATGATATTTAACATGGCGTTAACTTTAACATTGCTTGGTGAAACACGCCCTGAACCATGCAAATACAATGATTACTTTAGGAGATATAGCAAAATTAAGATTGTTTCGCCGTGATTCGACCGTGACGTCGGGCGTCAGCGTCGCGGCGTAGGGCGTCGGCGTCGCGGCGTCTGGCGTCGGGCGTCGGGCGTCGGCGTCGTGGTCGCCACGTCGGGCGTCGGCGTCGCCACGTCGGGCGTCGGCGTCGCCACGTCGGGCGTCGGCGTCGCGACGTCAGGCGTCGGCGTCGCGACGTCAGGCGTCGGCGTCGCGACGTCAGGCGTCGGCGTCGCGACGTCAGGCGTCGGCGTCGCGACGTCAGGCGTCGGCGTCGCGACGTCAGGCGTCGGCGTCGCGACGTCAGGCGTCGGTGTCGCGGCGTCGGGCGTCGCATTGCACTTTTGTCCGACTTTATTAGTAATTTTACAATTATTTATTTAAAATACACAACCGGTTTCAAAATTTTAATAGTCATCATCTAATAATGTGGGAAAAAAGTATTTAGTGTATTATTACTATAACATCTTCATCCATTCTTGTATTTGCTTGTATTTGCTCTCGTGTCTCACCTATTCTTTCATAGGATTTTATAATTAAAAATATCTAATGCATTTGTCATATGAAATTGAAAATAGAGAAAAGTATGCTGTTCCCTGCACCTGCCTCTACTGAAAGTAATGAAGCAATAAGTCCGACATATTGCTACAACTGCCGCGGGTAGATTTATAATTGCTAGTTTTAGTTCGTGGTAAAGTATATTAACCTGCCGACAAAAAAGGGGTCTTATAAGTTTGTATGTGTAGAATCGTAGCTGCCAATCGGATGAACCGATTTTAATCTACTTCTTTGTTTGCAAGCTGATGCAATGTGAAGGCTTGGGGAGACTAAGTAAGATGTGTTGATCCGACTGTCATTTAACAACTCACTTACATTACTAAGATCATGGCCTACTATCCTATACAATCTATCTATACTAATATTATAAAGAGGTAACGTTTGATTGTTTGTTTGTTTGTTTGTTTGTTTGTTTGTTTGAATGGAATAGGCTCTGAAACCACTGAACCAATATGAAAAATTCTTTCACCGTTGGAAAGCTACATTCCTAGCGCTGAACATAGGCTATATTATATGTTTAAAAAAAGTAGGGTTCCTTACTAAAACCCCAAAAATGTAGCCCAAAGTGTAAAAAACCGACCTCCAAAATTTCTTACGTCGTGTGCGCTTCGACAACGGCTTGACTAATTTCGCAATTTTTTTTTACGGTATGTTCCTTATTGTCACGAAAAGGTTATTATGAAAGAAAATGTTGAAAAAAATAAGCAGAAAATTAGAAAAAAGAAGAAAATACATGATGGTCACGCGGGGTTTGAATCTGGGCTCAATCGATTCACGTCGTTGCCAGTTTATATGACACGGGTGTCATGGTAACGACATTGTTTACAAATGGAAAATAAAAATTATGAAATGCTATAAATAACGTATTAACATAAACTTAAACTATTTGGATTCATTAAACTATTTGTCCACCACTAATAAATAGTCGGGTCATTTTAGGTAACATTTGACAGTTTATCAAAAATGAGCGACGTAACGTTGTAACGACGACATATTAAAATAAATATTTTCTTTTTGTTAAAACTGCAGAATTTACTAAACTTTATTTAATAATTATTAGATATCTATTGTCAACATAACCAATATGAGTTTTTTTACGATTTGCTTTCACTGATAAACGATCTTAAATATAATATACAAATTATTGATTTAATGAAATAAACGTCGTGATAATGTTACGTCAGTTAACACTTTTTCTTATTAAACACTAGAGACTTACTCAAAAAATCGATTAATCTTTTAACAACTATAAATATACCTATTTAAAAAAAGTACTTAACTTATAAGTTGTAATAAGAATATATTATAAATGTTAATTTAAAAATCAGATCGAAGGAGTTAGATCCATGGTCATAATTCACGAACAATTAAAAAAAAAATCGAAAACGTCATGATAAGACGCCACTAACTATGTCTTTTGTCGTCATTTGTCTTTGTGCGAAGTTAACGTCTGTCTGTTCTGTCTTTTTTTTTTCTTGCTACTGAAAACGAAAATGCTATTAAAAAAAAATGTCTGTCTGTCTGTTAGCGTGTCTCTTTGCTCCGGCTAATCTCTGGAACGGCTGGACCGATTTTAACGAGACTTTCACTGGTAGATAGCTAAAGTTATAAGGATTAATTTAGGCTTCTTTTCATCATCATCATCGTTATCTAACTAATGATCACCGAATCGGCTGGACCGGCTGTGACGGGAGCATTCACCGGGCGTTAGCTTATGTTAGTTCCATCTATACATCAGCTATTTGTATTAAAGTAAGTCGTGTTGGTTAAATTATTTATAACTCAAGAACGGCTTTATCGATATGGTTGAAAATTGGTGAGGAAGTAACTTAGAGCCAGTAGACGGACATAGGATACTATTTATTCCATTTGACAGCGCAGAACCAGCAACGTTCACGGAAGGGTTTGGCGTTGTGGGTTCCGCGTTGCGGGTTCCGGGTTCCCGTGTTGTGGGTTCCGGGTTCCACGTCGCGGGTTCAGGTTTCCCGTGTTGCAAGTTCCGGGTTCCGCGTTGCGGGTTCCGGGTTCCCGCGTTGCGGGTTCCGGGTCCCCGCGTTGTGGGTTCCGGGTTCCCGCGTAGCGGGTTCCGCGTTGCGGGTTCCGCGTTCCCGCGTTGCGGGTTCCGGGTTCCCGCGTTGTGGGTTCCGGGTTCCCGCGTTGCGGGTTCCGCGTTCCCGCGTTGCGGGTTCCGGGTTCCCGCGTTGCGGGTTCCGCGTTCCCGCGTTGCGGGTTCCGGGTTCCCGCGTTGCGGGTTCCGCGTTGCGGGTTCCGCGTTGCGGGTTCCGCGTTGCGGGTTCCGCGTTGCGGGTTCCGCGTTCCCGCGTTGCGGGTTCCGGGTTCCCGCGTTGTGGGTTCCGGGTTCCTGCGTTGCGGGTTCCGGGTTCCCGCGTTGCGGGTTCCTGGTTCCGCGTTGCGGGTTCCGCGTTCCCGCGTTGCGGGTTCCTGGTTCCCGCGTTGCGGGTTCCGGGTTCCCGCGTTGCGGGTTTTGGGTTCCCATGCTGCGGGTTCCGGGTTCCCGCGTTGCGGGTTCCGCGTTCCCGCGTTGCGGGTTTCGGGTTCCCGCGTTGCGGGTTCCGGGTTCCCGCGTTGCGGGTTGCGGGTTCCGAGTTCCCGCGTTGCGGGTTTAATTCGGCATATTTACATTATAAAATGTAAATATGCCGAATTGAGTACAAATATTGACATTAAAATAGAGATAAGCATATTTTTAAGCTTATCATCACATTAAGTTGAATTCAACTCCTTAAGAAGAAGATACGAAGCGAAATTAGTCCAATAGTGGCGCTAGATGGCGGTTTACACTTTATCTATTGGAAATCGACGAAAACAAAAATAGCCAGTCGAATGGGCAGTATTAGGGTGATACAATTTTCTAGTATTAGGTCGTGTCTCTGTTATACAGGCTGTAAAAAGAGCAGTCACTATAACTTTGAGATACGACTACCTTGCCTCATTTTGGAAATGTATTTTTTTTTACAAAAATTTCAATATTTTTTTTTTGTTTCATTGTTATTTTTGATGCAAAAATAAATAAAAAATTTGGAAAAAAAATACATTTCCAAAATAATCGTATCTCAAAGTTATAGTGACTGCTCTTTTTACACCCCGTATATCTACTTTGCACCCAGAGTACAGGACCCTAATATAGCTACGAAGTTTCATATAATACTCTTCTCAATTCCGCGGTTTGAACTTTTGGTAATAAAACAAGTTAAAGTTCACACGGTGTGTGGAGTACAAACAATGAGAAGAAAAGCAATCGAAAGTTTCGCCAATTTGGTAAAATAAAGAGAGGTTCACTCAAACTGGGAACAAACTAAACGAGTTGAACAAACAGACTGACAGACAAACAGGTGTGTTGCGAGTTGTTGTAGTTAAAGTAGATCCGAGTCAAATCTATACTAATATTATAAAGCGGAAGAGTTTGTTTGTTTGTTTAAACGCGCTAATCTCAGGAACTGCTGGTCCGATTTGAAAAATTCTTTTTTTGTTGGATAGTCCATTTATAGAGGAGCTTTAGGCTATATAACATTACGCTGCGACCAATAGAAGCGAAGCGTCGGTGAGAAATGTTGCAAAAACGGGGAAAATTATTCACATTTGGGGACTTTCGTTGCGTGCACTGCATAAACGGTTTAAGTCACTCAAAAACCACGCGAACGAAGTCGCAGGGCACAGCTAGTATTTATATAATACTAGCTGACACGTGCCCACTTTGTTGACCATACAAACCGTTTAAAACTTTCCCTTTACTTCCTTGAATATTTCAAGACCAAATATAGCCGAATCGGTTCAGCCATTCTCGAGTTTCAGCAAGACTAATGAACAGCAATTCACTTTTATATAAAAGATAAGATTTTTCGCGGGATATTGCTATATATTAAAATTTTATGCTATGGATTTCCGCAAAGTAACGCCTGATTAAAATATTTTTATTCGGAATATTTCTCTTTCTTACACATACATTTTAGACAATGTGTTGTACGTTAAAAAGAATTTAAATAATTTTGAAATGAAAAGCGACAATCACAGTAGGAACACTAGAAATAAGCACAGGCTAGATATACCGGTGATCAGACTGAGTAAAGTTAGTAAATCATTTAAAGGTCAATGTATACGCCTTTACAATATAATCCCAAACAACGTTCAGAGCCTCCCGATCAAAAAATTTAAAAATGTAGTTAAAGAACGTCTGTGTGCTAAAGCTTATTATAAGGTCAATGATTTTGACCTTATGATGGCCACATGCAAGACTACCTCAATGTACTTTATGTACTCTGACTTTTGTTACAATACTTAGATTAAGTTTTACATTGTGAACATATTATGCATATACACTTTTAAAAAAAAAAACAATTTTCCATCTTTTTGCTAAAAGATGTCCGACGTCGCGACGCCTAACGTCACGACGCCCGACGCCACGACGCCGACGCCGAACGTCGCGACGCCGACGCCTGACGCTGCGACGCCCGACGCCGCGGCGCCGACGCCCAACGTCGCGACGCCTGACACCGCGACGCCCGACGCCGCGACGCCCAACGTCGCGACGCCGACGCCTGACGCCGCGACGCCCGACGCCGCGACACCGACGCCCGACGTCACGACGCCGACGCCCGACGTCGCGACCCCGACGCCCAACGTCGCGACGCCGACGCTTGACGCCGCGACGCCTGACGCCACGATGCCAAACGTCGCGACGCCGACTTCACTTTCCGAAAATAGCTTGTTAAGATTCATTTGGAAATAAAATATTTTGATTTGATTTACAACATATAAATTTAATATATTGTTTTTGATTTGTAGTTCTTGCAACAAAAAAAATTATAGAATGAGAAAAGGTTGTTTAATCATATCTTCCTACTACTCATAAACATTAAGAAGAAAAGTCACTATAAATAAATAAAAATAAAAATCATTTATGAGACAAAACAGCCATACATTTAAAAAGAATAATTATGAAATATTAAAAACAAATGAATCTAATACACACAAAATATAATATGACTTCTTAAACATTTTTAGTGATCATCATGCTGACCCCAATATTTGCAGAACACAAATGGTGAATGTGATAAATATGCAGGGACCATGCCGATATTATTGGTATTCAATAAATTTACGAATACGCAGCTGTCAATTAACCCTGCTATCCCCACTGAAGTGGTCTAGCCACTGTCAGGAGTTGGAAAATTGGCGACATACGAAGCATCCATCTCTTTCAAAACCGACGTAAAGAGCGAGACAGATAGACAACCTAATGACGTCGTCTCGCTTTGTATCAAGCTGTTGAATGGCGCCATTTTTAGAGCTCCGCAGATTAAAATATGTCGGAACCAGAGCGAGAATTGGTGACAGACATTTTATAAGTAACTAGCTGTTCCCGCGACTTCGTTCGCGTGGTTTTCTAGCGACTCAAACCATTTTTTATGCAGCGCACGCAACGAAAGTCTTCCCGTTTTTGCAACATTTCTCTCTGACGCTTCGGTCCTATTGGTCGCAGCGTAATGTTATATAGCCTCAAGCCTTCCTCTATAATTTTTTTTTTACCATTTCTTATTTTTTTGTTTCAAAAATATATTTTTTTAAGAAAAATATAGGTACTTCCTGCTCAGAGCCTGGTTAACTTGGTGTTATAAATCCATAGATAGTTTTATGAAGATAAAATTAAAACAATAATCTATTAGACTTGAATCATTTAAAGACGATTATTTAAGTGAGGGCTTAAAAAGTTTACAGAGACACTCGATAGATGGCGTTGATTTTTGAATCGCGGTAACCTGTCACGGAACCCTCCTTAGACATGTCCAGACATGCTCATTTTTTTTCTTTTCCCAGCGATGGAGTTTGCCAAAAAGGCGAAAACGTTAGCTGTAATTAATGCTTTATTCGACCGATTCTTTATGAATAGGGTCAAGATTTTAAAAGTTTTCTTACTTTGCTAATGGGTTTTTTGAAGTTTGTGATATTTGTTTACAAGTCAAAAAATATTTATTTTAATGGTGTCCTTCTATTTGTGTATTATGGAAAAATTGGGAATATTTTTAGATTTTAAGCAGAAAAGAAATTAAGTTGTAAGAACATAACTTGTAAGTATCTAATGAAACAGAACTTCGCTAGCTGTTTCACCTTACAGCTGATGTGAAAGCAGCTAGCAGCTGTTTTAAGGTATGAAATACATTTATAATGAGCAGAACATGAGCGTCAGCGGCGAACTTATTATGTACTTTACTCAACTACTGGCTTTACAAGCTCAGTTTAGAAGGACATGTACTAATCTATATATATATATAGATATATATCTACACTAATATTATAAAGAGGAAAGATTTGTATTTTTGTATGTAATGACGTAACTCAAAAAGTACTGGACCGATTTTAATAATTCTTTTTTCATTAGAAAGCTACAATAACACTGAGTAACATAGGCTATATAAAATCAATTGCTGTTCGTTAGAATCGCTAAGACTCGAGAACAGCTGAACCGATTCGGCTATCTTTAGTCTTAAAATATTCGTGGAAGTCCCGGGAAGGTTTAAACGGTTTGTATGCTCAACGAAGTGGGCACGGGTCAGCTAGTAGTGTACGAAATTGTGGCCAGCTGATTTGAAAGCTGGTTTTGAGAACCTAATAAAGTTTCAATCAGGGATGTTACGGAGCTGTGTAACCGTAACCGAAACTATCGGATATCCGATATAAAAATTATCCGTAACCGTAACCGAATCCGAAATAAAAGTGTTTCTTCTGTCAAAGGTAACCAAAATTTAATTTCCGTAACCGAAATCATCCGAAACAAACGGATAATCCGGAATTATTTCATATCCATATCTGTATCCGTATCCGAAATTTCATATCCATTTTATCCAGTTTCAATTAGCGTGTGAGGTGAACGGCCTCACCAGTTAGTTTATACAGCACATGCCGTAAATAGAGTATGAAATTGGTGGTATATTCCCCTCCCTTCTCCCTCTGAGTCCAGCGGCCGGCGCCGTGTCGGGACATGTTTATTTTTCATTTCCGCGCCGAACCTACGTACAGCCAGGGGCGGTCATATGTGTGGTCTTTGTTACGAGCTTACACGGATTGTGATATTACAATCTAATCTACGTATAAAAAAACTAAATTATAAATTAAAAACCCCCCGACTTAGGGCGTGTTTCACCAAGCACTGTTTAAAGTTATTCGTTAAATTCAAATTCAAATTCATTTATTTATTCCAAGAAATTGGTTACAATAGTTGTTACATATTACATTTTTTATAATTTTGTCTCACAATTTCGGCCCATAAGGACATAGAAATAATATTAGTAGTAGGTACAACATGCATTAAATATATTAGGTATGTCATTTTATAGCACTGTCTCAACTACTTACTATTTTGTACATAGTTTAATAATTCTTAAGGCGAGGAGTAATCGCAACTAGCGCCACTCTTTTTAAAATGAATTTTACAATGACACAAAGATCTTATTAAAAAAGTTATCGGTTCAAACTTTGAGTAAATAGTTAAACTAATTTATTATAGTAATATATAATAGTTAAACTAATACTATATATTATATCTCGTGAGTAATAACTAAAACGGCCGTTTTAGTTATTACTTACGAGATTAAATACAGTATAGGATTTAGAGCTGTAATTAAATGCCAATAAATTAGTTTAACTATTTAGTAAAAGTTTAAACCGATTACTTTGTTTAATAAGATCTTTGTATCATTGTAAAATTCATTTTAAAAAGAGTGTCGCTAGTTGCGGTTACTCCTCGCCTTAAGTCCCAATTTTATCAACGCATGTTAGTGTTAACGACGTGATAAAATACCTTCTCATTCATTGATGAGAATTACGATAGGAACTCCCTACCATAGCATAAAATTGAAATATAATATTACTTTTATGATTATTTATCAATATTTATAGCCAAAAAAAGTTATGTGACTTCGCAAAAAATAAGTCTAAAAAGGCTGAAACAAAAAAATAATTTAATTTGTATTAATCCAGAATTAATGCATAGGTACAAAAATGGTCAAGGTAGAGTCGTGGTCGCATCCGCTATTGAACCTAGCAACGGCAGACGAATGCTCTTTCAAGTTCTTTTCTTTTCTACCGTATTTTGGTGTGAACTGATATTTCGATTTTCTCACTCATATGCTTGCAGGATTGGTTACAGTGCTGAGTCTAACTGAAGTGCTAACGTCCGTAGTTCGCCGGGACAGCTTGCACAATATCTATAAATAACACATATAATATGATAATTAGTTAGTCTCATGTCCAGGTCACCTCAAGCTCTGCGGGCGCGGCCGCTAAACAAGCAGAGAACCTAAAGCGGCGCAAGTATGAGACCCTTGGCGGTGGCATCATATTTGAGCCGTTTGGGGTGGAAACCCTAGGCTCCTGGGGTCCCGGTGCACATAAGCTTTTTAAAGCACTGTCCAAAAAGCTTACGGAATTGACCCAGGACCCTAGAGCGGGGACCTACCTAGCACAGCGGATAGCCATTGCTATCCAACGCGGCAATGCTGTCAGCTTGCTAGGTACTCTGCCAGAGGGGGACGAACTGGCGGCTTTTTTTTATTTATAGAGTAGGTAAGTCAAGAGGTAGGTTAGGTTAGTTTAGTTAATTTTTGTTTTTTTTTTTTGTTATTATTTGTATATATTATTATTTTAATTATTTTAATCCTATTATTAAGTTGCCGATGTACAAAATATGTTTATTTATAATAAATTTCTGAATACACGTTAGTCATTACAATATTATGTTAGCATGTGGTCTATTACCAACATTTATCGGCCGATTATCTGTGGGATTCTAATTCTTTGCGAGTTGAGCGTGATGTAATTATATCCCTCTATTTCTCTCTGATAAATGTTCCACCAATCAGCGTTCAAGATGGTTAAATTAAAATATGCTATCTTAGTTGATCATAGATTTTACTCGTTTTTCAGAAATCCCTATACTTTTAAAATAAGGACTTCGCTAGAACCTTGCATTTAGACCACAACTGTATCAAGTAGGAACTAACTTGATGGTTATAGTTGGAGAAATAAGATTGGTATCATAAACCAATATTTGAAAACATTATCCTAGTTCTACTTTTGTATGAAATACAGTCATAGGCCCGTATTAATAAACAAGTCTCAAACCCAACCTCACTTGAGAACCTATTTGGCAGATAAAAAAACAGTTAATAAATTCAGGCGTTACTTAGCGGAAATCCATAGCATAAAACTTTCATATCCATTTTTATTCTTTATTTTAATAAAGAGAAATATTTTACGGGCTATAAGATATTAATATGATGAGCTAGTTTTTGCTCGCGGCTCTACTGCACACGAACATTGAGTAAAAGCAATGGGTTAGTTCACAATTCGAAGTCGTAGATTCGATTCCCGCGTTGAAACAACAAAAAGTTTCCAAGTTTGGTTAGGACTGTGCAGGCTGATCACCTGATGGGGTGAGGTCCTGGCGCAGTCCCCGTATGGTCAGCATACGGCCACGGCACTGCGCCCAGTTCTTGCGGCGTGGATGCGCCGCAAAAGAAAGCCCCTCACCTTCCGCCTTACACAGGTACTCACCGGACACGGATGTTTCGGTGCGTACCTGTGTAAGGTTGCCAGGAGAGAGCCTACGCCAGCCTGCCACGAATGCGGCGCTGCGGAGGACACGCTCAGCACACCTTAGAGTTGGAAATATCGAGCATCCTCGAGGGCGATGAGGCATGACAGGCGGCGGCCTCCTTTTGCGAATACGTCATTTCGCAGAAGGAGACCTCGGAGCGGGACAGAGAGATTGACCCATCCTCTGTTCCGCTTCGCCGGCGCAGGACGGGGGTGCGGAGGCGTCGCTTTGCGGCCCTCCCATCTCACGTCTAGTACGGGGCTCCGGGTAGAGGGATGGGTTACCTCCCCGGCTTTGTCAGACTCGGCGCCGAGGAGAGCCCTTCAGTTTGACGGAGCGCTCTCTTAATTTGATGGAAGTCCGGTCCCTATAGAGGCGAACCGGCCGGCCCTCGACCGGCCGGTTCGCCTCTATAGGAGTAGCCTGTGTTTCGACAGATCCAGGCACTCCACCCAACATAACGGCTGATGGCAATCCGCAAGTGGTTTTAGTGGGTAAACCGGCCGTAGCGAGCCGGGAGTCTCACATACCCCTCCGGGGGGATGCGTAATGCGTTTCCCTTGCGAAATCAAAAAAAAAGGTTGATCACCTGATTGTCTGACACGAAAGGTGATCGGATGGGCATGTAAAGTCGGTCCTGTCCTCTTGCTAGTCGTGTCCGTTTTCCGTTTTTACTGTGTTACGACAGTGTATTACGAACATACCTGGGCAGTATAAAAATGACTCCTGTGCCCTGGCTGGCCTGGTTCCTGTGGCAGATGTACTGAACATTATACAACGTAATGTAGAAACGACGTTAATAAAAATGGCAATTCTTCATATTTATTTATTAGGAAACATACTTACAACTCTACAAGTACAAGCGACAAAGAAACGTGTGGGTAGTCCGAAAAAAAAAAATATTTTTTACAATCCCCTACTATCACAGACCAAAGCTTATGAATTGGTTTATACAGAAGACAGTAACTCAAGCAGTACCAGTGACGCCGCCTCAATCCCAATGATAGTTTAATCGTCACACAATGCATTGCGGTTTTTTTTCACATGAACAGATTTTTAATTCTAAAATAAATCTGTTATTTGCAGAGAGTGTGTAAAAATATTAGTTATTTATTTTTAACTTTTTCATGATTATATTTCTCAATTTGGTTTTTTTAAATCAAAATGAAGCTTTTAAGACATTTCTAAACAGAATATAGAAGGCACTGTAAAAACGCCATCTAGCGGAATATTGGCGAACTGTAATGCGTACAACTTGTCACGTGTCTTATGTAGTACCGAATGTTTCCACTAGAGGCGCTGTTGCCCATACAATGAAACAGTAAAAAGAGAAAATTAGAACTTGTATTTACATTTAATTAAATTACAATAAAATATAATTAAGTTGTTACAAAAAAATTAAATTATAATAGGCATTTAACAAAATAACCAGATTAGTTTTTGGTTCAACAAAAATTCGAGAAACAAAGAAATATTTTGTTTTTTTTACAATCAACTTTTCTTCTTAATAATTTTATAGGAATAAATTTACCAAATCTAAAATCTACTAAAAATTTGCTTTCATACAGCCTCTGAGACTAGATTGTATATTTCAAAGTTCAAAATACATTTCTTCACATTAGTTGCAAGACAAAACTGCATTTTACAGAAAAAAAATAAAGGTTATTTTTTTTACATTGTACACAACGTACATTGTAAGTTATTAAAAATAAAGGTTAATTTTTTTTATAACTTACAATGTTACAGTTATTATAAAAATAAACGTAAATAACTTCTGTCTTAAAATAAATGCAATATTAGAGAAATAAGTGGCCTCAGACTGAATAAAATAGTTTTTGTTTACCCCCAGTTCCCGAACGCTATTCAAATGAATGATCAACTAACATGGTATTCAAATCAACGACCCATATTGAACGCTGATTGGTGGAATATCAGACAGAAAGGAACAGACAGATATTTTATAATTACATCACGCTCACTCGCTGATTCAAATTGTATGTAATCTAGTCGGTGTCTTTGGTGAATTAACATATTCTGTGGAATTTTAAAAAATCATGCAAGCGCGAGCGTGACGTAATAGGCGTGACGACATTAACAAGGAAACAAAGATTTAATGATTTCAGGGTAAAATAGATATAAAAAGGATTTTAAATACTCATATACTTTTATATAAAAATTTGTGATTATTAAGATTTTCAATAAATTAAAAGATTAAAATAGTGCAATCGGCCATTTTGACTGAAACACCGCATTACAGCGCATGACGACACGTCTAGGTAAACATCACTGTCATGGTCCATCGCTGCTGTCATAATATATTACCCTTTTATCTATGGTTTACTTAAGCATCTGACGTTTACCTAGGCGTGACGTCACACTCGACGCCATGACACTTCGATCTGTTTTGGCGCACTATTGAAAATATATTAGAAAAATGGCTATAATCATCGATATTCATTAGTTTTTTTTACCGAAATAAAGGTTTTTTCATAATTAGCAAATGTGTATCCACTTTACAAAAGTTGATTTTAAAATCTTTCGTCATGCCTATTATAAAATATCTGTTCCTTTCTGTCTGGTAATGTTCTACCAATCAGCGTACAGTATGGGTTGTTGATTTGAATGCCATGTTAGTTGATCATTCATTTGAATAGCGTTCGGGAAACCGGGAGTTAGTCTCGAGCTTTTAGCGAGAAGATTATATCTATTTACATTATATTTTAAAATATCTCTATTAGTCAAAATTGGAAGGACTTATCCAAAAAATATTAATCTTATTTATAAAATAATTAAAATAAGTCGTCACAGCAATGGGGAATATGCAATATTTTTTGGCCGAGAAACATTTTCACATGTCATAAGTCTATCTGCAGTCGCTGCGGCATAAAATCTATACAAATCTTAGTACAGAGATAATACACGGTCATTTGTATGTCTACAAGGTGAAAAATAAATGAGTGAATGAATATTACACCTTGTTTAAGTCACTAACACAGTCGAAAATGTTGGAAAGTACAGTTATTTGTTATTATTAACTTAACTACTGGGTTTATTCATATAATTGCTAAGAAAAATATCAAAAATAACTTGTGGATTAATAATTTTTCTTTTTTAATAATAAATCATTGTTTTTTACCCCTGTTATTTAATTTAGCAATTATTTCGATGAATATTTTCGTTTATTCGGAAAATATAGATATTACTGATAAAAAATTAATATTCCCTATAAATATTATCTATATTACATCTAGTTGTTGCGCTTCATTTGAACAAAGCTGATGGTCAAATCATCTTTATCATAATATACTATATTTTAATATAGTATGCTGTACCTACATAAATAGAAAAAAAAAGAAAAAATAGTAGTAACTATTTTTTTTTATGATTGGCGCATATTTGTTAGATGTAATAAAAGACACGAATAGATGAAGGTGATTTGTCACAAAATTATGATTTCGAGAAAATTTAGTTCAAACTGTCACTTTAACATTTTAAAATAGCCCTTTGTACCACTTGTTAAGTATAAACAATTTGAACGTTTTTTTCGTTCCGATTCGCGTTTCTTTAGCACTGTTTTAGAACCATTAGGATCGTTTTGAACTGTTTTCACTCGTGTTCCACACGCAGCTGTCAGCTGTCAAAAACTGTTCAAAACGCTCAGAATGATCACGCCATTTTGCTTATTTTTACCCAGCTCACTACTTGAGGCAAAATATTTACATTTTTTGACGTTTACTTGGATTTGACAGATTTCACTGATCTCGATGTTATTTTTAGGTTATTTTGGAGGAAATTTATTAAGGATTCTTTTGTATTATTCTTGAAGTTGATAATTTTAAATATATAAGAATTTATTAGATAAACGAGAAGCGTCAAAATTTAACATTTGTCAGTCGTTCCACTAGCAGTAAAGCGATCAGATTTTTGTGCTAAAGAAACGACAGTGTGCGTTATGAATGATCTGAGCGTTCAGAGCGTAAGGTGGAACACACTTAGGGCCTGTTCCAGGAAACGCTCTGAACGTTCAGATCATTCATAACGCTGACATTGACAGCTGTCAGTGCCTGTGAAAACAGTTCAAAACGATCCTAAACAGTGCTAAAGAAACGCAAATCTGAACGAAAAAAACGCTATTTTCGTTTACTGTTTTCTTTAGCACTGTTTAGGATCGTTTTGAACTGTTTTCACAGGCACTGTCAGCTGTCAATGTCAGCGTTATGAATGATCTGAACGTTCAGAGCGTCTCCTGGAACACAGGGTGTATGTCGTAAAGTATTAAGATTATATAAAGATTATAGAGGACCTTTAGATTAATGTACCATTAATCTAAAGGTCCTATAAAGAGATATGTGGTAACGTATAAAGTACATTAACATATAGAGATATGTTAATGTACTTTATACGTTACCACATATCTCCTAAAATATTTAAGTGGCATTTTTTTTATTTAACATACTTAAATAAATAAAAATAAATGTTTAAGGGCCGGTTTTTTACTTTGACATTTGTTCCATACAAAATCTGCCAAAGTCACATAAGTAATTATTCCTTAGATAAAAGTTATCTGACGATTGAAAAATCGGCCCTAAGTGACATTATTCTAAACTCAATTTTGTGGATATATTTTTTGTGACATATCCACCTTCTTCCATTAATGTCTTCAATTTGTTCTATTTACAGCTTATAACTTTGCTTACATTCAAAGGCTTGGCTGGACCCCAGATGCATTCTCAATAATATTATTATAGCTATTAAAATATTAATTTAAATATTGACAAGATACTAGTTTAAAACAATAGGCATATAGAGCGCTCAGAATATCTGGGTGTTGCCACGGAAGCAAATACAAGATCACAATAAAAATCAGAACACAAAGAATGTAGTTTCACAGTAGTCTATCTCCACTTCAAGTGTTCTTAATGTCATTCGGTGACAAGTTAACGCCAATATCTTTGTGAAGTGCTACAATATTGACAATGAAAAATGACGATTACCGAAGGACAATAAGAGCATTCAAAATAGAATACAGCAAAGCTTTGTTTTGTATTTGCTTTAGCGGCTTCATTCAGATGTTCGTTGCGGTCTATTTACCTATATTTTTTTAAGTGAAGTTATACAATATAGCTGTCTTTATCTGATTCATTAGAAGAGTCAATTGATATACAAGGACAGCTATACTGTACAATGTGTAAACATTTTTATTAGTTTTTTTATCTTGTATCTATTTTGATAATAGTTTTACATGAAAATATAATTTGCAAGAATAATCTATTGTTCTTATTAGGCATTAGTAGATTCGATCTATAATACACTAGTTAATGTGTCCCATACAAAAAAAAAGCCAAAATATATCCGCATATATGTAATAGAGCTACATTTGTTTAAATCACTAATTATGTCTTTTAATTATTCTAATATAATTTTTAAATAAAATGCCGGGCATTATGCATTTAATGTTTATATTTCTAAAAATTTTAAGTGACATAATTAGCAATTTCAAATCAAGCTTTGTGACACGTGAGGACTTTGGCAGTGTTACAAGCAAACTAAATGAAATAACAGCTCACTTTTCAAGTGCACTGATATTCACTGAGATAGATTTTTTGTGATGTGACATTATCTAGTGTATTATTGATTGAAGACTCATATTATATATTTTCAACTAGAAGAGCTAAAAATAAAAATTAGTCAACATTCTCCATTATATAAAATTTGGACACATGTTTTACTGCCTATGTGTATGTTTGGGCAAATAGTAAAAAAATATGTAACTAGTAATTTGACCTCACGCTGAACTGATTAACTTATAAAATGTCTTAGTTATTTATTATCTGTTTGAAATCTGCTGCTAATTCCAATAATTTCTAGTTTCTTTACTCTTTGGCTTATCAAGTCTTATTACTCTAAAACAACTGTTTTCAAAATAAGGTGTGAAATGAATCAGTTTGAGTTCGATATCCTCATCAGTGTCGATTTCTTTAACTATTAGTCAACACTCATGTTTTAAAGTTTTAAATCAGCTGTGAGGTCAATCAGCTTAGTGTAAGGTCAAAGGCATTAAAGGCGACAATTTGATTCATTACTGGTAACATTTTGTCTTCAACTATAATTTTATTTCCGCCTAAACATCTTTTTGTATGTGTATCATACCCAGATTTTCTGTGATTAGCATACCTTAAACTTTAAAAAGTCAAATAATTTCTTAAACCTAAGCATTTTCTGCAAACTTAAGAACTTATATCCTCTATTAAGTTATAAAATAGATTTGTTACTTGTGCTCGACCAGTTAATCATATCGGACGGACCCTCTTCGATATCCAACAGCAAATTATTCTTGGACTCGTCTTTTCTGTTATGGAATACTATATCCTCGTCGTTCGCCTGCAAGTTCACATACGATAGAGACTGCTTCTTCTGTTCCAAGTCGAATATCTCCAGGTCCTCCTCATCATCGTCGTCTGACTCCATCGTCAGAGGTATTCTAGACAGCTCTAGATTGTCCCGTCCTTCTTCGGACTGCAGCACTCCATATCGGAACTGGTTGTTATCGTTAGTGTTGTGTGTGTTATTGGAGTCATAGTTTTTTCCTTTCCGCCTGCAAGTGATATAGAAGATTGATGAGAGGAAATACCATAGACTAATAAAACAGCCATATTGAGACATATTATAAAATAAATAATAAAAAAGCCATTTATTCAGTTTCCCTTTGTTACAATTTAGTGTTAGTATTATATTTATGCTTTATTAAATTATGTTAGTAATATTTTAGATTATTCTGGAAAATTGACCCCTTTGTGGGTATAGGCCTCCCCCAACTTTTTTCAAACTTCTCTGTCATTGGCTTTGTCAAGCCATGAGACTCCAGCCACCTGCTTTATGTCATGGACCCATTGCTGCTTTGGTCTTCCAACATTCCTTTTGCCAGAGGGTCCATTCCATTTGGTGGTCTTTATAGTCCATCTCATATCTTTGCTACATGCGATATGGCCGGCCCATTGCCATTTTAATGTAAGGGCATGTTTTGGGCATGTTTTAATGCATGAGACATATTAATGCCTCCATTATCTAGTGGTTCAGAGCTTAGCTCTTGACTCAGAGGTTGTGAGTATGATTCCCACATTGGAACAAAAAATGTTGTTTTCAGCTTTGGTTACAACCATGCAGGCTGATCACATGATTGTCTGACAAGAAAGATGATCCTTGCGTCGGATGGGCATATAAAATGGTAAAAAGTCAGTCCTGCACCTGATCTGATGAGACTGGAAACGTCACCTGTCGTAACACAAATTATGAACTTAGTTTTGAAAATAAAAAAATAACTACAGATCTAGAAGTTGCGACGGTATTCGAAAAGTTTTTTGCTGACATTCCGGTCTCAACTACAAAAAGTCTAGATTCGTCTCCTGCAGCTGCTGAAAAAATACTTAAAGATAATGTAAAGGAATGTGATGTCAATTTTAAGTTCAAAGAAATTGATTCCAGAGAAATTGTTAATACATTTAAGATGTTAAATATCAAAAATACTGCTGATCTCTGGGGCATGTCTACAAAAATTATGAAATCAATAATTGACATCGTAGCTCCTCATTTAGCAATGATTTTCAATGATTGTACAAAGAGTGGTGTTTTTCCTGACTTAATGAAGCAAAGCAAGGTTATACCCTTATTTAAAGCTGGGAATAAATCTGATCCGACAAATTACAGACCTATATCGATTTTGCCGACTTTTAGTAAAATATTTGAAAAATTAATTTTAAATCAGTTATTAGTACATTTTAATATAAACAATCTATTACATAATAATCAATATGGTTTTACTAAGGGTCGATCCACAACGGACGCTGGTATAGGTCTGCTTTGTAATATTTTTGAAGCTTGGGAGAGGTCGCAGGATGCGTTGGGTGTGTTTTGCGACCTTTCCAAGGCTTTTGATTGTGTTGAGCATGCTACATTGATCAGGAAATTAAAGCACTATGGCATAAGGGACTCAGCCCTCAGCCTTTTGAGTTCTTATCTTACAAATAGGATTCAAAGGGTGGAGGTAAATAGTAAACGGTCCACTGGGACTAAAATAGAATTAGGTGTCCCACAGGGATCCATTTTAGGCCCATTTCTTTTTCTCATCTATATTAATGACTTACCTTATCTAGTTAAAGATAAACATGAGATAGTATTATTTGCCGATGACACTTCACTCATTTTTAATGTGAAGCGACAACAGTCAAATTATGACGAGGTAAATAGTGCTCTCTCAAAAATAGTACATTGGTTTAATGTTAATAACTTATTATTAAATTCTAAAAAAACTAAATGTTTAAAATTTACTTTGCCCAATGTTAAGCAATTACAAACCAATATACTATTAAATGATGAGAGAATGAAACTAGAGGATTCCACTGTGTTCCTGGGTATAACACTAGATAGTAAATTACAGTGGGGTCCTCACATTGCCAATCTTGCAAGTAGGCTCAGTTCTGCAGCATATGCGGTTAGAAAAATTAGAGAAATTTCTGACGAAGACACGGCGCGATTAGTATATTTTAGTTATTTTCATAGTAGGATGTCTTACGGCATTCTCTTATGGGGAAATGCCGCCGACATTAACACAATATTTGTGCTGCAGAAGCGGGCAATACGTTCAATTTACAAAATGTCCTCTTTTGAATCTCTAAGAGAGAAGTTTAAACAAATTGGTATCCTTACCGTTGCTTCTCAATACATTTTAGACAATGTGTTGTACGTTAAAAAGAATTTAAGTAATTTTAAAATGAAAAGCGACAATCACAATAGGAACACTAGAAATAAGCACAAGCTAGATATACCGGTGATCAGACTGAGTAAAGTTAGTAAATCATTTAAAGGTCAATGTATACGCCTGTACAATATAATCCCAAATAACGTTCAGAGCCTCCCTATCAATAAATTTAAAATTGTAGTTAAAGAACGTCTTTGTTCTAAAGCTTATTATAAGGTCAATGATTTTGTTGACGATTGCACACCTTGGGAATAAGATGGCCACATGCAAGGCTACCTCAATGTACTTTATGTACTCTGTCTTTTGTTATAATATATAGATTAAGTTTTTACATTGTTAACATATTATGTTTACACTTTTTAAAAAAAGAACAATTTTCCATCTTTTTGCTAAAAGATGGCCCCGTCCGAGTTTCTTACGCAGGTTCTTCTCGGCGGGCTAGGGTTGAACCGGTGGTAGTATTTTTGTTGACTTTCCGAAAATAGCTTGTTAAGTTTAACTTGGAAATAAAATTTTTTGAATTTTGAATTTTGAATTTTGGATCTCCCGCCAGTCGGGTTGGATATCAGTCCCATTGGGCAACGAGAGTGAAGGAAGAGAGAGTGCTTCTGTGTATTGTGCATACATTTGGGCACTATGAAATAACTCCTGTAAAACCCAACCTCTGGGTTGAGAGACAAGCTCTAAACCACAAAGGCATTGAGTGTGTGAGTGCCTTTAATCACATGATAAAGCATAAAACTTATCGAGCCTTTACCGCCAAATTATCGTAAGCGACACTTTTGCCGAAAATGCGTTTTTTATCAAAACTACAATTTTAAGCCGTAACGGACCCATCCCGGTCGACGTTTCCCTCCAAAAAATAACCGTTACAAAGTTATAGCAAGTGCTAAAATTATCGTGAATCCTATATTTTTAAAGCCAAAGCGTAAGCGACAGCAAGAAATTTTATCGCAAATGCCTTACGACAAATTTTTTGTAGCGCAAACGACCCTACTTGTTATAGTAACTGACATTAATGTTTGACCTTGTGTCGTTTACTATAAACA